>CANSNZ010001023.1:0-1200000 GCA_947646795.1 Beta lomatogona
TTTCTTTTAAAGCACCAAAGGGTTTAGAGGAGGAAGATCTTTCTTTTGATCCCCTTTTGTTCCTCTCTAATCTTAATGATTGCAGCTGTTATGGTGAAGTCAGCTTCAATCTTGTATCTCCAGACGAGGTTTGGCATTCAAGTTTGATTCTTTTGTACCTCTTGGCTTTTAAGTCCAATCCTGGCGTCTGGAATATCTTCCCAGGTAAGATGGCTGTTTCTGTTGAAAATGAAACTTGGCGCCATCAAGGAGTGCCTACTTGGCTGCAGTCCCTGAACATCCACTATAGTTCCTTAGGGAGTGGAAATTTTTGGAGCAGTGTTCTTAGGTCTAGGGATTTAATAGCTACTGAGCCTGAATATTTTGGCTTTGAGGCTTACAATCCACAGCTGGTAGCTAGACAATTTGGATTAGTCCAAACACTAGCCATTCCTTACTTCTTGACCCGCAATGATCCTTGGGCTTCAAGGGGTCGTTTTGAAGAAGGTAGAGCCCTTCAAGAGTAGAACTCTCAGCCTGACTTCCATGTCCATTTCTCCTTGGAAATGGATCACTAAAGCTGTTCGAGGCTTCCATCTGTGGTGGGATCATGTATTCACAAATAACTCAATGTGTTATGACGCTTTGGCGAACTTTGAGGATCAGCTCTTCTTAGGCTGTAAGTAATTTCTATCCTTAGTTATTTTATAACTTTTTGCGTGGATAAATATTACTCAATCTTCTTTTGTGCTTTACTTTTAACTTTTTAGCAAAAGCTGGCAAGAAGAAACTAAGAGTGCCTGATGGCATGACAACAGATTCTAGATTTAACCAGTTCTATTGGAATACCATGGATAAAAGGGTTCCACTTCATACCTCTTCGGAGGATGAAGATGATGCTGCTTATGATCAAGGGGCTTCCTATGGAGAAATCCAAACTGTGGAGGACATTCAAACCATGGGGCCATTGGAGTAGATTGACCTTTTCAAAAGAGCTGTATGGAAAAGAGATTATAATTGTCTCTGCTTCCAAGGACACTCAACCCAAGGGGTCGGTGGAGCAATCGAGCCTTTTAAGAAGGCTACAAAGAAAAGAGATTATGGCTGTATTTCTGCTTCCAAACCTTTAAGGCATTCCAGCAGAAAACGTCCTAAGTTAGAGGTTTCTTCAGAGGTACCACATTACATCATCTCCTCTGATGAAGATGATGACAAGACCATATCTCAAATGTTCAAAAGGAAACTCCCAGGAGTCAAAGCAAGTATGAATTTCACCTTTACTCTTTTTATGAGAAGTTTCACTTTTTGGAATACTGATTAATTTATTCCAGGTTCCTCTGGTGCTGAGGACATTGAGCCTAAGATTATCAGTGATCCTTCTTTTGAGAAGTTATCACCTCTTGGCTTTGCTAGCCTTTCTTCAGGAGATGTTCCCAAGATAGCTGATCCAGAGTTAAATTCAAAGGGTGGTCCTGCTGATGAACCTATCATCAACCATCCCACATTAAGTGGTGCTGCCCCCCAGTTGGAGAATGTGGCTACCCCCTCTTTGGAAGGATGTGCTGCCCCCCAGTTGGAAGAAACTGAGCATTTTCATGTGGAATCTCCTGATGAGGACTTGCTTCATCAATTTGATGAAGATCCCTTGGATACAAATCCTTTAGATATCGAAATTCCAAGCTCTCATGATGCGACCACTATTGTTATAGCAATTCCTTCTATTGCTGGAAATGAAGTTCCAAAAGATGTGATTCCTTTAGAGGTTACACCTTTACGGAGCAGTACTGAACTTGTAATTACCTCTGTCTGCAAAGGTTCTTCATCAACTTCAGCATCTACTTCAGGGACTGATCTGCCTTTCTTTCCTCATGAATTCATCTTAGATTTCCTCTATATGAGTCCATGTCCTCATAATACCAGACTTCACTCTCTTGCTAACTTGGTTTCTCTTCTTTATGATGCAGAGGGAAGCACTCAAGCAGCAAGTGTGATGAAAGAGTCTGATGGAGGGAAAGAGGTTATTCTGCAGACAGCTCTCATTGTGAGGGATCAACCTACCCCTGCCAACAGTGATCATTCCAGGGATGGATCATCTGAGTACATAAAATAAGAAGATAAAATCTGGGACCTCTGCTTAACCTTGACCAACAACCCTTATGATCAGGCTTCTGCACAGGGTCTGAAGTAGATTTTGGAATCCCTGATTTCTCAAGGCTTTGAGTACTGGATACCTTGTCTTGATTATGTTAAGGAAACTCTTCTTCTTCAACAATGTAATGCTGAATCGAGAGTCCAACCTCCAAAATTCTCAGCTCAAAGACTTCAGGAAGAGGAGGCTTATTTGGAAGCTCAAGCTAAATCCTTCAGAAACTTCAATAAACAGATCCAAGATTCTTTGAATTCTTTTGATCAAAAGCTGAGGCTTCTTTCTGAGGAGAGGCAATCTTTACAAAATCGCCTGGCTGATATTAATAAAGAGGAGGTCAATATTATTAACGAGAAGTCTTCACTCCAAAGCTCTATTGATACTGAAAAGAAGAAGCTACACCAAGGGCGAACAAATCTTACTCATTTGAGGCAAGAAATGTTCAAAGATATGGCTGTACAACAAAACTTGATCCTTCAAAAAGAGAAACTTTGTAATGCTTGGTCAGCCATTAAGTACCTTAGCTTAGCTGTTAGACAATGTTGGAATGTCTAAGACGTAACATTATTATTAATGTTGTAATTTTAATGATCCCTTCTTTGTTTGAAACAATTATGCATGTTTTTGTTGAAACACAGGATCATGTTGTTCCCATATAGATGAATGATATTTCCTTAGAAAATTGCCATTCAAGGCTCTATCTTTTATGTTACCATCTATATCATTCAATAGGTATGCGTTTCCAGACATTTTCTTATGAATGATGAAAGGACCCTGGCACTTAGGTGACCATTTCCCTAGTTGCGGGTCTTTGTAAGCTGCTTCTGGCAGGAACATTTTCCACACTTTATCATTCTCCTGGAATTCTTTAGGCACTACTTTTTATTATAGGCCCTATCAACCTTTTCTTTTTGGATTCTCATTTTGACTAGGGCTTCTTCCTTAGCTTCTAGAGCATCCATGATTTCAATATTCATCGCCTGTGAATAGTCATCTCCTGATAATCCCATTTATTGGGCTACCCTTGATGATCTTACATTCACTTCAGCTGGGATCACTAGAGTATGTCCGTAAACTAAGTTAAAAGGAGTAACTCCTGTTGCTTCCCTTTTAGAGGTCTTGTAGGCCCATAGGGCATATAGCAACAACTCATCCTTGGGTGATTGTCTATGAGTTTTGAGATCCCTTTTACTATGATCTTATTGGTAGCTTCAGCTTGATCATTTGCTTGAGCATAGTAAGGCGTTGAATGCAATTTAGTAATCCCAAACTGGTTAAGATATTCCAGTAAGTCAGGATTTCTAAAGATTGTGGCTTGATCAAAGGTTATAGTTTCCGGAATTCCAAATCTTGTAAAGATTTTCTCTTCCAAGAAATTTATGACCACCTGGGTGTTGATCTTGTTGAAAGCCTGAGCCTCCACCCATTTGGTGAAGTAATCAGTCACCACTAGGATGTATGAATGCTTTCTAGAGGATGCAGGATTGATTTCTCCTATGGCATCCACTACCCATCCTCTGAAGGGCCATGGTTTAAGAATGTACTTAAGTTCTGAAGCTGGTGCCCTGCTGATGGGTCCAAACTTTTGATATCTTTTACAACCTTTAGCATAGTCTATACAATCCTTTCTCATAGTTGGCCAATAAAAACCATATTCGTGCAACAACTATCTCATTTTTAGGCCATTTTGATGAGCACCACATAGTTCTTGGTGAATTTCGCCATGAGAGTTAGAGCTTCTCCAAGCATCCACACATTTCAAAAGTAATCCTTCGAGATCCTTCCCGTGTAGTTCACCAAACCGTATATGGAACTTAGTGGCTGCCATTTTGACTCTATTTGGCACCTTTGTTCCAGTGGGGTTATGGAGATATTGAATAATTTCATCTCTCCAGGTCCTTCTCCTCTCTTAATATTGAAATTCAGTAGACTTCCAATACATTCTCTGATATTTCTTGATCAGATTCAATGAGAGGTTCCAGGATCTTCTCTTGGAGAATGAATCTTCATTTTGTGAAGGTATCTCTTCTCTAGCAGAAGCTATTTGGGACAACTGATCTGCTAATTTGTTTTCTTCTCTAGGAATGTGTATAAAAGTGATTTCTTTAAATTATTTAGACAATTTTTGTGCTTTCTTACCATACTCCCGAGATACTAGTGATGTACTTTTAAATTCCTCATTTATTTGATAAATAACTAATTGAGAATCCCCATATATCTTTACTTTATTAGCTCCCAATTCTTGCAAGCATCTCTAATCCAATTAATAAAGCTTCATATTCAGCTCTATTATTGGTACATGGACCCTTTAGGGTTACTGCTAGTTTAGTTGGGATACCATTAAGAGATGGAATATATATTCCAGCTCCCTCTTGTTTCCTGGTGTTGGATCCATCAAAGAACAAGACCCATGGAAGGATTTCCTCATCAATGATTCCTGAGTCACAACAAGGATGGGTTGCTAAGCAATCAGCTAAAGCTTGACCTTTCACTGCTTTTTGTGGCACATATATTAGGTCGAATTGTAGTAAATGTAAACTCCATTTGCTTAACCTTCCTTTTATAAAAGGTTGGGATATCATATATTTTATGACATTTGTTGGAGATACTACTTCCACTGTAAAGGCCATGAAATAATGTATGAGCTTGATTGATGCATCATATAAGCACAAACACCATTTTTCTAGGTCATGCAGGATTCTACTTAGATAGAATATAGCCCGATCATGTCCTTTCTCATTTTCTTGAGTCGGAGACTACTAATGGAATCTTCACAGGCAGATATATATAACCTTAGTGGCTTTCCATTCTGCCTTGGAGGTATCAATACATGAGGACTTGCCAAATCTTGTTTGATTTGGTCAAAGGCCTTTTGATGCTCCTCGTTCCATTTAAAATCTGACTCATGTTTTAATCTTAGCAAAGGTGAAAACTTTTTTGTTTTTCCAGCTAAGTTGGCCATGAATCTTCTAACATAATTGACTGTCCAAGGAATCTTTGCAATTCCTTCTTATTAGAAGGTGGCTTGGCTGCCAACACTACTTTTGCCTTATTTTGGTCCATTTCCATTCCATTTTTATGAATGAGGAATCCTAAAAAGTTACTAGCTTTAACTACAAATGCACATTTGAGTGGATTCATTTTTAGGTGATATTCTCTCATTCTAGTGAATGACTTAACCAAATGCTCTTTATGTCTTAAAAAGTCATTTGATTTTACGAGGATATCATCTACATATACTTCCATGATCTTACCGATCATGTCCTTAAAGATTGCGTCCATTGCTCGTTGGTATGTAGCTCCAGCATTTTTTAATCCAAATGGCATGGCCACATATTCAAACAAGCCTAATGATTTTGGACATCTGAAGGCTGTTTTGTTACAGTCTTCGTGTGCAATCCTTAACTAGTGATATCCTGCATACCCATCCATAGAAGATATGTATTCATATCTTGATGCTGCATCTATTAGGAGATCAACCACTGGCATGGGGTACTGATCTTTAGGTGTTGCTCTATTTAAGTCCCTAAAGTCAATGCAGATTTGTATCTTGCCATTTTTCTTAACTACTGGAACTATATTGGAGATCTAGTCAGAGTATTGGCAAGGCCTTATGAACTCGCCTTGAGGAGTTTGTTTATTTCCTCTTGTATAGACTCTGTCAGTTCAGGAGTTAGTCTTCTAGGACTTTGGGCCACATGCTTAAATCCTTTCTTGATAGGTAGTTTATGCTCTACTACATTCCTATCAATGCCAGGTATTTCATGATGTTCCCAAGCAAAACAATCTTTAAATTCTTTTAGAATTTTTATGATTTCCTATTTTTCTTGGTTAGTCAGGAACTTACTTATGTAAGTAACACGTGGATTTTCATTATCCCCTAAATTTATTTCCTCTAGTGGATCATGAACCTCTTGTTTAATATCCTCACTTTTAGCCCATACTTTTTCATCCTCCTCTTCTAAGGATTCAATTTCGTATAAAGTTGAGCAACATGCATTAGAGTTTATAAGAAAATCCTCTTTCTAAAAACTAAATCTTTCATTACGTGATCAACGATAGGGGTAAACCCGTTACAACATTCTTCTTGGTTTATAGACATAATAAACTTTTTATAAGAAAAATACATTATCACTCTACAAACTAATGAGAGCTAAGGGTTGATCATAGTCTGGCGCATGTTGAACATATTCATATTTTGATTGAATGTATTCAACTTCTGGGACGTCATCAACTTTTTCAATGAGGATTGCACATGAGTCTTCTATCTCTTGGTGAGTTTGTGACTTAAGTTGTAGAGCAACCTCAATTTTGATGGAAGGAACTGACGTTAGAGAGTCCCTAATGAAAACAGAATCAGGAGATGTAATTAGACAAACTTCCTCATCTGCTTGAACCATCTCAAAAGTGTCACCATTCCACAAGATCAAAATTTGGTGGAGTGATGATGGAATAGCATAATTATGATGTAACCAATCTCTTCCTAGTATGGCATTATAATGAGTACCATTTTCGACTATGAAGAAACCAGTATAAGTAGTTTTAGTTCCTACTCTTATCTTTAAAATAGCCATTCCTTCCACTTTTTCGGATAAACCAGAAAAACCAGTTATATTGATTTGTATGTTATGCAAATCTTTTCTAGTCTTTCCTAGTTTTCTGAACACAGAGAGTGGCATAATATTAATAGTAGCTCCAGTGTCTACCAATACTTTGCCTAAACGAACTCCCTCAAAATCAACACTTAGAAATAAGGCTTTAGTGTGCTTATTATCAACATCAACTGACCTAAAGATTTTATCTATGATTGTTTTCTCTAGCTTAGCTTTTAAGGATGTTTTATTCGGCACTTTCTTATGAGGTGCATTTAAATAAGATGACAAACTTTGAGAAGAAGTAATTTTAAATTTACCTGCCCTCTCTTCCTTGTCAACTTCATCAGCCCATGATGTGGTATTAGTCTGAAATTCTGGTTGGCCTTCAGACTTTTTGAACTCTATTATGTGGGTAGCACTCCCATCTCTGTTAGAGGCTCGCTCATCAGTGGGTCTCCATCCAGAATTAAGTCACTGTCTGAAACCAATAAGTCCAAATCTTCACATCCAAACTCTGTATCATAGTCCTCACTAAAGCCATTTCCTGGTTTCTCTTTCATAAGAGAATCACCATCTTGAGGCTGCTGGCTATCATGCTTTGTAGATGATATACCACATTGCTCCTCTTCCAGAGGTAACAACTTAGTAAAACCAGCTTGCAGCGCCTCTTCATCAATTCTGATGTTTGCTATAAGGGACTCCTGCATATTTTGAGTGCTAATATGAGCCCTTGCTGCAGCAGCTTTTGCACTTAACTCCTTCATCCTGATTGTTCTACTTTTAGGAAAGTTTTGGACATCTTGTAGTGGCCAAGGCCTAACTGCTGACTTGATCTTTGACTTCCCTTGGCCTCCACGGGAATTCACCCTTCTTTTGAGAATTTTGGGCACATGAGTTTGACTAGGCTCCCTTTCTTTCCCTTTTAAGGGAGGGTCTGAACTGGGACTATCTTGTTTCCTCGGTCCTTGACTTCTGGACCTTTTCTGGAATGGACTCTGGTACGCAGGCACATAGGCAGGATCATTTGGGATGATCTGGGTTCTAACCATTTCAAAGGTCAACCTGTCTGCACATAGTGAGCACATTCCATTTCTCAGAGCCTTCAACCCTTCTATCGCCCTAGTCTGCAATGGGAATTTTTGTAACGCCCCGAAAATTCATAACCTTAATCGTCAGCGGAAGCACAACTTAAGTCTGTGGGTTAGGGCCCACTAATAAAATAATCGCCTAAAATGGCCTCTTAAACATACAAATGATCATCTTTAAGCAATAATTATTACCCTTATATACAGAGTCATAAACATGACATTTCATAACATGCATAAACATCGTCACATCATGACGTATCTCATCATGCGACATACAGATTGTAACACATAATCATATCATCATATAGTCTTATTAGCACATTCAAGCATATCATTACACACAACATTTACAGGCAAGCATAATAGATGGACATAATGATGGTTAAACATAACATGTACGGGCAAGCATGATAGCTAGACATGAACATTACCTCATACGCTGCTCCTTTTTCTTACTCCTTAAGTATCGTCATAACTTGACCTCCAAGAATCATCATATATAACCTCCTCAAATTGTGACAACATAATCCATAATTAGAGGTTACCCACTAAGCAACTAAACGATTCTTGCTTAAATCACCTCAATTTATAGGCTTTAGAAATTAAGTCATTAGTTATCTTAACGTAGGCAGGACTAGTAGAACAAAAACCACTTTCATACATAAACTTGAAAAAAAATAAGTTCCATTTTATGAACTAATAGTTGGGGTTTAGAAAACAAAATTCAACATAACAAAAGTAATTAGGCCCAATAGTTATATTTAATTAACAAAATAACTATAGCCAACTTTTAAAGAAATCAGATTTAGGCCCAATAGTTTAACTAACTAATAATAGACTTGGGCTTAACTTAATCTAATCATCAAAGTTATAATTGAGCTTGGGTCAAAATTCAGAATTTAAAAGCAAAGAGTGTACCTCAGCTCTACTGAGCAGGGACGAACAAAACAGGGGAGGGGAGCAAAGCTTCGGCAGTGGTGACGGAAGTCACGGAATACCGACAAGAAGAAGCAGCAACGCACGGCAGCAGAAGGCCGGCGGCATTGGTCGGTGGAGCAACAAACAGAAGCAACGATCATGAGCAGGGGAGAACGGGTGCGTGAGAGAGAAAGGCTCGGGGCTCCGGCGAGCGGCAACGTCTGCCGGCGTTTATAGCGACAGAAGACTGGTGGTTGTTGTGCAGCGCACAGTGGTGGTTTTCAGGTGGTGTTGATGGTGGCTAGAGGAGAGAGAAAGAGGGTGGTGTGGTGTGATCTTGTGGGTTATCGATGGCTATTTATAACTTGAGAAGTTTCTATACAACTTGAAAACTATAGGTTGAAGATAACTATGGAGGTTGATGAAGAGAATTTGTGTTTCAATTGTTCTCTTGTTGTGGCAGCCATTTAATGGTTGTTGGGAAGAAAATTTTGAAGTGACTTGGTTTGCCATGGAAAGAGAGGAAGGAAGGATAATGGAGGGAGAAGTGAAAGTCAAACTTGAGTTCATCTTGACTACTACATCCTTATTCTTTTCTTCTTCTATTTCTTCTTTTCTTTTTCTTCTTATATTATTAATTATTATTGTTAAACCATTAATAAAAATATCACTTATCTAAAGTAAATATATTTAATTTAAAATAATAACCTTAACCATAACTCGGAAAATTTTAGGACGCAATTAAACTAATAAACATAATTAGTATCTAATAAAACGAGATTAAGGTTCGGGGTATTACATCCTCACCCCCTTAGAAAAAGTTTCGTCCTCGAAACTTGACTTAGCAGAAAATACCATTTTCTAAAACTAGAGTTCTCACCTTCATAATCTTTCATTTAAGCATCCAACCTCCATTCCGCAATCATCTTTTGTATCTCTACTTCAACTCGACTCGCGAAATCGAGGAGCAAAGAAAACAAAAGGAGCAAACTTGGTGGCATTGGATCTTAACTTGACCATTCAGTGAGATCCCATTGCAGAAAACATTTTGCTTAAAAAAAATAGGGATATTATCTCAGATAACCCTGACATATAGGTCTTTTTCCCTGACATTTTCACCCCTATCTCGAATAACCCTAAACTCGTATTTTGTCATTAAACTTGACGGAATAGCTAACGGCGTTAACTCTTTGACATTTATAATTAACAACCTAATCTTTTAAAAGAAAAAAAAACCATTTGTGTTCATCATCCCCTTCACTCTTGTTCTTCATATCATGTCTTCATCCTCTCACTCTCCCTCTACCTCCTCCACCACCACCCGATTTTCTCTCTCCTCCTCCATTCCCCCCGCTTCACCACTCTCTCTTTTCCACCACCCCCTGATTTTATCTCTTTCTCTCTCCTCCCTCAACGTCTCCTTCCCCGGACCTTCGTCTCCACCATCACGCATCCACCATTCCTACCCAGAAATTTCGACCGAAGAAATGCAGATTCGGAAGCTCGAAATTCTACACAAAAATGGAGAAATTTCGACCTAAGAAATGCAGATTTGGAAGCAGACCGATGATTTGAGCAGAACAAACTAGAAATGAAGTTGCAAAAGAAGAAGATGATGGTGCTCATGATGAACCGATTTCGAAGCATGTAGAAGAATATGATTCTCATGTAAATTTTTTGCTCTATAAATTTGATGTTGTAATTGGGTTTTTAATGTGCTTTTGGATGATTCTCCAATTGTTGATTGCATCTCAATGTTTAGAATTCCCGTTTTTCTCTTCTTCTTTTTTTACTTTGAGATCTGAATTAATTTTTTTTACATGAATTTGATTTTATTTATCTCAACCGTCCATTCATGTTTTTACATTTTTTTGTGTGGTTTTAGCTGCTCATGGAATTAGTCTTAAGATTGATTTATAATATTTTCTCCTGTATCATTAATGGAGTATACTATTGGCTATGACTTTAGATCTTGATGGGTTGACAACTATAAAACTTGGCTCAACTTACATGAATTTGATTTTATTTATCTCAACTCTCTCGCTTTGGTATCTGTTGGTTTCCGATCTGTAGAATGGTGTTGGTTAGTGTTTTGGGTATGTTTTGATTTAGTTTGAGAAAGTGAAATCACATACATGGAGGTATACGCACAGGGGTTTGTTGCCTCCCAGACACGTGCTGCACATTTATGGTGAAGGAGGAGGTGGAGGAGGTGAAGGAGAGGAGATGAGAGAGAAAATCATGGTGGTGGAGGAGGTAGAGGAGGTGAAGGAGAGGAGATGAAGACATGGAGTGAAGAACAGGAGAGAGGAAGATGAAGAACACATTTTTTTTTTAAAAAAAATAGGTTTTTAATTACAAACGCCAAATAGTTAACGTCGTCAACCAATCCGTCAAGTTTAATGATGAAATACGAGTTCAGGGTTATCCGAGATAGGGGTGAAAATGTCAGGGTTATTTGGGAAAAAGGTCTATATGTCAGGGTTATCTGAGATAATATCCCAAAAAAATATCATAAAGAACAAAATTCATGGAAATACTATTAAAACCACATAACATCATGTAAATCATAACGGTCATATAACTCATATAACTTAAGACCAACTAGGTCCAGGTATAACCACTTAAACTCCAAAAGTGCATTCATAACACTATTTCTCATATCTTAGGCTCTCTTAACCCAATTAATCATCAAAATGAACCTCAATTTCCTTATCGTCTAATTTCCCAAAGGATCATACCTAGGCGATGCTAAGTCTAAGACTCTGCACTTCCGGCTAGATTTCGACTCTGATACCATTCTGTAACGCCCCGAAAATTCATAACCTTAATCATCAGCGGAAGCACAACTTAAGTCTGTGGGTTAGGGCCCACTAATAAAATAATCGCCTAAAATGGCCTCTTAAACATACAAATGATCATCTTTAAGCAATAATTATTACCCTTATATACAGAGTCATAAACATGACATTTCATAACATGCATAAACATCGTCACATCATGACGTATCTCATCATGCGACATACAGATTGTAACACATAATCATATGATCATATAATCTTATTAGCACATTCAAGCATATCATTACACACAACATTTACAGGCAAGCATAATAGATGGACATAATGATGGTTACACATAACATGTACGGGCAAGCATGATAGCTAGACATGAACATTACCTCATACGCTGCTCCTTTTTCTTACTCCTTAAGTATCGTAATAACTTAACCTCCAAGAATCATCATATATAACCTCCTCAAATTGTGACAACATAATCCATAATTAGAGGTTACCCACTAAGCAACTAAACGATTTTTGCTTAAATCACCTCAATTTATAGGCTTTAGAAATTAAGTCATTAGTTATCTTAACGTAGGCAGGACTAGTAGAACAAAAACCACTTTCGTACATAAACTTGAAAAAAATAAGTTCCATTTTATGAACTAATAGTTGGGGTTTAGAAAACAAAATTCAACATAACAAAAGTAATTAGGCCCAATAGTTATATTTAATTAACAAAATAACTTTAGCTAACTTTTAAAGAAATCAAATTTAGGCCCAATAGTTTAACTAACTAATAATAGACTTGGGCTTAACTTAATCTAATCATCAAAGTTATAATTGAGCTTAGGTCAAAATTCAGAATTTAAAAGCAAAGAGTGTACCTCAGCTCTACTGAGCAGGGACGAACAAAACAAGGGAGGAGAGCAAAGCTCCGGCAGTGGTGACGGAAGTCACGGAATACCGGCGAGAAGAAGCAGCAACGCACGGCAGCAGAAGGCCGGCGACATTCGTCGGTGGAGCAACAAACAGAAGCAACGAACATGAGCAGGGGAGAACGGGTGCGTGAGAGAGAAAGGCTCGGGGCTCCGGCGAGCGGCAACGTCTGCCGGCGTTTATGGCAACAGAAGACTGGTGATTGTTGTGCAGCGCACAGTGGTGGTTTTCAGGTGGTGTTGATGGTGACTAGAGGAGAGAGAAAGAGGGTGGTGTGGTGTGATCTTGTGGGTTATCGATGGCTATTTATAACTTGAGAAGTTTCTATACAACTTGAAAACTATAGGTTGAAGATAACTATAGAGGTTGATGAAGAGAATTTGTGTTTCAATTGTTCTCTTGTTGTGGCAGCCATTTAATGGTTGTTGGGAAGAAAATTTTGAAGTGACTTGGTTTGCCATGGAAAGAGAGGAAGGAAGGATAATGGAGGGAGAAGTGAAAGTCAAACTTGAGTTCATCTTGACTACTACATCCTTATTCTTTTCTTCTTCTATTTCTTCTTTTCTTTTTCTTCTTATATTATTAATTATTATAGTTAAACCATTAATAAAAATATCACTTATCTAAAGTAAATATATTTATTTTAAAATAATAATCTTAACCATAACTCGGAAAATTTTAGGACGCAATTAAACTAATAAACATAATTAGTATCTAATAAAACGAGATTAAGGTTCGGGGTATTACAATTTTTGAGCAGCCTCCTTATAGGTTTTGGCTCTTTCCTCATGCATCACCAGGTTTGGCGTTGGGTTGGATTTATCAGGCGTCTTAGCTTTGGCTAGGTTAGCCTTGTAGGCTTCTTGCTCCATGGCATGATGTTCCATTTCTGAGACAACTAGTCTTTTGAGACTTAACTGCCTAGTTAGGAACCCTCTGAAAACTTGGCACTGGTCTGTTGTATGTGACCCATTCATATGCCATCTGCACATATCTTCCAATCCCTCTTCATTGGCTATCTTTGGCATAACCAAGATTCCTTCATCAAGCAATCTGTTGAAGAGTTGGTTACCTATTTCGGTAGCTTGAGATGCCTGCAAGGTAACAGTAAAAACGTTATTAGTCTCTACCATACCATATAATAGTCCAAATGGTTCGTCCATTCCAACTAAATTAACATCTTCATCATCAGGGAACATGATATTTTTCTTATCAATTTCATCCTGGATTTTGTTTCTAAAGACAATACATTCAGAAGTATCATGGGTTACTGCATCATGCCATTTACAGTATTTTTTAGCCTTAACATCTTCAGTAGTTCTTACTTTATGTCTCCCAACCAATTTTATCTTTTTGTTAGATAATAACCAATCAAAGATAGAATTGGCTTTCTTAGCATCAAAAGTATATTTCCTTTTTTGTTCAGATTTCATATCTTTTGGCGCCAGGAATTCTTTCTTCTCTAAAGGAGAACATTTAAAGGGTGCTCCATGAATAATTTCTGCCACGTCCACTTCTTGTGCAGTTTCAAAGTGGAAGGGCTCGTCATTCTGAGCAAAAACGTTTTGGTGTCTTGCTGCACTTTCAGCTTGTAGGTTCCTTTCATACCTCACAGCCAATTCTGCTAATTCAACAAAATCGCCAAAGGCATGACCATCAAACCTTTTTCGAAATTGAATTAAAATTCCCTCTTGAGCCATTTGTACAAATTCTCTTTCAGGGATGCTAACATGACACCTGATCTTGACCATTTTGAATCTAGATAGGTAGTCTTCTATAGACTCTCCTAGCTTTTGTTGGGATCTGACCAGATCACTTAAAGTCACTCCTGGTTCAGTGCGTGCAAAATGATTTGTAGATTGCACTTGCATGTCTTGCCATGAGTGAATGGAATTCGGTGGTAAATTAGTGTACCACCAAAAAGCGGTCTCAGTAAGAGACATGGAAAACATTCTAAGTTTTAAGAAATCATTGTCAGCTGCTTCCCTACACTGACAATTGAACCTAACTAAATGTTCTTCAGCAAAAACTCTATCATTTCCGGGGAACAAGGTAAAGTCAGGTATCTTAAACGTTCTAGGAAATGGATTGGCTCTATCAATCCATTCAGGGTAAGGATTTTAACCTATTTCCCTCTGAATTTTCCTAGAATTATCCCCTACTAGTCTTTAGACTAGTGCCTCAACTTGTGCTGCCAATGGATCCTGGTGCATTCCTGGATAGCCCATATTCCCACTCCCCATGTTTCCTGCTTGGTCATATGCAGGATTAGGGTTAGGATTGAAAGGTTGATTTTGATAACCTCCCATAGGGATCTCCTGGTGTTGCATAAAAGCAGGATTGGCTACACCTTGCGCCATTTGTGGTGGGAATGTGTGTCCATTTGTGGGCATCCTCTGTTGATAAGCACCAGTTGCTTGGGCAAATGGAGCTTGGGGTTGATTATAACCCGAAATATTCCCATAATGAGGCGTACCAGCCATAGTTGGTTGGTTATGAGGCATGTAAACATAGGGTAAAGAAGGACTCCCAACCATATTTGGTTGGTTATGAGGCGCATATGCATGCGGGGTACTATTGTTATTTGTAACAAAAGTATCTTGCCTCTGTCCTCCTCGCGATGGTCTAAATTGGTGTGTGTTGTCACCAACTTGTCCACCACCCATGGAAAATGAAGGTTGGTGATATCCTGACGCCTGGTGCCAGCCTGGCTCCACGCCCGCTGCCATATCATCACTTCTCCTAAGGTTTCCATGATTACCCTCTCCATAACTCAAGGGTATTGCCCTTGTTTGATGCTCATGGGAGGAAGTTTGTGGATCGCCTGAAATAAGTATATCTCAAGTTTCAAGGTGGGAGAACTGTGCCCTCGGAGGATACCCTAGTGGAGGAACATCTGGCTCTGTACCACAATTTCCCCTTAACTAATTTTTCATTGAACTGATAGTGTTTTTCGACTAGTGGTTCTAAACGAGTAACTACTTCAGTGGCAAGAGATGTTGACATTGCCGAGAAAGTTGCACTCATAGTATCATTGATATCTACAAGTATTCTATCAATATGCCTAGAGTTAATTTCTCTATTCTCTTCACTTATCCTTTGTAGGATGTCTGTGAAGACTCTGGCAGACTCATGGGCTAGAGTCCTATAGTTGGAATTAAATTGTTGTCTCTGACTCTCTCTGGCTTCTGACAGTAAATTCTTTACTATTTCTGTGAACTTCCCATACATTTGTTGTATAAGTCCACGACCAGTACTACTTGGAGATGAGCCTTCCCTTTGTGGGTTTCTCCATTTGACTCTTCACGACCACGGTGAATTGGTTCACCATTGTTACAATGCACCCTATTTTCTGGAGTAGTTGAAGAACTCGTTTCCATGTTTTGGAAACTTGTTTCCTCCTGAGAAACTTCCTTATTCTTTTTAGAATGTGTATCCGGCATTTTCGTATAAACAACTGTTTTTTACAGTTAGTTTTTCGAAAGTGCGAAGAAGAAAGTTCACAATTTGATTATGAATCTTCTTCTCCCACTGTGGTCGCCAAAAAACTTGTTGGTGCAAAATCAGTTGGTTGACTTTGCAAACAAGTCAATGCACACCAAGTAGTTTGATACTAAATGTCTTGGGAGACTTAGCCCCTGGGGGTTACCGGTTTTAATTAGATAAAACATTGCTAACGTACTTTGTTGTAATTTAATTTAGGATTAAACTACAACGTCTAATAAATTCAAGCGAAACGCAATAAATAGAGCAAACAATAATTAATCTATTAATTAAAGCACAACATTCCCATACATGCTACAAACTTTAAGAAAGAATTTTACAACACATGGGGGATAAGCCAGGCTGGACAACTAAAGGGAAGACACGAAGGAGGTTACCTCCATGGTTCCTTGCTTCAATCGGAGAATTACAGAAGTCATCGCCAGAACATGTTCTACGTCTAAGGAACTAAACTATAACCCCATAAGGGGGTGGGCTAGGCTATGCTAAGAAGAGAGTTATTGCAAGTTGTTGTGTGTTTGTGTATCTTGCTTGATGATCATTCTTCTATTTATAGAGAAGCATGATGTGTAACTTCCGTGCTTGGTTGGAGGGAAAACATTTGAATCATCTTTGATTCAAATCTCAACCGTCTTCTGGCGCTGAATAACCGTAGCCTTGCACGTTCTTCCTTATGTGGATTCGTCTAATGATTGCTCTTTAACCACATGTACGCTTATCATTCTTGACTTTCATCTCCTGATGGTCTTGACAATCTTCTCCTATTGACTTTGACTTGTGTTGACTTTGTCCACTGGACTTCATGCTCTTGTCGGGCCTTCATGTTATGGCGAAATTAAACCCTTTTGAGGTCTAATACAATGTACCATAATAAATGCTACTGGACATCTAAAAATGGTAGTAACAGGGACCATCTATATAAGGTGCAACAATTTAAGCGACAAACTTGCCCATATATATATAGATTGATTGCATTTTATATAGGACAAATTATATAGATTGATTGCATTTTATATAGTAAATATATAATTATTGCATTTTATATAGGACAAATTGATTACTATATTTTATTAGCTGGAAACAAAAAAGGCCCTGCCAGACCGGAACCTCTCGCAGATTAACCCGACCTGGGTTTGCGGGCGGACACTTTGAGAGTGGGGGGGATGGTAAGGGGAAACCCGCTCCCAAAGTGCCCCTAGTGGGGATCGAACCCCCAACCTTGAGGTTGGAATGTTATTTCCTAGCCACTAGACCAAGCTTAGCTGGGTACTCCATCTTTTATTGTTTATTGCAATTGCAGTGGTAATGTTGTGGTCCATGTGGGGTATCCGTATATGTGTTGATTAATGTCTTTCAACAAAAAAAATTACTATCTTCGTTCCTAAAAAAGTGTTATATTCATTTTTTACGCAACCTATTGTGTTTCTTTAATCATTAATATCTTTAATTGCACACATGTAAAAATTATAATAAGTTGATATTTAAAGTATACATTGAAAGAAATCTAACAAGATCTCACTTAACTATGTCTTTCTTTATAAGCAATAGAGAGAAAATAGAGTAAAAATTAGTTGATGAACGGTGTCAATCTACTTAACGTAACACTTATTTGGAAACATAGATGATATATGTTGATTAAAGTAGTCTTGGTGGTAGGCTGGTAGCTACCACATTTTACAGGAGTCACATATTGTATTGTTTCTTGCAATTGTAGTTGGTAGATGAGGTCCATGTGGGGTATACCTGTTGATTAAAGTAGTCTTCGTGGTAGGGTGGTAGCTATCACATATCACAGTAGTCACATGTTGTGTATGTAACACCCCGTATTTTTCACTCTTTATTTTGGCGTTTGTTTACATTAAAATGATATTTTCTGTTAAAATAAAAAAATTTATTATTAAAACTATTTTGAACATGTATAATTATCTAGTTGTTGCATTATGTGGTTGTGTTTATTAATTTAAAGTGAATATATTTATTTAGGAATTTTATTAGGTATATATATAATGTGCATATTTATTTTATCTAAGTAGCGTGTGATTTTAGTTTTTATGCGTTGTATATATTATGGGTCGACAAGCATAACGAATTTTGCAAGCCCATTTCCTTCTTATGCTGTCCGAAATTTAGAGGAGTATTAAGCATAGTATTAGCATATTATATCCCTCTTTGTAACCACCAAAAGGTGAAGAGCCATCCCCCCATTAACCCATCTTAATGCAATTAAATCTTTGCTTAATGATATGAATAATCACATTATTTTGCTGCACTCAAAACCTCCCTTCACGCCAGCCTTAGAAAGGAAGAGAAAGAGTCCTTCTCTCTTCTCGCATTTGCGGCCATTTCTGCACAACCATCTTGTTTGCCCCATATCTCCTTCGTTTCTTATCGGAATTGGGCGTGTGAGTTAGTCGAAATTCATCTACTCGGAGAGATCTTGCTCATGGTGTCATCAGTTTTTGAAGATACTCGAAGAATTGGTCGCAGTTTGCGTTTCAATCAGATGACTCATCCGGTTTTCTTGGAGTTTTCGGGAGCAATGTTATTCTCTTCTTTCTTTGCCATTCTAGTATTATTTTCCACCTAAAATCCAGGTAACTAACGGTGAACCTAGTACAATTAGAATTCGTTTAGGAATTATTTAGTTCTTAATATCTAAGTTGGGGTAAATTGTATGCCAAGAAAGGTGGGTGGGTAAAGTTTCATATTATTGATGTTATTCTTTGTCATACATGAATGCTTGTGAGTGGTAAATATTATGGAAGAAACTAATTATATTGTGTTGTTATTCTTGCTCAGGTTTAGTGGTTAGAATTCTTGTTTTATTATCTTCTGTATAACTTATGTTTTGGTTAGTAAATTTTGTATTGGTTAGTAAATTTTGTAAAATCATATCATTATGCAGTTATGAGTTAGCTTGAACATGATCATAATGCTGTTAATTTGAGAGCATGAATGTCTGCTGTCTGCTAGTATAAGTCTCTTGAAGAAAGAGTTTGTTCGTGACCTTTTTTTTTATATAGCTGGTAACAAGATTGCTATGTCTCACATAATCTTAAAGTTTCTGATACATCCTCCGTGATGTATAATATCCTTGATCTGTAGTAGTCACTGGAAATTCTTGAAATAAGTAGATGGTTAGTTGTGATAATTACTTCTTCTTTTGTTAATTATTATATATATATTACATCATTGTCCTGTAGTAGTAAAAAGGGTTAGTGCTTGACATAGTCAGATGGGTTGTTGTGGGGAATTACATCTACCTTTGTTAATTAGTATATTTATATATGACTATTGTTATATGTGTACATGAGTTGAATGATATATTTACATATATATATAGTTATAATATTGTGAGTGTCTTATTTATTTTATGATGGTATTATTGTTTGTAATTAAATTGGGAGTATAATAATGTTCTAGTTTTATAAATCCATATCTAAGTTGTCGACGTTACAATACTCGAGGGAGAATAATACTGTCTTTAGTACCGTTTTTCCAAGAGTTATGTACCGGAGGTATTATAACTAACGTTGTAATTAACCTTGTACCCAAACTCAGACAACGAGAGTGTAGTAGTTGGAGTATTTGATTATACTGTGTTTTTGGTGTATAATTATGTTTTAATGAAGGTTTATTATTCTTTTTAGTTTGGTGAAATGATTTTATTAGTATTATTATTACTAATACTTTGGGAAGAATAAATATTGTTGAGTTGAAACTCTTGGATTGCGATCCTAGTTTCTGTTGATTTTGGGTGTAAGGCCTTAAGGGCTTCCTAATTATTTATATTTGAGTGGATGAATAAATTATTGTATTTATTTGTAGAACTGTTTTATTGAGATTAAGATATCCGGTGGGATAGATGTAGTCCCCAGTGAAGAACATGCCAACCACCTAGGTTGCGATTTAGGGGTATTACCTAGGTTAATTGTTGTCGTCCGAGAGGTTGGGAAGTACTGAGCTGAGTCCTATCCTGCATCGGGAGTTTGGCCATTCTTAGACACAGGTAGTAGGGAACGTAAGCCCATAGGCTGTCTGGAGATTTCGATCTGAAAAACCTTAGGAAGTGGGTTGCAATCCACTGGCGTTCTGCTCTTTCTCAAAAGCTATTATATTATTTTGTTTATTTATTTTTGGAGGTTTATGCTATTGGATCTTGTATGCTTATCTTAAGTTCATTATTGATGATTTACTTTATTTAAGCATGTTAAACTGTTAGCTGTTGTTTGGTTGTTATTTGGTTCAGTTTGATATTTTATGTTGATTGAGACTTATTTATTAATGCTTGATAACTTCTATGTGGATCCTAATTGAGCTGGGAGAGCTGTTAGTTACTCCCCACTGATTGTGGATATTAGTTGTATATTTTTGCAGGTTATGTTGATGGGAATCTTCTTTGGTTTTGGGCTCGGGTTGAGATGTGAGCATTAAAATGTTAGATGTTTTAGGCATAGACTTTCAGTTAGTTGAAGAGCTAGTTTTCTCTTTTGGTTATTAATCAAGTTAATTAATTTTATTTATACTATTTATTATGTTGGTTTTATCACTTAGTTATTTAAACACATTTCTTGTAGTAGTGACATTCCCAGGAGACGATGTTTCCGCCATCGTCCTATAATATTATTATTATTATCTCTTTCTTTTCATGCTTTGAAATTCTGGGGTGTTACAGTTGGTATCAGAGCAAAACGCTCCTAAACTCTGAAAAAGAGTTGCTTATGATTCTTTAGAATTATTAGTTAGCCATAGGAGATAAAATTTGTTTAGAATTAAGTTTAGTAGTTTCACTATAATGAGAGTGTGATGGGTAGAGTAAGTAAAGGGAAGCCTTATGGGAATGTGGTGTGCTCTCATGCTTATGGAGCATATGTTATATGTACAGTTATTTGTATTATTGGTGGAATTAGTCTACCAAGTTTGCTAATCTTATTTGCAGGGCCTCTTACATGTAATTTATGTTCTCTTTATCAGAGTGCGTAGCGAAAGCGAAGTAATTTATAGCCTTCTCGGTTTAGTTGTGTATTTAATTTGTTTCGTGTTTTGCAATTTAAAAATAAAACTTTTATTTTAATTTTAATTTAGTCATGTGTGTTGCATTGCATTTATTTTATTTGCTGGTTGCTTGATAGTATATGTTATTATGTGCGACGGTATATATTTTCTGTTCTTTTCCAATTAGATGTTGTTTTTATGTGAGTACTACGTATCTGTTTTATTATTTACAAAACTTTCTGGTTGAGTTTTATTCCAAATTATATTTTAGATCTTTGATCTTAATAAATTTCATACATATATAAGAGTTATATTGTGGTATTCAAAATTTTGTTATTGTTAATATTTTGACATACACTTTTGAAAAACGTTTAATTTCAATTGTTTTATAATGGTTTGGAAAAAGAAAGGGGTTTTGAAATTGTCTTTCAAGATACTCTTCAAATTTCTCTTGCCGTATTTGACCATCTATATTTATAAATATTTTTTCTTTTAATATATATATTTTTTTTCATGCTAATCCTTGTGTAACCTTTAATTATGGTAATAAGTTTTGTATTCTTTGAAAGTAAAGGTACCCTGATGAGTTATTGTGGGTTATAGATTTAAATGTAGATGTAAATTTGTTTTAAAGGTTAGCATTCAACAACTTTTACTTTACTTTACTTTACTAATTTACTTTTCTTATTAGGATTATTTTATTTTATTTTTTTGTTCAAACTCAAATGTGGGAATGGATCTCGTTTACTATTTGTTGTTTCTTGTTTAAATATTTAGTGCTTTCTCATTTCATAGCAAAATTTTGGTTGTTTTCATTACTTCTTATTTAATTCTCTGATTTTGACTTATCTGTTTTATATTCTTTGAAAACGAAATTTATATACTCAGTCTAAATTTTAAACTTGTTTGAGTTGATATTAAGTCATAATGGGTGATTCCTTTGACTTGTATGTCAATTTGATAAGTCTAAATTTTAAACTTGTTTGAGTTGATATTAAGTCACAATGGGTGATTCCTTTGACTTGTATGTCAATTTGATAAGTTGACACATTTTATCTGTTTTGATTTAATTTCCTTTTTGAGTTGATATTAAGTTTATATTGGGTGATTCCAGTAAACTTTAATGTCGATTTGATAAGTTGGCTTTCGAATAGTGTTTTTGTTGATACTAGGTTGCAATGGGTGGTTCCATGCACATTTGTGTCGACTTGGCAAATTTTATAATTGTTGTTTATAATTTATTACTTTATCGCCTATTTATTATTAGTGCTTCGTCGTTGTGAAATTTATTTTAAAGTTTTCAATTTCTTTTGCGAACTTTAAATTTCATATATATGTTTAGGAGAATGTACGCTCTTATAACATATGTCATGACTTGAATTCGTAAGTGCTATTCTAATAAAGCAGTTAGCTACTCTTTATTAAAGTGTTCTTATCTCTTTAAGTGGGGTATAAGCCTGTGTGATTATCTCTATTTAAATTGGTTTGGCTATCAATTTATGAACTTTTGTTTTTTTCGTTTCTTCTCTAAAAATATTTATGCTTGTATGATCGAATTTATTCTTTTATAATTTTATGTAAATATTTATTCCTGCTTCTTTTGCAAAATTACCTATAGTTTATTGTGCAAATGTTTTTACCTTAAACTTTCTACTTGTCTTTGGTTCTTTCACATTTTATAAATGATGGTTGTTACCATGCTTCTTTACTATACAACTATTTTTTGTCTTCTAAAATAAAATGTGTATTATTTGAGTTATCAAATTTTATACCCGCAAAGTTGTTTATTTCTTAACTAAAATCCATTGATTTGTGTTTTTCTTAATGTTCCTTATCTAGAGTACTATTTTTCTTTTGATCTCTTGGTTGTTTTGAAGTTTCGAGGACGAAACTCTTTTAAGGGGGAGTGATTGTAACACCCCGTATTTTTCACTCTTTATTTTGGCGTTTGTTTACATTAAAATGATATTTTCTGTTAAAATAAAATAATTTATTATTAAAACTATTTTGAACATGTATAATTATCTAGTTGTTGCATTATGTGGTTGTGTTTATTAATTTAAAGTGTATATATTTATTTAGGAATTTTATTAGGTATATATATAATGTGCATATTTATTTTATCATATAGTTAGTTATTCTATAAATTTAAGTAGCGTGTGATTTTAGTTTTTAAGCGTTGTATATATTATGGGTCGACCAGCGTAACGAATTTTGCAAGCCCATTTCCTTCTTATGCTGTCCGAAATTTAGAGGAGTATTAAGCATAGTATTAGCATATTATATCCCTCTTTGTAACCACCAAAAGGTGATGAGCGAGCCATCCCCCCATTAACCCATCTTAATGCAATTAAACCTTTGCTTAATGATATGAATAATCACATTATTTTTCTGCACTCAAAACCTCCCTTCACGCCAGCCTTAGAAAGGAAGAGAAAGAGTCCTTCTCCCTTCTCGCATTTTCGGCCATTTCTGCACACCCATCTTGTTTGCCCCATATCTCCTTCATTTCTTATCGGAATTAGGCGTGTGAGTAGTCGAAATTCATCTACTTGGAGAGATCTTACTCATGGTGTCATCAGTTTTTGAAGATACTCGAAGAATTGGTCGCAGTTTGCGTTTCAATCAGACGACTCATCCGGTTTTCTTGGAGTTTTCGGGAGCAATGTTATTCTCTTCTTTCTTTGCCATTCTAGTATTATTTTACACCTAAAATTCAGGTAACTAACGGTGAACCTAGTACGATTAGAATTCGTTTAGGAATTATTTAGTTCTTAATATCTAAGTTGGGGTGAATTGTATGCTAAGAAAGGTGGGTGGGTAAAGTTTCATATTATTGATGTTATTCTTTGTCATACATGAATGCTTGTGAGTGGTAAATATTGTGGAAGAAACTGATTATATTGTGTTGTTATTCTTGCTCAGGTTTAGTGGTTAGAATTCTTGTTTTATTATCTTCTGTATAACTTATGTTTTGGTTAGTAAATTTTGTAAAATCATATCATTATGCAGTTATGAGTTAGCTTGAACATGATCATAATGTTGTTAATTTGAGAGTATGAATGTCTGCTGTCTGCTAGTATAAGTCTCTTGAAGAAAGAGTTTGTTCGTGACCTTTTTTTTTATATAGCTGGTAACAAGATTGCTATGTCTTACTTAATCTTAAAGTTTCTGATACATCCTCCAAGATGTATAATATCCTTGATCTGTAGTAGTCACTGGAAGTTCTTGAAATAAGTAGATGGTTAGTTGTGATAATTACTTCTTCTTTTGTTAATTATTATATATATATTATTGTCCTGTAGTAGTAAAAAGGATTAGTGCTTGACATAGTCAGATGGGTTGTTGTGGGGAATTACATCTACCTTTGTTAATTAGTATATTTTTGTACATGAGTTGAATGATATATAGTTATAATATTGTGAGTGTCTTATTTATTTTATGATGGTATTATTGTTTGTAATCAAATTGGGAGTATAATAATGTTCTAGTTTTATAAATCAATATCTAAGTTGTCGACGTTACAGTACTAATATTGTCTTTAGTACCGTTTCGCCAAGAGTTATGTACTGGGGGTATTATAACTAACGTTGTAATTAACCTTGTACCCAAACTCAGACAACGAGAGTGTAGTAGTTGGAGTATTTGATTATACTGTGTTTTTGGTGTATAATTATGTTTTAATGAAGGTTTATTATTCTTTTTAGTTTGGTGAAATGATTTCATTAGTATTATTATTACTAATACTTTGGGAAGAATAAATATTGTTGAGTTGAAACTCTTGGATTGCGATCCTAGTTTCTGTTGATTTTAGGTGTAAGGCCTTATGGGCATCCTAATTATTTATATTTGAGTGGATGAATAAATTATTGTATTTATTTGTAGAACTGTTTTATTGAGATTATGATATTCGGTGGGATAGATGTAGTCCCTGGTGAACAACATGCCAACCACCTAGGTTGCGATTTAGGGGTATTACCTGGGTTAATTGTTCTCGTCCGAGAGGTTGGGAAGTACTGAGCTGGGTAATATCCTGCATCGGGAGTTTGGCCATTCTTAGACACAGGCAGTAGGGAACGTAAGCCCATAGGCTGTCTGGAGATTTCGATCTGAAAAACCTTAGGAAGTGGGTTGCAATCCACTGGCGTTCTGCTCTTTCTCAAAAGCTATTATATTATTTTGTTTATTTATTTTTGGAGGTTTATGCTATTGGATCTTGTATGCTTATCTTAAGTTCATTATTGATGATTTACTTTATTTAAGCATGTTAAACTGTTAGCTGTTGTTTGGTTGTTATTTGGTTCAGTTTGATATTTTATGTTGATTGAGACTTATTTATTAATGCTTGATAACTCCTATGTGGATCCTAATTGAGCTAGGAGAGCTGTTAGTTACTCCCCACTGATTGTGGATATTTGTTATATATTTTTGCAGTTTATGTTGATGGGAATCTTCTTTGGTTTTGGGCTCGGGTTGAGATGTGAGCATTAAAATGTTAGATGTTTTAGGCATAGACTTTCAGTTAGTTGAAGAGCAAGTTTTCTCTTTTGGTTATTAATCAAGTTAATTAATTTTATTTATACTATTTATTATGTTGGTTTTATCACTTAGTTAATTATTTAAACGCATTTCTTGTAGAAGTGACATTCCCAGGAGACGATGTTTCCGCCATCGTCCTATAATATTATTATTATCTCTTTCTTTTCCTGCTTTGAAATTATGGGGTGTTACAGTGTATGTTTTATTGGGCTAATTGTTACTCCATCTATTTTATATTAATTGTAACAATTTGACTTTTTTTTTACTATTTACATGCTTTAGATTGCGATAATTATTCGTAAATGTAAAACAAAATTTACGATATAAGATGTTCTAAAATTTATCTCCATATGTATAAACATATAAACTTTCAATTTTTCTTACTATTAGAGATATTAAGGACATAACTACATCATTTACACAATGGATGGATTACCCATTCCTAATAAATCATTAAAAATAATTATTAATGTTGAGTTGGATTCCACCTTACATTAAATGCAATTATTAGTGGATAATCTACCCACTAAATCAACCAAGGTTTATCCAAGTAATAGCTATCACTCCCTAAGCCCAACATTGTTTCTTGCAATTAATTGTAGTTGTCGTGATGTGCCGGTCGTGAAGTGCTTGGTATAAGTGATATGTGCATATTCATTAAAGTAGTCATGGTGGTAGGCTCCCCAATAGGAACCCCTTGGTAAGAAGAAGGATCCTAGTGGACTAGCACCTCTCGCAGGTCAGCAAACCTAGCTATACAGGTCAACACTTGAGAGTAAGGGGGATATAATGGAATCCTTCCTCCCAAGCACAAGTAGGTAGTGGGGTTCAAACTTGTGACATCAAAGTGACAAGGTGAGTTCCCCGGCCACCACCTCCACCAAGCATGGTGGTAGGCTAGTAGCTATCACATATTTAGGTTAGCAAACCTAGCTATACAGGCCAACGCTTGAGAGTAGGGGGATATAATGGAATCCCTACTCCCAAGCACAAGTAGGTAGTGGGGTTCGAACTTGTGACCTCAAAGTCACAAGGTGAGTTCCCCACCACCTCCACCAAGCATGGTGGTAGGCTAGTAGCTATCACATAGTAAGGTTATACTTTCTCCATATTTTTTAGTCGCATCACTTAACTTTTGGGCACTATTCATCAACTAACTTACTTGGGTCCAATTCCTACCTCAAGCAACTTGCTTGGGATTTAAAAGAAGGGGGTATTGGGGTGTCTGGCTTGTAATGGGCCTATGGGTGGGGGCCTTGTGCGAGGGCAGTCTAGAGAATTTCTTCATACCTATTTCAAAAAAAAAAAACTATTCATCAACAAACTTTAAGTATATTCTCTCATCATTACTTAAGAAATAACATAGTCTAGTGTGATCTTCACCAAAAAAAAAGTCTAGTGTGATCTTTTTAAGTTTATCTCAATGTGAGGATTCCAAATATCAACTTTCTATAATTTTTGCTTATACGCGATTAGAGATAATAATGTTGAAAGAAGCAGGTTGGAGTACGTGAAAAAGTAAATGATACAACTTAAAACATATAGAGGAAGTAGTCATTATTCATTGTTTTACTTGTCGGTAGCTACTATTGTTTATTGGGCTAAGAAAAATTAGCTATCACAACATCTGTTCTAATTGCTTGTCTCATTTGATTTTATTCGGTATTCAAGATGCATATATATTTGGTCATTAATAACTTTAATTATGCATTAGTAAAAACAAAGTTTTCACCAAAAGTAACCCTCCATTTTTTAGTTGATTCACAAGATACCTCCGATGTTTTGAAAATTCACCATATACCTTTAAGTTTTTCACAAATTGACAATATACCCTTACGACTAGTGAAAGTCTAACACTGATTGTCAATTGTCATTATTCTCCAATTAATCCATTTAAACTAATTAACTCATAATTAACCTAATTAAGTAATCGATGATTAACCCTAATTAGTAGTTAATGCTCGCATCCTTCCCCTCACTCTCCTTTGGTGCAGGAACCGCTCATCCCAACCACGCCATCCTACCTATCAGATACCAAGAAAAACAAAAAAATGTCAAGAAACTATTGCATGTAATTATGTTTTCACTTAATCTCAACTATATCAGTTATGGCTTCTTGCATCCCAGCTAGCACCTCACTGTATTTTACTTTTTTGGTGTTTATTTTCATTTTTTAATATTTTTTGGGTCTCCATGCATTTTCCTACTGGTCGATACTTTTGAAATGGAAACAGAGGAGTATTGGTTGTGTTGGAGCAAGAATTGCCAATAAGCAATTGACACCCTATCGCTTAGGTTTAGAATACTTTGGGTTATGTGCATATGTCTCTGGGGAGAACTGACCTTAACAAGGCCGCACTAACATATAAATAATTTTAGTGTCAAATTACCCAAAAATAGTACTTAACAAGAGTTAAAAAAAAAGGAGAAATAAGAGAACTGCTTTATTCAACTAAATTCAAAGGCATGCACAAACCAGGATAATTCAGGTTGGACAATTCCAAAAAGTAATGGTGGAAGACAAGATTAACTCCTTGACAAGCTTGACAATTGGAGAAGAGTGATGTTCCGGTTGTAGAATGGTTGGCGGTCTTGAGAAGAGTCCGCCAAAGAGTGGAGTTGGCGTCCGTTGGTGAATAACTGCACAGGAAGCAAACGTGAACTACCCTCGGGGGGGGATGCGAGGAAACCCCCTCCGATGCTCAAGTCAGCACGTGTCCACTTATGATTTAGAGAGAGAAAGTAGAGAGTGAGAGATAAGAATTGTGAGTGTGAGAGAATATACCTGCAGAATAGTACTAGTGGGGTATTTATGGAAGTACTATTCCTCTGACAGGGTGCGTAATCCTTTTACACGTGTATGGTCGTGATGCGTCTGACATAAGGGAAGATTCCTCTATTTTGTCTTGTTAGGCGACCGCCAACAACGTTGTCGGACCATATTAGTGAACTCTAGATGACGTTTATATGCTCGCGTCCTTCATAATGTTCGCGGACCTTTCAGGGATGTCCGCTAATATATACTTGGGTTATATCCATACAACTAGTCCCACAGCATCTTTTGGGGTCTTGACCGCTAAGGATGTTTGTCTGGGACGCGAATAGCATTGACGTACTTAATTTTTCCGGAGAAGTTGATTCGTTCGGCGCCACGTGTCGCTTCAGGGAGTTGAGGGATTTTGAAAAGTTAATGATTACGTTTTTCGAAAATCTCACCCATTACTTTATTTAGGGTTCAGCTGTGCGTGACACATGGCGAAGATCTGGAGAGGGAGTTGAGGGGTTTCTAATCTTGGCCATTCAATAGGCGCGTATATAGGACTGACTGTCCTTTTTTCTGATTTTCACCTCACATTTTCCCAACCTCCTCTTCTTCTTCTCTGGTTTTCTCTAACGAAACTCCTTTCTCGTAACTTGTCTTGCTCAAAAACTCCCCTTTTTCTACTCAAATTGCCCCAAAAAGTTACCAAAACTTCTAGTTTTTACTTTCCGGTTCCGGTGCACCAAAAAATTTGCTATTTGGTGACGACTTTTGTCTGGGTGTTTCGAGGGTTTTGGAGCTTCTTCTTCGCCGGTGTTTTTTTGGGCCAAGCTTGGAACGTTCTACGTTTTCTTACTTTTGAGAACTTTGCTCGTTCGTTTCCGGCGGCCGTTCTTTGCTTTTTTCGCTTTTTCCGGCGACTTTCCGTTTCCAGGTATTTCTTCAATTTTTCTTCTCCACTTTTCCTCAAGTTTCTTTGCGTTTCATCATGTCGGACCAGTCTGATAGCCAAAATAATCTAAATGATGCTTTTATGACCGAGAGTGAGCCTTCCTCCCCCTTGTCCGCGAACAAAAGCCCATCTTCCTCTGACTCTAGCCTAAGTGAGAGAAGGACTAGGTTATTGGCGGACATACCGCTTACTTCAGAATCGCAAAGAGAGCATAGGTCTAAGTTTCCTTAACGACTCTTCGACCCCGGAGGAGCATAACTTGACTATGAGGTATTTTGCTGCCAGCCAACACTAGTAAAATAAATGCTTATTGCTGCGGTCATTAAGTGGCCTATTGCTGCGGTTTTGGCTGCGCAGCAATTAAGAGCGCAGCAATAGGTAATTAACCTATTGCTGCGGTTCCTACACAAAACCGCAGCAATATGTTGTATTTTTTTAATAAAAAAATAAAGCCTGTTGCTGCGGTTTTGAGCAGGACCCGCAGCAATAGGTAGGTAAAAAACAAAAAATTTTTTTTTTTATTCTGGCACTAATTTAATCATCAGTATCATATTACAGTAATCCTCTGACATTATAGGATCATAAAATCTGAAAACAAAAGTATGCATTAAAATGAGTGTACTTGCTAATTAATTATATCAAAATATATCTACAATCAAAGTTATATCCACAATATAAGAACAAACTAATAACCAAAATCCAAACTAATAATCAAAATTATATCAACAATACAAGAAAAACTAAAACCAAAAAAATAAGAATAAACTAAGAAACGAAAATTTAAAACTAAATCTAAGAACAAACAAACAAACTAAAACCAAAAAAAATAAGAAACAAAAACGAAAAACATGCCAAGATCGAGATTTCAAAAAGTTTCCAACTTTTCATTCTTTTTACTGGACCCATCTCTTCCAAGTTTCAACTTCCATTAAATGGAAAAAGAAAAAAAATCATCAACTCCATGTACGACACAAGAACAGAAGAAACAATAATTAACCCTAAAGATGAAAACCCCACCATCAGAAAAGCAAGTTTCTGACCCAATGCAAGAAACATCAATAACATTTCCGAATTCGGAATTCCGCAAAACCCCTTTAATTTCTGACATTTTCACCCATCAAAACCTTCAAAAATGGCCTCTAAATGTGCACTTCACTGGTCGGAAAGAACCCCAGAAAAATTGGACAAAATGGTTCAATTTTTTAGTAACAAATTATGCTACAAAAACGAAAAACTTGCCAAGATCGAGAAGAATTTATGGAGACGGCGACATTTGGGCGACGGTGACCAACGCCAAAATCTGGAGCCAAGAACAACCAACGCCAAGATGACGATGCCAGCGAGCAGATGAAGATGCCGGCGAGCAGATGAAGAATGGCGAGAGAGATGAAGACCGGCGAGAGAGATGAGAGATGAGTGGCGTGATGGAGCGACCGGCGAGACGATTTCGGTGATGAAAACCGGCGATCGAGATGAGATAAAGTTGCGTTGATTAGCTGTTGGAACGATAGAATGTGAGATGAAGACCGGCGAGAGAGATGAAGACCGGTGACATGAGAGATGAGAGGATGAGAGGTGAGTGAGAAGATAGAAGGTGAGAGAGTGAGGAAACGGCTGAGAGAGAGAGAGAAATAAAAGGTGAGAGGAGAACTCTACTACGAGAATAAAAAACCCTAATGACTCTATTGCTGCGGTTTCTGACCAGAACCGCAGCAATATATTAAAATATTATTTTTTAAATATTATTTTAATATATTGCTGCGGTTTTTATCAGAAACCGCAGCAATATATCTGGTCAAAAAGTCAACTTTTTCTAAAAATTTTCCGTTGAAACCATATTACTGCGGTTTTTGGCCAAAACCACAGCAATATCTGTATTTTATATTTTACCTTTTCTTTTTACGTGATATATTGCTGCGTATGGGTAAAACCGCAGCAATAAGCAATTATTCTACTAGTGCAAAGTGGTGATAGGCAAACACTTAGGGAATTAAGGCACCAAATCCTTGCTAGGAGGACTACTAAGCATCCTCCTCCTAATGCTGTTCCCGACCTTGACGTAGCTCCCCTTAGAGAACATGCTTGTTTGGATAGCCTGGCGGATGCTGTGGTTGAGGTAGCGGCTGATTTTTACGATCGTTTACAAGAGTCTGTAGCCCCCACTCACCCTCCTATTGTTGATTTAGGTGACGACAGAGACTCTATCGCGACCGTCATGGCTAATCAAGAGTCTGTTGACCAACGTCAGTCCGTTCCCGCCAGTCCTGTTGCTCGTGTCACGGAGGATGCGAATTAAACTATGGACACGAACATTGGCACTAGTGTGCCTTTGTCTGAACATGTGGCTGGGGAAAGTTTCCATGCTGCTGCGAGGAGAGTTTACACTTCCAATGAAATGGAAGATGATATTATTGACGGACCAGGTTCTGATGCGCTATGGATGCCTGAGGATGAATGCGCTGGTCCATTAAGTGTGGAGATTGACGAGCCTTGGCATCAGGACGCTATCAATCTTGGGTATCCCAGGGTTGCAAGAGATTTGTATGAATTTCCCGAAGGTTATCGAATAGTGGTGCCGCCAGAGGGATCTATTGTGACAGAGTGCCCTGCTGGTCACGTGGCCGTTTATACCCATCCCTTCGAGTTTGGGCTTCACTTTCCTTTAGATTCCTTTTTGGTGAAGATCCTGAACGCCTTCAACGTTTGCTTAGCCCAGTTAACTCCCTTAGCGGTTCGCAATTTGATTGCGTATATTTGGACTATCCGCTTCTTAGACTTCACGGAGACCCTGAACCTGTTCCGACATCTTCATTAGCTGAAGAGGAATGGCTCCTCTCGGTAAGCGGGATGGTGGTCGCTAACAACTGTTGATAAGAAGATGACTGTTCAGCTGAAGGTTAGCAGTCTAAAGGGTTGGCAAGATGCGTTCTTTTGGGTACAGATGCCTGAGGATTTCCCTGTACGCCGTCATTTCACTTGTCCGCGTCCTCATATGGAGCATTTACCTCAGGTTTCGCTAACCGAGGATGAGTTAGTGGCCTTCAACTACTTTGATACTGAGGATTACCAGTATACTTTTGAGGACGAGAGGACCTCTGTAGTCAAGGAGCCCAAATACTGGCTTCCTGATACTAAGTACATTATGGGGAAAACCCTTGTTGGCTATGTTGCTTTGTCACACCCATGAAAATGGTAAGTTTTGTTATCGGACTGGCCCATCTGTTAATGTTCGTTTTAGTTCACTAACTGTCTGTTTTCCTGCTTACAGGCTTTTCTAATCTTGATTTGGCGGCTCTTTGTATCGACGACAATCTGGATCCGACAACAAACATGAAGCCCACTCCCATAGAAAACTATGAAACAATACACGGCAACACTAACGGCCGTCGAGGGGGAAACCGTAGCGGTCCCCAGAATGTTCGTTGTGTTGTTTGCGGGGGCGAAAAGTAGTCCGCACTCAGGGTCGGGTTGTTCCTCATGGCGGTTCTACTGCTGTGGCCGCTAGCTCCAATGGCGTCCATGCGGTCGCCACTGAGTCTAGGGCTCCTGTATTACGTTCTCCAGTTGTCGGGTGGGAGGTACAAGGGAGAAGGGGCCGTGAGCATGTTGCGACGGATACTTTTACCAACAAGAGGCCGATAATTGAGCATCCTTCTACCTCTACTCCTACTAGGGAAACCGTCCAAGTCGATGACCTGGACGTTAACGTTCCCCCTGAGGGTCAATAAGAGCAGGCCGTGGATGTCGGCCCTGTTAACCAGCCGGCGACTGGTAGCTGGCTTTCAGGCTCGTGTTCTTCCATCTGCCAAAAAATACGAGAGATGGTCACGGCTTCAATTTTTTTATCAAGTCTTTCCCCTGACATCTTCTTCCGTTTCCATGAATGGATCAAGAAGAAAGAGGTGATATTGAGTGAGGTTGTGACAGCGTCCTTCGGTCGTCGACCTATCGTCCCGGGCAAGGTTTATCAGCCTGAGTGGGACGTAAGAGAAGACGAGTCGATGTATGCTGACATCCCAGAGAATGGTGGCATCCTTGCTTACCGGATCTTGAAGGGAATGCAATTGCCACTGTATAGGCCGATAGGGTCTTTAATGACTCCTGCCTCTAGGCATGCTCATGACCAGCTTGTGGTACGCTTCCACCCTTGTGACATTTATTTCACTTGCTTTTTCTTCTCTTTTTATTTTTGACGGTCTGCCTTCTATTTGTAGGCCAACAATGTTGCTCTCAAGCTGATTGAGCTGTATGTTGAGTACCAGAAGTTGGCGGACAGTTACAAACAGTCTCTTGAGTCCTGTCAAGACTTATTAAAGAAGACTGAGGAGGACTTGGCGGCCAAAACTGCAGCTCAAAAGCCCTTGGAGGATGAGCTGATAACTTTACGGTCGCGGGCTGCTCTGCTAGAGGAGACCGAGGACAATGTTCAGGCGCTGACCAATGCTCTGGATATTACCACAAACCGAGAAGGATATTGCCGTTGCTGAGGCAAAGGTCGAAGTTGAGGCTCGGGGGGACTGCTAAAGCAGTGTTTGAGTTCAAGAATTGGGAGGAGTTCGCATCGGCCCTCCACAAGAGGTATGATGGTGAATGGGCTGCCGCCATGAGATGTGTGTGCAAAACAGTCGCTCAATTTGACTGGAACGTCATTGAGGATGCCCATGCTGAGGGTCAACATCTCACACTTTTTGAGGGGGATCCGTTGTTTGCCGATGAGGACGCCGTTGCTGATGCGTATCCTCGGGCTATTCCAGAGCAGATGAATCAGGATGCCCCTCCCTCTTGAAGTTCTTGGCGGCCATCTATCAGCTCTTCATGTTCTTCTAATAGCTTATAAGTTGTAATCTTTTGAATATTTTGTTTAACACTGAATTCGGCCCATGTTGGCGTTTGTAAACAATGATAATCTTTTGAATTGCAAGTACTTTGTTCCAACTTTGAAAGCCTTTTTGTTGGCTGCCGTGTTTATTTTTCTTGTAGTTAACCGCCAAGCCAGTAGCTTTTATTTTATGGAAATGAAGTACTTTCACGTTTTTGGTTATATTTCGTATGCTAAGGCTTGAACCTTTATTTTTTCATTTGCGGTTGTTATATGGCCGCGAAAACACTTAGCATGTTATATGACTTTGACTTGTGCTAGGTCTGTTATATGACCGTGAATGCACTTAGCCTGTTATATGACTTTGACTTGTGATAGGTCTGTTATATGACCGCGAATGCACTTAGCTTGTTATATGGCTTCGATTTGTGCTAGGCCTGTTATATGACCGCGAATGCACTTAGCCTGTTATATGGCTTTGATTTGTGCTAGGTCTGTTATATGACCGCGAATGCACTCAGCCTGTTATATGGCTTTGATTTGTACTAGGTCTGTTATATGACCGTTAACGTACTTAACCTGTCATATGGCTTTGATATGTACTAGGTATGTTATATGACCGTTAACGTACTTAGCCTGTTGATAAGAGGCTTTTAGTGTGTCGTTAAGGCACTAAAAACCGCTTCCCAAACAATATTTGTAGTCCTAACAAGCAATTACTAAGAGAATAGTAAGGGCAAGTCAAGGGTCGATCCACAGGGAAATTGGGATTGATTAGAGTCTATCTAGTCTAGACTACCTAATTGAAAGGTATTTGGGGGTTTAAAAGATGTTTGGTAACAATTAAGACTATCTATCAGCTAGAACAAGCAAAAATCACGAGTTTAAATATCAAATAAAGACACTAGAGTTAAGGCTACTAGTATGAATAAGAACGGATGATGATTGTTAATGCGATTGTGAAGCAACAAAGACGATTATGCAAGGTTTAGTTCTCCTCTAAAATACTTGAGTCCTCTCTCGAATGGTCCTCAAGAGTAATCGCTTAATCTATCAACTAAATCCTCTCTCGAATGGTCTTTAGTTAATTGATTAAGAGATTCGATAAGTTTGGAAAACCCCTAATGAAGGATCCCCTTAATTTCCACCCAATATCTTGGTATAGAAATTAAGTTGATTCTTGGGGATGATAAAAGAGTTCAAAATCCGATTTAAGAACATTTGAAATCAAAATACCAAAGTATAAATGTGATCAATATCTATCCTAAGGTCTCAAAACACCAAGATCAATGCATAAACTTCTCCATACATCACAATCACATCAACAACATTTTTAAAACCCTAATTCATACTTTCACCCTAACCCTAGATATGAAACTACTCACTAATCATGGAGTTAAAGCAATTAAACAATGAATCTATGACTAATCTAAGGTTAAACATGATTAAGAAATTATTAAACTAATAGAAATCGCAATTATTAAACTAAGAGAATGAAGATCTTAAATAATATGAGAACATAAACAAACACCAAGAGAATGAAATAAAAACTAAAACTTTGAATTGAATTGAATGAAAAGTACCTTGAATGTATTGGAAATCACAAACTATGATCAACAATTCTCAAATCTCAATCAAACTAAAGTGTTTTCTCTCTAATACAAAACCCTAGAATATTGTGTAGAAACTAGAATAAAGCGTAAGTCCTTTACTCCTCTCGAAAAGAGGGTTTAATGATCGAATGTTTTCTTTCCGGATCGTGAGGTGCGGGCGCACCAAAAGGAGGTGCGGGCGCACCTTGCTCAGGTGCGGGCGCACCAGACTTCAGGTGCGGGCGCACCTGAGTCTTCTGTCTCAGTGTGGAATTTTCTTCGTCAAATGGTGCGGGCGCACCAGATGAAGGTGCGGGCGCACCCAATTTAAGGTGCGGGCGCACCCAATTTAAGGTGCGGGCGCACCAATGTAGTCTGTTTTGTGCTCCAGAATTGGTCGATGGTGCGGGCGCACCAGTGGCTTGTGCGGGCGCACCATCGTGTGCGGGGCATACCAAGCGCACCTCAGGCTACCTTTCAGCCTCTAGCTCGATCCCTTATGCCATGTCTCGCATTCCTCGACCCCGAAAAGGGCAATACCTGCAATAGAAACACGAACAAACATGGTGAAAGCATATGTGCTAGAAATTCGATCGAAATAGATCGAAAATCTAGCAAAATGTCACTATGACCAAGTATGATCACGTGAATGAAATAGAAGGGAAAAGTGAGGAGAAAGAAGGAAGAAAAGGAGGAAAAGGGAGCTAAAACAAGCCAAAAGAAGGTAATAAAGTGCGTTAGAAACGCACTTATCAAACTCCCCCAAGCTTAGCGTTTTGCTTGTCCTCAAGTAAACCAAGAATGAGAGTGAAGGAGAAAAAAAAAAAAAAAAAAAAAAAAAGAATAAAAAGAAAAGGGAAACATGCAACAACCTAACCTATATGCTCTAAATGCAAGGTTACAAACATGACATGTAAGCTAAATGAGTTCATATCAAGATTTAGGAGACCAACCAAACACAAGAGGGAAGATGATTAGGAAGCACAAGAGTGACTCTAAGGTCTCAATCCACCGATCAACCGAGTCTCTTTGAAAGAAAGCTTTCCAAGAATGATTTCTCACTCTTCTCCACTTCCAAGACCCAAGTTTGACTCCTCCCTAGGGATGCTCAACCATAATTGCTCGCCTCTACCATGTTTTGATGACCCTCATCATGACTTGCATAAAATCTCACCCGCCACTACTAAATAGATCAAGACCAATCTAGGAGTCAACAGGGGCTTTGTTAAGGTTGTAACGGGGCTAGGTTAGGGGTGTGGATCATATTCTAGGAATGTGGTGCAAAAAGGGTAAGTGGAGTACAAACTAGGGGTAAATACTCCCCCAAGCTAGTCCTAACACTATTCTCAATTAAAGAACTCTCACACATATCCTTGAATTTCACTTGTTTCTTTTTCACTTTGTGAACTTTTTCCTTTTTCTCATCAATTTGATCTTTCTTTCTTTTCATTTTCAATAATAAACCAAAGCGGACAATAAGAACTTTCTTTCTTTTATATCTTTTGTCTTTCATTTTCACAAAATTTTTCAACTTTTACCATCATACAAGCACATTAACTCTCTTTCAACCAAGACTTAATATCAAAACCACTTAACTCAACAAAAACTACACATGTACTCCACTTTGGGGAAAGTTTGGCCATGACTCATTATGTGGGTTAAGCAAAAATAGGATAGAAAGGCTCAGATGGGTTGAGAAGCGAATATCATGCGGGTATTCAAGCTTTTGGCTCTGTAGCTCCTATTACTAGCAAAAGAAACGCCCTAAATCATTCTCCTAGAGGCTCGTCTTATGTAATCTTGGGGAGCTAAAATGCAAGTCACAAGTTAGGCGATCAATGGTGAGGGTTGTGAGTGAGTCTTACAAGGTTCTTGGCTCTCCTTCGGGATTCATCGCACAAGGGGCAAGGCAATCCATTCATCCAACTCGCCTAATTTCAAAGAGACTCTACCAAAAGTTATTGGTTTCAAAAGACGCCTAAAGTCACAACAGGGCTTCCAAAATCATCAAGTCTAATATAAGGAAGGTCTTCCAATCAAGTTATGAACACTCTTAGCAACATATCATGCATGCAACCAAACAACTCTAAATACACAAAAGAAAGAAAAAAAAAAATATATATTTGTGTTTTTTTTTTTTTATGCAAACCTAACATGCAAAAGCACTAAAAAGAACCTAAATACAAAGGGGATGAAGAAAATGTTGAGATGGAGAGAACACATGCTAACTCCCCCAAGCTTAATACAAACTCCGTCCTCGGGGTTGACAAGGAAAGTGAAAGTAAGGGAGGAAGTAAGGGCACAAAATCAAGCAAAAATCCAAACCAAATAAGATAAGGAGAAATGTCTCATAATACCTGCCAGAAAGTGCTCTTTTAAGATCTCTAGCTAGACCTTACACTAAATAATTTGACAATGATCTCAATAGTTTGTCATAAGCATTAGCACACATTTCACAGTGGATCAAATAGGTATGACATAAACAAAGAGCATGCACAAATTTCAATGGGTCTATATGCTTACCAAGTGATGAGTGTCGAAAATAATGAAATTTCCGATAGAATCCTGGAAAGTATGAATAACAAACATCAAAATTCAAATAAAAAGAACAAAATAATGAGTTCTCCTTTTGATGGTCCTTGCAACTTTTAAGCTCGATCCCGTCCTCGATGACTTCCATTTGAGTCTTGTGAAGGTTTAAAGAGGCCAAAGGCTCTTCCAATGGTGAAACTTTAAGGAGAGGGAATAAGACGGGGAAGGAAGGAACTAAGTCGAGTTTCCTTGAAAAGGGAATATGAAGAGGACGAGTAGAAACAAAAGTCTCATCAACTACTTCTTCAACATCATTAGACTCTATAGTGTAAACTTTCTCAACAAATGATTCCTCTACTACGGCGTTCTCATCCATATCCCAATCATCATCATCTTCATTGGTTATAGTCATGCAAAAGTGATTTTGGTTATTGATAATTCGACCCAAAGTTTCGATTGATCTTTTGCTAGATTCGACAAAGTTTTCCATCATAGAATCACACCTATTTAACAAGCACATATTTTCTTTGAGTGAATCAAGAATTTCAGAATATATATGTACTTCACAACTAGAGACATCTTCTAAATTTGAGAAAGTAGTATTTCCATGGTCCCACTCATAAGTGTCTCTAGATAGCCACCCAAAGAAACCCCATGCTTCATCAAAGTGTTGGCATCGAAATTCACCATTAAACATAGACTCCACCACTTCTCTTGTATGCATATTCAGACCTTCATATATCACCTCACACATCTCCCAAATCTCAAGTCTACACTTAGTTAGAAGAGTCTTCTCAAATCTCTGAAAAAAATTCCAAAATGGTTCATCCTCATATTGAGGAAAAAAGAAGTTTGCCATTTTTTTTGGAATTCTCTTAAAAGAAGAAAAAAAAAAATCATTTACAAATTCCTAGACTCATATACACGACACTTACCAAATAAAATAAAACAAGATAAAAAAATAAGCCAATAAAGAAAAGTAAAAAAAAAAAAAAAAAATTATCAATTAAGCAATTTCAAACTAAAAAAACTTCAATCAATAGCACAATTTCCCCGGCAACGGCGCCATTTTGATAAGAGGCTTTTAGTGTGTCGTTAAGGCACTAAAAACCGCTTCCCAAACAATATTTGTAGTCCTAACAAGCAATTACTAAGAGAATCGTAAGGGCAAGTCAAGGGTCGATCCACAGGGAAATTGGGATTGATTAGAGTCTATCTAGTCTAGACTACCTAATTGAAAGGTATTTGGGGGTTTAAAAGATGTTTGGTAACAATTAAGACTATCTATCAGCTAGAACAAGCAAAAATCACGAGTTTAAATATCAAATAAAGACACTAGAGTTAAGGCTACTAGTATGAATAAGAACGGATGATGATTGTTAATGCGATTGTGAAGCAACAAAGACGATTATGCAAGGTTTAGTTCTCCTCTAAAATACTTGAGTCCTCTCTCGAATGGTCCTCAAGAGTAATCGCTTAATCTATCAACTAAATCCTCTCTCGAATGGTCTTTAGTTAATTGATTAAGAGATTCGATAAGTTTGGAAAACCCCTAATGAAGGATCCCCTTAATTTCCACCCAATATCTTGGTATAGAAATTAAGTTGATTCTTGGGGATGATAAAAGAGTTCAAAATCCGATTTAAGAACATTTGAAATCAAAATACCAAAGTATAAATGTGATCAATATCTATCCTAAGGTCTCAAAACACCAAGATCAATGCATAAACTTCTCCATACATCACAATCACATCAACAACATTTTTAAAACCCTAATTCATACTTTCACCCTAACCCTAGATATGAAACTACTCACTAATCATGGAGTTAAAGCAATTAAACAATGAATCTATGACTAATCTAAGGTTAAACATGATTAAGAAATTATTAAACTAATAGAAATCGCAATTATTAAACTAAGAGAATGAAGATCTTAAATAATATGAGAACATAAACAAACACCAAGAGAATGAAATAAAAACTAAAACTTTGAATTGAATTGAATGAAAAGTACCTTGAATGTATTGGAAATCACAAACTATGATCAACAATTCTCAAATCTCAATCAAACTAAAGTGTTTTCTCTCTAATACAAAACCCTAGAATATTGTGTAGAAACTAGAATAAAGCGTAAGTCCTTTACTCCTCTCGAAAAGAGGGTTTAATGATCGAATGTTTTCTTTCCGGATCGTGAGGTGCGGGCGCACCAAAAGGAGGTGCGGGCGCACCTTGCTCTCAGTGCGGGCGCACCAGACTTCAGGTGCGGGCGCACCTGAGTCTTCTGTCTCAGTGTGGAATTCTCTTCGTCAAATGGTGCGGGCGCACCAGATGAAGGTGCGGGCGCACCCAATTTAAGGTGCGGGCGCACCCAATTTAAGGTGCGGGCGCACCAATGTAGTCTGTTTTGTGCTCCAGAATTGGTCGATGGTGCGGGCGCACCAGTGGCTTGTGCGGGCGCACCATCGTGTGCGGGGCATACCAAGCGCACCTCAGGCTACCTTTCAGCCTCTAGCTCGATCCCTTATGCCATGTCTCGCATTTCTCGACCCCGAAAAGGGCAATACCTGCAATAGAAACACGAACAAACATGGTGAAAGCATATGTGCTAGAAATTCGATCGAAATAGATCGAAAATCTAGCAAAATGTCACTATGACCAAGTATGATCACGTGAATGAAATAGAAGGGAAAAGTGAGGAGAAAGAAGGAAGAAAAGGAGGAAAAGGGAGCTAAAACAAGCCAAAAGATGGTAATAAAGTGCGTTAGAAACGCACTTATCACCTGTTATATGGCTTTCTAACGTTAATGCATGTTATTTGGCCGTTAGTATTTAATTTGTTGACCTGTTATATGGCTTATCAGTATATTTTCTTGTATCTATGGAAATAACAAAATAATTGATGAAGCACTAGCAGAAGTTTTGTACTATTTATATAATAAAAGTGGCTCTCGGCCTATTACATCTGACAAATCAAACATAATACTTCTTTAGGACGCTAGCATTCCAACAATTTTTCAACTCCTTGTCCCCATGTCCATCAGAATAAAAGAGCCGGGAGCAAGCTTCTTGGCTATTATGTAGGGACCCTCCCAATTAGCAGTCAGCTTTCCTTTTGTGTGCGCCTTGCCAGTGGCCGCTGTTCTGCGTAGGACTAAGTCGCCAACATCTAACGGTCTTTCCAAAACCTTCCTGTTATAAGCCTTAATGATTCTTTCTTTTTAAGCAGCCGCTTTCAATACCGCCATGAGCCTTATTTCTGGCAGGTAATCCAGGTTTTCCCTGAGTGCCTGACCATTTTTCTCGAGGTCTTGGTGCTTGATCCGATAAGAGGGAAAACCTACCTCTACTGGCAATACTGCTTCTGCGTCGAAAGCTACCTTAAACGGAATATCTCTTGTTGCTTCTTTCTCAATTGTCCAATTGGCCCAGAGTACAGCTGGTACCATATCGGCCCAACCTCCCTTAAACTCATCCAGCTTTTTCTTCAAAGCGTTCAAGATTAGTTTGTTAGCGGCTTCTGCTTGTCCATTGCTCTGGGGATGGCAGACCGCGGAGTAGGCAAACTTTACTCTAAAATCCGTCAAGAAGGCTTGTATAGAACGACAGTCAAACTGGACGCCATGGTCGAAGACAATAGCCGTTGGAATTCCAAATCTGGTCATAATGTTCTGCCAAATAAATTTCTTGACCTGGCTTGCTTTGATTTTTGTTGTCGGCTCTGCCTCTATCCATTTTGTGAAATAATCAATCCCCACTATCAAAAATTTCCAACCCCCCTGCTCCTGTTGTAAATGGTCCCAAGATATCTGGTGGGCGCGGATGTGTCGTTGTGTACCGCACCCGGCCAAAGATAAAATTTCTCCTACTCTCTTTTACACTAAGCTAGTATAATGGAAGTAGGGGTCGTATCCACAGGGAAACAGGGACGAGTTTAATACTTAGCGTGATTCAAAACCTAGATTAAGCTAAGAGCCGAGAAACCTAATAATAATAACAAAAGGGGGGTTTCAAGTAGATTATAACTAAACTACAACTAACTAGCATATAAACAAGATGAGAAATCAATATGGGAAGATCTTGAATCCGATTAACATCCACTTCAATTCATTATCGATCCTTGAACCTCCACTCTAATTATTTCCATGATTATCTATTGCTGAGAATTAATCTCGCATTCTCCTTATTCCTAGTTGAATAGCACGATCAGCGTGACTATAAAACCCTAACTAAAGGATAACCTAGTCCGATCGCGTCTAAGTTCAATCCAATAGCAGCAATAAACACAGAGAACCAACAGACCTGCTAACGTCATACAAGCGATAAACATTCAACAGTTAATTCAATTTCCCCAACAAATAACCAAGACGATTTGCATCTAAGTTACTCCCTAGTTTGCTACCAATTGATAAAAGAATAAAACAATCCGATTCTATTCTTAAATCTAGCATTAGATTAATTACACAATCAAACTAGTAACGTTCCTAGCATAATCATGCAAAAATCATAGAAAGCAAGCATAGAAATTAAACCATAATCAAAGAAACTAAATAGAGAGGAAGGATCTCACAATAATGCTTGAAGCTCCATATTAATCTCGTTCAAGAACAGTTCAAGCTACAATCGGCATAGCATAAGCCAATCCCATAATTGAAATCTCCTAAAACTAAACTAGAAAATAAAAACTAAATAGAGAAGACAACAAGAGAGGAGTGGAGTTTTGGAGACTCCCTCTCCTTGTGGCTGCTGCCCCCTAGGTCCAAAAATAGAGTTTCGTATTTATACTAAAGTTCAGAAATCAGCCGACAATTACACCGACCTAAGGGTCGCGAGGTGCGAGTCTGGTCGCACCGTGCGAAGAGTGCTCTATCTACCGCACATTTGGCTGGGCAAAGCTGGTCGCGAGGTGCGAAGGACCTCGCGAGGTGCGAGCAAGCTGGTCGCGAGGTGCGACCTAGCTCGCGAGGTGCGAGCTGCGAGCTGCTGGGCGTGCGGTGCTTCGAGCGCTGGGCGAGCATGCGCGAGCTACTGTGCGACGATGCTTCGAGCGCTGGGCGTGCGGTGTTGAGCGTGCACGCGAGAGCTGGGCTATGATGCCGAGCTTGCGGTGCACGAGAGCTTGGTGATGAGCGCGCACGAGAGCTTGGTTGTGAGCGCGCACGAGAGCTTGGTTGGTGAGACGATGTTGTGCTTGCGATGCAGCTTGGTACTTTGCTTGGCTCAAATGCATTTCACCTTGAAAGCTCGGAATACATGACATTAACACAAATTATCTCGCAAAACTCCGAACTTCCGCTAAGGGTTAAATAAAACACGAACGTTAACAATACAATCAAACCCTTAGCAAAGTGCACCCAAAATATAATATGAACACCGTATAACTTGAGCGTATCAATATCCATTCCCCATTGAGCGAACGGTATCGAGCACAGGATGGGTTGCAAGTCATTAGCAAGCCTATTGATTACAGGAGCGAACCTTTGGCATTTATCACACTTCTTCACATAATCCTGAGCATCCGCCAACATGCTTGGCCAATAAAACCCTGCTCGCAACGCCTTTAGTGCTAAAGCTTTTCCGCCAATGTGATTGCCGCAAATACCTTCGTGAATCTCCTCCAAAATCTTAGCGGACTCCCAAGCAGTTGCGCATTTAAGTAATGGTAAACTGAAAGATTTCTTGTATAGCTCGTCTTGGTATATGACGTACCAACTTGCTTGTCGTTTCAGCTTTTTGACGGACGTTTGATATCCAGAAAGCGCCCCTGTTAGCTTGTATGCCACCAACTCACTGAACCACTCACCTTGCTGGTTGATACTGTTGACGGTCACAATTTTTTTTGTGATGCTTTTTTCCTTCAATACATCTACTGTGACGGTTCTCTCAATGCTAAACGTGTCGGAGCTAGCTAACTTGGACAATGCGTCCGCTTTCATTTTCTCAGCCCTATGTATTACTTGTATCTCAAAATGATTCAATTGAGCAATCATTTCATTGGCTTTTTCCACGTACTTCTGCTTGTTGGCCTCTCTGACTTGAAATTCTCCTTTTAGTTGCCCGTTTATCAACTGCGACTCTGTTTTCAAAAACACATTTTCTGCACCTGCCACCAAGCACATTTTTAGGCCGGCAATAGCTGCTTCATACTTAGCTTCATTGTTTGACGTTGGGAAGGTCAACTCCTTGTCCCCAGGTCCTTCAGAATAAAAGAGCCGGGAGCAAGCTTCTTGGCTATGATGTAGGGACCCTCCCAGTTAGCAGTCAGCTTTCCTTTTGTGTGCGCCTTGCCAGTGGCCGCTGTTCTACGTAGGACTAAGTCGCCAGCATCTAACGGTCTTTCCAAAACCTTCCTGTTATAAGCCTTACTGATTCTATCTTTTTAAGCAGCCGCTTCCAATTCCGCCATGAGCCTAATTTCTGGCAGGTAATCCAGGTTTTCCCTGAGTGCCTGACCATTTTTCTCGAGGTCTTGGTGCTTGATCCGATAAGAGGGAAAACCTACCTCTACTGGCAATACTGCTTCTGCGCCGAAAGCTACCTTAAACGGAATTTCTCTTGTTGCTTCTTTCTCAATTGTCCAACTGGCCCAGAGTACAGCTGGTACCATATCGGCCCAACCTCCCTTAAACTCATCCAGCTTTTTCTTCAAAGCGTTCAAGATTAGTTTGTTAGCGGCTTCTGCTTGTCCATTGCTTTGGGGATGGCAGACCGCGGAGCAGGCAAACTTTACTCTAAAATCCGTCAAGAAGGCTTGTATAGAACGACAGTCAAACTGGACGCCATGGTCGAAGACAATAGCCGTTGGAATTCCAAATCTGGTCATAATGTTCTGCCAAATAAATTTCATGACCTGGCTTGCTTTGATTTTTGTTGTCGGCTCTGCCTCTATCCATTTTGTGAAATAATCAATCCCCACTATCAAAAATTTCCTGCCCCCCTACTACTGTTGTGAACGGTCCCAAGATATCCATTCTCCATTGAGCGAACGGTATCGAGCACAGGATGGGTTACAAGTTATTAGCAAGCCTATTAATTACGGGAGCGAACCTTTGGCATTTATCACACTTCTTCACATAATCCTGAGCATCCGCCAACATGCTTGGCCAATAAAACCCTGCTCGCAATGCCTTTAGTGCTAAAGCTTTTCCGCCAATGTGATTGCCGCAAATACCATCGTGAATCTCCTCCAAAATCTTAGCGAACTCCCAAGCAGTTGCGCATTTAAGTAATGGTAAACTGAAAAATTTCTTGTATAGCTCGTCTTGGTATATGACGTACCAACTTGCTTGTCGTTTCAGCTTTTTGACGGACGTTTGATATCCAGGAAGCGCCCCTGTTAGCTTGTATGCCACCAACTCACTGAACCACTTACCTTGCTGGTTGATACTGTTGACGGTCACAATTTTTTCTGTGATGCTTTTTTCCTTCAATACATCTAATGTGACGGTTCTCTCAATGCTAAACGAGTCGGAGCTAGCTAACTTGGACAATGCGTCCGCTTTCATGTTCTCAGCCCTATGTATTACTTGTATCTCAAAATGATTCAATGGAGTAATCATTTCCTTGGCTTTTTCCACGTACTTCTGCATGTTGGCCTCTCTGACTTCAAATTCTCCTTTTAGTTGCCCGTTTATCAACTGCGACTCTGTTTTCAAAAACACATTTTTTGCACGTGCCACCAAGCACATTTTGAGGCCGACAATAGCTGCTTCATACTCAGCTTCATTGTTTGACGTTGGGAAGGTCAACTCCTTGTCCCCATGTCATTCAAAATAAAAGAGCCGGGAGCAAGCTTTTTGGCTATGATGTAGGGACCCTCCCAGTTAGCGGTCAGCTTTCCTTTTGTGTGCGCCTTGCCAGTGGCCGCTGTTCTGCGTAGGACTAAGTCGCCGACATCTAACGATCTTTCCAAAACCTTCCTGTTATAAGCCTTACCGATTCTATCTTATTAAGCAGCCGCTTTCAATTCCGCCATGAGCCTTATTTATGGCTGGTAATCCAGGTTTTCCCTAAGTGCCTGACCATTTTTCTCGAGGTCTTGGTGCTTGATCCGATAAGAGGGAAAACCTACCTCTACTGGCAATACTGCTTCTGCGCCGAAAGCTACCTTAAACGGAATTTCTCCTAATGCTTCATTCTTAGTTGTGCTATTGGCCCAGAGTACTGCTGGTACCATATCGGTCCAACCTCCCTTAAACTCATCCAGCTTTTTCTTCAAAGCGTTCAAGATTTGTTTGTTAGCGGCTTTTGCTTGTCCATTGCTTTGGGGATGGCAGACCGCAAAGTAGGCAAACTTTACTCTAAAATCCGTCAAGAAGGCTTGTATAGGACGACAGTAAAACTGGACGCCATGGTCGAAGACAATAGCCGTTGGAATTCCAAATCTGGTCATAATGTTCTGCCAAATAAATTTCTTGACCTGGCTTGCTTTGATTTTTGTTGTCGGCTCTGCCTCTATCCATTTTGTGAAATAATCAATCCCCACTATCAAAAATTTCCTGCCCCCTGCTGCTGTTGTGAACGGTCCCAAGATATCCATTCCCCATTGAGCGAATGGTATCGAGCACAGGATGGGTTGCAAGTCATTAGCAGGCCTATTTATTACGGGAGCGAACCTTTGGCATTTATCACACTTCTTCATATAATCCTGAGCATCCGCCAACATGCTTGGCCAATAAAACCCTGTTCGCAACGCCTTTAGTGCTAAAGCTTTTCCGCCAATGTGATTGCCGCAAATACCTTCGTGAATCTCCTCCAAAATCTTAGTGGACTCCCAAGCAGTTGCGCATTTCAGTAATGGTAAATTGAAAGATTTCTTGTATAGCTCGCCTTGGTATATGACGTACCAACTTGCTTGTCGTTTCAGCTTTTTGACGGACGTTTGATCTCCAGGAAACCCCCCTGTTAGCTTGTATGCCACCAACTCACTGAACCACTCACCTTGCTGGATGAAACTGTTGACGGTAACAATTTTTTCTGTGATGGTTTTTTCCTTCAATACATCTACTGTGACGGTTCTCTCAATGCTAAACGAGTCGGAGCTTGCTAAGTTGGTCAATGCGTCCGCTTTCATGTTCTCAGCCCTAGGTATTACTTGTGTCTCAAAATGATTCAATTGAGCAATCATTTCCTTGGTTTTTTCCACGTACTTCTGCATGTTGGCCTCTCTGACTTCAAATTCTCCTTTTAGTTGCCTGTTTATCAACTGCGAGTCTGTTTTCAAAAACACATTTTTTGCACCTGCCGCCAAGCACATTCTTAGGCCGGCAATAGTTGCTTCATATTCAGCTTCATTGTTTGACGTTGGGAAGGTGAATTTGATGGCGTACTCATAGGTATTCCCCTCTGGGATAGTCATTACAATCCCAACTCCCGATCCGCTAACAGCGGAAGAGCCGTCAACTTCCACTAACTAGGTTTCTTTTTCTTTTATCTCTTCCTCCTCATATGAGGCCTCTACAATGAAATCTGCCAGGGCCTGTGCCTTGATGGCGGTCCTGGGCTTGTACTGTATGTCATAATCTGATAAATCAACACCCCACTTTAGCAAGCGGCCTGAGCTATCCATTTTCTGCAAAGCCTTCTCCAATGGCTGATTTGTTAGAACTTGAATAGGATGACAGTCAAAATATGGCATGAGCTTCCTTGCGGCAATTATCACAACTAATGCCATTTTTTCGACCAGCTGATAGGCTCTCAGGACCGTTAAGAATGTGGATGACGAAATATATTGGCTGCTGCCTCTTCTCTTTTTCCACCAACAAGACGGCCGCGACCGTTTTGGGCGAGGCCGAGATGTATAATTGTAGCGTGTCTCCTGTTTCAGGTCTTTTAATGGTGGGTAAGCTTTTCAGATGCTCTTTGACCGCTAGGAATGCTTTGCTTTGCTCCTCACCCCACTCGAACTTCTTATTTCCCCTTAGCAGCGCAAAGAAAGGCAAAGCTTTGTCTGCTGACTTTGAGATGAATCGAGTGAGGGCCGCCATTCTTGCTATCAGCCTCTGGTTGTCTTTGACATTCTTTGGCTCAGGTAAATCCATGATGGCACGAACTTTATCCGGGTTCGCGTCATTTCCTCTTTTGCTTACCAAAAAGCCTAAAACTTCCATGCCCTTACTCTAAAGACACATTTCTTCGGGTTGAGCTTCATCTTGTATTTTCTCAAAGTACTGAAAGTCTCTTCAATGTCGCTTAAGTGTTCGCGGTCAATTTTGCTTTTGACAATGGAGTCGTCAACGTACACCTCTATGTTCCGCCCCCTTTCATCCGCGAACACCTTATCGGCCAGCTTTTGATATGTTGCCCCTACATTACGGAGCCCAAATGGAATTGCCTTGTAATTATAGACACCACAATTCGTGATGAATGCTGCTTTTTTCCTGTCAGCCTCCAGTGGGCTGATATGATGGTAGCCCGAGAATGCATCCATGAAGCTCAATAGTGCATGACCGCTAGTGGAGTCCACCAACTGGTCAATTCTTGGAAGAGGATAGCAATCTTTTGGGCAGGCTCTATTTAGATCTGTGAAATCTACACACATTATCCATTGACCGTTAGCCTTTTTTACCATGACCACATTGGCCAACCATTCTGAATAATCATACGGCTCAATGAAATCGGCTGCTTACAGCTAATCCACTTCTTCCTTGATGGCTTTGTTTTTCTCAACCGAGAAATTTCGCATCTTTTGCTTGACAGGACGGATTGCACTGTCAACATTCAAATGATGTACCATCACGACCGGGTGTATTCCCAGCATCTCATCCGCCGAGAACGTGAAGACATCAGCGTTTTCTCAAAGGAGAGTCACCAGGTTGACTCTGACCTCTGGGTCCATGTCTGTCCCGACAGTGACCGTCCTTGCCGGAACTTCAGCTAGCATTTCTTGCCTTGTTTCCCCATCAGGTTTGGGTCTTGGCGCATCATCAGCCCTAGACTCCAGCTCTTCCATGGATATTTCCATCATCTCTTCGTCCACCTTCTCGGACTCTGCTTCATTTGCCAGAGCTTTCCTCTGAGCTTTCAGGCTCGTGTTCTTCCATCTGCCAAAAAATACGAGAGATGGTCACCGCTTTAGTTTTTTTATCATGTCTTTCCCCTGACATCTTCTTCCGTTTCTATGAATGGATCAAGAAGAAAGAGGTGATATTGAGTGACGCTGTGACAGCGTCCTTCGGTCGTCGGTCTATCGTCCCGGGCAAGGTTTATCAGCCTGAGTGGGACATCAGAGAAGACGAGTCGATGTATGCTGACATCCCAGAGAATGGAGGCATCCTTGCTTACCGGATCTTGAAGGGAATGCAATTGCCACTGTATAGGCCGATAGGGTCTTTAATGACTCCTGCTGCTAGGCATGCTCACGACCAGCTTGTGGTACGCTTCCACCCTTGTGACATTTATTTCACTTGCTTTTTCTTCTCTTTCTTTTTTTTTGACGGCCTGCCTTCTTTTTGTAGGCTAACAATGTTGCCCTGAAGCTGATTGAGCAGTATGTTGAGTACCAGAAGTTGGCGGACAATTACAAATAGTCTCTTGAGGCCTGTCAAGACTAATTAAAGAAGACTGAGGAGGACTTGGCGGCCAAAACTGCAGCTCTAAAGCCTTTGGAGGATGAGCTGATAACTTTACGGTCGCGGGCTGCTCTGCTAGAGGAGACCGAGGACAATGTTCAAGCGCTGACCAATGCTCTGGATATTACCACAAACCGAGAAGGATATTGCCGTTGCTGAGGCCAAGGTCGAAGCTGAGGCTCGGGGGGCTGCTAAAGCAGTGGCTGAGTTCAAGAATTCGGAGGAGTTTGTATCGGCCCTCCACAAGAGGTATGATGGTGGATGGGCTGCCGCCATGAGATGTGTGTGCAAAACAGTCCCTTAATTTGACTGGAACGTCATTGAGGATGCCCATGTTGAGGGTCAACATCTCACACTTTTTGAGGGGGATCCGTTGTTTGCCGATGAGGACGCCATTGCTGATGCGTATCCTCGGGCTATTCCAGAGCAGACGAATCAGAATGCTCCTCCCTCTTGAAGTTCTTGGCGGCCATCTATCAGCTCTTCATGTTCTTCCAATAGCTTATAAGTTGTAATCTTTTGAATATTTTGTTTAACACTGAATTCGGCCCATGTTGGCGTTTGTAAACAATGATAATCTTTTGAATTGTAAGTACTTTGTTCCAACTTTGAAAGCCTTTTTGTTGGCTGCCATCTTTATTTTTCTTGTAGTTAACCGCCAAGCCAGTAGCTTTTATTTTAGGGATATTTCCTCAGGTACCCCTAAAGTTTGGTGTAATTCCCAAAATACCCCCCACATTTGGGGAATTCCTCAAATACCCCTGAGGTTTGTGTTTGGGTCTAAAATACCCTTACTATGGAAGGAAACCTAACGCTGTTAGGTTTTCCTCTCCTTCTCCCCAATTTTCTTTATCTCTCTCCCCTCCATTGATGAACATGGAAGCTTTCTCTCTCCTCTCACCCCCACCCGTTACCCCCACTACCCCACCACCCCCTCACCACCACCACCTCCTCACCACCACCCCCTCCCCTTCCCCCGCCGACCCCCATCCCCTTCCCCCGCCGACCTACACCTCCCTCCCTTTCCCCGTCCGACCTACACCTCCCTCCCCGCCCCCGCCGACCCCTCCCTCCCCTCTCCCCGAATCCCTACAGCGCCCTCCCCCCTCCCACGCATCCCCCTTCCCCTTCCACCGCTGATCCCCCTCCCCGAATCCTTACAGGCTAGTGGAGAAAGAATTTGGGTGCGAAAAATCTGGGTTCTTCAAATCTGGGTTCGAAAAATCTACGGGGCTTCGGGGAGGGGAGGGGGCTGCTGGGATGCGTGGGAGGGGGAGGGGCGCTGCAGGGATTCGGGGAGGGGTAGGGGTGCAGGTTAGCGGGGGAAGGGGGTGCAGGTCAGCGGGAGTGTGCTCACAACAAGGCTATGTGTGCTCAGGTTCATCTCAAAGTGCCAGCAACCATTAGAAAGCCTCAAAATGTGGGAAAAACAACCTTATGCCACCAAAGGCTGGGGCATGCTCCTCTAGAAATAATTAGCAGGATAGCAGATCTGGATGGGTTTAACAAAACTGACAAGGACATTAGCATCACATGTCCCATTGCAAAACTCACCAAACTTCCATACAAACTGAGCACCTCAAGAGCCAAAGAACCCTTTGAAATAATTCATACTGACATTTGGGGATCATATAGAGTTCCAACTAGAGGGAATCACAGGTATTTTATCACTCTAGTGGATGATCATACTAGAGTAACTTGGGTTCATTTGCTGAAGGAAAAGTCAGACTTTCTCACTGCAATCAATGGGTTCATCAGCATAATGCAAAGGAGTTTGATGATAGGCATTGCAGACCTTATTTTGCTGAACGGGGAAATCTACATTGGATAAGTCCCTAAGATGTCCCTACAGTTTTCAAATATCCAATTAGGTTTATAAGTTTTCCTTTAAAGACTTGTTGGCGGCTTCGAAAATGTATTTTAATAAAACCTTAACAATGGGGTAGTCAAATACGCGCTCACACCGCGTTAGGCGAAATAAAATCACGCCTACATTTTGGCGACTCTACTAGGGAGGATTTTAAAAAATTAATTTTTTAAAATGAGTGGGTGAAACTTGACAAATAAGATTCATTCTCTTTTTATGCCATTGAATAACATACTGTTTTGCATATGCATGGCTATTGTTCAGCCACCATAAGGACAATCTACCTTGCCTCCTTAGCACATGTTCAAAAAAGCTTCCTGAGCGATAGTGTTGGATCTTTGTTATAAGCAAATCTACCCAACCATGGCATTGTTCTCTTGTTCCTGACTTGAGAACTGGAGTGCGTCTTACATGTGGCCACCTCTTTAAGCAGGGGTACGAAGCGTGGGATCAATCTCATAGTCATGGACCATAGTTGAATGTAGAACTGGCACTAGTGGAAAAAAGCCCATCCGATGCGGTCAAAACCAGGCTTACTGATCCGGTTTTGGTCCGCATCGGATGGGCTCGCAGCAGATCCAAAATATTTACTGAACCAGTCCAAAACCGGATCAGTAAATTATTTACTGATCCGGTTTTGGGTGAAAACCGGATCAGTTAGCTAGGTTATCTGATCCGGTTTTTAGTGAGAACCGGATCTGTTAACTTAGTTAACTGATCCGATTTTCACTAAAAACCGGATCAGATAACACCCCTAAAAAAAAAAAAATTTTTTTTTTTTTGCATTTTTTCATTATTAATCAATACAAAATCAATAATATATATAAAAACTCATTTTATTAAGCATATTATGCCCAATTGAAGCATAAATAATTAAATACATAAAAATATTAACATACACCACTATGACATACAAGAAAATATAATCCTATAAAATTTGAGACCTTAATGGTACTAAATCAATCCCAACAGCCAACAGGGATATGCAACAAAAGCATCTTACACGGGAGAACTCGAGGATACAAGTGACGATTATATTCACCAATTTTCCTTCGCAGACAAAATTCTACATGCGTTATATGTACATAACAAGAATCATGGGACTCAATCAACTGCCAGAAAGGGTTGTCGGTACACCTTAAAGGCTTAAACCATCCGTGCAAAACAAGAGTTCTCTCTCAGTCCCTTCTACAGAAGGATACACGCTTCATCAGGTTCGCAAGTATATCAAGCTAAAATTCAGTGTCAAAAGAAGAGACCATAACTCGGCAGACCATGGCCCTGGCAAATGGAATGTAACTCAAACTATAACTGCAAATACAGTCACAAGACACCATAATCAATAGAGAATAAAAACATGATATTGTAACATTCTAATCATTTTTCATTTTGTATCGGGGGAAAGGTGGAGGTAAATAAGTGCACATCCTATTTTACTGATTATATATTTTGACAAGGATTACTTTTGGTTCGAGCATCACATGAGATTGGTTTATGATCATACCATCTAACCCAATCACCAAAAAATTATGTGTCAAGTGAAGAGAAAGAAGGGAATGACTCAAATCAGAAAGTTGCCATTGAAAAAAGAGTGAACAGATGATACGCTCAAGTTACACGTAGTATTTACGTAACTTTGGGTGCACTTTGCTAAGGGTTTGATTGTAATTGTTAACATTCGTGTTTTATTTAACTCTTAGCGGAAGTTCGGAGTTTTGCGAGATAATTTGTGTTAACGTCATGTATTCCGAGCTTCCAAGGTGAAGTGCATTTGAGCCGAGCAAAGCCCAAGCATCACCGAAGCTAAGCATCACCACAAGCATTACCGCAAGCCAAGTCGCCCAGCGCTCCATCATCGTAAGCCAGCCGCATCGCATGCTCGAAGCAAGCTGCCCAGCAAGCATCGCCCATCGCAGCAAGCTACCGCAAGCCTTACGCGCGCCACAACCAAGCAGCACCCAGCCCAGCTCGCCCATCGCAGCAAGCTACCGCAAGCCTTGCGCGCGCCCAGCATGCTCGCCCAGCGCTCGAAGCACCGCTGCCCAGCAGCCCAGCAGTTCGCACCTCGCGAGATAGGTCGCACCTCGCGACCTGCTTCGCACGGTGCGACCTGCTTTGCCCAGCCAATTCTGCGGTAGGCAGAACACTCTTCGCACGGTGCGACCTACTTCGCACCTCGCGACCCCTAGGTCGGTCTAAATGTCGGCTGACTTTTGAGCCTTAGTATAAATACTAAAGTTTGTTTTTGGACCTTGGGGAACACACACTTGAGGAGAGAGAATATCCAACACTCCATTCTTCTCTTCTTATCTTCTCTTTTTAGTTTTTATTTTCTAGTTTAGTTTTTAGGGATTTCAATTATGGAATTCGCTATTGCTATGCCGATTGTAGCTTGAACTGTTCTTGAACGAGATTAACATGAAGCTTCAAGCATTATTGTGAGATCTTTCCTCTCTATTTAGTTTCTTTGATTATGGTTTAATTTCTATGCTTACTTTCTATGATTTTTGCATGATTATGCTAGGAACGTTGCTAGTTTGATTGTGTAATTAATCTAATGCTAGATTTAAGAATAGAATCGGATTGTTTTATTCTTTTATCAATTGGTAGCAAACTAGGAAGTAACTTAGATGCAGATCGTCTTGGTTAATTCTTAGGGAAATTGAATCAACTGTTGAATGTTTATCGCTTGTATGGCGTTAGCAGGTCTGTTGGTTCTCTGTGTTTATTGCTGCTATTGGATTGAACTTAGGCGCTATCGGACTAGGTTATCCTTTGGTTAGGGTTTTATAGTCACGCTGATCGTGCTATTCAACTAAGAATAAGGAGAACGCGAGATTAATTCTCAGCAATAGATAATCATAGAAATAATTGGAGTGGATGTTCAAGGATCAATAATGAATTGAAGTGGATGTTAATCGGATTCAAGATCTTCCCATATTGATTTCTCATTTTATTCAGTTGCTAGTTAATTTTAGTTTGTTTAAAACTCTATTTGAAAACCCCCCTTGTTATTAGGTTACTCGACCTTTAGAGTCATCTAGGTATTGTTTCACGCTAGATATTAAACTTGTCCCTGTTTCCCTGTGGATACGAACCTTACTTCCCTTCTACATTTAATTGTAAAAGAGAGTAGGAGAAATTTTATCTTTGGCCGGGTGCGGTGCACACGACACATCCGCGCCCGCCCAAATTTTGGCGCCGTTGCCGGGTAAACGGTGTTACTAGTTTGTATTTAGTGTGTTTTTGGGTTGTATTGCTTGTACTCTTTGTTTATGGTAAACACTCGTACTACTAACAAAGAATCTTTGCATTACGATCCCGAATTAGAATTGACTCTTTTCAGGTGGAGAAACGTTCTGCGAGAAAATTTTCAAGAATCATCTTTTAACGTTGAAGTGGAGGAAGAGATGCCTCCGAGAATTGAAACTCGTACCTTTAGGGAGCTCACGGCCCCTAACCTTGATCAACAACCATTGTGCATCTCATTTCCGGCTCTTGATGAAGGCACTAATTTTGAATTGAAGTCGGGGTTGATACACTTGCTTCCTTCGTTCCGTGGGCTCAATGGAGAAGATCCAAACAAATTTCTTTCGGAGTTTCACGTGGTTTGTACTGGCATGAAACCAAGTGGAGCAAAGGATGAACAAATCAAGTTGAGAGCTTTTCCTTTTGCTTTGAAGGATGGAGCTAAAGATTGGTATATTATCTTCCTCCTGATTGCATTTCCACTTGGGTTGATATGAAGAAGCGATTTCTTGAGAAATTCTTTCCAGCTTCTAAGTCATCAACATTAAAGAAGGAAATCAGCAATATTGAGCAGAAACACGATGAGTCTTTCTACGAATATTGGGAGAGGTTCAAGAGACTTTGTGCTAGTTGTCCATATCATGGCTATTCTGATGAAGACCTCATTCTGTACTTTTACAATGGTTCTTCTGACGAAGATGTGCGAATGGTGAATGCTGCTAGTGGAGGTTCTTTCATAAACAAAACCCCAACTGCAGCTAGAGAACTCATTGAAGAACTAGCTGAAGGCTCGAGACAGTTCAGTAGAAGATCGAATCATCGTAGAGCAAATGTTGAAAGTCCAGGTTCTAGCTCTTCAAAGGTCGAGGATCAAGTACAAGCTCTAGCATGTCCACTGAAGGAATGTTAAATGTTTTAACTAAAAATGTGACTAACATGCAGGGTAACATGGTGCAGTTTCAAGAGGAAACTCGATCGAGTATCAAGAACTTGGAGAGCCAAGTAAGCCAAATTGCAGGAGCTGTAACCAAGTTAGAGGCTAGGGATTCGGTGAGGTTGCCATGCCAAACGGAACTCAACCCTAAAATGAACGTGAGTGCTATCACATTGCGGAGTGGAGCGGAAACTGCAAGCAAAGAGAGGTTGGTGGTTCGAGACAAAGAGATAGTGGAAGAGGTGATCGAGCATGAACCGACAACAAATAGTAAATCATGGCCACCTCGACAAGAGGAGAAAGTCAAAAAATCACCTCCTCCACCATATGAACCAGAGCCACCATTTCCCGAGGCATTGAGAGAAACCCGCAATGCAGAGCGCAACAACGACATTTACGAAGTCTTTCGTAAATGTGAGGTAAACATTTCCCTTTTTGATGTTTTAAATCAAGTACCCAGGTATGCTAAGTTCCTTAAAGAATTGTGTACTTCGATAAGAAAGCAAAAACAAAAGGGAGTGCAAAAAGTGAAGGCTAGCGAGCATGTCTCGGCTATCTTTCAAAAGAAATTACCTCAAAAGTGCAATGACCCAGGCATGTTTATCATCCCATGTACTATAGGTGACACCATGTTTCCTAAAGCCATGTTAGACTTAGGTGCGTCAATTAATGTGATTCCATATTCATTGTATAAGTCTTTGAAACTTGGCAATTTGCATGAAACTGGTGTGGTGATTCAACTAGCTGATAGATCCAATGTTTATCCTAGGGGTAAATTAGAGGATGTGTTAGTTAAGGTTGGGAAATTGCAATTTCCTACTGATTTTTATGTTCTGGAGATGGAACCTGATAAGCATGCCGCCCCAATCCTTTTGGGACGACCTTTCTTGAAAACATCTTGCACTAAAATTGATGTTTGCGCTGGTTCTTTGACTATGGAGTTTGAGGGAAAGGTAGAGGCATTTGATATAAATGATCCTAAGCTTCTACTTAAGGATGATAGCTCACTTTGCTCTATTAACATTGTTGACTCTGTTTTGCATGATGTTCTTGATATTGAGTAGGTTGATGAGTTGATGAATGCTGATGAGGTCTTGGTTGAAGATAGTGTGCCTCCTACTAACGTGCAGGTTATGGTGCCCGAGTCGAAAGAGCGGAAAAAGCCTCCTGACTTACCACCTTGTTTTGAAACTGTACCACTAACGATGCATTGCAAGAGTTCTTCGGAATCTGTTTTGCAGGTACTTGCATTGGAGGTTGACATGGAGCCACCATTGTCACATATGGAGCACAAGCCCAATTTTTGAGCTTAAGGTACTAAGTCGAGCTCACGACTTTAAACAACAGCGCTTCTCGGGAGGCAACCCGAGACCCCCTTTATTTTCTTTCTTTTCCTTTATTTTTCATCAAATTTCCACCACCACAACAAATTTTCTTTCACCCACCGCCCACCCACTAAAAAGATCCACAACCAATCTTAATTCGCTTGGAACCAAAATCCACAAAAGAAAACCCGTTGGGAGGACTTCAATAGCTAGGAGTTGGTAACACTAGAGGATTGAGATTGTTAATGTATCTTTTCAATCTCTTAAGCTAGGAGCAAATCTCAAAACTCTAAACAAAATTTGAATTTGTCATTTGTTTGAGTGATTCGAGGGAGAGGGTTGTGAGTTGAGTTAGGAGATTTGAGTTGGTGTTGTTAAGAAGTTTGAGTTTGACGGATTGCTTTTCATGAGTTTTGAGCATTCAATCTTCGATTTACCCGATTTTCAAATTTCTCCCCTTTTTCAGTTTACTTTTTCTTTCAATTGTCGACACATTGAGGACAATGTGTAGTTTAAGTAGGGGGGAGGGTATTCTCATTCTCATGTATCTATGTTGTATATATTACTTTCAATTTGAAAAAAAAAATGAAAAAAAAAAAAATGAAAAAGAATAAAAAAAAAAGTGATGAAATGAAACCCGCTGAGTTGAAAACCCACAAGGGTGGGCGACTCAGGCAAAAATGGGGGCCCGGATAGGTTGAAAACCCGAAAGGGCAGCCTATGCACAAAAGTGGCTTATATTGAGCGGGTAAGATGGTGAGATGCAACCAAAAAGAAATGTGTGAAGCTAGGATGAAAACCCGAAAGGGCTCCTAGGCAAAATGAGAGATTAAGAGGGAATTTTGTACTTTGGAAACTCATTTGCCGGAGATGGTGTCATAAGGTGGAAAGCGTTTTCGGGTATGGTTGGTGAATTCATCCTTGATTTTGTGAAGATTTGTTTTGGCTTTCACATTCTTTTGGTTGATTGCTTGTTTTTGGGAGTAAGCATGGAATTTATCCCTTTTTGTCTTTGTTCCATGGCTTGCTATTTTAAGTTAGTTGTTCTAGTAGTAGTTTATCTTTTGAGGTTTTAGGCGAGTTGTCATTTTGATTGTGGCGTTGGAGTGGGTTCAACTCCTTTGAGATCCTTCAGGATTTGAGCTCACATTTTGGTTGTCGTTTGGTGATTATTGTTGTCGCGTCTGTATTTCTGATAGTAGCTTGAATCTAAGTATGGGGGAATCATCGTCCCTTACGTTTAGGTTTTGAGCGGATGTTGTTAAGATGTGATGATGATGATGTAGTTGATGGGGAGTGTAGGTTGGTGTCGTTAGCTTGGGTGATGATTTATTTGGAGATCCTCATTTTGAGTTTACTCGAGGTCGAGTAAAGTTCAAGTGTGGGGGTATTTGATACGCTCAAGTTACACGTAGTATTTACGTAACTTTGGGTGCACTTTGCTAAGGGTTTGATTGTAATTGTTAACATTCGTGTTTTATTTAACTCTTAGCGGAAGTTTGGAGTTTTGCGAGATAATTTGTGTTAACGTCATGTATTCCGAGCTTCCAAGGTGAAGTGCATTTGATCCGAGCAAAGCCCAAGCATCACCGCAAGCTAAGCATCACCACAAGCATTACCGCAAGCCAAGTCGCCCAGCGCTCCATCATCGTAAGCCAGCCGCATCGCATGCTCGAAGCAAGCTGCCCAGCAAGCATCGCCCATTGCAGCAAGCTACCGCAAGCCTTACGCGCGCCACAACCAAGCAGCACCCAGCCCAGCTCGCCCATCGCAGCAAGCTACCGGAAGCCTTGCGCGCGCCCAGCATGCTCGCCCAGCGCTCGAAGCACCGCTGCCCAGCAGCCCAGCAGTTCGCACCTCGCGAGATAGGTCGCACCTCGCGACCTGCTTGCTCGCACCTCGCGACCTGCTTCGCACGGTGCGACCTGCTTTGCCCAGCCAATTCTGCGGTAGGCAGAACACTCTTCGCACGGTGCGACCTACTTCGCACCTCGCGACCCCTAGGTCGGTCTAAATGTCGGCTGACTTTTGAGCCTTTGTATAAATACTAAAGTTTGTTTTTGGACCTTGGGGAACACACACTTGAGGAGAGAGAATATCCAACACTCCATTCTTCTCTTCTTATCTTCTCTTTTTAGTTTTTATTTTCTAGTTTAGTTTTTAGGGATTTCAATTATGGAATTGGCTATTGCTATGCCGATTGTAGCTTGAACTGTTCTTGAACGAGATTAACATGAAGCTTCAAGCATTATTGTGAGATCTTTCCTCTCTATTTAGTTTCTTTGATTATGGTTTAATTTCTATGCTTGCTTTCTATGATTTTTGCATGATTATGCTAGGAACGTTGCTAGTTTGATTGTGTAATTAATCTAATGCTAGATTTAAGAATAGAATCGGATTGTTTTATTCTTTTATCAATTGGTAGCAAACTAGGAAGTAACTTAGATGCAGATCGTCTTGGTTAATTCTTGGGGAAATTGAATCAACTGTTGAATGTTTATCGCTTGTATGGCGTTAGCAAGTCTGTTGGTTCTCTGTGTTTATTGCTGCTATTGGATTGAACTTAGGCGCTATCGGACTAGGTTATCCTTTGGTTAGGGTTTTATAGTCACGCTGATCGTGCTATTCAACTAAGAATAAGAAGAACGCGAGATTAATTCTCAGCAATAGATAATCATAGAAATAATTGGAGTGGATGTTCAAGGATCAATAATGAATTGAAGTGGATGTTAATCGGATTCAAGATCTTCCCATATTGATTTCTCATTTTATTCAGTTGCTAGTTAATTTTAGTTTGTTTAAAACTCTATTTGAAAACCCCCCTTGTTATTAGGTTACTCGACGTTTAGAGTCATCTAGGTATTGATTCACGCTAGATATTAAACTTGTCCCTGTTTCCCTGTGGATACGAACCTTACTTCCCTTCTACATTTAATTGTAAAAGAGAGTAGGAGAAATTTTATCTTTGGCCGGGTGCGGTGCACACGACACATCCGCGCCCGCCCAACAGAAAACATATCATGAATAATAAGCATGCTCTTAGTACATGATTCTCGAGTATCTGTTTTATGATCAAACACCCTAGCCTTAAATATGGAGTAAAAGAGCTAGAAAGTAATTTTCCTAGGCTGGATTTTTTTTTCAGGGGGGTTTGTTGGGGGGGGGGGGGGGGGGGTTTCCCTTTGAGCTTTTGGACATACCAAGTTAGAGCACCAAACTCCAAAATGATTGCCAAGAGAGTCAACAACTTGTTATGAACCTGTCCAAATTGATTGAACAATATAGAGTTACAGAAAGAAAAACAATATATATGAAAGCAAATACAAGGATCACATGAACACAAAAGCCATATGAAAGATTACATAGAGCGCGCAGAACAGTGTGATAATCATACTCGCGAGATACAAGGCAGTTGCATATATACGTACAGGATCAAGCATCATTGCCACTTGCCTTTTGGGGCCGATAAGGAAAGTTGTGCTGCCACACAATATCCGACATAAGACATCAAACATAAACTCTGGTGAGAAATTTAGTATTCCTAAACTCTAACTTCAGCTACAGACGAAATACATTTAGTCATCAAAACAAGCCAGCTGACAGATCCATCATCCCAAACTCAAAAGGAGAAAACAAACAACCAGAAACCTCAATTTCATAAGCAAGGGAGATGGAACATAAGAACATAACACGAATATAATAAGTTTTATAAAAATAGAATTAAAAAAAAAGAGATAAACGCATACCTCCCAATAGCAAGCAAATTTCCAAGGGTGAAAGCGATACCAAACTTGATTGGGTTGAAGAACACAAGCATGGACTACATAGTAAAGAAGAGGCAGCAGGCTTAGTAATGTCAAGCTTCACAATGGAATGTATTAATGTAAAGAGCACACTTAGATTTGATTTTTGACTGGAATGGGATTGGGCTCCTAATATTTTTGCAACATTAGAGACATCCAAATCCAGTTTGTGAAGTATGTGACAGTGCAAGTGATTAGCAAGAAAAAGAATAATTAATGTTGACTAAACGTTCAGACAAGTAATGGACATATACTCCACATCCATGTCAACTTTGCAGCAGACTAAGGAACAAAGTAGGGAATCTGGAATATTCCATCCTCATTTCTTTTTTTCTTGATGATCCTTCTTTTACCATTTTTTCTTACTATTGTCACTGCAGAATGGACTAGATATTGGAAGGAACAAGGCAAAGAATGTGGCTCTCGCCTCTCAATTTATACTAGTAATATACTACCTCCGTTCCTAAATAATAGTTACCTTTCACTTTTGACACTAGTCACAAATTACAGCAGAAAAATCAACAACCAAAGCAGAAAAATTTCAGGCCCTAAAGCAGAAAAATCAACAACCAAAGCAGATCTGTAGGGGAAGATCAAAATCGTTTTCTATAGGCGAAGATGAAAAAATAAAAATTAGGCAAATAAAGCACATCTACAAAGAAGTCATCCACCCCACTCCACCCCACCCCACACCCGAGAAGAACCGAAAATTTACTGATGCTTGTTATCGATATAGATAAACAATCAGTTAACTGCTCTTACACGTACACACAGAAAGAAGAGGAAGAGAGAAAAGAAAAAGGTAGAGCACCTACATATCATAATTATTAGAATCCAGGCACCCATTTTGATTGCTAACACTTCTGCTAGAAGAGTGACACTTTAAAATCAACATTGACTAGGACTCTAGAAGAAACTCCATAAAAAGAAATCTTCCATAATGCTTTTCCAAATCTTTGTTTTGAAACCAAACATTTTAAAGGGAGGAAAGAAACTCTGTTTATCAACCAAAATCTTCTTGCAAACTATGTATAATCAAACGAGTTCAGTATAAAAGCACCTAAGTTATGTGTTTTGCAGAAATAATATTTAGATAATATGAATTTCTAAGCTCAGTTTTGCATAATGCACACTGTTCACCACATAACGTGATAGCGGTCAATAAGACTCATGAAAAGAAACAACAAAATGAGCAATGCTTTAGTTTCACAGCCTTCCAGAATGCACAATCTAGTATGAGATTTTCCGATATCCACGACACAATGATACTTGAAAGTACAAAAAATGCTCCAGTTGCACAGTCTCCATAAAGTACAATCGATTATGAAATTTTCCTATAGTCAAGGTACATTGATTCTCGAAACTTGAAGGTAGAAAATAGTGGGCAAAACAATCACGAAAGCCAATGAAAAGTATACAGTAAAGTGGTAAACAGATAGGATGAACCCTAAAAACAATAACAGGATGATGTTTAAACTTTAAAGATTGGAATAATGTAAATTAATAGAATCACACAAAAGATCCATATACCAGTTATAGAGTTGTGTTTCCTATCTAAAAGTTCCTCTAAACAAAAATCTCAGTCACATCTACATCACAGAGCTAACTCCTTGCTCGCTCTATTATTACAAGCTAAAAGATTCTTGACCTACAACCATATCCTAATGCAGAATATACTAAAACTTCATGATTATAACAGCGTACGGAATGTCTTTTATTTACTAAAAAAAGGACTTGAATGCAACTGGGCGGGCGCGGATGTGTCGTTGTGCACCGCACCCGGCCAAAGATAAAATTTCTCCTACTCTCTTCTACACTAACGCAGTATAGTGGAAGTAGGGGTCGTATCCACAGGGAAACAGGGACGAGTTTATATTCAGCGTGATTCGAAACCTCGAGTAAGCTAAGGGCCGAGAAACCTAATTACAAAGGGGGGTTTCAAGTAGATTATGAACAAACTACAACTAACTAACATATAAACAAAATGAGAAATCAATTATGGAAAGATCTTGAATCCGATTAACATCCACTTCAATTCATTATCGATCCTTGAACATCCACTCTAATTATTTCCATAATTATCTATTGTCGAGAATTAATCTCGTGTTCTCCTTATTCTTAGTTGAATAGCACGATCAGCGTGACTATAAAACCCTAACTAAAGGATAACCCAGTCCGATCTGCGTCTAAGTTCAATCCAATAGCAGCAATAAACACAGAGAACCAATAGACCTGCTAATGTCATACACGCGATAAACATTCAACAGTTGATTCAATTTACCTAAGAAATAACCAAGATGATCAGCATCTAAATTACTCCCTAGTTTGCTACCAATTGATAAAAGAATAAAACAATCCGATTCTATTCTTAAATCTAGCATTAGATTAATCACACAATCAAACTAGTAACGTTCCTAGCATAATTATGCAACAATCATAAATCACAAGCATAGAAATTGAACCATAATCAAGGAAAAGAGAAAGAGAGGAAAGATCTCACAATAACGGTTGAAGCTTCATGTTAATTGATCCAAGAACAGTTCAAGCTACAATCCGATAGCAAAAACCAAATCCATAGTTGAAATCCCTAAAAACTAAACTAAGAAATGAGAACTAAAACTAGGAAATGAAAAACAAAGAAATGGAAATGAAGAACAAAGAGGAACGAAGAAGGAAAGATGAAAAGAGAATCATGAAGAAGGAAGGATGAGGAGAGGAGCTCTCCCCTCAAGCTTGCCACTCCAAGGTCTACATTTCAGCTCTCCTCTTCGTACTTCTCTTCGTCTCCCCCCAAAAGTTAGGTTTTAGGAGCTTTAAAACCCCGCACAAAATCGTGGCCCCAAGCCGACTTAACAGTCGCGAGTCGCGCCACTGATCGCGAGTCGCGAAGATCGCACTGCCAAACCGCACAAAATGGCCTGGACAAGGGTCGCGAGTCGCGAGGGCATGCTGCTCGCGAGGTGCGAGTAAGCTCGCGAGTCGCGAGCGCTGTGCTGGGCAGCGTGCTGGCTGTGTGCGCGCTGGGCTGTGCGAGCGCTGGGCTGTGCGAGCTGAAGCTTGCGGTAGTGCGATGGCTGTGCTGCTGGGCGAGGCTGCTGGGCTGCCGAGCTGCTGGAGGGGCGAGGCTTGTGATGCTTGGTTGGTGATGACGCTGGGCTCGCTTAGGCTTGCGGTGGAGCGTAGCTTGCGGTGATGCTTGGGTTGCGGTGATGCTTGGCTTGCGATGATGCTTGGCTTGCTCGGCTCACATGCATTTCACCTTGGAAGCTCGGAATCCATGACATTAACACAACTTATATCGCAAAACTCCGAACTTCCGCTAAGGATGATTTATATGCAAACCTTAACAATTACGAACAAATCCCTTAGCAATGTGCACCTAAAATACCACAAGAACATCGTATAACTTGAGCGTATCAAATACCCCCACACTTGAACTTTACTCGACCTCGAGTAAACTCAAAAATGAGAAATACCAATTAAATCATCGCCCAAGCTATCGAAACCAACCTACACTCCCCATCAACTACATCATCATCATCACATCTTAACAAAATACGCTCAAAACCTAAACGTAAGGGATGATGATTCCCCCACACTTAGATTCAAGCTCACCTGAAATATACAAAGACGCGACAACAATAATAACCAGCAACCAAAATGTGAGCTCAAATCCTGAAGGATCTCAAAGGAATTGAACTCACTCCAACGCCACAATCAAAATGACAACTCGCCTAAAACCTCAAAAGATAAACTACTACTACTATTACAACCAACCTATATAAGCAAGCCATGGAACAAAGACAAAAAGGGATAAATTCCACGCTTACTCCCAAAAACAAACAATCAACCAAAAGAATGCGAAAGCCAAAATAAATAGATCTTCACAAAACAAAGGATGAATTCACTAACCCAACCCGAAAACGCTTTCCACCTTATGACACCGTCTCCGGCAAATGAGTTTTCAAAGTACAAAATTCTCTCTTAATCTCTCATTTTGCCTAGGAGCCCTTTCGGGTTTTCATCCTAGCTTCACACATTTCTTTTTGGTTGCACCTCACCATCTTACCCGCTCAATATAAGCCACTTTTTTGCATAGGTTGCCCTTTCGGGTTTTCAACCTATCCGGGCCCCCAATTTTTGCCCGAGTCGCCCACCCTTGTGGGTTTTCAACTCAGCGGGTTTCATTTCATCATCATTTTTTTATTTTTTTCAATTTTTTTTTTTCATTTCATTTTTTTTTTTCAAATTGAAAGTAATATACACAACATAGATACATGAGAATGAGAATATCCTCCCCCCTACTTAAACTACACATTGTCCTCAATGTGTCGACAATTAGAAGAAAAAGTAAACTGAAAATGGGGGAGAAAATCGAAAATCGGGTAAATCGAAGATCGAATGCTCAAAACTCATGACCAAACAATCCGTCAAACTCAAATTTCTTAACAACACCAACTCAAATCTCATAAATCAACTCACAACCCTCTCCCTCAAATCACTCAAACAAATGGCAAATTCAAAAGTTTTAAATTTTTGAGATTGACACCTAGCTCAAGAGATCGAAAAGATACAATAATCTCACTCCTCTAGTGTTACCAACTCCTAGCTATTGAACTCCTCCCAACGGGTTTTCTGTTGTGGACTTGGGCTCAAAGTGGATTAAGATTTGTTGTGGTTCTTTTGAGTGAGTGGGCGGTGGGTGAAAGAAAATTTATTTTGGTGGTGGAAATTTGATGAGAAAATAAAGGAAAGGAAAGAAAATAAAAAGGGTCTCGGGTTGCCTCCCGAGAAGCGCTGTTGTTTAAAGTCGTTAGCTCGACTTAATACCTTAAGCTCAATCAGTGGGATTGTGCTCCATGTGTGACAATGGTGGTTCCATGTCAATCTCCACTTCAAGTACCTGCAAAATTGATTGAGAGAAACTCTTGCAATGCATCGTTAATACCTAGCTTACTACAACATGGTTGAGCATATAACATCAGATTATATCCAAAACCTAGCATTAAATCAACAACAAACATCAACTAGTAGTACTCCTAGCTAATCCAAGTCATGACCATTAATATCAATATTTAAAGCTAGACAATAACCAAGCAATAAACCGTCAAAAGCTTCAATCAACCATTCCCAAGAGAGTGGCCAACCAAAAACAAAGAGCACAAGCAATACCATCCAAAAATCACGTTAAATACAAACAAGTAACACCGTTTCCCCGGCAACGGCGCCAAAATTTTGGGCGGGCGCGGATGTGTCGTTGTGCACCGCACCCGGCCAAAGATAAAATTTCTCCTACTCTCTTCTACACTAACGCAGTATAGTGGAAGTAGGGGTCGTATCCACAGGGAAACAGGGACGAGTTTATATTCAGCGTGATTCGAAACCTCGATTAAGCTAAGGGCCGAGAAACCTAATTACAAATGGGGGTTTCAAGTAGATTATGAACAAACTACAACTAACTAACATATAAACAAAATGAGAAATCAATTATGGAAAGATCTTGAATCCGATTAACATCCACTTCAATTCATTATCGATCCTTGAACATCCACTCTAATTATTTCCATAATTATCTATTGTCGAGAATTAATCTCGTGTTCTCCTTATTCTTAGTTGAATAGCACGATCAGCGTGACTATAAAACCCTAACTAAAGGATAACCCAGTCCGATCTGCGTCTAAGTTCAATCCAATAGCAGCAATAAACACAGAGAACCAATAGACCTGCTAATGTCATACACGCGATAAACATTCAACAGTTGATTCAATTTCCCTAAGAAATAACCAAGATGATCAGCATCTAAATTACTCCCTAGTTTGCTACCAATTGATAAAAGAATAAAACAATCCGATTCTATTCTTAAATCTAGCATTAGATTAATCACACAATCAAACTAGTAACGTTCCTAGCATAATTATGCAACAATCATAAATCACAAGCATAGAAATTGAACCATAATCAAGGAAAAGAGAAAGAGAGGAAAGATCTCACAATAACGGTTGAAGCTTCATGTTAATTGATCCAAGAACAGTTCAAGCTACAATCCGATAGCAAAAACCAAATCCGTAGTTGAAATCCCTAAAAACTAAACTAAGAAATGAGAACTAAAACTAGGAAATGAAAAACAAAGAAATGGAAATGAAGAACAAAGAGGAACGAAGAAGGAAAGATGAAAAGAGAATCATGAAGAAGGAAGGATGAGGAGAGGAGCTTTCCCCTCAAGCTTGCCACTCCAAGGTCTACATTTCAGCTCTCCTCTTCGTACTTCTCTTCGTCTCCCCCCAAAAGTTAGGTTTTAGGAGCTTTAAAACCCCGCACAAAATCGTGGCCCCAAGCCGACTTAACAGTCGCGAGTCGCGCCACTGATCGCGAGTCGCGCCACTGATCGCGAGTCGCGAAGATCGCACTGCCAAACCGCACAAAATGGCCTGGACAAGGGTCGCGAGTCGCGACATTCCTCGCGAGTCGCGAGGGCATGCTGCTCGCGAGGTGCGAGTAAGCTCGCGAGTCGCGAGCGCTGTGCTGGGCAGCCGGGCGTCTGCTGCTGCTGGCGTGCGAGCATCTGGCCGTGCGAGCCGAAGCTTGCGGTAGTGCGATGGCCGTGCCGCCGGGCGAGGCCGCCGGGCCGCCGAGCCGCCGGGAGGGGCGAGGCTTGCGATGCTTGGTTGGTGATGACGCTGGGCTCGCTTAGGCTTGCGGTGGAGCGTAGCTTGCGGTGATGCTTGGCTTGCGATGATGCTTGGCTTGCTCGGCTCACATGCATTTCACCTTGGAAGCTCGGAATCCATGACATTAACACAACTTATATCGCAAAACTCCGAACTTCCGCTAAGGATGATTTATATGCAAACCTTAACAATTACGAACAAATCCCTTAGCAATGTGCACCTAAAATACCACAAGAACATCGTATAACTTGAGCGTATCAACAACAAAAAGAAATTAAAAAAAAAAGCAGCAGCGTAACAGAGACAAACCATAGATAAACAACATAGAGATATCAGATATACAAGAAATCTTTATAGCTGAATAGATAAAGAGAACAAAAAAAAGGAACTCAGAGAAGGAGGGAGATCCAAGGTTGAAGATAGTTACTAACTTGAAGCTACGCCCATTATGAGTCAAGAGGAGATACTCAGGAGCCCTGACAACTGTAGGGTCACTAGAATTCAACTAATACATTCCTCGAAGGGAACTAAATCATCTAACTTACTCGCATCCTCATGAAATCTTGGAGCAACTTGGACTGTCCACTTTCTTTACCCTTTATTTCGACCACCAGGGACAAAGTGGTCATTGCCAAATTCCTATAACAAGACAACTAAATACAGAGCTAAAAACGTACCTGGCAAGCCCCATTCTCAAGCAACAATGCCACAATCTACAATCACAACAAACAAAATAAATGAAAAATATAAACAATCATGTTCAAAACAAAAACTATCTAAAAACAACAACTTGAAACAAGGTTATACTTATACAGTTTACAAAATTACACAAAACAGTATGTTAAAAAGAACAGAATATGTATACAAAACATATGAACAAAAAAACGAAAATTAAACACAAATTACATTAATTACGAAAATAAAGGAAACATAAACCCTAAAATTGAAATAAATTACAAAGCCCAGATTTTAAAGAAAATCAAGCAAAACTTAAATTGAACGAAAATACAAAAAACGAAGATATAAATGAAAATTAAAAAAGAAATCAACCGAAAAAATAGGGAAATTAAGCGAAAATTAACCCTTTCAGTCTAATTACAAAGAAATAAATTGGACCTAGATCTGCGAATTACAAACGAAAATAAAATAACGAAAAATGTTAACTTAAATCTGGAATTACAACGAGATTAAAATACAAAACAAAAATCACTAACTAAAAACGAAAACCTCGAGATCTGCAGCGACGAAGATGAACGACGAGGGAGGAGAGGAGAAGTGCTGGCGAGATGAACGACGAGGGGCTGAGAGAGATCTACGAGGTGAAGATCTGGCTTTGTTTTTCTTCGCTGATGAACGACGAGGTGAAGATCGACGAACGAACGAACAGTGCAAGAGGAGAGAAAAGAGTGAGAGAGAGACAGGGGAGGGAAGAAATGAAATTGGGTGAAGGAGAATTGAAACGCGGGGTTTTTTCCTTTAGAAAAAATAACGAAAAATCTGATCCAGTCTTGTGAACCGGATCAGATTGTAGAAAACCGGAGCGGTTTCTAAAATCTGATCCGGTTCACTAAAAGACCGGATCAGATTTTCCGACCAGCTTTCCCTCCCATTTTTTTTAATGATTTTCAGATGCGGTTTTGTAAAAACCGAATCTGTTACTAAGTGACATATAAGGTTTTTTTCCACTAGTGTGGACTTTAGGTCGAGAACTCTTTTTTTTTTTTTTGGTAAGTAAGTAAGTATATTGCTCCAAAAAAACTATCATACAACCTAAGTCCTATATAGAACAGGGAACACACAGGCTAAAAGGCCATACAACACCACTAACACGACTTTACAAACTCTCTAACCAATCACAGTCCCTTCTACTCTATTTACTTGATGAACAAAATTAAACTCTATGCTTAACTATACATTTTGTACTCTTAATTACACAATCAATTCGATTGACTTTGGAATGCCAATAAGCTACATTTCTTGTTGTCCATATTTGGTAAACAACAGCTGATAGAACAGCATATATCACTTGTTTTCTCATTTTGGTTCCAGAGTAGCTTCTTCGAGTCCAACTGATCCATTGAATCAAATTTCTACTTCTGAAAGTTATACCAATCCACGCAAGCAAATTGCTTAGGACCTGTTTGCTAAAGGCACATTCAAAGAAAATGTGCTCATGAGTTTCTTCTGCATTTCCACACAAACAGCATAATAAGTTGTCAGGGCATACATTGAACCTATACAACTGATCTTTTGTTCTCAATCTACTCTGAACCCCCAGCCACACAATAAATTTATGTTTAGGAATGTTCATCCTATTCCAAACCCCTTGTATCCACTGTGTTGTAGGTCTCTCTTCCACCAGGGAATCATGAATCTTTTTTATGGAATAAGTATGAATCATACTCCATTGTGACATTCCCACTTGAATCAGCTCATTTTTTACCTTGCAAAGGTACTTAATCACCCAACTAGCACTTGGTGGGGGCTGAAAATCCCACCAGTTTCCATTCTTCACATAGATAGTGTGCACCCATTTAACCCACAAGTCATCCTTCTAACAGCCAATATGCCAAATGAGTTTGCCAATAGCAGCCTTATTCCAAAGAACAATGTTCCTAAAACCCAATCCACCATCTTTTTTATGCCTGCACACATTATCCCATTTAATGTACCCACAATTATCTCCATTTGCAGAACCAACCCATATGTAATTTCTGCAAATTAAATTGATCTTTCTCATGACAGCACTAGGGAGCAATAAAATTTGGGCCCAGTAACTATGAACACTAAGCAAAACAGAATTGATAAGTTGAGCCCTGCCATCATATGAAAGATTCCTAGTGCTCCATGTTCTTATTCTGCTAGTCATCCTGTCCACAAGCAAGTCACAATCAGCAGCTTTTAGTTTTCTTGAACTTATAGGCACTCCCATGTACCTAAAAGGTAGATCTTCCCTTTTGAAACTAGAAAACTGCTATACTCTAGTAACTTCACTATCTTCCATGGCAGTGCAGTACGTAGCAGATTTACTTTTGTTAGCTTGCAAACCTGAGGTTTCAGAGAACAACTTAAGCCCTTACAGCAAAAGGAAAGCTGATTTAGCCTCTCCTTTACAGAACAGTAGCAAGTCATCAGCAAAGCTCAAGTGATTCACTTTTAAGCTTTTACACCCAGTGAAGTATTTAAACTCATCCAACTAACCTATGTATGCTAGGATTCTAGTTAAGTAATCCATGCATAGTACAAAAATCAAAGGAGACATGGGGTCTCCTTGTCTGAGACCCCTTTTAGCTGCAAAAAAACCCTCTGTGCTCCCTTTTAGGCCGAGAACTCTTGCATCCATGTTACTTGACATTTATGTGTGACTGCAATTTTTTGCCTGCTACTAATTTATTAACATATTGATATGCCTTGCGCCTAAAAATGCGCGTCTAAATAGATCATAAATTTCGTCCGAACTTTCGCCAAATCGCCAATATGCATGTCGGGGAGCAGTGCGCCAAACGCATTTATATGTGCCAAATCGCCAGACGCATAGCCATCGCACTGCGCGCTTCAGTATCGTGGCTCGCAGTCTATTCGTCCCATGTTTATTGTTGGTTTGACCATTGTTCCAAGTCTAAAAAACAAGGGTCTGTCAATTCGCCAGCCAGTGTCGTCCTGTCAAAATTGTTGTTATCATTATGTCAAGTCGTAGCGTCCCGAAATCATGTATAATTCGTTAAAACATCGCCTAAAGTACCATAAAAATGTGTCTGGGAGCAGTGCGCTAGACGCAAGTGGTTGTTCCTGACACACTTCACGCGCACCTTTGCTGCATGGCGCGCTGCTTGTGCATCTCACGTTTTTTACCAATTTAGGCAATGTGGTGGCCGATTCCGAATTTTTTCCTGTCCGTATGCATGTAGAGTTATTGACCGTTTAGTGCGTCCTAGTGTCTAAAATTAACTTCACCTAATTTCATAAATAAGAACAAATCAGTATTTTTCTTTATTTGAGTCTCATTATCATTAGGTCTCATTTAAGTGAACGGTCATGTTTATGATTTTCCTATTTTTATTTTCTTTTCTTTTTGGAGAAAGTCATATATTCCTATCCTCCCAACAACTTACCCCATACATTTTTGTAATTTTTTTTGTAAAAACCTTCTCATCTTTTTTCAAATTCATTTCGATTTGTGAAAGACTTTTGCCAAGTCTCCGTTCCATACCTCCACAAATTACTTCCATAAATGTCCAAATCATCAAACCTTATCCCATGTTTTTTTTTGGTAAGAAAGTAAATATATTGAGCTCAAAATAAAGTAATACAAACTAAAGTTGGCTACAATAGCACAACCCACCATAAATCACAAACTATACATCCATTGAGTATCACTCTCTGTCAATCTAACAGGAAGCCTACTTTTCACCCTATACCTCACTATATCTTTGATATCTTTAACAACCCTATCAACAGTATGAATTTGTTGATTCCACAGTGCATTATTTCTTTCTTACCACACCTTATAAACAGTAGCAATGATGCCTAAGATGCAGACTTGTTTCCTGAATTTGCTGTTCTTGCATCTTCTTTTCATCCATCCAATAAGCTGAGCCAAATTCTTAGTCACAGCATTTATTCCAAGTCAATTCTTGATCTTCCCTAAACATTGTTGGCTGAACTGACATGTAAAGAATAAATGACTATTATCTTCAGCACCATTTTCACACAACAGGCACTGATTACTTGAGCAGATTCCCACATTGGCTAATCTTGCTCGAGTCTGAAGTCTATTCAAAATTGCTAACCATGCTACAAAGCTAAACTTTAGAACATTATACTGATTCCAGATAGCTTTCCACCAATCAGTCTGCTCACCAGGGTCTAATAGCCTCTTGTACATCTCTGCAGTACTATATTTAGGCTTAGTGAGTCACTTTGAACCACAAGCTCTTATAAGCATCTGCTTGACTTTATAAATATGTTTCACAGCCCACCTTGCACTTTGTGGGGCACAATAAGTGCTCCATGAGCCCTCCTTAATATACCTATCATGTATCCATTTAACCCACGTGTTGTCAGCCTTCATAGAGATAGCCCACACATGCTTTCCCACTATAGCTTTATTCCAATGCACCAAAGATCTGAAACCAAGGCCACCATGACTTCTAGGCTTACAAGTATCCTCCCAACTAACATACCCTGGTCTAGGACTATTACACACTCCAGTCCATTGAAAAGACCTACAAATAGAGTTAATCTGCTTCAAGACAGCTTTGGGCAGTATGAATATCTGTGACCAATAGACACATATACTAAGCAAGACAGAATTCACTAGAGTTCTTCCAGTAAATGAGATGTGCCTTGAACTCCACACCCTTATCTTGAGCACCATTTTCTCAACCAGTTGTTCACAATCAGCAGCAGATAACTTCCTAGTACTAATAGGCACACCCAAGTACTTAAAAGGAAGATTCCCCTGTTTAAAACCAAAGCACTCTTTAATCCTCCTATTCTCATGCTCATTCAAACCACAACTGAAAAATTCAGATTTTGCAGGACTAGCTTTTAAGCCAGAGGTAGCTGCAAAGCAGTTGATCCCTTGAAGAAGCATATAGACAGACTTGTAATTACCCTTACAGAACAGCACCACATCATTAGCAAAACAAAGATAATTGAGTGCCATACTTTTACATCTAGGGTGAAAATCAAAATCAGCTTGCTTACCAATGTCGGACATAATCCTAGAAAAATAATCCATACACAACACAAAAAGGAGAGGCGACATTGGGTCCTCTTGTCTGATACCTCTCTGAGGATTGAAAAACCCTGTAGGACTCTCATTCAACAACAAAGTAAAGGTAGGGCTCCTTACACAAACCATAATAAGGTCCATAGATCTTCTAGGAAATTTCAAAGCAATCATAATATCCTCCAAGAACTCCCAACTAACAGTATATGCTTTTTGTAAGTCTATCTTCAATAGGCAACACTTCTGCTTCTGCCTAGGAACATACATTTTAACTATATTTTGACAAATTAAGATATTGTGAAGGATGCTCCTATTAGAAATGAATGCCCCATGGTTGTCAGATACTAGTCCAGGTAAGACTAGTTTAAGTTTACTACATAGCAATTTAGTTATGCATTTGTAGATGACTGAACAGCAAGAAATAGGTCTAAATTCACTTACAGTAGAAGGATTTTTCACCTTAGGAATCAAGGTGATGGAAGTCATATTCACAGCCTTTAAGAGCTTTCTAGTTTGGAAAAAGTCTAGGACAGCTTCAGCCACATCTTTACCAACCACCTCCCAACTGTGTTTGTAGAAATAACTATTAAAACCATCTAGGCCTGGGGCCTTATCATTTGGAATTGTCATCAAAACTTGCTTCACCTCCTCAATTGTGAAATTACAAGCTAACATGGCCTGTTGAGCATCAGACAGCACCATTCCTTCATTGATTATTTGCTCTTTCACCTCACACCTGTCTGCCATTTTAACCCCTAAAAGGTTTTGATAAAAATTCACAAAAGCAGCCTGCACATCTTTCTCTTCATACATCCAATTTCCCTTACTATCCTTGATAGCATATACCTTGTTCATATTCCTCCTTGCTTTGATGGATTGATGAAACACCTTGGTATTTTCATCACCCTGATCAATCCATCTTTCTTTAGCTTTCTGTTTCATGAAGCTAAGGTAATTATTCTGAGCCCTTTTGTAGTTTTCAGTGGCACACTTCTCAGCAGCTATAGCAGCAACATCCTTCACCTGAACATGTACCTGATTTTGCATATCAATCATGTGATTGTAGGCTCTTTGAGCTTGAGCCTGGACATCAGAATAACCATTTTGATTATATTTTTTCAACTCAATTTTAAGCATTTTAAGCTTCTGAGTGACTTTATACATCTTACAACCAATCACATGCCTACTCCACACCTCCTTGACAATCTCCATATACCATGGCCCTGAAACCCACATATTAAAAAAGCGAAATGGCTTCTTTCCCGCTCTCTCCTTATGCACACAAATGATCCCAGGACAGTGATCATATTCCCCCTCTGGGAGGAAGGTAACAACTGCATTATCATACACCTGCATCCACCCACAATTAGCCAAAAATCTGTCAAGTTTAGAAAATACCCTACTGTCCCCTTCTTGTTTGTTGTCCAGGTAAAAAACCTCCCAGCTTGTTTAATATCCTGCAAACCACAATCAAACATACAAGCCCTAAAATCTTGTACCTCATTAATTCTCACATGGGACCCAATCCTCTCATCCAGATTCAACACCACATTAAAGTCACCCATGATAACCCATGGTTCATTAGTCTTGACTTTTCCCAAATCAGCCCATAACACTTCCCTTTCCTTCTTATAATATTAGCCATAAATGAAAGAGCACTCAAACCTAGGAGAAGGACCAGCTGGATCCACCTTAAAATGAATCATTTGAGCAGAAACATACTCAATTGAAACTGTAAAAGCCTGAGGAAGCTAGGCAATAATAATTCTGCCCTTGTCAGTCACACTACTATTAGTAGTGAAGCACCATCCTGGGCAAAGAGCTTGGTAAAGATTGCCCATATTGGGAATCTTTACCTTTGTTTCCAAGAGACTAAATAGGCCAATTCTATAAAATCCCATGTTGCCAACACATAATATCACCATTTTCCATAAAATCCATAACCACAAATATCTTCATAAACTTCCCTCAACAAAATGAACTTCCTTCCATGAACATTTCCTTCTCTTGGCAAGAGTTTTTGAGCGAATTAAAAAACCATTTTATGAAAAATTACTATTTACACAACATTCCTTCCTTCATTTCACATTTCATTTCTTATCCTGTCCATTCTTAAGTGAGTCCTAAGTCAACATGTCATTGTCAAACAAGAGAATTGAGAAGACATATCCGAAAGCTCGCACACGTACAAGAAAAGCTCGATCTGTTGAAATCGTTGCTGAAACAAGGGCACTCTCTGAAACAAGCATGGGTGACGAAAAAATCACTGAGTTAACCGGCATCATCGAGCGACTGTCTAAGAACTTGGAAGAGGTCACTCATCGTCTGCATCAAGTTGAAAATGGTGAGTCTGCTGGATTCACCAAACAAATGAAATATGTTGTTCACAAGGTCACCAACAAGGACTCTTACTTCGACTTGGATGAGAACAACAAGTTCAGGGGAAAACTGCCTGAAAAGTTTTCCACAAGTGATTTTCCCAAGTTCAAGCCTACTAACAACCCCAAGTATCATTGAGGAATTTTAGGGCCACTATGATCATTAAATCTGTGGACCCTGAACTGTATCCAACGGTATTCCCGATGTCGTTGGACCCTATCTGTCAAAATTGGTTCTATTCACTGGATCCCAAGCATGTTGAAACTTGGGGCGATATTACCAGGGAGTTCATGAAACAATATGAACATAATACTGTAATCCAAACCTCACTAAGGGAATTAGAAGTACTGAAACAGGAAAATAATGAAGGCTTTACCACCTACCTTAATAGGTGGAGAGAGAAGTACTCTCACATGGTCTCCATGCCTCCTTAAAAAGACCTAATTCGCATCTTCGTCACCAATCTATTGCCTAAGTACAAAACCATCTCAAGTATTTAAGTATCACAAATTTTACAAAGTTGTATGATATAGGCGTGCAAATTGAAGATGACTTGTTGAAGAATGCCCAAAATGATAACAACCATTACAAGGGCAATAATAACAACAACAAGAAAAATGAATATGGATCCACTTCTAAAGGTGGAGAGGTGAACCTTCTTGAGGCACCGAACAAATCCTTCCAGAGGAATCCAAGGAGGACATTCACTCCAATAGGCATGTCATATGCCACTACTTTGATCGCCTTCACTCAAAAGGCGCTTTGTTTCCCATTGGACCAACTCCTGCTCTAGAAGAAAGTAAAAGGGGTCCAAAATGGGACAAGAATGCTTACTGCAAGTTCCATAGTGGAAATGGTCATAAAACAGATGAATGTTTTAAGCTGAAACATGCCATCCAAGACATGATTAATGAAGGTAGGCTTCCCATTCCTCCTACAGGGGAGAAACCTAACAATCAAAATGGGCCATTAAATTAAGTCTTGGCTATCTCTGAGGATCAATACTGTTATAATCCCTCCCTCTTGATTGCACCAATAGGGGATCATGTCCCCACTATCGTTATTGCTGAAACATCACCCGATATCAATGGTATATGAGACAGTGATGACGAAGACGAGTATGTCACTGAAGAAAGTGACTATGATCAGGGAGCATGTATCCTTCCACCCCCAGGAGTATATAACGATAATGAGATCATCGATACTCATGATGATCGTATCACCCTAGGGGAAGAATGGTACTGAAGTACCGAAGAGAAAGCAATAAAAGTGCTCACCGAACTGGAAGACTAAATTAACCAGTTCAGAACAATGCTCCACAATTACCTGCACCTCTGAAGAGCTTCTTCGTAAAGAGAACGCTCTTATTCAATAGCTCATGAAAACAAAAGCCGGAATCAATATTTGGCAATTAATAGCTTCCTCTCATGAGCATCGTATGGCATTACTAAACGCCTTTACGAAAATGAATGTGTCATCCGACATATTTCCTGAAGGATTGGTAGACAATGGATCTGTGATCAATGTGTGTCCATTGCGAACTGTGCGCTGTCTAGGTTTCAAGGACGCGGATTTCAGTCCTTCCCCCCAAGGCATCCTAGCATATGACAATTCTCGCCGCCAATCCTTGGGTACGATAGCCCTAAATATCTCTACAGGAGTTATAGAAAAGCGCACAAACTTCCAGGTCATTGATATCAAGGCCTCATTCAACCTACTACTAGGATGACCATGGCTTCATGCGGTCCCATCTTCCTTGCATCAAAAGGTCAAGATGATTATAGATGGCATTCCCATAACACTCGATGCCTCTACAATGAAAGTACAAGTAGTAGACAAGCCTCTCATTCACATAGATCATGATGAAGAGGATGAAGATCTTCGAGGATTCATTCCCGAAGAAGTAGCCCTCATAGAAGAGGACTTAGCGTCGTTAGATTTCGATTACTTTTCTAACTTAGCAATCAATTATATCATGCGCAAGAAAGGACACTTCCCAGGCATGTCATTGGGTAGTAAGAAGGCCAGAGCACCTCCTGTCACTGATTCCAAATCAGTGGAAAATCTATTTGGCTTAGGATACAAGCCTACCAGGAAGGAGCTAAAACAGCGTATCGCATAACGAATAGCGTATCGTAACACCAAGGAAAATGACATTATTCCTTTTCCTCCCTATCAACCCACTCTAAATGGACAATTTCCAAGGGAAGGAAAAGATTATCCTTGCTATGATTTCCCTGAGCCATTCTACCAGGCTCAGGATGGAGTGATCTACCCAGGATTTGAAATATTCTTGGACTATCACTTTCTGGAAGAAGGAATTCCTGATCCCACAATTAAACAGTTCACTGAAGACTGTTTAGACTACAAGGCATTGGGACATCTATTCGATCAAGAATGAGTCGAATGCCCAGGCAACACTGCTCGCATTCAGGCTGTATTACAACACGAGGCCTTCAACCCTGCTATAATAATTACTCCTACAAGTGGCACCATGCAAGGATGATCTTCACTACCGGGGAAGGGTCGATGTCTGAAGAGTCCGAAGAGTCCGAGTCAGATTCTGAGTCTGAGTCTGAGTCTTTTGAGTCTAGCGTCCTAGTTGGGACTATGTCTGAGTCTGTTAATCCTAGTGTCTAAGTAGAGTCTTTACTTTCTACCGAGTCATTGTTCAACACTATGATTTCTGATTTTAATAATATGAACTCATTTGCTTATGACTTGTGCACTATCTCAACTTCTTCTCTTTCTCCTTCCGATTGCAACAATGAGTCTGAAAAAGAAATAATTAAAGCAGTGGAAGAACATGAAAATAAGACTCCAATCATCGGAGAAACAGAAAAAAAAAATCTTTCAGATGATAATGAACCAAAGGAAGTAAGAATCGGATTAACTTTAAATGAATGCAAATGCGCCCAATTAATCAAAACGTTAATTGAACGTATTGACGTATTCGCATGGTCCTATCTGGACATGCCAGACATTGATCGTGAAATCGCTCAGCACACCATACCTCTAATCAAAGGCATGAAACCTGTCAAGCAAAAGTTGCGTAGAATAAAACCCGATGTAGCCTTGAAAATCAAGGAAGAAGTTACTAAACAACTTAATGCATGTTTTATTAAAGTAGCTAACTACCCTGGCTGGATAGCTAATGTTGTGTTTGTGCCTAAAAAAGATGGGAGGGTTAGGATATGTGTTGACAATATATACCTCAACAAAGCAAGTCCTAAAGGCGGCTTCCCCTTACCTCACATAGATATCCTAGTAGATAATACTGCCAATCATGCCCTTCTCTCCTTTATGGATGGGTACGCGGGATATAATCAGGTAAAAATGGCTGAGGAAGATATGGAAAAGACCACCTTCATCACACCATGGGGGACCTTTTGCTACACTGTTATGCCTTTTGGATTAAAAAACGTTGGGGCCACCTATCAAAGAACTGCGACTACCCTTCTCCATGACATGATGCATAAAGAGGAAGTCTATGTAGATGACATGATAGTTAAGTCCAAAGATAGAGAGGGACACCATATTGCCCTTGAGAAGTTCTTCATGAGACTTCGAAAATACAACATGAGACTTAACCCACAAAAATGTGCCTTTGGGGTCACTTCTCGGAAACTCTTAGATTATGTCATCTGCTCTAGAGGGATTAAAATTTACCCTACTAAGATAACAACTATCATGACCATGCCTCCACCTAAAAATGAAAAACAGATAAGGGGGTTCTTAGGCAAAATTCAGTACATCAATAGGTTCATCTCTAAACTGACCATGGTGTGTGAGTCTATCTTTAGAAAGCTCAAAAAGAGTGCCGCTACTGAATGGGATGAGGATTACCAAAAAGCCTTTGACAAAATCAAAGAATATCTATCCAATCCACCTGTCGTAGCACATGTCTTACCCGACATACCTTTAAGACTCTATTTGACTATGACTAAGACCGCAACTGGGGCCATGTTGGCACAAGAGGTTGATGGGAAAGAGTGTGCCATTTACTACCTTAGTAAAAAGCTCTTAGACTACGAATCCCGTTACACTCCCTTAGAAAAGCTTTGTCTTGCACTAGTCTGGGCCACTAAGAAGCATAGGCATTATATGCTTACTCACACAATCCACATAGTGTCCCGACTAGACCCTCTCAAGTTCTTATTTGAAAAGCCAGCCCTTAATGGTAGTCTCTCCTACTGGGTAGTAATGTTGGCCAAATTCGACTAAAAATGTATCCCTCACAAATCCATTAAAGGCAACGCTGTTTCAGACTTCTTAGCAGATTTCCCTGTAGATGAATCTCGCGAAGAGTATGAATTTCCTGATGAGGACCTTCTCATGACGGAAGATGAAAATTGGGCACTATACTTCGATGGTGCTTCTAGCCAAAAGGGATGTGACATTGGGGTACTCCAGGTATCACCTGAAGGCGAACACACTCTTCTATCTGTTAAACTCGACTTCGACGTTACTAATAACGCAGCAGAATACGAAGCATGCATCATAGGGCTCCAGGCCGCAATATCCCTCGACATTAAGAAATTAAGGGTATATGGTGATTCATCTTTGATCATCAACCAATTCTTCAAAAGATGGACAGTCATAAATGAAATCCTCTTGCAATACCAAACATGTCGATGCTTTGGCCCGTTTAGCCTCTATGATTAGGAATCCTCGCACCATGCCCGAAATGCCCCTTGTCATTGAGAGACGGCAAGAGCCTACTTACATTCACACCTTAGACACCGAACCAGATCAAAATCCTTCCGAACCCTGGTTTTCTGACATCCTCAACAACCTAACTAAAAAAGAATATCCACCTGGAGCTTTGATGAGTCTATTTTATATAGAGTTTTTAACCCAAATTCCCCTAGCTTTGAGTGCCGGCTTGAGCTCATTTGAGCTCGTTTTTGTGTGATTTGATATGTTTGGACTCGTTTCCATTTGTTAGCTGTTTTTCTGCAGATTAGGCCTCCAAAGCCTTAATTTGAGTTGTGGAACGAAAGTCCAATGGTCACATGTAGTTCATAGAAGATCCAGAAAGTTGCACAAGAGTTTTGGGAGAAGATTGCACGTCAGAAGTCAAGGAACAGCACTCGTCCGGTCGACCGGGCGGTTTGACCGGACCGGGCGAGCCGAATTTCCGCTAATCCATATCCCAGATTCGCCCGGTTGACCGGGCGAAAGAGGGTCCAATGCGGCTTACGCGCCCGACCGGGCGGAATTTCCTTCATTGTCGTAGTTTCTGATCACCGTCGCCCGACCGGGCGGTTTTTCCGGAAGGTTAATTTAGCCTTTTTTTAGCCGGTTTTGTAAAAACTATAAATAGGGCTTTAGTAACTTCGATTAATCTATCTTATTTTCTGCGTTTTTAGGTTTAAAAACACTTAGTCTCTCTCTACTTTGGTATGAACACTTTACTTTGAAGATTATAAAGATCATTAATTTGGTTTTCATTGTTCTTCAATAATTCGGTATTCTTCTTTTCTTTGCTTATTTTAATGAATTCTTATACTTTCATTATGTTTATTGAGTTTATTATTATCATGAGTGAGTAGTCTATTTCTAGGGCATAGAGAGGGAAGCCATGTTAATACCTATTTGATTGTGGTTTAAAGTTCTTTGATATTCGGATTGAATTAGAGTAATTTCCTATTGATTTGTTATGCTTGTTTAATTCATGTAATTGCGCAATATCATGGGTTATGTTTAGCTAATAGGAGTTAGAATCGAAAGATCATACTCATTAGAGGCTTGTTACAATAGGTAGGTCTGATTATGTTGAGCGACCGTACTGGCATATGTTGATCTAAGACTTGTTAAGGCCCGACCGTAGGATTAACGAAATACTCTAATTATTCGAACCTCAATCCAAGTATTGTTGAACTATATTGTAGTGATTAAATTGGTTTAAGCATGGTGGACCGATCAATTGCCCTAGGTTTTTAATTATTTGATAAACTTCCATCTTTTTGTGTTCTAGCTTAATCTAGTTTAGTTGTTAATTATTCAATCAAATTTCTCTCCTAAAGTAGTTAAATAATTGAGCACAAATCTATAGAACTCCTCTCCCTGTGGATCGACCCGTATTTGCCAGTTTCTGCTAACAACTGACGCCGTGCACTTGCAGTATATATTTAAAACCCATCAAGTTTTTGGCGCCGTTGCCGGGGAGACGGCTAGTTTCAATAGCTTTTTGATTGATTATTCTAACTATTTCTCCTGTCTCATTGGAACTGCAAGTTCCAATTGAGGCAATCTCACTGCATATTTTTCTTTGTTTCTTTTATGCCCAGGTCTAAAAGAACAGGTACTCCAGTTCCAACTGACCCTGATTTTGAGAAAACCATCAGGCAACTCAAAAAGCAACAAAAGAAGAAGAAGCAGTCTGCTAACCAGGGAAAATCCACAGAAGGTCCTTCAGAGCCAATCATGCCTCCTAAGTCATTGAAATCTTATGGGGTATCTTCTCCTGGTGGCATTTCCACATGCCCTACTATGCCTGACATTCAAGCGGCAAATTTTGAGATCAAGCCTGCCCTCATTCATATGATCCAACAGAACCAGTTTGGAGGGCATCCATCTGAAGACCCTGCAAATCATTTACAACGGTTTCAACAACTATGTCGTGCCGTTAAGCATCAAAGGGTCACTCCTGATCAGTTGAAAGTCATGGTATTTGAGTTCTCTTTGAAAGACAAAGCTCAAAAATGGCTCAATGATGTTACAGCAACTGAATGGAGTGCTATTTCTGAAGCATTCCTGAAAGAATACTACCCTCCTACTAAGACTGCAGAAATCCGACACAAGCTTGCTACCTTCCAACAAGAGCCTAATGAGACATTGAAGGAAGTATGGAATAGGTTTAAGGATCTGCAGAGAGAATGCCCACACCACAATCTTGACAAGTGGTTCATCACCCAGGCATTCTACAATGGTCTACAACCCCATATCAAGAGTACAATTGATTCATCTGCATGGGGTGTTTTCCTAGACAAGGAGGTGGATGAAGGGTACAGTTTTCTGGCCAACTTAGCAGTAAATGATCATAGTTCTTCTAGGACTATTACTAAGAAAAAGTTGGATGCTGATGCATATGCCCTGTTGTCTTCACAAGTTGCCCAGTTAAGCATGAAGATGGATTCACTTAAATCTTCACAGTCTAATACTCCCCCTATGAGTATTAATGATATGTCTTCCATGGCTCCTATTACCACTTCTTACTTTGGTTATGATTGTTCTTATAATCAACCAGACTCGAATCAGATGGAGCATGCAAATTCTTTTCAGCAGAGACCTCCATATAACCCATATTCCAACACATTCAACCCATGTTGGAGGGATCATCCTAATTTTTCCTACAAAAACAATAATATTCAGAACCCTCAACCAATGCCACAAACATCCTACCAACCACCTCATCAAAACCCACCACAGCATGCTGCCAGACAACAATATTACCAAGGGGCTCCTCAGATGCCCCCTCCTGGTTTCAATAGGCCTTTACACTAAGGTTATCAGCAGCAAGCTTCCAAGAATGTCAGCTCTCAAGAGCCTACCATGTCTGATCTGATGAAAATGATGGTTTCTATACAGAAAAGTCATGAAGAGAGCATCAAAGAGTTGAAGAACACTACCAAACATTTGGAGACTCAACTTGCTCAGGTGGCAGGAAATAATGCATAGAGGCAACCAGGTCAATTGCCGGGGCAACCAATTCCCAAAGAGACTGCTAATGCTGTCACTCTTCGAAGCGGTACACAGTATGATGCTCCTCCTATGCCTACTGATGATTCTCCACCTCCAGACAAGAATGATGTAGTGGATGAAAATGAAGGTGAAGATAGCTCAAAAGCTGAAATTGAGCAAGGGAAAGTAGATGAAGCAAAGAAGCAAAAGGAGAAGGTTACTGATTCTCCTGCACCACCACTACCTTTCCCCCACAGGATGCAAAAGTCTAAGGTTGATCAACAACTTGGTAAGTTCATGTCTATGGTCAAGAACCTTGAGGTAACAGTTCCATTCACTGATTTAATTTCTCAAGTGCCTGTTTATGCCAAATTTTTGAAAGACATGATTACTAAGAAAAAGGATTTTGGTGGTCTAGATAGAGTTGCTCTAACTGAAGAGTGTAGTGCTGTTCTGCAAAATAAAATCCCTCCAAAATTAAAGGATCCTGGTAGTTTTTCCATCCCCTGTCATGTAGGTGCGTTTTTTTATAGATAAGGCTTTATGTGATTTAGGAGCTAGTGTATCTGTTATGCCTTTATCTATCTGTAATAAACTGAACTTGGGAGTTTTGAAGTGCACCCAGATTACTTTACGGATGGCAGATCGTTCTGTGAAATATCCTTTGGGTATTTTAGAGGATGTTCCTGTCAGGGTTGGGAAATTCTATATTCCTGTAGATTTTGTAGTGCTAGATATGGAGGAGGATAGTCAGATCCCCATTATTTTGGGTAGGCCTTTCTTATGCACTGTCAGTGTTGTTATTGATGTTAAATCTGGCTCTCTGACTTTAAGTGTTGGTGATGATACTATTACTTTTAAACTAACCAATGCTATTAAGTCTCCTATGCTTGAGCACACATGCTGTAGGATTGATGTACTAGAAGGGATTCCTGGAGGCGATTATCACCAATTTCTATCAGATGATCCATTGGAGAAAATTCTTGAACTGGATGGCCTTGATACTGATGAGGCAGTCGAATGTGAGGTAATGGAGACTATTTGCTCTACTTCTGAGCTACAGGTAAAGAAGTTAGACCTTAAACCTTTACCTTCTCACCTCAAATATGCATTTCTTGATGATAACGAGGAATGCCCTGTGATTGTCAGTACTAAACTCACAGATAGCCAGCTTTCACAACTTCTTACAGTGCTTCGCGTGCACAAAAAGGCTATTGGGTATAATATTTATGATCTAAAGGGTATTAGTCCTGATTTTTGTATGCATAGAATAAACTTGGAAGAAAATCACCGCCCTTGCATACAACCTCAAAGACATTTGAATCCTAATATGCAAGAGGTAGTGAAGAAGGAAATAATGAAACTACTTGACGCGGGCATCATCTACCCCATCTCATATTCTAAGTGGGTGAGCCCGGTTCAAGTTGTTCCTCAAAAGGGGGGAACTACTGTTGTTACGAATGATAGGGATGAACTAATTCCTACTCGTACTGTTACAGGTTGGCGAATGTGTATTGACTATCGCAGATTAAACATAGCCACCTTGAAAGATCACTTCCCCCTCCCTTTTATTGATCTGATGCAAGAAAGATTAGCAAAACATAGCTTTTTCTGTTATTTGGATGGATATTCAGGTTTCTTTCAGATTCCCATTCATCCAGAAGATCTAGAGAAGACGACGTTCACATGTCCTTATGGCACTTTTGCTTACCGCCGAATGCCATTTGGTTTGTGTAACGCCCCTGCCACATTTCAAAGATGTATGATGGCCATCTTTTCTGATTTCATTGAGAATATCATGGAGGTATTTATGGATGATTTCAGTGTCTATGGGTCTGACTTTGATGTGTGTTTGCATAATCTTTCTAGAGTTCTTAGGCGTTGTACTGATGTTAATTTGGTCTTAAATTGGGAAAAGTGCCACTTCATGGTCAATGAAGGAGTGGTACTTGGTCATCTTGTTTCTGAACGTGGCATCCAAGTTGACCGGGCAAAAATTGAGGTGATTGAGAAACTTCCTCCTCCTGTGAATGTCAAGGGAGTGAGGAGTTTTCTGGGTCATGCGGGGTTCTATCGCAGATTCATAAAAGTTTTTTCTAAAATCGCGAAACCCCTTACTCAACTGTTGCTCAAGGATGCCACTTTTGATTTTACTGATGCTTGTGTGGAGTCTTTTGACAGGATTAAGGAAGCATTAATCACTGCCCCTATCATACAACCTCCAGATTGGAGTCTTCCCTTCGAGATCATGTGTGATGCTAGTGATTATGCAGTTGGTGCTGTACTTGGCCAACGGAAGAACAAGGTCCTCCATGCTATCTACTATGCCAGCAAGACATTGGATGAAGCTCATGTCAACTATGCTACTACAGAGAAGGAGTTATTAGTCATTGTCTATGCTCTTGACAAGTTTCGAACCTACCTCATAGGTTCGAAAGTGATTGTCCACACCGATCATGCTGCACTGAAGTATCTAATGGCTAAGAAGGAAGCCAAGCCACGACTTATTCGCTGGATACTCTTATTACAAGAGTTTGATTTGGAGATCGGTGACAAGAAGGGTGCTGAGAATGTCGTTGCAGATCATCTCTCCAGATTGAGATTTGAGTCAAGTGCTGATGGTCCCATAGACGATTCTTTTCCTGATAATCATCTTTTTGTTATGTCTACTCAATCCCCATGGTATGCTGATTTTGCTAACTATTGTGTTGGAGGTTCTCATCCTCCAGATTTGACTTACCAACAGCGCAAGAAGTTTTATCATGATGCTAAGCATTACTATTGGGAAGACCCACTTCTATACAAGAAGTGCTCAGATGGCTTGTTCAGACGATGTGTTGCTGATTGGGAGATAGCTGGAATCCTACAACACTGTCATAGTATGCCTTGTAGTGGGCATCTTGGCTCACAGGCCACAGCGTATAGAGTTCTCCAGAGTGGGTTCTACTGGCCTACTATTTTCAAAGATGCCCGTGCCTTTTGCCTTTCTTGTAATGAGTGTCAAAGAACGGGCAATATTTCAAAGAGACAGGAGATGCCACAGATGGGAATTTTGGAGATTGAGCCCTTTGATGTGTGGGGCATTGATTTCATGGGACCTTTCCCTTCTTCTTATGGGAACAGGTATATATTGGTAGCTGTGGATTATGTGACTAAGGGGGTTGAAGTTGTGGCATCACCTACTAATGATTCTAAGGTGGTCATGAAGCTCTTCAAGAAGATTATTTTTCCTCGCTTCGGAGTCCCGAGAGTCTTGATCAGTGATGGGGGTCTCATTTTCATCAGAGAACCTTCAAAGCTTTACTGAAGAAATATGGAGTTACTCATAAGGTTGGCTTGACTTATCATCCTCAGACTAGTGGCCAAGTTGAAGTCTCCAATCGTCAGATCAAGCGCATCCTAGAGAAGGTAGTCAACAGGTCAAGGAAAGATTGGTCACAAAAGTTGGATGATACTTTGTGGGCACTGCGAACTGCTTTTAAGACACCTCTAGGCACTACTCCATATCGGTTGGTCTATGGCAAAGCTTGTCATTTGCCAGTTGAAATGGAGTATCTCTCTGCTTGGGCAGTCAAAGAAATGAACCTGGATTTAGAGGCTGTAGGTGAGGCAAGACTTCTTCAGTTGAATGAGTTAGATGAGCTTCGACTGGAAGCATATGAGAACAACAAACTTTACAAGGAGCAGACAAAGAAGTTTCATGACAACACTAGTGGAAAAAATATCAAGTGCTCCGGTTAAAAACTGTACAAGTGCTCCGTATTTGACCCGTAGCAGACGCCATACGAGCACTTGAGTATTTATCAAGTGCTCCGATTTTCAACCGAAGCACTTAGATTTACAAGTGCTCCGGTTGCCTTAAAAACCGAAGCACTTGTGAATTTTATATGTTCAGAATACGTCAAATGCTCCGGTTGTTGGGAAAAAACCGGAGCACTTGAGAATCAAGTGCTCCGGTTTTTTCCCAACAACCGGAGCACTTGATGTATTTTTTTTATAAAAAAAATGCTGTTGTTGTTGCTGTACAACAGCAAGCATACAACAACAACAACAAGCTTGGCAGGCATTCCCCACAAACAACTAGCCATGAAGTACGAAAAATAATACTTACATTTACACACATACAGGCCCATACATACAACACAACTCCAAGGCCCATAAAAGCAATAGCAACTATCTTTCATGGATATACTACTTTATATTACACTACCAAAAAATTCAATAAGCACAATTACATCACATTCAGCTTTTGAAGATAAAACAAAGTGCATAATATTAATATATAATCAGAGAAAAATGATAAACACCACATTATTTTTCATAAACATATATCATTTCTTTGCATCAAGAAAGTTACAGCAATAGAGATACAAGAGTAAGAACCTTATATCTAAGTAGAAGACAGAAAAAGTGTGCACTAATGTAGTACCAGGTACAAAGCACTCCAAAAACAACCCAGAGCATATGACTTGGGATGACAGGAAAACAACTTTATGCCTTTATCCCACAAGAAGAGTTGACTTTCGTTGATTAAATTTCTGAATATGTAGTACTTGCAATTATAATGGGGTGAGTTAATTACAATTCCTCATTGCCCAAGTTCATTACACAAAAGGTATGATACTCTGATCAACCAGTCACAAGTTTAAGAAAAAAGAAAACCAAATGAATGTATTAAGACAAACTTTATAAGAAAAAAGAAAACCAAATAAACCCATCAGTCAATCTATATCTTAAGGATTGCTAGAAACAATAGTCGTAGTAGTAACCGCACACATCTAAAATGACATAGGACACATACCCTGGAAGTTCTAAAAACAAGCTAAAGTCGTTACTTCTTTTTTGCAGCAGCTCCACTCTTTCATTCCAATATATAGGCTGAAATTTATTACAAAAGAAGCTTAGAAGTATATTAATAATGGTAAGTACAGTATTATATTTGTGACTACTAAGGACGAGATTCAGAAGTGGAGGAATAGTGTTCCTGTTGGCGACTTTATACACACGGATATAACTTCACACAAAAGATAAAGGGGATTATAACTTTATGAACATGAGCTGAATTCTAAAGACTGACCTGAACACACAGGAAAATGGTATAACGATTTAGACGGATATGATCCATCAAGTGTAATTCTGTGGGATCTACCATATTGGACAACGCATCTATGTCATGCAGCTGAGTGACTGCCCACCTTGATGCTTCTGAGTTCTGACATAGTAGTAATGGAGTATATATCTGGTACTCGTGAGATAATATTAGCTCCCTACTCCCCGTGATACAACGAGGGAAACAGAGGAAATCCTAATCAATCATCCATCACTCCAGCTTCAAAAACATTTATCATCATGATAAACACAGAACTCCTCCTTAGTTGTAGTATACCTCTAACTCTCAATTCCACTTTAGCAACTTAGCAAGGGAGGGGGAGTTTGTACATGACACTTCTGCTCCCAACATCTTTTGTAATCAACTTCAAGTATTTCATCCCACAATTTCTCCTTTCTCATCACTTAAATTTGAAATCTTCAACAATATAGTATTGGTCGCACCGCGGAGGACAGATCATCATACCACCAACAAAGCCCTGGTGAGATTCCATCATAAAACACTTAATAATAGGTTGTATAAGTTGTATAAGTCCTCTTCTCCGACGTCAAATCACATGATTGCACAAACAGGATTAACTAGTTTTACGATACGACGAGCAGGATAGAGAATTCTACAATGCAACTAAAACCCAAGGTAACTCAAGTACCTAATTAGTCCAAAGCTGAAAAATTAAGCTCATAACAGTAACAATTAAGCTCATCAATACAGAAAACACTAAACAAAACTACTTACTTTAATTTCCTCAAAATCAATCAAATTGTGCTAAAGTCAAACACCCAAAAGGCCAAAACAAAACAAAAAACCCCCACAACTAAAACTCAGTCAAACCCATTTATTTTTTCAATTCAACGATTAAAATCATACTCAATTAACAACCAATAATCAAACAAAAACCATCAAAAACCCAAAAAAAAACCACAAACTAATAAAAATCAGCAATCAAATTAAGCAACCAATAACTCGGTAACTTACTTATAAAATAAAATTCAAACAATTTAATAATGAAGCTGAAAAGTTTAGCTGATCAGAGCAAATAAAAAGCAAAAATAAAAAGACTGAAAAGACATAATGAAATGCAGGCTGATTGAAGCTTACCATAGCATGAGGAAAAAAATGGAGGAGAGAGAAAAAAAGAGTGTAAGAGAGAAAGAAACCTTAAATCGAAGGATGTAAAATAAGGGAAAGGGGGAATATAGTAAATGAAAAACATAGATCCAATATTAACCTGTCATAGGCTTTCCTCCCAGTAAGAAGTTCTAGCATGAGTGCATGACTACCCCAATACTGAAAAAATCACTTTGCTGAGTATATGTTCCTAACTCGAGTTCTGGAGCACCATACCCACCTGAAACCTGCAAGGTATAACAACCACCTAAGTATACCAATACACCGACCAACATAACACACACAAAAATATCACAAAGTAAAGAATCCTGGAGTATTAACTTATAGTCATGAAATCATGGCCATAGTTACATGAGTAACTACTTTCTTATTGTATATGTCAAGAAGAGCTAGCATGCCTCAACACCGACAAGACACGAAAACGAAGCTAATGAGGAATACCTGACACCAACATGACATGAACACGAAATCAACCCGAATCTGACCCAATCAATCAATTTGCCATATTATGCAATCATCCTAATTTTACAATTTTTGATATCTTTTGTGAACAGCGTGAAATTGACACAAGACCGAACATAAAGCTGACCTATTTACCCAAACTGCCAGCTCTAAGTCATCAACATCAATGAAAGTATGTTGTTATTCTTCAATACACGCATTAAGAGAGCTTAATTGTGAAGGACATAAACCTCAGAGTTATACTAAAAACATCATGACCTACTGAATTCTTTGAATGCTTGTTCAAAAGTGGCATCATGAACCATAGTGATATGAACTTATATTGGCTTCTAGATCATAGTAACTCGTAAGATTAATACCTAATGAGAAAAAACACTTTCTTACACCATAAGCTCAGGATCACTGGAGTAGGAAGTACCTGAACTGTGTAAGTATCTGGTAGCACAGATGCTAAACCGCAGTCTGAAATTAGAGGCTCAAACTTATCATTAAGGAGAATATTTGCTATTCTACAATACCAATGCAATATTAAATGCCACTTTATCATATCAAAAATTATAGGGTGAGGTCGATGCTGATTACCGATGCAGATTTAAATAAATTCTTATTATGTTTAAAAGTAGTTAACATGCCTCTTATGTTGAAATAGACGGCGTAAGATGAGAAAATACAAATAGCTGACGACTCTGAAACTTGATCTCACAAAAGCATACAGAGTACATCCTTCTTCGGAAGGGAGTTCAGCAGTACTTCTCACATTATTTTAGTTCGAAATGGTGCTAAAGAGATTAGCTTGTCCAATCTACAGATGCTACCTACTTTAAAGAAGTTGCTAGAAAAGGGTTCAACAATACTTCTCACAATTATGTTAAGCTAGACTCTTTCTTAATTCATTTTACTTTTTTATATGAAATAAAAAAAAATTGGTTTTGGCACTTTTAGCTCCTTATCCATTCCCCTGCTACTAAGTTTAGAAAACAAAAGAAGAAATAGCAACACAGATTACCTTTTTGTTATGAAAAATGCGATTAAGTGACATAATTAATCTATTCAAAGCAGAAGTATGAGAAAAAATTAAACGAGAACCAAGAACAGAAAATAAAGATGGCAAATTTAAGAAAAAATTAAGAAAAAGGGAGCGGAAATTTACCAAAAGAAAGATCAGAAACTGGTGGTTTTTGAGCATTGGTGAGATCTGAGTGAGCGAAAGAGGCAGAGTGAAGAAACAAGGGGAAATGAAATAGGAGTAATCTGGCCAAAAACACGAAGAAAAATCATCAGCAAAAACGAAACAACAACAAAAACAAAACAAATCAACAACCAAAACGGAACCAAATCAACAACGAAAATAAAACAATCAACAATATAAGGAAGAAAAAGTAGCGAAAAAGCCAGGAAGAATGAGGATGGAAGCCTCGCGAGTCACGAACAAGAATTAGGGTTTGTTCTAGCGGAGTCGTTGTCGGCAGTGGTTTCAGCATCAGAAGCGCCACCATCGACTACCTTTGAGTTATCATCCGTTGTGGTGGTGCCAGCCACGAACGAGAATTAAGGTTAGGGTTTCGATTTGATTGATAAATTCATGAGTAAAGGGAAGAGAAAGGTAGTGAGTGAAGGAAGCGGAAGGAAGAGCTAAAGAAGGGAAAAAAAGTGGAATGTGTACGCCGGTAGAAAAGGAAATTTTTGGGATTTATGAATCCCAACTCTAAAGGGCTTCGGTTAATAAGATCCACCGGAGCACTTGTAATGTATTTTTTTATTAAAAAAAAAAAAAACAGGACCAAGTGCTCCGTTTTTAAATCAACCGAAGCACTTGTTAAGTTGCAAAAGCATTTTTTTACACTAGTGCAAGATGATCGAGAAGCGCGAGTTTCATGTTGATGACAAGGTTCTATTATACAATTCTAGACTAAGGCTTTTTCCTGGAAAGCTTAAGTCAAAGTGGTCTGGACCTTTTGTTGTCACTGATGTGAAGGCACATGGAGCCATTGAAGTGGCTAATCCCGAGGGGACGAAATTTAAAGTGAATGGCCAGCGTCTGAAACTATACCATGAGGGCGCTTTCATAGGCCAAGTAGAGGTTATCTACTTCGATGCTCCCTCACTTTGAAATCTGAGGTACTATGGTCGTGCGGGACCTTTCTAAACCAGCGCTTTGCGGGAGGCAACCCGTCTTTACTTTTCTTTTTCTTTACTAGTTTAGATTACTTTTCTTATATTTTTTTAGAGAGGTGAGAGAGAGTGTACTGATATTTGGACGAGTTTAGTGTGTGCAGGGGGTCATTATCATAACATGGAAAAAATTTGACGGAAAAATGGCTTGAAATTAAGCCGCCCGGTCAATCGGGCCATTTCGCCCTACCGGGTGAGTTCGCCGGATAAGGCGCCCAGCTGATTTCAAGAAGGGCACGAAAATATTTCAGAAGTGATTTTCGCCCGGTCAACCAGGTTAGGCCGCCCGGGCGCGCAAGCGATTTCGGGGCTTTATTTTACCCGGTCAACCGGGCGGAATGTCTTTAGAGTGCTGAAGAATTGAATTTCGCCCGGTTGACCGGGTGATTTCGCCCCACCGGGCGGCTGAACTTCACACCTGACCTGTGCCAGCGCTGCGAAAAAAAAAAAAGCAAAGGAAAAAAAATTCACCTGGTCGACCGACCGGGCGGAAACCCGTTTCAGCGTCCCTTTAAAATTCCGCCTACCCCTTTTCTTTTCCAATTTCACTTCTTTCATTCTCTTTCACTCATCTTCCTCTCAAACCCTCTCTCTCTCCACAAAACCTCCATTGCCAAATTCCATCCTACCTTTCTCCATCCACAAATTCCATCTTCTCCTTCAATTTTCTTCTTCTCCGAACACTTTTCTTCATCTTTCTCACATAAAACCTCCATCTCTTCATTATCCCACTTCAATTCACTCACTCACAAAAATCTTCATTTTTTTTTCTCACCATGTCAAGGCCAAGCAAGAGGAAGCAAAGCTCAAGAGGGGAATCAAGTACTCAAATTCCGCCAGATCCGACATTCCCGCAGGTAATTTTTAAATCCCTAGAGGAAAAACAAAGATTGAAAAGTTGAAACATCGGAATATAATCCCCACCCGTTTTGTTGATACCAATTATTTGCATGCTTTGGGTATATATGGTGAAACTAAGACGCTATTTGAGAAATTGGGATTGGGAACAATGTTTGGCATGTTTTTCTGGACATATAGGCATCTTTCACTTGAATTCTTGAGCTCAATAGAAGTAGGCAACAAAAATCATGTTCTCCGTTTTCGCCTCATGAATGAGGATCGAGAACTCACATTAGGCCAATTAGCTGCTATTTTTGGCCTCCCTATTACTGATGATCATCGCCCCCCTCCCACTATTCGAATTAATACCTTGTGGACCGCATTCACATGTGATGAGGATGTTAACACCCAGCATATGACTGCAGACCATCTCCATTTTCCCAGCCTTCGCTACTTACAGCGATTTTTGGGATTCACACTTTTTGGGCGTGCTGAGCCCCACTCGTGTCAAAAACATGAGATTTTGTTGATGGGTAGTTATCTGTTTTCACAGTTTGATTACTCTTTGTGCCTTCCTTACCTGTTTGTGTCCCAACTGAAGTGGACTGCCGCTAATTTGCCTGCCTTGTTTGATGATGGTAGTGTTAGGGGGCAACCTATTGCTTTAGGTGGCCTCATTACTGCTATTGCTGCTCATTTTGGTTATACTCCTGACATTAGCAATGCTGTAGCTGGTCCCGCTGAGATTGGCATTGATTATATGACCAATGCTAAATGGATAACCGCCCAGTCTGCGAACAAATTTAGGTGGTTCATTTCTAAGAAGGAGTCTATCCTTCTTCCTGACCCTGCTTAGACCCGTCTAGAACCTGGTGTGGGGTCGTACCTCCTTCCTATGCGGGGTCAAGAGCCCATTGTTCGGCGACCTCTGCGGACCTACCACAGGCAGCCCGTTGGGGAAGCCTCCTCCTCCTCCACACCTATGGATCCTATGATGTCGGTCCTTACCCTCCTCGAGCAGGGACAGCAGTCCCTTACCTCACAGATGGGCCGCCTTGAGCTTGGTCAGGCTACCATCCAGACTCACCTGACTTCCTTGGACACACGGTTGACCACCGTGGAGTCCGACATGCGTCATGCATGCCCTGTACCCTATCTACCATGACTACTTTCACCAGGGGCTTGTTGCCCATGATGCCACCCACCCTTCATGGTACACACCACAGGTCCCTGACCCCACTGACCATGCTAGGGATGGTACTTCTGGCCATGCTACTTTTGGTGATGCAGGTACTACTGGTGGCGGTTTTACTGCCGATATGTCTGATGATGACGCGTGAGTCCTTTATTTCCCTCTTGCTGCAATGAGGCCATTGTCGAGTTCAGCTTAGAGGGAGGATTTATGTAAGTACACCCCTCTCTTTTTACTGCTCTGTAGTGTAGTTAGTTAGTTTCATTACTTTCATAAAAAAAAATCAAATATTGCTGAAAAAAATACCAAAAATACGAGCTCGACATGAGTTATGAGTTGCATGATTGTTTCCCTGTTCCCCAAAATTTTTGAATGACTTTTTGGACTCTTAATCTATGATAGTTGGCATGAGTATTTGTTAGTCTTGAGTTGATTTTCAATCTTCCATGACCCTTGATTGCATGATACTTATGGCACTTGCATTGTTTGTGGAGCTAAGTTGGTTAGACTGTGAGTTTTCTTGAGCCATGGATGCCTACCTTTCATCCAGTCTTCCTCTTTGTTGTGTGATTAGTTCCTCGGTTATGACATTGATCTTGATTTTGATCCTGTACTCTTTGAAAATTTGATGTGCATACATGATTGACATGATTGAGACGTTCTTTTCATAATTTCTAGCTCTAGAGTTGTAATTGATTACATTATTCCATCTCTAGCCCTGTTGAAGCCTTCTGACTGTTTTGATTACCAACCGTCATTACAAGTCCCTTAGCCTTATTTTATTCTTGTCCCAAGCCTAGTTTGGGGGAGCATTAGTTGAGTGATTGGGTTGTCTTGATAGTTATGTATGTTGTGGCGTGTGCTAGTTGCAGTTAGTTCACTATGGGTTATGATCGACTTATTACTTCGTGTTTAGAAAAAAAAAAAAAAAAAAGGATGTTCAACAACAACAAATCCAAAAGAAAAAAAAAATAATAAAGAAAAGAGGAACGAAAAAAGAATAAAAAGTTTGAAAATTTTGAATAAAGTGTTGTTTGAAAAGCAAAACAAGTTCAAGGAAAGTGAAAATGGTGATTGATTTGAGAAAGTGAATGTGAGTGCTATTTTTGGAGATGTTAGTAGTTGAAGTCATGAAGGTCTCATTGGCCTAGTTTTACTAGTCTATGCTCCTCCAAGCTTGGTTTATCCACCACATTCCCAAATCATTCCATACCCTTAACCTCAGCCCCATTACAACCTTTAAAAGTCCTCTTGATCTTTATGTGTTGCATTTTTGAATCGAAAGTGAGTCAATGGATCAAAGTTAAAGAGTAAGTGTCATTTCTGAGTCGACTGAACTAGGTTGAGTGTCATTATGTTACCTTCTAAACACACGAGAGTAGTGAGTTGGGAAGGGACATATTGTAACACCCCGACCCATACGGAGTCGAGTATATTGTCACCAATGCGCATCCAGGGCCAACAACTGTCCTCAATAACCAACACAAGTTCTTCCGGCACATTTTGTCCTCACTCATGCGCACCCTGAGAAACTTCCCAGGAGGTCACCCATCCCTGGACTACTCCCAGCCAAGCACGCTTAACTGTGGAGTAACTAAGGAAATGAGCTCCCTAAAAGAAAGATGCATCTTGTTGGAATGAGTAGCCTGTTAAACCCCTTTAAAGCAATCATGAGGGGTATGACATACACCCCCACTTGAGAACAGCAACGCCCTCGTTGCGCCTGAGGACTCCACATATTCGGCATACGGCCTGTGGGTCGCCCCAGCCTGAAGACTGATCGCCGGAGACTCCAGATATTCGGTCTGACGACCTCTAGGTCGCTCCTTATGACAATGCAGCCCCAGAATCCTCCCCCACTAGGCGTCTGAGAACTCCTAATATTCGGCCTGACGGCCTTAGAGTCGCCCCAACACGCGGTCGCAGGGTTGCTCTGATACCAACTGTAACACTCCGTCATTTTATAAACATAATATAAACAAAATAGAGCATTCTATGGAAGAAATGACGATAGCGGAAATATCGTCTGACGGAAATGTCACTCTAAATAAGGGTTAAATATAAACTAAAGAAAATAAAACCCAAATGAATTATCTCAAAATAACCATAAAGAGGCAAAACAACCTCATAAACCCAATACATAAAGTAAATATAAAATAAGGTGTCTCAAAAATCCTAAATAACATTTCTCTCCATTTCCCATAACACGAAATAATCACCTGCAAAATATATCAACAAACATCCACAATCAGTGGGGAGTAACTAACAGCTCTCCCAGCCCAATTAGGATCCATATAAGAGTTATAAAAGCCTTAATAATTAAGTCACACAAAAACATCTCAATAGTAAACTTCAGATAATCAAATAAAAACACTTAAACAAAGATAATACAACATGCTTAAATATAAATAGAGTAAAGATAACAAAATAAACAAAATGGATAAACAACTTATGTATATAAACTCAAGCGTCGTCAATACCATAAAACATCAAAGTTTAAAATAATAAAAAATAATATAATTAGTTTGAGAGAGAGAGAGCTGAACGCTAGTGGACAACCCACTTCCGATGGTAATGCGAGACAACCTCCAGACAGCCTATGGGTTACGTTCCCTACTGCCTGTGTCTAAGAATGGCCATACTCCCGTTGCGGTGTAGGATTACGTCCCCACCGACCTCTCGGACGACAACAAAACCAAGGTATACCTAGGATTACGTCCTATGGTTTGCATGTTCTTCACCTCGGGATTACGTCCCTCCGGATAATCTTGCTCTCAAACAATAATAATAATAATAAAAATACTCATAGTCATCAACAAATCATTATCAACTCAAGCGGATGCCCTTAAGGCCTTACACCAAATCAACAGAAAATCAAGGATCGCAACCCAATAATATCAATTCAAAATAACATTCTTCTCAAAATAATCATAATAATAATATTATCTTCGAAAATATAACTTAACTCATTAAGAACTGGTGTATAATAGAAATACTTATAATAGCATGAAAATAATTCCAAGAACCAAAACATCATAAAGTACCACAACAAGGTAACACTACTTATGACAATATGCCAAAAAAAAAATAAACATGCATATAATAATAGTTCTCTAACATGCCCAACAGTACCATAACCATGTTTTCCAAATAAACTATAACTTAATTATATATAATAAAATAAACAATGCCATGATTAACATGAGAATCCTCGAAACAAGAAAACCCATAATTTACTATAGAAATAAAACAGTAGAGTTTTCACAACAAGCTCACTATGTTAATTAGATAAAAAGAAAAATGAAAGTGTCATGGTTTCATCTAAACATCAGGTGGTTAAGGAGACTTGCAGCAAGAAGAAGACGAAATAACACTAGCATGCCATCAATTCCACACCAAACAACAGTGACACACTTATAATAAAAACTCTTAACCTTAGCTGACATGCTTATAATTCCACCTGGTCAAAACTTAAAGAACTACTAACAAAATACCATACTTTCACATGAAATCACCAACATCAAGCAGATAATAAGCATAAAACAAAAATAAGCAAAACTTGAGAAACAAAATGCTGAGGCGTAAATCATTAATACGAGCAACAGTGCAACACACACAACACCCAAAACTCGCCAGCGGAATACTATTGCCAGCCATGTTTCATGAAGCTCAAATTTAACTCCAGTAAAGTTATAGTGTTGCACCACCTACTGTCCTTAATCACACTCTCATAATTCATGCTAATCCATAAATTCATGATTAGACCTCTCGGACGACAACAAAACCAAGGTATACCTAGGATTACGTCATATGGTTTGCATGTTCTTCAACTCGGGATTACGTCCCTCCGGATAATCTTGCTCTCAAACAATAATAATAATAATAAAAATACTCATAGTCATCAACAAATCATTATCAACTCAAGCAGATGCCCTTAAGGCCTTACACCAAATCAACAGAAAATCAAGGATCGCAACCCAATAATTTCAATTCAAAATAACATTCTTCTCAAAATAATCATAATAATAATATTATCTTCGAAAATATAACTTAACTCATTAAGAACTAGTGTATAATAGAAATACTTATAATAGCATTAAAATAATTCCAAGAACCAAAACATCATAAAGTACCACAACAAGGTAACACTACTTATGACAATATGCCAAAAAAAAATAAACATGCATATAATAATAGTTCTCTAACATGCCCAATAGTACCATAACCATGTTTTCCAAATAAACTATAACTTAATTATATATAATAAAATAAACAATGCCATGATTAACATGAGAATCCTCGAAATAAGAAAACCCACAATTTACTATAGAAATAAAACAGTAGAGTTTTCACAACAAGCTCACTATGTTAATTAGATAAAAAGAAAAATGAAAGTGTCATGGTTTCATCTAAACATCAGGTGGTTAAGGAGACTTGCAGCAAGAAGAAGACGAAATAACACTAGCATGCCATCAATTCCACACCAAACAACAGTGACACACTTATAATAAAAACTCTTAACCTTAGCTGACATGCTTATAATTCCACCTGGTCAAAACTTAAAGAACTACTAACAAAATACCATACTTTCACATGAAATCACCAACATCAAGCAGATAATAAGCATAAAACAAAAATAAGCAAAACTTGAGAAACAAAATGCTGAGGCGTAAAACATTAATACGAGCAACAGTGCAACACACACAACACCCAAAATTCGCCAGCGGAATACTATTGCCAGCCATGTTTCATGAAGCTCAAATTTAACTCCAGCAAAGTTATAGTGCTGCACCACCTACTGTCCTTAATCACACTCTCATAATTCATGCTAATCCATAAATTCATGATTAGACATAGATTGGCAACCACAATATTCATGACAACAGAAATTCATCACATGATAAGAGTTATGTAGCATATGAATTCTATATAAATCATCCTAAAACAAAAATACCAATAAAAACATATGAACGCAACTTATATAGCAAACTCTCCAACCAAACCATAAAAACCATAATCCAAACAACCATATATTAGTAAAATTTGCATGAAAAAAATAAAATAACATACAATTACATAATGTTGTCCACCCAATTCCTAACATAATACGAACCTAACTTAACTATTAAAACTAGTATAATCCTTATACGAATACTAATCGATCTAGGAGAACCGCTAGTTACCTGGACCAACTGAAGGAGTGAAGCCGATCGATCTAAACGTCTTCTCCTTGCGCCCTTGCGTCCTCCAAATGCTTCTCTTCTAGCCACAAAGATATACTTAGAAACCCAAGAATTAAAGAAAGAAAATGTAGATATTTTAGTGTGAAAAGAATAGAGTTAAAAGGGTGATTTTGTGAGAGGAACAAGATGAACTTTCAGCCTTTTCTCCTCCTGATCTCACGGCAGCAGGGAAAAAAAATAAACCCACTGAATTTTCTGTCAAGTGATGCACCCAAGAGGTGGCTAATATTAAGGAGATAATGGGGGGTTACAAAGGTGGCTTAATGATGGGAGGTAATGGGTCTTTAATGGTGGGGGTTACAAGGTTACAAGAATAACATAAAACACTTCATTTCCTCCTCCCTCCCACTGATTTTCGACCAGCATAAACACAAGGGTGGTCGGTCTAATTTTCGTTGCGCAAACGGCCCAAAACGCGACAACAATCTATAAGATGAAATACGTAGCTCAAACGCGCAAATTTAAATACTATAAAATATATAATTTCTAACAAAATAATTTATATAAATATAACATTTTAAAAGTTGAAAAAAACAAATCATATAAGATATAATATTTTTAAGAAGTAAAATATTATAATTTTAACGGAAAATAATAATTAAGGGAAAATAACTCGAATAAAATATTAGCGAAAAACCGTGGTGTTACAATCACTCCCCCTTAAGAAAGTTTCGTTCTCGAAACTTGAAATAACGAATTTTTTTTTTTTTGAAAGAAAGAACAAATGAGATTTACGAGAAAAGTACCGGAATCCACATCCGCCCTCGCACGAGTCATCACGTAGATTCGATTATTTGCAGGAGTAGAGGATCCAGACGGCTTAGCAACCTTAGAGATGGCTGTCATGACATTAGGATTCTTTGGACACTGGGAAACCTTGTGCCCCACCTCTCTACATTAATAACAAGCGAACGTAGTGCCATCACAATTCTTATCAGGATGAAGTGTCTTCTCACTTTTTCGACACTTTGACGGATCATAGGTTTGCTTAAACCCATATTTCTCATGAACCTTACCAGAATCATACTTTGGCTTCTTGGCCTCATTCTACGCATAAGTCACTGCAAGCTTCTTAACAGTCACATCCCTCCCAGCTTCTTCCTCCTTGATAGAAGCATGAATACTCAGAGCGATCTCATACGCTCCCTGGAATGTAGTAGCTCCAGAACTCAACACATGGGTCCGAACTTTTGGATCCATCTTCTTGATGTACCTCTTCACCCTTTCAGCCTCGGTAGGTATAACAGTAGCAGCAAATCGGGACAACTCTGTAAACTTGTCTGTATACTCCTGAATCGACGTAGACCCCTGAGATAGAGTAAGGAACTCCTCCTGTTTCTGCCAGCGGAGCTCATCGGGATAAAATCTCTCCTTCAGTTTGGTAGCAAACTGGGCCCATCCAAAACCAGGTGTAGCAACAGAACTATCTCGAACAGTGCTCCACCAGTTATCAGCCTCCATTTTCAAGTAGTAGGTACCAATGGGCACCATCTCTCCTGTAGGACAACCTGTAGCAGCAAATAACTTCTCCATCTCCCTGAGCCAACTCTCTAAAATGACGGGATCAGCAACACCCGTATAAGTCGGCGGCCGATGACGGTCAAACCGATCAAAAACTGATTGCCCATTAGAAGGGGCAACACTATTGCTAGCTAACGATATGATGGCATTCTCCAATGCCTGACGCCTACGTCGTGCAGCTTCCTTACGAGCACTCAAAATACGACGGGGAGGCATCCTACAAGGAAGAAAAATGGTTATGTCTTACAATCACAATCAATAAAGGCACATAGCACGTTATATAACAAAATAGCTCCCAAGGCTTTCTTCCTACCCAAGTAACTCTCACTAAGTACTTTTCTTAAAGCCTAGGATACTAAAAATCCTAGATGCAATAACTACACATTTCTCATGGAATATGTAGCAACTCAATGAGAGTTTTTGGATCATTTGCTCTGATACCATTTGTAACACCCCGACCCATACGGAGTCGAGTATATTGTCACCAATGCGCATCCAGGGCCAACAACTGTCCTCAATAACCAACACAAGTTCTTCCGGCACATTTTGTCCTCACTCATGCGCACCCTGAGAAACTTCCCAGGAGGTCACCCATCCCTGGACTACTCCCAGCCAAGCACGCTTAACTGTGGAGTAACTAAGGAAATGAGCTCCCAAAAAGAAAGATGCATCTTGTTGGAATGAGTAGCCTGTTAAACCCCTTTAAAGCAATCATGAGGGGTATTACACATATGGTGGGAATGGAGAGTGATCGGGCACATCTTTTGCCTGCCACAAAAATGAGAGAAGAGTGTCACCCCTTGTGAACACCATCTTAGCATCTGCATTATATGCGCAGTGACCTTGCTTGATTGTCTTTCTCGGTGATTGGTCGTTGGCTTGATATAATTGATTGATGATGATGCATGCCTTCTTGATTGATTTTAAGTCTACTAATACTTTCGAACTGCATTTTCTATGGGGTGAAACGGTTATATCTTATAACTCGTTTGTGTAGTTTTGCTTAGGGACAAGCAAAAGGTTAGCTTGGGGGATTTTGATGAGTCTATTTTATATAGAGTATTTAACCCAAATTCCCCTAGCTTTGAGTGCCGGTTTGAGCTCATTTGAGCTCGTTTTTGTGTGATTTGATATGTTTGGACTCGTTTCCATTTGTTAGCTGTTTTTGTGCAGATTAGGCCTCCAAAGCCATAATTTGAGTTGTGGAACGAAAGTCCAATGGTCACATGTAGTTCATAGAAGATCCAGAAAGTTGCACAAGAGTTTTGGGAGAAGATTGCACGCCAGAAGCCAAGGAACAGCACTCGCCCGGTCGATCGGGCGGTTTGGCCGGACCGGGCCAGCCGAATTTCCGCTAATCCATATCCCAGATTTGCCCGGTTGACCGGGTGAAAGAGGGTCCAAAACGGCTTACGCGCCCGACCGGGCGGAATTTCCTTCATTGTCGTAGTTTCTGATCACCGACGCCCGACCGGACGGTTTTTCCGGAAGGTTAATTTTGCCTTTTTTAGATGGTTTTGTAAAAACTATAAATAGGGCTTTAGTAACTTCGATTAATCTATCTTATTTTCTGCGTTTTTAGGTTTAAAAACACTTAGTCTCTCTCTACTTTGGTATGAACACTGGGCGGGCGCGGATGTGTCGTTGTGCACCGCACCCGGCCAAAGATAAAATTTCTCCTACTCTCTTTTACACTAAGATAGTATAATGGAAGTAGGGGTCGTATCCACAGGGAAACAGGGACGAGTTTAATACTCAGCGTGATTCGAAACCTAGATTAAGCTAAGGGCCGAGAAACCTAATAATAATTACAAAGGGGGGTTTCAAGTAGAGTTTTGAACTAAATAAAATGAGAAATCACTATGGGAAGATCTTGAATCCGATTAACATCCACTTCAATTCATTATCGATCCTTGAACCTCCACTCTAATTATTTCCATGATTATCTATTGTCGAGAATTAATCTCGTGTTCTCCTTATTCCTAGTTGAATAGCACGATCAGCGTGACTATAAAACCCTAACTAAAGGATAACCTAGTCCGATCGCGTCTAAGTTCAATCCAATAGCAGCAACAAACACAGAGAACCAACAGACCTGCTAACGTCATACAAGCGATAAACATTCAACAGTTGATTCAATTTCCCCAAGAAATAACCAAGATGATCAGCATCTGAGTTACTCCCTAGTTTGCTACAAATCGATAAAAGAATAAAACAATCCGATTCTATTCTTAAATCTAGCATTAGATTAATTACACAATCAAACTAGTAACGTTCCTAGCATAATCATGCAAAAATCATAGAAAGCAAGCATAGAAATTGAACCATAATCAAAGGAACTAAATAGAGAGGAAAGATCTCACAATAATGCTTGAAGCTTCATATTAATCTCGTTCAAGAACGGTTCAAGCTACAATCGGCATAGCAATAGCCAATTCCATAATTGAAATCCCTAAAAACTAAACTAGAAAATAAAAACTAAAAAGAGAAGATAAGAAGAGAAGAATGGAGTGTTGGATATTCTCTCTCCTCAAGTGTGTGTCCCCCAAGGTCCAAAAACAAAGTTTAGTATTTATACTAAGGCTCAAAAGTCAGCCGACACTTAGACCGACCTAGGGGTCGCGAGGTGCGAGTCTGGTCGCACCGTGCGAAGAGTGTTCTGCCTTCCAACACGAGCTGAAGAACTGGGCCAAGCCAAGAGGTCGCACCGTGCGAGGGATCTCGCGAGGTGCGAGCAAGGCAGGTCGCGAGGTGCGACAATGCTCGCGAGGTGCGAGCTGCCTCGGCCTGCGAGCGCTGGAGCTGGGCGAGCATGCGCTGGAGCTGGGCGATGATGCTGCTGGGCTGGGCGATGATGCTGCTGGGCTGGGCGATGATGCTGCTGGGCGCTGGAGCTGGGCTTGCGGTATTGAGCGTGCACCCGAGAGCTGGGCTATGATGCCGAGCTTGCGGTGCACGAGAGCTTGGTGAGGAGCGCGCACGAGAGCTTGGTTGGTGAGACGATGTTGTGCTTGCGACGCAGCTTGATACTTTGCTTGGCTCAAATGCATTTCACCTTGAAAGCTCGGAACATAAGACGTTAACACCAATTATCTCGCAAAGCTCCGAACTTCCGCTAAGGGTTAAATAAAACACGAACGTTAACAATTACAATCAAACCCTTAGCAAAGTGCACCCAAAGTTACGTAAATACTACGTGTAACTTAAGCGTATCAAATACCCCCACACTTGAACTTTACTCGACCTCGAGTAAGCTCAAAATGAGGATCACCAAATAAATCATCACCCAAGCTAACGACACCAACCTACACTCCCCATCAACTACACCATCATTATCGCATCTTAACAAAATACGCTCAAAACCTAAACGTAAGGGATGATGATTCCCCCACACTTAGATTCAAGCTCACCTGAAATATACAAAGACGCGACAACAATAATAACCAGCAACGCCAACAAGTTTAACCAACAACACCAACAAGAATCAAAATGCCAGCTCACGACACACTGAACTATCAGCTCTCCCAAACCTCAAAAGATGACCTACTACTACAACAACTAACTTAAAATAGCAAGCCATGGAACAAAGATAAAAAGGGATAAATTCCATGCTTACTCCCAAAAACAAACAATCAACCAAAAGAATGTGAAAGCCAAAATAAATCTTCACAAAATCAAGGATGAAATAACCAAACCAACCCGAAAACGCTTTCCACCTTATGACACCATCTCCGGCAAATGAGTTTTCCAAATACAAAATTCTCTCTTAATCTCTCATTTTGCCTAGGAGCCCTTTCGGGTTTTCATCCTAGCTTCTCACATTTTTTTTTTCATCTCACCATCTTACCCGCTCAACTAGCTCTTTTTTGCATAGGCCGCCCTTTCGGGTTTTCGACCTATCCGAGCCCCCAATTTTGCCCGAGTCGCCCGCCCTTGAGGGTTTTCAACTCAGCGGGATTCTTTTCATCACTTTTTTTTTTATATTCTTTTTTTTTTCAATTTTTTTTTCATTTTCATTTTTTCTTTTCATTTCAAATTGAAAGTAATAAATACAACATAGATACATGAGAATGAGAATACCCTCCCCCCTACTTAAACTACACATTGTCCTCAATGTGTCGACAATTAGAAGAAAAAGTAAACTGAAAATGGGGGGAGAAAATCGAAAATCGGGTAAATCGAAGATCGAATGCTCAAAACTCATGACCAAACAATCCGTCAAACTCAAATTTCTTAACAACACCAACTCAAATCTCATAAATCAACTCACAACCCTCTCCCTCGAATCACTCAAACAAATGACAAGTTCAAAAGTTTTGAATTTTTGAAATTTGCACCTAGCTTAAGAGATCGAAAAGTGATGCGCTCAAGTTATACGATGTTCTTGTGGTATTTTAGGTGCACTTTGCTAGGGGTTTGATTGTAATTGTTAACATTCGTGTCTTATTTAGCTCTTAGCGGAAGTTCGGAGCTTTGCGAGATAATTTGTGTTAACGTCATGTATTCCGAGCTTCCAAGGTGAAATGCATTTGAGCCGAGCATCACAGCCCATCGCTCGCCCATCGCTCGCCCAACGCACGCGGCCCGGCGCCATCGCACGCCCGGCAAAGAAACGCCCGCGCGCCACGGCTCGCACCTCGCGAGGAATGTCGCACCTCGCGACCGCCTCTCGCACCTCGCGAGATTTCTCGCACCTCGACCTGCGTGGTTTGGCCAAGTCTTCGGCTCGTTGCGAAGGCGTAGCTCATCGCACGGTGCGACCTGTACCGCACCTCGCGACCCCTATGGCGGTTTAAATGACGGCTGACTTTTGAGCCTTAGTATAAATACTAAACTTAGTTTTTTTGACCTAGAACACACATTTGAGGAGAGAGAATATCCAAGACTCCATTCTTCTCTTCTTCTCTTCCCTTTTTAGTTTTTGTTTTCGAGTTTAGTTTTCGGAGATTTCAATTATGGGATTGGCTTATGCTATGCCGATTGTAGCTTGAACCGTTCTTGAACGAGATTAATATGGAGCTTCAAGCATTATTGTGAGATCTTTCCTCTCTATTTATTTCCTTTGATTATGGTTTAATTTCTATGCTTGCTTTCTATGATTTTTGCATGATTATGCTAGGAATATTACTAGTTTGATTGTGCGATTAATCTAATGCTAGATTTAAGAATAGAATCGGATTGTTTTATTCTTTTATCAATTGGTAGCAAACTAGGGAGTAATTTAGATGCAGATCGTCTTGGTTATTTCTTGGGGAAATTGAATAAACTGTTGAACGTTTATCGCTTGTATGACGTTAGCAGGTCTGTTGGTTCTCTGTGTTTATTGCTGCTATTGGATTGAACTTAGACGCGATCGGACTAGGTTATCCTTTAGTTAGGGTTTTATAGTCACGCTGATCGTGCTATTCAACTAAGAATAAGGAGAATGCGAGATTAATTCTCAACAATAGATAATAATGGAAATGAATAGAATCGAGGTTCAATGATCGATAATGAATTAAAGTGCATGTTAATCGGGTTCAAGATCTTCCTATATTGATTTCTCATCTTGTTTATATGCTAGTAGTTGTAGTTTAGTTATAATCTACTCGAAACCCCCCTTTGATATTATTATTAGGTTTCTCGACCGTTAAGAGTCTTCTAGGTACTAACGCACGCTAAGTATAGAACTCGTCCCCGTTTCCCTGTGGATACGAACCTTACTTCCATTATACTTGCTTAGTGTAAAAGAGAGTAGGAGAAATTTTATCTTTGGCCGGGTGGCGTTCACGACAAGCGCGGCCCGCCAAATTTTGGCGCCGTTGCCGGGGACACGGTGTTACTTGTTTATATTTAGTGTATGCTTTTGGGTTGTATTGCTAATGGTTTTTGTTTATGGTTAATACTGTGTACTAACCAAGAACCTTTGCGTACGATCGAGATCTAGATCTAACCCTTTTCGGGTTGAGAAGAGAATTGCGTGAAGACTTTAGAGAGTCCCTTTTTGCTTGAATTTGAAGAAGAGATGCCTCCTAGAGTTGAGCACCGCACTTTAAAGGAGCTCACTGCTCCTAACCTTGACCAACAACCTTTGTGTATCACATTTCGACCGGAGTGGGGGACACATTTGAGCTAAAGTCGGGGTTGATACATTTGCTTCCCTCATTCCATGGGCTAAATGGTGAAGATCCAAATAAACATTTGTCGAGTTTCATGTGGTATGCAGAGATGAAACCAAGTGGAGTTTGAAGATAGAATCAGCTTAAAGCTTTCCCTTTTCGCTAAAAGACGCAAGAAAGGATTGGATGTACTACCTTCCGTCCGACAAGATCACCACTTGGGCTCAATTGAAAAGAGCTTTTCAGAAATACTTTCCCACTTCTAAATCATCTACATTGAAGAAGGAGATAAGTAACATTGAGCAACGAGGTGATGAGTCTTTTTCGAGTATTGGGAGAGGTTTAAGAAGTTATGTGTAGTTGTCCATACCACGGTTATTCGGAGGAAGATTTGGTTCTATACTTCTATAATGGCTTATGTGATGAGGATGCTAGGATGGTCAATGCAGCAAGTGGTGGATCCATTATGAATAAAACTGCACTCGTGCTAAGGAACTGTTAAATGAGCTTTAAGCTCGAGGCGTTTAGTAGAAGGTCGGAACTCGACGTGTGGTCTCCGAGGGTTCTACTTCTTCTAAGTTGGAAGATCGGGTGCAAGCTCACATCCGTGATGCGAGACTTCATAGTGAAAGAGAAGACTCACCAGTGAAGGCTTGTGGCATTTGCTCTTCACATCATCCAACCGATTTTTGCCCTCATCTACAAGAACGAGTGAAGAGGTTAAGGCGGCCGATTTTCGGGCCAGGTTTCCGGAAAGATATGATCCATATTCTGGTACCTCAATTCGGATGGCGAGATCATCCTAATTTGAGGTACGGGAACTCATCGTGGAACCAACGGCCGCCACGCGGATAACCGCCCACCACCTCCTTATTCGAGAGCACCGGAGCAAGGAGCTCCATATTTTGGCCACAAGGCCAATCACGAGGACCGAGTACCGGCATGTCTACCGAGGATATGATGAATGCTTTAACTAAAAATGTCACTAACATGCGGGGAAATATGGTTCGGTTTCGGGAGGAGACCGTTCAGCATCAAGAACTTGGAGAGCCAAGTAAGCCAAATTGCGGGAGCTGTAACAGTTAGAGGCTAGGGATTCGGTGAGGTTTCCATCCCAAATAGAGCTCAACCCTAAGATGAACGTGAGTGCTATCACATTGAGAAGTGGAGCGGAAATTGCAGCAAAGAGAGGTTGGTGGTTCGAGACAAAGAGATAGTGGAAGAGGTGATCGAGCATGAACCGACGGCAGATTGTACATCATTGCCACCTCAACAAGGGAGGAAGTCAAAAATCACCTCCTCCGCCATATGAACCGAGCCACCATTTCCCGAGGCATTAAGAGAAACCCGCAAAACGGGCGCACCAATGACATCTACGAAATCTTTCGTAAATGTGAGGTAAACATTCTTTTGATGCTTTAAATCAGTACCTAGGTTTGCTAAGTTCCTTAAGGAATTGTGTACTTCGAAAGAAAGCAAAACAAAAGGGAGTGCAAAGTGAAGGCTAGCGAGCATGTCTCTGCTATCTTTCAAAAGAAATTACCTCAAAGTGAGGACCCGGGCATTTTACCATCCCCGTTATAGGTGCACCTGTTTTAAAGCCATGTTACTTAGGTGCTTATTAATGTGATTCCATATTCATTATATAGTCTTTGAAACTTGGCAATTTGATGAAACGTGTGGTGATTCAATTAGCGATAGATCCAATGTTTTCCTAGGGTAAATTAGAGGATGTGTTGTTACGTTGGGAATGAAATTTTGTATTTTTATGTTTTGGAGATGGAGCCTCGATAGCATCCCCCTCCTTTTGGGCACTTTCTTGAAAACATCTTGCACTAAAATTGATGTTTGTTGGTTCTTTGACCATGGAATTCGAGGGAAAGGTGAGGCTTTAAAATCATGATTCTAGCCTTTGATTAAGGATGATAACCTCTTTACTCTATTAACATTGTTACTTTTTTGATGATGTTCTTGATATTGAGCATGTTGATGAGTCGATAAATGTTGATGATGCCTTGGTTGAGGATTGCCTCTCCTCTAACATGCGGGTTATGGTGCGAGTGGAAAGGCGGAAAAGCCTTTTTACCACCTTGTTTTGAAAGTGTACCATACGATGCATTGCAGAGTTCTATCGTTTTTTTGGTACTCTGGGTTGACATGGCGCCTTTGTCCATGGACAGCCCATTTTGAGCTTAGGTACTAAGTCGAGCTAACGACTTTAACACGGCGCTTCTGGGCACCCGAGACCCCAGCCGACCCAAGACCACAACCCGAGACCCTTTTTTTCTTTTTTTCTTTATTTTTCATCAATTTCCACCACCACAACAAATTTTTTTCCCCACCACCCACCCACTAAAAGTTCCACAACATCTTCATCCACTTGGGCCAAAATCACAAAGAAAATCCGTTGGGAGGACTTATAGCTAGGAGTTGGTACACTGAGGATTGGATTGTTAATGTATCTTTTCGATCTCTTAAGATAGGTGAATCTAAAATTCAAAACTTTTGAGCTTGTCATTTGTTTGAGTGATTGGGGGTTGTGAGTTGATTTATGCGATTTGAGTTGGTGTTGTTAAGAAATTTGAGTTTGTTGTTTGGTATGAGTTTTGAGCATTCTTTCATTTACCGTTTTATTTTCTCCCTTTTTTACTTTTTTCTATTGTCACATTGAGGCATGTGTGTTTAGTAGGGGGAGGGTATTCTATTCTCATGTATCTATGTTGTGTATATTACTTTCAATTTGAAAAAAAAAAAAAAAAAAAAAAAAAAAAAAAAAAAAAAAAAAAAAAAAAAATGATGATGAATGAAACCGTGAGTTGAAAACCCACAGGGTGGGCGACTCGGCAAAAATGGGGGCCCGGATAGGTTGAAACCCGAAAGGGCAACTTATGAAAAGAGTGGCTTATATTGAGGGTAAGATGGTGAGATAAAAATGTGAGAGCTAGGATGAAAACCGAAAGGGCTCCTAGGCAAAATGAGAGATTAGAGAGATGATACACTTTGGAAACTCTTTGGATTTGTTTTGGCTTTACTTTTTTTGGTTTATTGTTTTTGGGGTAAGATGGAATTTATCTTTTGTCTTTGTTCCATAGCTTGCTTATATAAGTTGGTTGTAATAGTAGTAGTTTTATCTTTTGGTTTTAGGAGTTGTTTTTGATTGTGGCGTTGGGTGGTTTCCTTTGAGATCCTTGAATTGAGCTCACATTTTGTGTCTTAGTTTGGGTGATGATTCATTTGGTGATCCTCATTTGTTTACTGAGGTCGAGTAAAGTTCAAGTGTGGGGTTTTGATGCGCTAGTTATATGTTCTTGTGTATTTTAGGTACTTTGTAGGTTTGATTGTAATTGTTAACATTCGTGTCTTATTTAGCTCTTGGGAAGTTCGGCTTTGGATATTTGTGTTATTGTATTCCGAGCTTCCAAGGTGAAATGCATTTGGCGAGCATCCCATCGCTCGCCCTCGCTGCCACGCCGCCGGCCCTCGCACCCCGAAACGCCCCCACGCCGCACCTCGCGGAATGTCGCACCCGCGCCCGCTCTCGCACCTCGCGATTTCTCGCACCTCGCGACTGCGTGTTTGGCAGTCTTCGGCTCGTTAGGGTGGCTCATCGCACGTGCCTTCCGCACCTGCGACCCTATGTTTAAATGCGGTGACTTTTGGCCTTAGTATAAATACTAAACTTGTTTTTTGACCTAGAACACACATTTGAGGAGAGAGAATATCCAAGACTCATTCTTCTTTCTTTTTCCCTTTTAGTTTTGTTTTGAGTTTAGTTTTCGTAGATTTCAATTATGGGATTGGCTTATGCTATGCGTTGTAGCTTAACCGTTCTTCAGATTAATATGGAGCTTAGCATTATTGTGAGATCTTTCTTCTTATTTTTTCCTTTGATTATGGTTTAATTTCTATGCTTGCTTTCTATGATTTTTGATGATTATGCTAGGAATATTACTAGTTTGATTGTGATTAATCTAATGCTAGATTTAAGAATAGGATCGGATTGTTTTATTCTTTTATCAAATGGTAGCAAACTGGGGTAGCTTAGATGATCATCTTGGTTATTTCTTGGAAATTGAATAAACTGTTGAATGTTTATCGCTTGTATGACGTTAGCGGTCTATTGGTTCTTGTGTTTAGTTTGTATTGGATTGAACTTAGACGCGATCGGACACTCTTCTTTCTTTTTTCTCTTTTTGTTTTTGTTTTCAGTTTAGTCTTCGAGATTTCAATTATGGGAATGGCTATTGTATGCCGATTGTAGCTTGAACCGTTCTTGAACGAGATTAATATGGAGCTTAGTTATTGTGAGATCTTTCTTATCTATTTTTTCCTTTGATTATGGTTTATTTTATGCTTGTTTTTTGATTTTTGTGATTATGTAGGAATATTACTAGTTTGATTGTGTGATTAATCTAATGCTAGATTTAAGAATAGGATCGGATTGTTTTATTCTTTTATCAAATGGTAGCAAACTAGGGGTAGCTTAGATGATCATCTTGGTTTTTCTTAGGGAAATTGAATAAACTGTTGAATGTTTATCGCTTGTATGACGTTAGGTCTATTGGTTCTCTGTTTGTTTATCGTTGAATTTGCGGATGGAGGTTATCCTTTAGTTGGGTTTTATAGTCGCGTCTGCTATTCAACTAGGATAAGGAGAACACGAGATTAATTCTCATAGATAATTATGGAAATGAATAGAGTCAGGTTCATGATCGATAATGAATTGAGTGCATGTTAATCGGATTCAAGATCTTCCTATATTGATTTCTCTCTTATTTGTTGCTAGTTAGTTGTAGTTTGTTAGTAATCGACTTGAAAACCCCTTTGTTATTATTATTAGGTTTCTGACCGTTAGGTCTTCTAGGTACTAACGCACGCTAAGTATATAACTCGTCCCCGTTTCCCTGTGGATCGAACCCTACTTCCATTATACTACCTTAGTGTAAAGAGTAGGATTTTATCTTTGGTGCGTTCACCAACCCAAAAGATACATTAACAATCTCAACCCTCTAGTTGTACCAACTCCTAGCTATTGAACTCCTCCCAACGGATTTTCTTTTGTGGATTTTGGTTACAAGTGAATTAAGATTGGTTGTGGATCTTTTGTAGTGTGTGGGCGGTGGGTGAAAGAAAATTTGTTGTGGTGGTGGAAATTTGATGAGAAATAAAGAAAAAGAAAGAAAATAAAAAGGGTCTCGGGTTGCCTCCCGAGAAGCGCTGTTGTTTAAAGTCGTTAGCTCGACTTAGTACCTTGAGCTCAATTATTGGGCTTGTGCTCCATGTGTGACAATGGTGGCTCCATGTCAACCTCCAATTCAAGTACCTGCAAAACAGATTCCGAAGAACTCTTGCAATGCATCGTTAGTGGTACAGTTTCAAAACAAGGTGGTAAGTCAGGAGGCTTTTTCCGCTCTTTCGACTCGGGCACCATAACCTGCACGTTAGTAGGAGGCACACAATCCTCAACCAAGACCTCATCAGCATTCATCAACTCATCAACCTGCTCAATATCAAGAACATCATGCAAAACAGAGTCAACAATGTTACTAGAGCAAAGTGAGCTATCATCCTTAAGTAGAAGCTTAGGATCATTTATATCAAATGCCTCTACCTTTCCCTCAAACTCGATAGTCAAAGAACCAGCGCAAACATCAATTTTAGTGCAAGATGTTTTCAAGAAAGGTCGCCCCAAAAGGATTGGGGTGGCATGCTTATCAGGTTCCATCTCCAAAACATAAAAATCAGCAGGAAATTTCAATTTCCCAACCTTAACTAACACATCCTCTATTTTACCCCTAGGATAAACATTGGATCTATCAGCTAATTGAATCACCACACCAGTTTCATGCAAATTGCCAAGTTTCAAAGACTTATACAACGAATATGGAATCACATTAATTGACGCACCTAAGTCTAACATGGCTTTAGGAAACATGGTGTCACCTATAGTACATGGGATGGTAAACATGCCTGGGTCATTGCACTTTTGAGGTAATTTCTTTTGAAAGATAGCAGAGACATGCTCGCTAGCCTCCACTTTTTGCACTCCCTTTCGTTTTTGCTTTCTTTTCGAAGTACACAATTCTTTAAGGAACTTAGCATACCTAGGTACTTGATTTAAAGCATCAAAAAGGGGAATGTTTACCTCACATTTACGAAAGATTTCGTAACTGTCTTTGTTGCGCTCTGCATTGCGGGTTTCTCTCAATGCCTCGGGAAATGGTGGCTCTGGTTCATATGGTGGAGGAGGTGATTTTTGGACTTTCTCCTCTTGTTGAGGTGGCAATGATTTACAATCTGTTGTCGGTTCATGCTCGATCACCTCTTCCACTATCTCTTTGTCTCGAACCACCAACCTCTATTTGCTTGCAATTTCCGCTCCACTCCTCAATGTGATAGCACTCACGTTCATTTTAGGGTTGAGTTCCGTTTGGGATGGCAACCTCACCGAATCCCTAGCCTCTAACTTGGTTACAGCTCCTGCAATTTGGCTTACTTGGCTCTCCAAGTTCTTGATGCTCGATCGAGTTTCCTCTTGGAACTGCACCATGTTACCCTGCATGTTAGTCACATTTTTAGTTAAAGCATTTAACATTTCTTCAGTGGACATGCTAGAGCTCGAGTCTCGGCCTTGGGGCCTAGGATAAGGGTGTGGTGGTGGCCTGTTATAGTGCTGTTGTTGATGTTGATTTCCAAATCTGAAGTTAGAATGATCTCTTCACCCTTGCTCGGAAGCATAGGAGTCGGGATCATGTCTCTGTAATGCTTGTTGGCCTTGAAAACCTACAGCTTTGACCTCTTCCCTAAATTCTTCTTGCATGTGAGGGCAAACATCAGTATAATGATCTAAAGAACAAATTTTACAAGCTTTTACCTGTTGAACTCTATTGTTCTTTACCATGTAATCACGCATCATTGATGTGAGAGCTTGTACTTGACTCTCGGCCTTTGAAGAGCTAGAACTTGGACTTTCAACATTTGCTCTACGATGATTCGATCTTCTACTGAACTGTCTCGAGCCTTCAGCTAGTTCTTCAATGAGTTCTCTAGCTGCAGTTGGGGTTTTGTTTATGAAAGAACCTCCACTAGCAGCATTCACCATTCGCACATCTTCGTCAGAAGAACCATTGTAAAAGTACAGAATGAGGTCTTCATCAGAATAGCCATGATATGGACAACTAGCACAAAGTCTCTTGAACCTCTCCCAATATTCGTAGAAAGACTCATCGTGTCTCTGCTCAATATTGCTGATTTCCTTCTTTAATGTTGATGACTTAGAAGCTGGAAAGAACTTCTCAAGAAATCGCTTCTTCATTTCAACCCAAGTGGAAATGCAACCAGGAGGAAGATAATATAACCAATCTTTAGCTCCATCTTTCAAAGCAAAAGGAAAAGCTCTCAACTTGATTTGTTCATCCTTTGCTCCACTTGGTTTCATGCCAGTACAAACCACGTGAAACTCCGAAAGAAATTTGTTTGGATCTTCTCCATTGAGCCCATGGAACGAAGGAAGCAAGTGTATCAACCCCGACTTCAATTCAAAATTAGTGCCTTCATCAAGAGCCGGAAATGAGATGCACAATGGTTGTTGATCAAGGTTAGGAGCCGTGAGCTCCCTCAAGGTACTAGTTTCAATTCTCGGAGGCATCTCTTCCTCCACTTCAACGTTAAAAGATGATTCATGAAAATTTTCTCGCAGAATGTTTCTCCACCTCAAAAGAGTCAATTCTAATTCGGGATCGTAATGCAAAGATTCTTTGTTAGTAGTACGAGTGTTAACCATAAACAAAGAGCATAAGCAATACAATCCAAAAACACACTAAATACAAACTAGTAACACCGTTTCCCCGGCAACGGCGCCAAAATTTGGGCGGGCGCGGATGTGTCGTTGTGCACCGCACCCGGCCAAAGATAAAATTTCTCCTACTCTCTTTTACACTAAGATAGTATAATGGAAGTAGGGGTCGTATCCACAGGGAAACAGGGACGAGTTTAATACTCAGCGTGATTCGAAACCTAGATTAAGCTAAGGGCCGAGAAACCTAATAATAATTACAAAGGGGGGTTTCAAGTAGAGTTTTGAACTAACTAAAATTAACTAGCAACTAAATAAAATGAGAAATCACTATGGGAAGATCTTGAATCCGATTAACATCCACTTCAATTCATTATCGATCCTTGAACCTCCACTCTAATTATTTCCATGATTATCTATTGTCGAGAATTAATCTTGTGTTCTCCTTATTCCTAGTTGAATAGCACGATCAGCGTGACTATAAAACCCTAACTAAAGGATAACCTAGTCCGATCGCGTCTAAGTTCAATCCAATAGCAGCAATAAACACAAAGAACCAACAGACCTGCTAACGTCATACAAGCGATAAACATTCAACAGTTGATTCAATTTCCCCAAGAAATAACCAAGATGATCAGCATCTGAGTTACTCCCTAGTTTGCTACAAATCGATAAAAGAATAAAACAATCCGATTCTATTCTTAAATCTAGCATTAGATTAATTACACAATCAAACTAGTAACGTTCCTAGCATAATCATGCAAAAATCATAGAAAGCAAGCATAGAAATTGAACCATAATCAAAGGAACTAAATAGAGAGGAAAGATCTCACAATAATGCTTGAAGCTTCATATTAATCTCGTTCAAGAACGGTTCAAGCTACAATCGGCATAGCAATAGCCAATTCCATAATTGAAATCCCTAAAAACTAAACTAGAAAATAAAAACTAAAAAGAGAAGATAAGAAGAGAAGAATGGAGTGTTGGATATTCTCTCTCCTCAAGTGTGTGTCCCCCAAGGTCCAAAAACAAAGTTTAGTATTTATACTAAGGCTCAAAAGTCAGCCGACACTTAGACCGACCTAGGGGTCGCGAGGTGCGAGTCTGGTCGCACCGTGCGAAGAGTGTTCTGCCTTCCAACACGAGCTGAAGAACTGGGCCAAGCCAAGAGGTCGCACCGTGCGAGGGATCTCGCGAGGTGCGAGCAAGGCAGGTCGCGAGGTGCGACAATGCTCGCGAGGTGCGACAATGCTCGCGAGGTGCGAGCTGCCTCGGCCTGCGAGCGCTGGAGCTGGGCGAGCATGCGCTGGAGCTGGGCGATGATGCTGCTGGGCTGGGCGATGATGCTGCTGGGCGCTGGAGCTGGGCTTGCGGTATTGAGCGTGCACCCGAGAGCTGGGCTATGATGCCGAGCTTGCGGTGCACGAGAGCTTGGTGAGGAGCGCGCAAGAGAGCTTGGTTGGTGAGACGATGTTGTGCTTGCGACGCAGCTTGATACTTTGCTTGGCTCAAATGCATTTCACCTTGAAAGCTCAGAACATAAGACGTTAACACCAATTATCTCGCAAAGCTCCGAACTTCCGCTAAGGGTTAAATAAAACACGAACGTTAACAATTACAATCAAACCCTTAGCAAAGTGCACCCAAAGTTACGTAAATACTACGTGTAACTTGAGCGTATCAAACACTTTACTTTGAAGATTATAAAGATCATTAATTTGGTTTTCATTGTTCTTCAATAATTCGGTATTCTTCTTTTCTTTGCTTATTTTAATGAATTATTATACTTGCATTATGTTTATTGAGTTTATTATTATCATGAGTGAGTAGTCTATTTCTAGGGCTTAGAGAGGGAAGCCATGCTGATACCTATTTGATTGTGGTTTAAAGTTCTTCGATATTCGGATTGAATTAGAGTAATTTCCTATTGATTTGTTATGCTTGTTTAATTCATGTAATTGCGCAATATCATGGGTTATGTTTAGCTAATAGGAGTTAGAATCGAAAGATCATACTCATTAGAGGCTTGTTACAATAGGTAGGTCTGATTATGTTGAGCGACCGAACTGGCATATGTTCATCTAAGAGTTGTTAAGGCCCGACCGTAGGATTAACGAAATACTCTAATTATTCGAACCTCAATCCAAGTATTGTTGAACTATATTGTAGTGATTAAATTAGTTTAAGCATGGTGGACCGATCAATTGTACTAGGTTTTTAATTATTTGATAAACTTCCATCTTTTTGTGTTCTAGTTTATTCTAGTTTAGTTGTTAATTATTCAATCAAATTTCTCTCTTGAAGTAGTTAAATAATTGAGCACAAATCTATAAAACTCCTCTCCCTGTGGATCGACCCGTATTTGCCACTTTCTGCTAACAAAAGACACCGTGCACTTGCGGTATATATTTAAAACCCATCAAGCTTCAACAAGAGCCCAGCGTGCCTTAAGGCTCTTGGCCTCTCAATATGTCGCATATAACGGGATACTATATAAAAGGACACCACAAGGCGTGCACCTACTCTGCGTAGATAAACCGGACACCATGACAGTTATAGATCAAGTCCATAATGGAATCTGTGGTACACATATGAACGGGCGCATGTGAGTCCAAAAGATCATTCGCTTAGGCTACTACTGGACCACAATGGAGAAAGACTGTCACCTCTATGCCAAAACCTGTCCAAAATGCCAACTATGCGCTAACTTGCAACATGTCCCACCCTCATTGTTATACACCTTTACCTCACCTTGGCCATTCTCAACTTGGGGAATTGACATCATTGGTAAAATAACACCACCTGGTACTAGGGGGAATGAATTCATCCTTGTAGCTATAGACTACTTCACAAAATGGATAGAATCTGCATCCTATGCCAAATTGACAGCCAAACATGTAGCTGCCTTCCTAGAAAAGACAATCATTTGTAGCTATAGGGTACCCCATGAAATCATAAGTGACCAAGGGACCCATTTCCAAGCCTAATGTGAGCAAGTCCTTGAAAAATATAGCATCAAGCACCATCGATCCTCCCTATATAGACCCCAAGCTAATGGTGCTATGGAGGCTGCCAATAAAAATATCAAAGTCATTATCCAGAAAATGACTGAAAATTATGAGGATTGGCCAGATAAACTACATTTTGCCCTGTGGGGATACCGTACTTCTATTCGAACATCTACCAAAGCTACACCTTACTCCCTTGTATATGGAGTAGAGGTTGTCCAACCTATTGAACTAGAAATACCATCCCTACGCATTATCTTGGAAAGTCAAATCCTCGAACCTGACTGGGTCAAAGCTAGATTCAAAGTGCTCATATTGCTCGATGAACGAAGATTGGCCGCCTTGCATCACGTGCAAGTTTATCAAAAGCGTATCGCGCGATCTTTCAATAAGAAGGTCAAACCCCGAAATATTAAAGAGGGTGACTTAGTGCTCAAGGCATTAAGGAAAAATGTGTTAGATCCTCGAGGTAAATTCAGACCTACTTGGGCCGGTCCGTATATCATCAAGACAATCCTCCCTGGAGGAGCAGCTCAACTTATTGACATGGACGGCACTGAATTTCACAATCTAACTAATCTTGATCAACTCAAGAAATTCTATGTGTAAAACTCAGCCAATTCATTGATTGGTAAAAGTAATCCAATTCTTTATCATGAACTACGTGCGGCCTGATTCCTATTTGGATACGTAGGCAACCCTGTACAAGGTTCGACCCCTTTTATAAACAAAACCTCCTTCGGTCCATACGAGTCTGAAAAAAATACATAATAAAAATTATTATAAGATTGGCTGCACCAAGATGCGCCTTGCGCAGCGAAGTGCACCAGACGCACCTTTCTGCGTCTAGCGCACTACTCTGCAGTGTTGCTGGTTCGATCGTTCTTCCGGTATTCGTTACAATGCTATTAAAAAAAATATGCAACATATTTTTGCGACATATTTAGGCTCACTTCGGTCTAAATAAAAATAAACATTGTTTTTATTAATATTGTTGAATAAAAACACAAACATAAACCATAAGTTATGACTATACTATAAAATAACTCTGTGGCATGCAAGCCTTATTGAAAGCAATAAATCAACATTAAAACAATAATTAAAAACAAATATAATAATAAAGAGGCATTGTTACAATCAATCCTCCTTTTCCTTTCCCTTCTTAGCCTCTTCTGCCTCCTTTCCTTTGGTAGAAGTTTCTCCCTTTTCCATCAGTAGTTGTGGTCTAGGACGTTTTCTTTTCTCCCAATACACCATCTTTTCCTTCCCTTTGCCTGTAGGAGCATCTGTCTGTCGAGTAGTCCTTCCTGTGTCGGTTCTTTCCTTGATGACTACACCCCCTAAGCGTAGTTTTCGTCGGTGCCACCCGTGGTCCAAGTCTTTCCCGCACTTGTATTACCTTGGATCCTAAATGTTCCTTCACAGAGGAAGTTTTAGTAACAGGTTTTTGGCCACTCTTCCCTGCAGATGGGTTTACAGCTGGTTTCCTGTCCCTATTATTCGAACTCTCTAAAGTTTTCGCCATAGTGCGTGGAGTAAATTTCCACTTTTTAGCCACTTCAGAAGATTCCTTCTCCCTCATCTCTTTGCACATAGCAGGGTCCTTAGTCAGCATCCACACTACATATCTCTTAGAAATCTTTTCAGATTCTAATCTTTCCTGGGTGTACCAAATTATACCTTTCCCACTTCCTAATTCCACTCCAGGTCAGGCCATATATTTTGGGTGCAATAGTGTCATCTGAACGAATTAGTTGGCGGTACCCATACTGTCTCAACACCCTCGAAGGAAAATAAAAAGTCATGGTATACAGGCTACACAACCTCACATAGGGAGAATCGTCACGAATACCTACCATAGAGCCAATTTTCCACCATGACACTACCCACCTAACACTCAGCTCGTCATCCAAGAAGAAAAAAGTCCAATCTTCAAAAGATTTTTAAGTAAAAATCTTCTTCCTGCTAATGAAGCCTTTTTTGTTGTACTTCTCCATATTCTAAGGAGGATCAATCAGCCTCAAGTGCTCCATCAGCCAGATCTGCATCAACAGATAATGAAAATTTATTATTGCTTCACATAGAGTAATAATAAGAAAATAAAAATAATAATCATAATAATACAAAAAATATATTATTATTGCTTCACATAGAGTAATAATAAGACAAAATGCACAGGGAAAAATAAATTCTTTAGTTCATGAATAAAAGTATTTTTACCTGCAAAAGTAGGGGGCTTCCTGAAAATTGCCCTTTCGGGTCCTTCTTCACGGCATCCATACTGGTGATCATCTCCCCTACACATAGCGGCATCGGTGTTCGTCCTACCTCCAGTTGCTCTGCCACAGTAATCAGGGACGAAAATCCAGCACCTTTTGTCCCTGTTCACAAACAAAAATCGACTAAGCAGGCAAAATACTAATCCCCGCATGCGATATGTTTGCCTAGATCTGTCAGTAGCCGGACTATAAACTGCCGCTAATCTAGTCAAATTTACCCCCCTCCCATAGACAATTTCAGACAGCAGTTCATCTTTCAAATCCATAAACAATAGTCCTCTAGACTAGGGACACAGGGTAATTGACTACGAGGCCAGTCAATTATAGCACCAAATTCTTCAGGTAATATAGTTAACTCATGATTCCCAAAGCAAAAACAATGATTGGTGACATCCCAAAAATTAACAGCTGCATAAAGGAAATTGTAGTCCATTTGCACAAACCTTAGGGACGCCAGCACATGCATATGTTGCCTTTCCAGTTCTTGTTTCTCAGCATTGGTCAATGCAGACAGCCACCCACTCAACATTAGTTCAAACGCCATAGGGAACGGCCGAAAATTTGCAGGGAAGTATTATAGAGAGAAAAAGTTGCAGAGAAGTTATAGAGAGACTTTGCATAACTCAAAATAATGAATCTCCGTCGCGTCTCCCTATATATATAATAATCCTCGTCCTAATCCTGAACGGATTCAGATTCTATATTCCAGACAAAAACCACGTGACACGCGTCAAATTGCGCTCCACGCAGTTAAATGCGTCAGACGCATCTAACTACGCCAGACGCGGAGTCCTGCGCCGCACGCATCTCAAATGCGCCAGGCGCACCTCATCTCCTACTGCACATGTTTCGGACTCTTGTGCAACTCTCATGACACGCTTTGGCGGACTTTCACCTCCTTTGTTTCGAAAACATAAACAATTTTCCTTTTTATTTATTTATTTAAACCCTCCCTCCCATCCCTCATTATCCCTTTCCTTATTTTCTTTTTTTTTTTTTTGTTGGGAGAAGGTCGACTACGCTCCATTCAAACTTTTAAAAACAAAAAAATGAGAGCATATATCAGTGCATTAGCATGAGTCGGTTACTTTGCATTATAAATGTTGAGTCACTTCCGATCTTTTTAATTTGCATCTATGCATTGAATTTTAGGAGTTGAGTCGCGCAAAAATTGCATTCGTAGCAAGAGTCGATCAAAGGCATAAGTAATAGTAATAATGAAAACAGCAATCAGAATAAAGGTGCAATACATATCAATATGCAAAATGTACATGTCATAACAGAAATGCAGGTCACAGGTATAGAAGAGCAAAAGCAGAAATCTAAGAAGAATGAGGGTCTTGATCCCTCGAGGAGGAATTCTCCGGCTCCTCAATCCGAACGTCGCTCATCTCGCCCCTATGAGAACCTCGCCACTCATAGCCTATCCCCGGCTCCTGCATGGGATACATCAGCGGCACCTGCCACATCGGCGGCATCTGCTGCATCTGCATGTGCTGCATCCACATCGGACTAGACCAGGAGTAAGGGTTGGTATAACAGCCCGATTCCCGAGCTGCTAGCTAATCACACTTAATATACATAAATCTCAATTAACACCAAAATAATAATAATCACTTATAAATTAGAGAATACTCGGAGCGGAAACAACCTGAAATATACGATCCTGGAACTGTGGGTTATGGGCCCACAAAACAAAATCATTTATATAATACTTCAATTACATAGTCATTCAATCTCAAATTCCATGGCAAAATAAACAAACTTAAATCTCGGACTTTAACCCACTATAAGCAATTCGAATCATAACTTTGCTCTCAACTCGATTTTGGCTTCCAACACAATCCTGCGACAAAGTTTGACTCTGCCACCCACCAAGTGACAGGACACAGAAATGACAACACTATCAGCAAAGCTGAGTACACACTGTATAATAGAAAATACAAGTTTAGGTGTATTTTGAAAATTAATTGATAACACATAGTCATAATAGCAACTAGTCATAATCACTTCAATTACTTAGAGATTTCATAAGATCAATCTTTTGATATGACTGCGAGCGTAGCAAACTATTGAGGGTCGTCACCCCACCTTTTACTGTTCTGCTTGCAAGACTTAACCCGGACATGTCCTACTTCCGCCAGAATTTCCCCCTCCTGGTTGGGTAACAGTTAGGGAATACCCGCCCTAACCCGAGTGTATTCTCACGCCTCGCTTCCTTGATTAAAATCCAAGACATTTAGTATTTTATTACCATACAAGTCCATATACTTAACAAATTCCATTTAAAAGCATAAACATGGCAATTTAGTGTTTAAGCCTAGCTTAGGATAAGTAAAACATCTCAAGTGAACCATAGCATGCTAAATCCATGTTATATACTCAAAACACACACCATAATATACACATCAAGTAATTTCATTCCATAATCATGCTTCAATAATAGAAAGAAATAATCACCTAACTATAGATAGGAAAACCTCTAGGTTACAATCCAAACTAAGTGTGTACCTTCACTTAGGTTGCTTAGTGCACTTAAAAATTCTTATCCCAAGTGGTTTACCCTTCCTACAGCTTCCCCTGAATATGTAAAGTGCTAGGGATTAGTTTACACAAGTTTTAGAACATATATAACCAAGCTAAGTACAAGAGTGTTTTCTACATCAATCTGTTTTATGTTCCTATGGAGTTTTCTACAACTTTCCAAGGCTTGAAAACTCTACCAAAAGCTTGAAATGCTAGGGAATTATCTCTAGAAGAGTTTTATGTAAAGATAAGTAGGTGTTGAAGAAGAAGAAGAAGAAGAATTAGGAGAAAAGGACGAAAAACCATGACACCCTTTTATAGGGTCTGTTCTGGCGGTACCCATGGGGGAGGGAAACCTCTTCTGCGTGTGGTTGGTTGCTTGGAGTTTCTAGATGATTCTTGTTGGAGGTGTTAGCTTAATGTGTTGGCTTTCATGCATGCAAAGATCAATAAGAGGCCGACACTCAAGCAGCTGCTAAGAAGCTTTCTTTGAGGATAGGTACAAACTGATATTTTAGCTGGCCAGATTTTACTATGTTAGGAATCTACTATATTAATCCACTTGTATTTTGGGAGCCAATGATCATTTTAACCTTAAAACATCCCAAACATAACATAGGTCAATTTTGATTAGGTTCTGAGCTTGGATTCAACCCAAAAAGGCTCTTTAACTGGAAGTTTATTTTTACCCGATAAAACGGTATCTATGCGATTTTTATAATCATAGGGAATAAGGCTCTCAAAGGCTTTCTAACTTATCTATTGTAACTCAAGGCTTTCTTAACCACTAAGAATGATAATCCTTATCCTCTTTGACCTTTCTTAACCACTAAGAATGATAGTGCTTATCCACAAGCTTTCTTAATCACTAAGAATGTTAGAGCTTATCCACTTGCTTTCTTAACCATTAAGAATGTTATAGCTTATCCACTTGCTTTCTTAACCACTAATAATGTTAGAGTTTATCCACTTGCTTTCTTAACAATTAAGAATGATGGTTCTTATCCACTTTTGTCCTAGTATGATGCTGGAGAGAATTCTAACTACTTAAAGGACCAAAGCCTGATGAAGACTTAATATAGCTAACAAATTAATTGAACCTGCTTAAAAATTCAGGCTATTACACTCTACCACCCTTAAAATAAGTTTCGTCCTCGAAACTTCAAAACATAAACTCATAGATCAACCTTAAGTATCCATATATCAAGCACTACAGCCTTCGATAGTCCTTATTAAATTTCCATGAAAAAGTTCTCAATATTCCCAACAAATAGATTTCAAATATCCTCAAATTACAACTTCGAAATCCATACTCTTATTCCCAAAGTTTTACACAAATCTAGACTCTTATTCTTATTCTATAGCTCAGAACTTGAACTCTAATTACCCAAGTAACAGACACACATTCCCAACGATTTTTTACTCCCGCTATGTGGCTAACTCAGCACACGGTCGCAGGGTTGCTCTGATACCATTTGTAATAGCCCGATTCCCGAACTGCTAGCTAATCACACTAAATATACAGAAATCTCAATTAACACCAAAACAATAATAATCACTTATAAATTAGAGAATACTCGGAGCGGAAACAACCTGAAATATACGATCCTGGAACTGTGGGTTATGGGCCCACAAAATAAAATCCTTTATATAATACTTCAATTACATAGTCATTCAATCTCAAATTCCATGGCAAAAGAATAATCTATATTGTAAGTAATTCTAAATAAACTCCTTTATATACAAACTTAAATCTCGGACTTTAACCCACAATACGCAATTCGAATCATAACTTTGCTCTCAACTCGATTTTGGCTTCCAACACAATCCTGCAACAAAGTTTGACTCTGCCACCCACCAAGTGACAGGCCACAGAAATGACAACACTATCAGCAAAGCTGAGTACACACTGTATAATAGAAAATACAAGTTTAGGTGTATTTTGAAAATTAATTGATAACACATAGTCATAATAGCAAGTAGTCATAATCACTTCAATTACTTAGAGATTTCATAAGATTAATCTTTTGATATGACCGCGAGCGGAGCAAACTGTTGAGGGTCGTCACCTCACCTTTTACTGTTCTGCTTGCAAGACTTAACCCGGACATGTCTTACTTCCGCCAAAATTTCCCCCTCCTGCTTGGGTAACAGTTAGGGAATACCCGCCTTAACCCGGGTGAATGCTCACGCCTCGCTTCCTTGATTAAAATCCAAGACATTAAGTATTTCATTACCATACAATTCCATATACTTAACAAATTCCATTTAAAAGCATAAACATGGCAATTTAGTGTTTAAGCCTAGCTTAGGATAAGTAAAACATCTCAAGTGAACCATAGCATGCTAAATCCATGTTATATACTCAAAACACACACCATAATATACACATCAAGTAATTTCATTCCATAATCATGCTTCAATAATAGAAAGAAATAATCACCTAACTATAGATAGGAAAACCTCTAGGTTACAATCCAAACTAAGTGTGTACCTTCACTTAGGTTGCTTAGTGCACTTAAAACTTCTTATCCCAAGTGGTTTACCCTTCCTACAGCTTCCCCTGAATATGTAAAGTGCTAGGGATTAGTTTACACAAGTTTTAGAACATATATAACTAAGCTAAGTACAAGAGAGATGCAAAGTTGTACTTACATCAATCTGTTTTATGTTCCTATGGAGTTTTCTACAACTTTCCAAGGCTTGAAAACTCTACCAAAAGCTTGCAATGCTAGGGAATTATGTCTAGAAGAGTTTTATGTAAAGATAAGTAGGTGTTGAAGAAGAAGAATTAGGAGAAAAGGACGAAAAACCATGACACCCTTTTATAGGGCCTATTCTGGCGGTACCCATGGGGGAGGGAAACCTCTTCTGGGTGAGGTCGGTTGCTTGGAGTTTCTAGGTGATTCTTATTGGAGGTGTTAGCTGAATGTGTTGGCTTTCATGTATGCAAAGATCTTTAAGAGGCCGACACTCAAGCAGCTGCTAAGAAGCTTTCTTTGAGGATAGATACAAACTGATATTTTAGCTGGCCAGATTTTACTATGTAAGGAATCTACTAAATTAATCCACGTGTATTTTGGGAACAAATGACTATTTTAACCTTAAAACATCCCAAACATAACATAAGTTAAGTTTGATTAGGTTCTGAGCTTGGATTCAACCCAAAAAGGCTCTTTAACTGGAAGTTTATTGTTACCCGATAAAACGGTCTCTATGCGATTTTTATAATCTTAAGGAATAAGGCTCTCAAAGGCTTTCTAACTTATCTATTGTGACTCAAGGCTTTCTTAACCACTAAGAATGATAATCCTTATCCTCTTTGACCTTTCTTAACCACTAAGAATGATAGTGCTTATCCACAAGCTTTCTTAACCACTAAGAATGTTAGAGCTTATCCACTTGCTTTCTTAACCACTAAGAATGTTAGAGCTTATCCACTTGCTTTCTTAACTACTAATAATGTTAGAGCTTATCCACTTGCTTTCTTAATAATTAAGAATGATGGTTCTTATCCACTTTTGTCCTAGTATGATGCTGGAGAGAATTCTAACTACTTAAAGGACCAAAGCCTGATGAAGACTTAATATAGCTAACAATATAATTAAACCTGCTTAAAAATTCAGGCTATTACAGTTGGACCTAGGGTCCCCCATGAATCCCATGCTCCCCATGTCGAACTGTCCAGCAAAAGGATCCATTCGGGGCCTCTCGGAAGTCGAATCTCGAGGGGTCTGGGTCGAGAGCCTAGACTAGGTCGAGACTCTGGCCTCGGGACGAGGTCCACCCTCCTGGGGACGAGGCTGCATGAAAATGTCACAAAGCATTAAAAAACAACAACACAAGAACAATTAAAATGCAATATGATAAGCTACCTGGGTATGCGCATCAGATCGCCAGTAGGACATGCTGCTCTTCATCTTTGCAATCCCATGCTAAAATAAGCACAATACATAAGTCAAGGCAATCTAAAACAAGTATATGAAAGTTCCTGACTTTCAATACTTATCGATCTCACACGGGCTCCGCTTCTGGGGCAACATCAATAGTCTCCTCAAGAGGCCCGGTTTCGCCGACGTACCGAATTCTCAGATCTAAAACGAACGAAATACGAGCTTGGGACTCCTCCTGCCGAAAAGAAAAAAACAACAGTTAATATTTTGATCAAGTAAAAATAAATGAAAGTAAAAGAGTTCAGGACTCATACCTTGTCAAAACGTACAGGAGGGGCTAACCGAGGTAAAAGCTCAGTAGCGTAATCATGCCCGTGATGAACAAACTCTCGGTAGTCCACGTGAAGCGCCTCCCCATCCTCGACCTCCCGCTTGAGGGTGTCCATGTCCATCATAGTGGTAGGAGGGTCATGAGGAACTAGTAGAAGCGAGGTATCAAGCTGGCGCGTAAGACGCTCGCCAAGATACCACAAGGGGTCGTCCTCCCCGTAGAAAATGACCCTCTCAAAAGTCAGAGCTCTAGCCCTCCGAACCCAGTCGGACAACTCTGGGTACAAAACCCAAGGATAGAAAGAGATCTGCGGAACAAATAACAAGTCAACATCTCGTCACATCTAAAAAGGGACTAAGGATTGGTTCACCTTAACTACCTGGTCCTTCCTGGCGCGCCGGATTACCTTCCGAGCAACCTTCACTGAGGTATATGGGTCACCCCTGCAGTGCTCCCACCAAAGGGCAGCAGGGAAAGAGCAGTCCAAGACCCTTTCCGAAGACAGGCCCGAAAAGTACTCATAAAACCAGAACTGCAGCAACAATATAAAATCAGCCTAAATCACGATAACAACATGAAACACAGAGGATAGGCATGTTTGTACCTCAAGAAGTCTCCAAGGACCAGAGAGGCAGTCCTACGCGTCATCATCCGCTTGCCTGCAGGCAGTACGCAGGCAGGTAAGAAGACTACAATAGCCAAACTCGGCCCAGTCATAGGTGTGCACCCGGGATAAGTCATCCAAAGCTCCCAGGTATCATGTCGAAACCCGCGATCGCTTGTCAGTACGCAGTATACCACAGATAACCTGCTACAGCAGAATGCGCACCTTTTGCTCCTCTGTCGTCCCGGACATGGCAAGCCCCCTGGCCACCTCACTACGAGCGGCATATGTCAGTGCTAAGGAAGAGTGTCAGCAACCGGACCAATCAGTCTCCTGACCTCCTGACTGTGGACATCAGGTTGTCAAATAAGGGCACTCGGATGCCAGTAAAAGACAAACCGAAGATCAACGAAAATTCTAGGGGGGTAATGGTCATCTCCCCCCAAGGCATATGAAAGGAGTTGGTGGTATCCCACCACCACTCCAACAGGCTACGGAATAAAATCTGGGAGGAATGAACATCCCATATGGTCCGGTAAACGTCAATAAAGTCGGACAGCCCACTCCGGTCAAGCAAAGCTGGCTGCTAGCGGTTCTTGCGAACCTTCTTGAGCAGCCTGAAGTCAAAAGTAGCTAAATGACGGCATCTACCGTCATCCTGCAAATAAAATAACGATCAACAAAGGTGCCTAAGTACTAATCTAATGAAAGGGTAAACTATCGCATTGCAGATACTCACGCGACCCGTAAGTGGTCGATGGGAGACATGATTCTCCGAGTCGGAGTGTAGCTGGTCAGGAGTCCATCCTAGGGCCTTCCATGCCCGTTTATGGTGCGTCACCGTCATGCCGACCTCCTCTCTATCAGAATCGTCCGACGACATGCTAATCGAATTGAAACCAGAAAGTATGACTAAAAATCATCATGAAAGAGTTCCAGACTCTAACAAACTCTAACAAGCAAGCTTACCAGATTTCACGAATCAGTAATCTTAAAATAGCTTCCTAAGAAGCACGATCATCACATCTAATTGGATTTCATGAATCCATTGGAAAAATCAAGCTAAAAAACATTCAAGCTATAACATGCAAGCTACAACAAAAAGCTACACACCGTTGCCTAAACATGATTTCTACCAGCAGCAAATCCACACATTCAAAGTTCCCTAAACATGTTTCTAGGTTCCAAACTTAGAGATTATGTTGAAACCAACTTAATTCTAAGATTCATGATCTAAGAATTACTAAAGCATCCAAAGTTCCCTAAACATGTTTCTAGGTTCCAAACTTAGAAATTATGCTAAAACTAACTTAATTCTAAGATTCATGATCTAAGAATTACCAAAGTGCGAAAATTAATGCAAACTCACATGGAACGAGTTTAAACTCGCAAAGAAAACACGATCGAGAACAGTCGGAGCCTCGCCGGAAAAGTCGCCAGAGCCTCGCCGGAAAAATCACCGGAACCGGCGCGCACCGAAAGCTGGTCCGAAAATCCCCATTAACATCAAATCATTTTCGTTCAAAAACCAATAAAAGCGAACCAAACAAAAGAAAAACGAAAATGCGAAACAAAAAAGGAGAAAGAGGAGAAGACAAACCTGAAACTCGCCGAAAAAAAACGACCCGCCGGAGCAGCTTCCCCGCCGGAAAGCAAGCCCAACAAGATTCGAGAATTCCGAACCTCTAAAAACGCTCAAAAATGCCCAAAAACCACACAAAACTTGCAACCAAGTATAAATGAAGACTCACCTAGCCCAGATTTGGAAAAATCATCAAGCTTCAAGCCAAATTCGAAGCTCAAATCCTTCAACAATGGAGGTTTGGGGTTTAAAAGAGAGAAAGAAATGAAAACGGCTGAAGGAAGAAGAAAAAAATGAAAAGGGTTTCTGGGAAAACCGGTGTTTTGTAGGTCATTTAATGACCTACGCCGCGCGCAAATCATGCGTCCAGCGCACCGACAATTCTGCGCCACGCGCAGCAACCTGCGTCCAGCGCTTCTAGCTGTGCCAAGCGCAGGCTTTTGCGTCCTGCGCCCAAGCCTGTAGAATGCGCTTGGGGGATTCATAGCCAAAGTGAGGTCCACTTCTTCAAGTTCTAAATGATTTCAAATGTTCGTTACGCTTCAACGTCGCGCGCGATAAACTAACTAACTTTCAAAAATTCGCAAAAAAATACGATTTTGCCATTCTTGCAACACATGATACTCAACACAAAATTTCAAACGTAAATTGCTCAATAGGCAACAAATACTCTGGAGAACTAACAGTGGAAGTCAACCGTTAGGTCTGCGGACCATTATGAACTGAAAAGCGGAAGACAACCGTTAGGTCTGCGGACCATTTTGAACTGAAAAATGGAAGACAACCGTTAGGTCTACGGACCATTATGAACTGAAAAGCGGAAGAGAACCGTTAGGTCGGCGGACCATTATGAACTGAAAAACGAAAGACAACCGTTAGGTCTGCGGACCATTATGAACTGAAAAGCAGAAGACAACCATTAGGTCTGCGGACCATTATGAACTGAAAAGCGGAAGACAACCGTTAGGTCTGCGGACCATCACCTACCAGAAAAGCGGAAGACAATCGTTAGGTCTTCGGACCATCACCAACCGAAAGGCGGAAGACAACCGTTAGGTCTCCGGGCCATTACCAATCGAGACAGCATAACTCCGACATGAGCCGGACTAAAATAGCTCGTACCTCCGACATGAGCCGGACTAAAATGGCTCATGAGACCTTCTTTCACACACCATCTCATTTTTACATATTTACAAATATGTTCCACACAAGTATGTTCCTGAAGCCTTTGCTTATTTTGCAGGTACTGGCGTAATAAAAGTGATTTTGAATTGCAAAGCATCTAGAATCATTCTCCGTCCCGACACGTATACTTTGACTTTCGGTTTTACAAACCTCAGTCAAACTGGGGGCTTATGTAGACACCTAATCGTCTCTCCCCAATTTAAGGGTCCGATGATGAAACATACCGCGGTTTTAGTTGGCGCAACCGAACGGAAGAGCAATCCGAAGAGCCAACCCAAAATAAAATTAAAGTGTGTTTTGAAATATTATTCTAAAGCCAAATTGATTATTCATGATAATTAATTGTATTTTAAACCCATAAAATATTTTGAGTCCATTTAAAATATTTTTAAAACCCAATTGTTTATTTATTATTTTTAATAAATATTCTAATAAATTAAAATCAGATTTTTATTCCGCAAAAGTAAATTTTCGGATTTTAAGGGATAAAAACAATCTTTAAAAAACGAGTTTAAGGAAAAAGCCTGGCAAATGAGCTGGACGCAGGCGGTGCGCCTAGTGCGCCACGTGCGCCCAGCGTATTGGCCATAGTGTGTCAGGTGCGCCAATCTGCTCCTAACACGTGGATCTGTGAGTCACACAGAGTCCTGCGCCTAGCACACCACTCTGTGTGACACGCATCTTTACTTTTTTATCTTTTTAAAGACGCGTACCACGTGTACGTTTTCTACTGGGCATGCCACGTCAGGAGCACTAATATGCGCCTGACACGTGGATTTGCTCGTCACAAGTCAGCCTGCACCTGGCGCATGAAGCGCACACTCCTTTTTTCTATAAATACCCTTGATTTCCCGAATCAAAGGACAGTTTTTCAATTTTATTTCTCGAGCACTTTAATTTACGAATACTCTCGTACTCTATATTCACACCTCCAAACACATCAAACACATCAAATCCTTTTACGTTCTCAATTACACCGTGCTTTTGGTTCCAAGATTGCTCCTCCTGAAGGTTGCTACGCTCTTCGACCTAAGCCGCATAGGTATTATCCTGAGGACTCTTGAATAATTCCTTTATTTTTTATTGCCTTGAAGTTACTAATAATTTCTTATCATGATGTAGATATTTAATAAATAATCGTGTTTATTGTACATTCTGACCTCTTTTCCTCTTATTTTTTTTATATAATATTCATGTTGCTTTGATTGTTCTATGCATAATTTTTATCACCCACATGTTATTATTGCTAAACAAGACCTAAGAAACTGTTCTAACTAAATCAGATAATTTGGACAACCTGCAAGGTACCTTGTAATATTGATTGCTTAATAACTTGTCACTAAAAAATAGTATTTTATGTGTTTCCTGAACCAACCTAGACTAATATGTTTAGGGTGTATAAAAATATTTTGTGGTTAATCTTTTGCATAAAACTATGATATGAATCGATATTTAGTAAAGGTCAGCAATGGGAGAACGTGGTTCATTATGACCATATTCGTATCCTCACCCCCGAACTCAATTTTTGTGTTCATTGACCATCTATGGAGTCAGGACGGGGAAATCTACTTTGGATAAGTCCCTAAGATGTCCCCATAGTTTTCAAATATCCAATCAGGTTTATAAGTTTTCCTTTAAAGACTTGTTGGCGACTTCGAAAACGTATTTTGATAAAACCTTAACAATGGGGTAGTCAAATACGCGCTCACACCGCGTAGGCGAAATAAAATCACGCCTACACCTAGGATATCCTCAAACTCAGAGAGGATACAAACTTTTAGACCTCAAAACAAACAAACTATTTGTCTCAAGAAATGTGAAATTATATGAGACAATATATCCCTACAGATTGTTTCATGAAAATCCTCAAAAAGAAGCCCAAACCTTACATGATCCTAACTTTACTATACCTGACTCATGTTGTGATGATGAATATCATGTTGAGGAAGAAATTGAACCTATGCACATTGATGACACTGTTGAAACTGAAGTGCCAAACCTAGATCACACTCAGGTTTGATCTTGCTCCACCTGTGAGAAGATTTGAGAGAACTCACAAAAGTCCACCATGGATGAATGATTATCATGTTAGCAACCTAGCCTACCCTACAAAAACCCGGCCACATTGTCACTGATACTGCTGTGACACCAACTTACACCTGTTTCATGACTCAAACACTCAAACACACATAACCTAAAAGCTTCAGAGAAGCTGTATCCAAGTCAGAGTGGGTAAAGGCTATGAATGAGGAACTGGAAGCTTTAGAAATGAACAACACTTGGGAAATTACTGACCTTCCTCCTGGAAAAACCCCAATTGGTTGCAAATAGCTTCATAGAATTAAGTATAATCCTGATGGCAGTCTGATAGATACAAATTAAGATTAGTTGTACTTGGAAACAGACAGAAGTATGGTGAGGATTATGAAGAAACATTTGCCCCTGTGGCAAAGATGGCTACTATGAGATCACTATTAGCTATTGCATCTGTGTGTGAGTGGCATGTACATCAAATGGATGTAAGAAAATGCTTTTTTGCATGGTGAACTTCAACAAAATGTCTACATGAAATTGCCACCAGGATACAGTAAACAAGGAGATAGAATGCATGTTGTTTCTGAGGGGAAGTCTCTAGCAAATCATTCTAAAACTACTAAAGTGATTAAATTAACAAAATCCTTGTATGGTCTTAAACAGGCACCCAGACAATGGTTCTCTAATCTATGCTCAGCTCTTAGAGAACATGGATTTCAACAGTCTAAATGTGACTATTCTCTGTAAACTAAAGTCACATAAGGCAGACTCACTACAATCTTGATCTATGTGGATGACTTGCTCCTAGCTGTCACTAATCTTCAAGATATCCAGGAAGTCAAAGAGTTCTTGTCTACTCTATTTCATATGAAGGATATGGGAAAGTTGAGATATTTTTTTAGCATAGAGGTTGACAGAAGCAGTCAAGGCATGTTTTTGTCTCAAAGGAAGTACATCCAGGATCTCTTGAAGGAGTATAAGTTGGTGAATTGCAGACCTCTTAAGCTTCCTATGGACTCACACCTTAAACTCGCCAATGATGTAGGTGAGCCTATGAGCAGCTCCGAGCCTTATCAAAAACTTATAGGTAAGCTAATTTATTTGACTATCACAAGGCCAAATATAGCTTACACTATCCATGTGCTTAGTCAATTCATGCACCATCCCACATCTATGCATTTCCAGGCAGGGATAAAAGTCTTAAGATACCTAGATGGATCTTAACAGCAAGGTATTCTTCTTGCAAGTCAAACAAATGCCAAGCTCACAGCCTTCTGTGACAGTGACTGGGCTGGATGTCCTGTCACTCGAAGATCCACTTTAGGTTTTTGGGTTCTGTTAGGAAGTTCTCATATCTCATGGAAGGCAAAAAGGCAATCAGTTGTAGCTCAAAGTAGTGCAGAAGCATAGTACAGATACATGGCACTTACTGTATGTGAGGTTATGTGGCTGAGATAGTTGCTCAAGGATCTTGGAATCAATCACTCCAGTGGCACACCTATTTGCTATGATAATTAGGCTGCATTGGCCATTACAGCCAACCCAATGCATCATGAGAAAACTAAACACGTTGATATTGATTGTCATTTCATCAGGGACAAAGTTGTTGAAGGTGTGATCTCTCCTACTTATGTCTCTTCAAACAACCAACTTGCAGACATATTCACCAAGTGTTTACCAGTCTCTCAACATCAGGCTTCACTTCACATGATGGGAGTTCAGAATAGCTCTTCACTCTCATCTTGAGAGGGAGTATTGAAGATACCAAGTCTATCACAACCCATTATGCTAAGCCCATATGGTTTCTAGTCTATTAGTCCAGCTGTTTAATTTTGAATTAAGGTACTGAGTGTCAACTTTTGTCTTTTAGTTTGCTAGATGTCAATCTAGGAGTGGGTGCAAATCCTCCTAGGTTTTAGTGCATGCTACTATATATATAGGGTGTGCTGATTATGTAAGAGCAAGAGAGAAGACACATGTAATAGTCGTTTCTTGAGATTAATGAAAGCTGAATGAGAATGAAGATGATTGATGATAAATGCATATTTAATTCACATTGTGAACAGTTAATAAAAAGGTGTCATTGCAAGTGAAGTAAAACTTCAGCCGTTAAGAGTTCCAGGTAGCAAAATAAAGAAACAAAACACATGTTGAGTAATACTGAATAAGATTATCAAATAAGAGCCAACTGCTGGAAATTAATAGGGTAGCAGTCAGTCGGAGGTCCAGCGAAAGCACGCTGAGCAAGAATTGAGTTGGCTGCTTCAGTAGTGTGATAGGCATCCCAAAACAAATACTGCTTCCTATCCGGACAAGGCATTGCGGATGGCATGCATGTAATCTGTCCTAATCCACAACATGCCCTATCAATCACCGAAAACCCTGCATTTACATGTCAAAATTCATGTATTAACGATAAGTGAAGTATAACATAGATGGCTTAACAACATTTTGGACGTCAAGAGACTACGACTAGGATTTCAGGAAAAAAATCATGCAACTGTTGTATGTACTACCTACACGGCTACACAATAGGATATCCTTAAACAATCAAACAATTTTAAACTCGTTCATTATTTAATTCGAATTTTCATTGAGTCTGTTTTTGAAGAGACGGTCTCACGTTGGTGTTAACGTGAGACCAGCTGATGTCATGACATCACGCGCGTGCATCAAACCAACACCGGAATTAAATAAGCGCTTGGACCTATTAGTTATGATGCTAGCCTTAAATTGCTTCTGGATGAATTAGTTAAGTGCTGAAGTATATTAGTTAAACGGTGAAGTATATTAGTTATATCATAAAACCAGATTATAACGCATCTTATTTGTTCAATCACAACAATACCACATAGGTACACATGTGCAAAAGGTGGACTAGATTTGCAAAGAGCGAAGTGTGGAAAAGAGAAATGGATTGAGAAATCTCTGGAGCAGTTACAAACAACGTAACCCCATGGCGATATGAAACTGCAAGAAAGTTCTACAATCTCATTCTCAAAAGTCAAGATAATGAGGATGCAAGAAAGGTACTACAAGAAATCTACAAGACTACTATTGCAAGTATAACCAAAGTCTTAACTACAAAACTAATTATAGAAGAACAATGCTCATCAAGTACAACTACATTGGTTATTTTAGACTCGGATCGTGCAAAAACAGATTCCAAGAAAAGTAATTTTAAGAAGACTAAAAACACAAATTCCAAGAACCAAACTGAAATTGGTACAATTACTCCAAATGCTAGGTTGTTTTAAGTTCTTTTTTCAGGTTGTCTTTTTTATTTGACATTTCAGATTTATAAAAAAGTTATTTCTTCGTTTATATTGAAAACTAAATAATGCTCAATAAATCTTAACTAATTATAGAACAACACTAACTAATGTACTAGATATGTTAACTAAAAAACAATGTACGTCTACATATAGATTACCAGCTCTAAACTATTGTGCTAAATTCGCCAAAAATATTATAGTGAGAATTTGTGAGACGCGGTCCGTTTTTTAAAAACATATATCTCTTGGATTTGGGTAGGTCTCACATTAAGAGTAACATGAAATCGTCTTTTTCAAAAATTTGTGATTTCGATTATCCCTTTATTATCTTTCTAGGATTGAGATAAGGTTGTATTGTCACAGGGTGTAGTCATTGTGTAGAATATCATCTCGATTCTATTTCATAATTGGACAATTCTAGTTGGGCTGATATTTTGTGGATACAATTTTTTCCTTATTCTTCCTATCTTTTAATCCAGTAATCAACTCGAGACTCTATAACAAGTTTGCCCACCAATAATTCTTATAATTGGTAAATAACTTCAAACCGATCACATATATATGAGTTATGCTAAAATTATTAAAATTTAATGATCAATGACTTTATAAATTAAAATTAGAACTTTAGCTATTTTATTGGGAAAGACCTAATAAAACCTTTTTTTGTTTAAAAAGACCTATTATATTACTTTCGTTTGTTACTTCAGGCCATCTGAACATTTTTCAGTCATAAAGTCTATTTTCTGGCCTTGATTTTTTTTTCCATATAATGAGAAAGGGAGGGGGAAAAAGTCAAAATATGTTGATCCCATTTAATGAGAAAGGGAGAGAAAAAGTCAAGGCCGAAAAATAGACTTTTTGGTGGGAAAATATTGAGATGGTTTGAACTAACAAAATAAGGTATTATAATAGGTCTTTTTAGACAAAAAAAAAAGTTCTTATTAGGACTTTCTAATAAAATAGCTATTGTAATAGGTCTTTTTGACAAAAAGTTCTTAAAATTACCATAAGCAGCTGGGTTGTTGAGTAAATCTCCCAGAACGCCATATGTATTATAGTAAACAAAGATTCCAGCAGGATGATTAGCATTAAGCTGCGCCACGAGAGATTGAAGGCCTTCATTAAAAGTGCCCAACATTTGATTAACTGAATCCACACATCTTCCTGGAGGCGCTTGACCTGTTGCCCTCTGGTTAGGAATGCAACCAATAGGTGCTATTCCTGCTATGAAAAACTTCCGCAATCCTACATTGTATAACGCCTAGCCAAAGATATAAACATTTAATTGTTATCACATACACAATCGATCAAGAAATAAAAATAGCATATTACATATATAAAGTAGTATTCATTACCAAAATCTGGCGAGCATAACGATTGAGGAGAAGATTGGCAAACTCTGGAGGCTTGTAGGTGAAGCTAGAATCATACAACGAAGACATAAGGTAGTTATTAATGTAGTCATTGCTACCAAATGACATAAACGCTAAGGCTTTTTCGAGATATCGAGTCATATTCCTTCCGGTCATAGTGTTCCTTAACTGATCCAAAGTTCTTTCGAAGTTCAATACCTGCTGGCTTAAGCTAAAACGATCCCCCTGCATTTATGATCAAATTAATCATGCAAATCGTTAAAGAACTACTAGACAACTAGTACATCGGTCTTTCAAGTTGAGTTGTTAGGTCCTGAAAAAAATGTTAATTAATAGTGCTATGCTGATATATAAAATTTTAAATCAACAGGACTTACCCAATGTCGACCAGTTTCATCTAGGATGCCACCTCCGGCTGAAGCATAGTTGACACCTCCCATAATTCTTGCGCCGATGGCAGTGGGATTTGCGAATGCCGGAAGATATGGCATGGCTAACTTTTCTCCTGTTAAACAAGTTGGATCAGAATATATTTTTCAAGAATAATTTTGATAACATCACTCCCTTCATAAGTTATACTCCTGCCATCTAGAAATAGTGAATCATATTCACTAGCCAATTAGCTAGATAATTATTTAACTTCACTCATTTGCCACAGTGTGCGCGTGTATCATTCACCTCTCTCTTTTCCACCAATTGTCCCTTTTCTTTCGTTTAGATTCATTTAATCCTATTTGCTACTGCTTTCTTGTCTAAATTATCATTTTTCTCCATATTCAACCCAACTCACACGAAGTACAAGAGCTTCACAAATCACAAATTCAATTGTAATTAAGCGTGCCTTGGAGAGTGGAGTTGTTAGTGAAGCTATTTTACTAGTGAGTTAGGTTGGAAATGGAGAGTTCAACTAAATTAGACAAGAAGGCACTAGAAAATTGCATTAAGAATTGAGATGAAATTAAAGGTACAAAATTGGGGAAAAAGGAGGAGGTGAATTGTGCGCACACACACCAAACAAAAAAAAACGGTCTAAATGTTGCGCGCCTGAATGTAAGTTTAATACCTATGTATCGCCGTTGCTAAATCAAATACCATTGTGGCAAATAGGTGTTAAGTTAAAACTCTATCTAGTGTAAAACATACTACAAAGTGATAGATAGAATATATAAGAACGAGACAACTAGTGTAAAAGGTATATATTAGTTCAAATCATGGCTAATTCTTTCTTTTAACATCTTAAGTGTTATGACACTATGCTAGAAGAGTTGATGAAATAGTAGATTGAGAAAATAGATTACCTAGTAGGTCAATCACTGTCTTGCCATTACAAAACCTTCCAGTTGGACCTTGGTTAAAGTCACAACCATAAGGCCAGTAATTTGATTTTGCTATGGAACCAAGGAAGTTATTGTTTCCTGAATCGATTATCGAATCTCCGAACGCAAAGATAGCTGAAACAGGAGATGCATTTAGGTCTTCTTGTGAAGGTAATAACTTAGCTTTTGATGAAACGAAAAGCAGCATGAAAAACAATGTTGCTATGTAGGAGTATTTCATTGATGCCCTTATCTGGAGTAGAAAATGGGAAGAATAATCTCTACTTTTTGTTAAGGAATCCTTTGTTGAACTAAAACTCATGGTTTTGAGTCTTAGAGACACTCAGCTAAGCTTATTCTGGTGAAATTACGTGATCAAGACCAAAGGCGAGTGAGGATTTTATAGGCAGTTAGTTACGGGATAAGGTTGGGAAGTCGAGGACCAAGCTCTATAAAGAACTATGATTTGGAAAATTGTTGCGTATAAATGGTGTATGGTAATGCTGTTTGGATTTAGTGAGATACTCCCTCCCATCCAGAAGTAGTTGTTATTTATATGATATGAGTATATGACATAATTTTACAAAATTAGTTGTTGTTTTTTTCTTAGCTGTTAGCAGTCGTGGTAATTATTTGCTAGAGTAATTATTGGAGGTTAGATCTCAAAATACCCCCTCCATTTTCTTATTAACACGCTTTAAACTTTTGCACTATTAAATATTTCACTTTGTCGATCGTTATTCATGATTAAAAAGTGATTTATATGATAAAAAATATAGTCTAGTGAATTCTCGTTAGTCTAGTTTCAATATAAATTTTCAAAATATCACCTTTATATAATCTTTATTGATAATTAAAGATGTTAATGACCAAAGTTCTACATTGACGTACAAGCGTAAAAGTCAAACTATATAGATTAAATAGGACATAGTTAATTACTTTTACTATGTTGTAAATCTAGTTGTTGTATCGATAAATAAAAGAACAAAAAGCGAAATATTCTAACTTCAAAATCTACCTCTAGACCAGAAGTTCTTTTCCAGTTTTTGCAAACCTTTACGTCAATTACTAAACAGTACCTGAAACACTATTTCGTGAAACACCCATATTACTTTAGTAGAGTGTTAACTTGGTCAAACCTCTAAAAGATCGCTTATCTTAATATTAATTTAGATCGTTCAGTTGGAATTTGGTTTTAATGAATCTGATCGGGTCATGCTCAAGTGATGAGTCATTCAATTTACTTTGATCATGTCTCATTTGAGGACTTTCTATGATACCCATTTCTTATTAAAAATTCAATTAATATTAGTTATATGAATTTTCGGGTTGGTTCCATTCAGACCGGGATTGATTTCCATTTACATCAAAATTCGAGAGCCAACTATACCCCAACATTGGTGCTCTCGAGGTGCTCTCCGTTCGCTCTCCATGGAGAGCACTTGGAGGAATGCTCTTCCCCAAGAGCATTGGGAGAGCATGCTCTTGAAATAATACAATGACACATGTCATTGATAATTAGGTATTTTCATTTTTTTTTGCTTTTTGATTTTTGGAGAGCTCATTGGAGAGTAAATACCATTGTTAACAATTTTTGAAAGGGTGCTCTTGGGAGTATCTTGAGGAGAGAGAAAGTAAAAAATGGGTTGGAGAATAATGTTAGAGAGCTATACCAATGTTGGTGCTCTAAGAGGGAAAGAATAAATATGAAGATAACGGTTAAGCTCTCATCAGTAAGCACTCGGCAAAAAGGAATGGTGCAGACGCAACATGTTTCTTACGTTTCCTTAACACACTTTTCCTTAATTTAAGATGGACCATTCTAGGATAAGTAGTAGTAACGCTCGTCTTATAAGCCTGCCTTTTCTTGTACTCTTTATCCACTTTTTTTCATCGTACCTGTGAATTGCGTGCATCAACACAGCACACAGCACGCAGCGCATTTGCATTCCCTCACATTATAATTTCGTCATCGTTGCCATCTGATCACAATTTCAAGTGTCAAAACAGGTTCTCAAACAGGTTCTGGGTATACTATTGAACATATGGATGTACATAGTATATGAAATGTATATATCAGTTGGTACATAGTTACTTTCCTACACCCTCAATGTAGGATATTTTTTCTTTTTCTTACTTTCTGTTCCTAGGAGATATTTTGGCTGATCCAAGGTATTGGTAGCCGTTATTTTTGCTCTCTTTCTTATGTTGTCTTCTTGTACAGCTAAGGGTTTTAGTAGGGTTTTGCTATGTGTATATATAGGACATTTTTTGCACAGTAGCCGAGAGAGAGAAAGATAGATTGTAAATTTACACTCTTAAGATGAAATAGAAAATCAGGAAGAAATTTCCACAAAACAAAGTTTGAGTCTTTGCTTCTTTTCATGGTATCAGAGCTCGGTTAAAACTTCTTTTCTTCTTAAAGTTGTGAAGGCTCAAATTTGCTATCATGGCTGGTGAAGATGCAGCAAACCAAAAAAATGAAGGGAACAACAATAACCCTTACAAAGATCCTCTTTTTATAGCAGTCAATGATAACGCTTCTTCCTCCTTAGGAAGTATTGTGTTTGATGGAAACAACTTTATGAGTTGGAGTAAGAGCATCAAGATTGCTCTTGGAGCTAAGAACAAGTTGGGTTTTCTTGAAGGAAAACATGCCAAACCGCATACGTGAACCGATGAAATTCAAAAATGGGTAAGATGTGACTATATGGTCAGATCTTGGGTGCTTGCTACAATGAAGCCAGACATTGCAGGAAGCTTGGTTAACATGGCCTCTACCAAGCAACTTTGGGAGGAGATTCTGGAGAGATATGCTCAAACAAACGCTCCACAATTGTTTCAACTAAAAAAGGAGCTCTGGGAGTTGCAGCAGAACAACTTGAGCATTAGTGAATACTATTGCAAACTGAAAGGCATTTGGGATCAGATAACAGATCTTGAAGGAATTCCTGAATGTAGCTGTGGTGCTATGCTAAAATGTACATGTGAGCTTGCCAAGAAAGTGATGGACTTACAAGCTCAGGAAAGATTGATTAAGTTTGTGATGGGTTTAAACTCTGGGTATGACCAAATGAAGACAAACCTGTTGAGCAGTGATCCTCTTCTTCCCCGTCAACAGGGCCTATAATTTGGTGCTCCGGTGGAGAGGCAAAAACAGATACGGGAGAAATGACCGCCGCTCGGAGGCAAGTGCTTTGCGGCAAGAATGCAGCGGAACCATTCAAGAAGTTTGGGACCTCTACAAAACTTTCAAAAGAAGGATTACTACAAGAAGGTGAAGATGGAAAAACATGTGAGCACCGTAAAAGAAAGGTCACTTAAGAGATGAATGCTTCAAGATTGTGGGATATCCTGAGTGGTACAAAAAGCCTATGGAACAGTACAAGCATGCTGGAAATGTGATGAGGAATGATAATGAGCAGGGTGAAGACAATCCTTTGGATTTCAACAATCAAAACGAGGAGACAAATGTGACTAAGCTGGACAACAACTTTGTCAACAATATTGTGCAAGAAGTTCTCAAAGCAATGACAGAAAAGCAAGCAGGTACAAGCAGCCAAGTTAACTTTGCAGGTAAGGTATATAATTCTAATGTTGTTACTAAGAATTTTTGCAATAAAACACATGCTTGGTTGATAGATTCGGGAGCCATGACCATATGACAGGAAATAGAGAGTTATTGGTCAACATGAAAAGGCTAAAAGGAAAGATTAAAGTAGGACTTCCGATGGAAGTGTGAAATATGTCACCGAAATTGGTGATGTGATCATAAATGATTCTCACTCGAGAAATGTTTTTTTTATTAATGATTTTTATCACAATCGTTGTCTGTTGCTAAACTTCTAAAGGAAGGAAATTTTAAACTTTTGTTTGATAAGGATGGTTGTGTCTTACGACCTTTCCATTGAGAAGGTATCTTGTTTGGAAGAAAAGAGCATGACCTTTATACGCTTGTGAAGGAGAAAGAAGCAGGGAAGAATGAAGTTTTTTGTGAAGCAAAGAACATTGAAAGTTGTAATAGTGTAGTTAATTTAAACATTCTTCATGCAAGGCTAGGGCATGTCTCTTTATCTAAAATGCAACACTTAGCTATTTGTAAGTGTGAAAATCTTAAAGAATTCTTTTGTGATACTTGTTCCATTGCTAAACATCACAAGTTACCTTTTACCTTGAGTAAATCTATTGCGATAAGTGTTTTGAATTAATCCATGTAGACTTATGGGGACCATACAGACTAAGGCAATAACGGTGCCGTTATTTTTTAACAATTGTGGATGACCACAGAGGGTCACATGGACTCAACTTATATCCAATAAAGAACAGGTGAAAGGGATATTGCTAGGTTTTCTAAACCATGTTGAGAACCATTTCTCCACTAGGGTGAAAACTCTAAGGAGTGACAATGGTACGTAAATTTTTCAAAGTGAATGCAAGCGGATGTTTGTAGAGAAAGGTATCACTCATCAAGGAGTGTGGCGGTGTGCCACAACGAATGCCAGGGTAGAAAGGAAACACGGGTTTCTATTGGAAACATAGGGCTTTGAAGCTTCATGTGTATGCCTAAATACTTATGGGGTGAGTGCATACTTGCCGCCACACATCTTATTAATCTTTTACCTACAGCTGTGCTTAACTGGGAAACACCATATAAAAGATTAATGGGAAAAGAACCCAGTTATGAGCACCTGAGAATGATAGGTTGTCTATGTTATGCTAGTCCTCACAAGAAACCTAGTGATAAATTTGCTCCAAGGGGGATCAGATGTATTATGTTAGGGTACCCTTACTGTCAAAAAGGTTACAAAGTAATGGATCTGGCAACTAGAAAGATCTTTGTTAGTAGAGATGTAGTTTTTAAGGAAAAATTATTTCCTTTTCTACTAAAGAAAAATGATGCAGGGAACAATCTCTATGATAGTGAAATATCAAATAATGATGATATTAATCCTGATATGCAATATGATGATTTAACTCACATCCTTCATGAAGTAAACAGGGAAGAGCCATCTGAAATTGATACAGCATGTGAGACTCGGGAAGAAGTGGATGAACTTGCTGAACAAAGGGAGGAACCAAATGAGCAAAAATCTACGTTCTAAGAAAGTCTACAAGAGAGAGTGCGTCAAAGAAGATTCAAAGACTTTGTCTATGATATACCAGGGAAAACAAGTCCAGCAAGTCATGTAAATGCAACAACTGGCACCATGAGAGATCTTGAAACTAGTGGGATGTTCTCTCCAGACTATTTGAGCTCTCTCAACAATGTTTTAAGAATTAGAGAGCCTCTGCACTACACTGAAGCAACAAGAGATGAAGGATGGCTGAAAGCTATGCAAGAAGAGCTGGATGCTCTTGATAAAAATGACACTTGGGAGATGACCACATTACCTCCAGGGAAAAGTGTTATTGACAAAAAATGGGTGTACAAGATAAAATTTCACCGATGGAAATATAGATAGATTGAAAGCCGATTGGTAGCCGGGGGTGACAAGCGGTGGAAGGTAAAGATTATAAACACACATTTTCACCGTTGCAAAGTTCACTTAGTCGAACTTTGATTGCTTTGGCCGCACATCAAAAATGGAAACTTCATCATCTAGATATCAACAATGCATTTTTGCATGGACATCTAGATGAGGAAGTATACATGAAGCCTCCAAAAGGATATAAGCATGGTGATGGTGATCTTGTTTGCAAATTAAAAAAGAGCTTGTATGGGTTGAAACAAGCCTCCAGGCAATGGAACATTGAACTTACCAAGTTCCTTATTAGGCATGGGTATGAGCAATCCAAAAGGGATTACTCTCTTTTCTCTAAAAGTTGTGACAAAGAAACAAGTTATCATCCTTGTCTATGTGGATGATCTCTTGCTTACTGGAAATGATGATGAAGAAATTGCTAGAATCAAACTTAACTGATAGTGCCTTCACTATCAAAGATTTAGGAAGTATGAAATACTTCCTGCATCGAGTTGCCAGGAATGAACAAGGGATCATGTTAAATCAAAGGAAATTTATCCTTGATATATTGAAGAGCACAGCACCGAAAGTTGCAAACCTTGTAAGTGTCCTTTTCCTAAAGGGATCAAACTATCAACCGATGAAGGTGAATTATTACAAGATCCCGAATTCTACAGGAGTATCATAGGGAAACTTCTTTATCCGAACTTAACTCCCCGATATATCCTATTCTCGTCCAAGAATTGAGTCAATTTATGACTCAACCTAGAAAGCCACACCTACAAGCCGCTATTCATGTGATTAAATATCTTGCGGGGACCATCAACCTAGGTCTTTTCTATTCACTCAATCGAAATGAAGCTTCATGCCTTTTGTGACTCGGATTGGGGCAACCGTGCTTTGTGCACGTTCTCTCACAGAGTTATTGTGTCTTCCTTGGACAGCTCTTATTTCCGGAAGACAAAGAAGCGAAGACGTCTCTAAATCTTCTCTAAGCGAATATCGCCGCATGTCACACACCACAAGTGAGATTGTTTGGCTAGAAGGAATCCTCACCGATTTGGGTTTCCAAGTCCCTACTCCTATTGACCTATATTGTGATAACAAATCGCTATCTACTTAGCCAACAATCCTATCTTTCATGAAAGAACAAAGCATTTGAAAGTTGATTGCCATTATGTGAGAGATCATCTCACATCTGGTTTTCTCAATGTTCTTCATGTTAGGTCCTTTCTTCAACTTGCAGATCTTATGACCAAGTGTTTAAGTGAACAACAACACAAATTCTCTCTTTCAAGTTAGGACTGTTCACCACTAGTCCAACTTGAGGGGGTATATTGAACATATGGATGTACATAGTATATGAAATGTATATATCGGTTGGTACATAGTTACTTTCCTACACCCTCAATGTAGGATATTTTTTCTTTTTCTTACTTTCTGTTCCTAGGAGATATTTTGGCTGATCCAAGGTATTGGTAGCCGTTATTTTTGCTCTCTTTCTTATGTTGTCTTCTTGTACAGCTAAGGGTTTTAGTAGGGTTTTGCTATGTGTATATATAGGACATTTTTTGCACAGTAGCCGAGAGAGAGAAAGATAGATTGTAAATTTACACTCTTAAGATGAAATAGAAAATCAGGAAGAAATTTCCACAAAACAAAGTTTGAGTCTTTGCTTCTTTTCATATACCCACGGTGAACCAGGTCAGACCCGGACAGGTCAAGATTCTGATTGTCAGTGCCCCAGGTCATGATTGGTCAGGTTTTGTTCAACTGGGTCGAACACATTTGAATCATTGGATTCCCGGGTGCCGGACAGGTCTGAGCGTTCCATTTACAAGTCGATCTATTCCCGGATATGATCGTCCGTTGACATTTTTTTTGCCGGGTTTGCGCAGGTCGTATTTAGGTTTCATGTACGGTTGAGTTAAGTCAAATGTACTCGGGTTGAATTAGTGATGACCTTAGTTCGATCATTGTGAAACATCGGGTCCATTCGCTATTGAACGTCAACTCAACTTCGGGTAACTCCTGATCGGGCCATCTTGATTTTGTTATGGATTTTGTAAACGATTCATAGTAATAAAAGTATTAAGATCGACATATATATACATATGTGTGTGTGCGATAAATATATGGATGACAACGAAAAACCAATAAAAACACTATATTGATTACCGTGATGTTTAGAGTAATAATAATAGTAATAGTAACAAGGCTAACAATAGCAATAGTAATACAAATAAGAACAGGAATACTAACAATAACAATATAAATACTAATATGTTGAATCATTTTAATATAAGATTGATATCAAAATAATTGTAAAACCAATCTAATACTCTATTGATTATAAATTAGTATAACGACTCTTAATATGTTATAATATTATAACAAATGACAATCATACATTCATATGTTTACAACGACGGTTCATATGAGGCCTAAGTGATTATAACGAGGGTTCATATGTTCCAAGCTTTATATAAATGATTTATTATTATAAGCATTATGATTGATATATAAGTTTGTAAATAGCTATGAGGATAAGGAGAATAATAATAATAATAATAAACATAAAGTGATGATGATGATAATAATAATAATAATAATAATAATAATAATAATAATAATAATAATAATAATAATAATAATAATAATAATAATAATAATACAAATAATAACAATAATAGTAACAATGCTAACAATAGCAATAATAATACAAACAAGAACAGGAATATTAACAATAACAATAACAAGAACAATAACAATATAAATACTAATAGTAATAGTAGCAACAATGCTAATAATAACAATAACAATAACAAACATAACGTGGTATATATGTATTATGTTGTGACTATATATGATAAAGTATAAACAAACATTTCTATCAATATGTATGTTTAATCATTTTAGTATAAAATTGGTATCAAAATAATTGTAAAACGAACCTAATACTCTATTGATTATAAATTAGTATAATGACTCTTGATATGTTATATATAATACTATAACAAATGACAATCATACATTCATATGTTTACAATGATGGTTCATATGAGGTTTAAGTGATTATAACAAGTACTTGCTAGTTACCATATAGTTGGATTAAAACAAGTTGTTATTATTAGATAAGATCAATATAATGAATGTATGAATGTAAGTCGATAGTTCAAGATAACAATACTCCATTTAAGTTCATCATCTTTATGATGATAATATAACAAACAATCACTATCAACTCAATGAAGTTCATATATATAAGTTATATCGTTACACTATAAGTTCACTAAATATATATTATAAACAAATACATAATTGAGTGATATTTGCATACGTAACACTATAAGAATACTAGCTTAAGAAGTAAATCACTATAGAGTTGTAGAGCTTTCCTTAATAGGATACATTGAATAACATAGTTTATTATAACATATAGGGAGGTTTGTTAAATTACTATATCTTTTTGCATTTTAACAAGATCTTAATCGATTAAATCTTATTGCTTGTTCACAAGATCTTGATATGAAGCATATTGCTAATTTGCTATACTATAGTTCACGTAAATGACTATAATCAAAACATTAATTGAGCAACTAATAGTTGTATAAGTAATTTTCCAAGAAGTTTAGTTTCATAAGTAATGACCTTAGAGCAATATAACTAGCATAACTATAAGTCTATAACCGATTAGTGCTTACGCTATTTGTTATTCCCTAATCAATTCACCGACAAATGAGATAATTGACACGAGTAAATTTCGGTTAAACAAATAATATAAATTATGAAAATTTTAATTATTACTTTAGATAATTATGATTATTATTTGAAAATGGGGTTATAGAGTATGAGATTTGGGGTTTAGTTGTTTTGAATAATAATTTGGTAGGATTCTTGGTTTTCTTAAGGCAAAATCCAAAACCATTTAATGGGCAAAATCTAAACCGTTAGATGATCATAATCAAGGGCACACAAGAAAACAATACAAAGCACACGGATCATAAATATTAACCGTTGGATACAAACCATAAAAGACGCTGAACCGTTAGATCGTCTCCTAACCTATCACCTTCACCCTCATCTCTCTCCTCCAAACCCATATTTCCCGCCTAGCCTCCCTTCCTAGTTTCTACTTCTCTCAATGGACCACAACACAAGATCGGAACAAAGACGCCAAAGCAAGGGCAGCGATCGAGTTCAAGATGGCGCATCACCGGCGAAGGCAGAAGCACCGACGACGTCTAGCGGCAGCAACGGCAGAGCAGCAACAACGAACAAGAACAGGGGAGAGAGAAATACGGGGTTGGAGACTAAACGAACTGCGGCGGCTGAGCGACTGGTGGTCCGAGGAACCACCGCAGGTAAGGGGAATCTTCGTCATTGTCGTCATTCATCAATCTCTCCATTTTTCTTGAGGTGAGCTAATCTCTTAGCTCTCGTTAATTATGGAGAATTTACTTTGGTTTTGAGAATTTTGATTTTCTTTATTTTTTTCTAATTTTCCAGATCTAAAGAATTCTGTAGAAGATTTGAGCTAGAAGTTGAAGAAACATCTTCCTTGCAAATTTTTAAGTGAAGAATGAAGACGCAACTCGTTTCAAGCACTGAATTGTTTTTTTTTGGCTAAAATTTCTGTAAATTACTTAATTGTAGATTCATTTCTTTAATTTTCTGGATGTAAAGTTAAGCAATAAATTCGAATTTGCTGTAACTTTTACTTCATTATGCATATGCTTTAATGTGGAATTAGTCTATCTATTTTTGTAGCCGGTTCAATTGGGGTTTGTTCATCCTTGTAATACATCTAAAGACTAGATGGTGGAAGTTATAAAATATTCCTTCATCTCTTTCTTTGTTTTAGTTTGTTTGTAAAGTTTCCAGCCTCAATCTTTCTGGTTTTTGCATTTTGTATTCCAAGTTTGATATCAGTGGTACCATTATTGAAAAAAATTGAAATTGTAATTCTCACTGCTCATCTATTCTTCATTTAGTTCATCCTATCCGGTTATTCACTTGTTTGGAATTTCTAATATTTGGACTTTTTAAACTTTAAATTTGAAAGAAACGCATAAAAAAATAAAGTGGTGAAACAGAAAAAAATTCCAATGTTAACTGACCGTTCAAGCCGATACTTTAGAAAATTGTTAAAATACTACGTATATACATACATGTTGTGACTTTTGAGCTGTAGCCTGTATGATATATACATCAATAGATGTCAAATCAAAACAAGAGAGTAATGTATACAAATAATTCAAAAATAAATGAAAATAAAAATATAAACAAGTACATGATATTCAAAGTTTAACCCTTAAATTAAATGTAATTAAATTTTTTATTGAATTAATTATTAAATGTAAGCAATTTTATAAATTAACATATTTAAATGATTTTGTAGATATAAAAAAATAATTGAATTTTAGTAATATCTAGTTGAGTACGGTCGGGTTCGGGTTTGAATGCAGGTATGTCTGGTCAGGTCAGAATATAATCTTGCCAGGTGCCGGTCAGGTCTGGGTAATCCCAGGTCAGGTTTCGGTCAGGTCTGGGGACTGACCCTCACAGGTCGAACCAGGTTCAAGTCAAGTCAGAATCAGGTTGACCCAGCGGTCAGGTCTGTTTCTGACACCCCTATTCAAGACAAGAACAACATTAATGATAATAACGACCCGTTGAAATTAAACCTTAACGTACAAGAATGGGCAGGAGGTTGTTTTCATGTTTCAAGTATTAGGATTTCCTTTATTTTATATTTTTTCTGTTTTTCTAATAGTTGCAAAATTAACTCGATTGAAGACAGGGAAAAAGTGGGGTTTGAACAAAGATAATAGAGTATAAAACTATTCTTAGAACTCCAACCATCAGGTTAAGTAGCTTTTAGTTGAGTTGGTCATTTGACATGGTACTAGAGCCAGTGTGACATAAAGGTCACAGGTTCAAATCTCATCCACTCCTCCTTTATAAGTGGAATATTTAGCGCGAGGGAGGCCTGTGTTGCATCCACACTTCAGTCCCAATGGCCTCTCGCGTCAGGGGTGTGATAGGGTATAAAACTATTCATGGGACTCTAACCATCAGCTTAACCTATTCGTTGTGTTGGTCCTTTAACAAAAGAATCATGACGCAAAAATTTGACTGTATCCAAACCCGAAAATTTGAAGATTCTTTTACTTTGAAACTGTCTATGGATTACACATTATTTAAAAAAATTAAATATAAAATCAATGAATACATTATACAAATAATGTGTGTTCTTTTTACAACAAATATATACTTTCTCACAAAAAAAATCTGGCCATTAGATTGAATTCTAATAATCATACTACCTTCAATTATACAATACATGCAATATACGTAAGTGACACACGAATAGACAAGTCAAATTGTCTTCTATAGACCTGGGCACGAGCCGGCCTTGTTCACGGGCTTGGGGCAATGGCGGACCGTGTCGGGCCCGAGCCCGTGAGTGGCGTGCCTGAAATTTCTAAATTTTGTCCACGGGGCTGTGGGCTGGACTCGTGCCTCCTGCGGGCATGGCCCGTGTTTTATGTCATTTTTTGGATTCATTGCAGTTTTAGACTAACAAAATAAAGAGAAGGGGCGTTCGGCTCGCGGGCCAGCCCACGGGCCATATAGGTGGGCTCGTGTCGAGCCGGGCCTGGAATACTATTTCTTGAATGTGGCAGGCTTGCAGCCCATGTAGTGGACAACGGGCTCGGGTCGGACCGATGGCAAACCGGGTCTGGCCTGCCCGGCCAAAGTCCCAGCCCGTCCCATGCCCACCTCTAGTCTTTTATTATGTGCATCTGATTGCGATGAAAGTAGTGCACATGAGGTAGATAGGTGGGGTAAGTGAGCGCACAAGTTTATTTTTGGAAAAAAAATATATTTCACTTGTCTCACATTACTCTTTACACTTATCAGATAAATGGTTTTAGATGATAAGGTTTTTTTGTTATTGTATATATTTTTGTTAAAGTAATAGTAGGATATATCTCATAAATTAGAAGTGTAAAGAATAATGTGAGACAAATGAAGAAGGAAAGTATAAAGAGTGATGTTGGACCAACGGAATAATAAAACAAATAAATGTTGCAAATATTATAAAACATACCAAAAAAAGGATATATTGAAAGTGTTGCAAAACAATATATAATATCGTATTATACTTCTGTTTTTTTTTACTTGCAACATTAAAGTATGACACAAAAATTTAGAAGAGAAAAGATATAAAAAGAGAGTTTTGAAAAAAGGGACCCCATTTGTTAGCAGAGAGAAAGTGAAAATATATTGGCAAAAAATGTCAATATTGCAACTAATATGCAACTTTCTACAATAGAAAACATTATAAGTATAAAAAACGAGAAATAAATCATAATCCAAGACATCGCTCAGGCCAATAGATGGTTTAAATCTAAATATAGTAGAAGATCATATATTTAACTTAATTGTGGTATTTGATAATTTGGATTAAAGGTGATCTAAGTTGGTCTAGTCAGCTCACCCATCCAGGCCCAGCATAGTTTTAACCGGAGTTGGGGACTTTATTTCAGCCGAGTACCAACTTTTGCGCTTGACTATGAATTTGGGCCTGAACTACTATTTTGACAACCCTAGAAATTATCGTTTCGTGGGGCCGGAGCTATAGTTGCTGTCATTCAGGCTCATCATTCCAATTTCAAAAGTTTAGTTTATGAAATTTGGTTTAATATGCTCATGTGCTCCCTAGTTAGCATGGCAGCCCATGTCGCTTGTCTTTCTCACCAAGTTGTGGTAGGCTTAGCTACAGAAACCCAAGTCTTCTCTTAGCAATAAAAAGCAAAGCCCATGGGCAAAGCTTCTTTGGTTTTTTTAAGAGTAGGTAAGGAGAAGATAGAAGAGTGCTACTAAACTGGCAAATCTCACACGTTTACGAGTCAGTTTTGTAAGTCAAACTCATTGGGAGTAACGACTAACGAAGGATGGTAAAAGAACCTCAACCCCCCCCCATCTCCTAGTAGAGTTTGATTCATGATTTTGAAGTTATGAGGTCAATCCTTTACTGCTAGGATAAAGCTCCTTTTGTTAATATGGTCTATACATTTAACCTCCTCACCCTCCCATATGATGAATTGAGAACGATATTGCAGCCAAAGTCTAGTGATGCTGCAGCCCGTATACTTCCTCTGTTTCAAAATACTTGACATACTTCATTAGGCACGCTTGTCAACGCATAACTTTAACTATTAATATCCCTAATTTATTTACTACATGTAAAATTATAAAAAGTTGATATTCTAAAAGTATAATTTGAGACATATCTAACACTATCTCACATTATTTTATTTTTCCTTAAGTAAAAATCACAAAACATGGTCAAAATAGGGTGTGTGAATAGTGAAAAAAGCCAACCCGTGTCATCTATAAGAAGGAAGCATAATTTTGGGGATGTACTCCGTGTATATGGAAGTTTGGGGATCAGAATATAAAGTGAAGATTGAAAATTGCCAATTTATAAAAGGAAAAATTGTCAAGAATAAGTTAACCTTTGGGCAGTCTGCTCAAAATAAGTTAGACTTTGGATTAACTCTGAATAAGCAAAGCTTTTGGAGGTATCCGTTTTTAATAGGTTCAACAGGTAAACAACCTGTTATTTTAGGTAACTTGTCCACGTGTCTTATTTTTATTGGTTTAGATTTTTAATTTTAATTTTATTTAAATTCTAAATATTAATTAAATTAATAAAAACTAAAAATAAAAACCCATCTAGTTTTCCTACCTAAAACCCCTCCCCACCCCTTCCCCACCCCGGCGAACACCCCCTCCCCCCACCACTATCCCCTCTCCCCCAATTCTCTCCACAAAAACATCCCCACACCAGAAAATCCCATTCACCAACATCCTCGAATCGACCGCAATCATCCTCGGAACGCAACCACTATACTTATGTAAACGAAGAATCAAAATGACATAAACCAATATATAACAAATACGTAAAACGAAGAAAAGTAACATAAACAAACATTGATGAACAAAGTCTCTTATTTGTACAGCTTGTGCATGTTTTCCGCAGGGACTTATCGAGTCGAACTTATTCAGAAGACACTAGAGGAAAAATAAGGAAGGGCTGCAGTCAAAACAGCCCTAAGGGCTGCGTTTTTGGCCAGCAGCCCTTTCCGTAGCAGCCCTTCAATAGAAAAGAAGGGCTGCGGTTCAGGCCAAAAACGCAACCCTTCTTAGCTGGAAGGGCTGCGTTTTTGGCTTAAACAACGAAGGGCTGCGGTTTTAGGCCAAAAACGCAACCCTTCTTTAAGTGAAGGGTCTGCGGTTTAGGCCTAAAACTGACCCTTCGTATTCGCTATGTTTTTTTTTTAAAATAAATCCGCTAGCCTTGCCCGCCCCGCACGCCCACCCCTCGCTCTCCCCCCCGCCCCCCGCCACCCCCGCACTCCCCCGCCTAGCCCCCGCCAGCCCCGCACGCCCACCCCCGCCCACCCCCCCCACACCCAGCCCCACCCCCGCATTCCCCCCCCCCACCCCCGCCCACCCCCGCACTCCCCTAGCCCCGCACCCCCACCCCTGCCACCCCCTTCACTCCCCGCACCCCCACCTCGCCCCACCCTCTCGCCGCCCTCCACCCACCTGCCGCCAGCCACCCCAAAGACCCCACCAGCCCCCTAGCCAGCTCCCCACCGTGGTAGCCCCCCCCCCCCACCCCACCCCCCACCTAACACCTCCCTTCGACACAAAAAAAACCGATCGAATTGCAATAATATATGACAAGTTTTTGAACGTAATAATTGACTTTAAATATATATATTTAATAATGTAAAAAGTGTACATAGAATTGATACCAAATAGTAGATCTAGCTAATTATATCACGAATTCCACCAAAATGTATCATAAGCAATCATCACAAAAGGTGGGACGCCAATGTAATCCCCCATAATTTTAAAGGATTTTATAAACATATTTTCGCATTTACATATTTATATTTTAGTTTTAAATGATTTGATTATTTAAAGAAGGTTGACTATTTTGAAAGTCAAAGAAATTATTTTAAGGAAGTTAAAATGTTTTGTTAGGCATGTTTTGAAAAATGTTTGAAATACTAATTGGATTTGGAAAAGAAGTTTAAATGGTCTTGAGGAACCCAAATTCTAAGTGGATTAGGAAAAAGGATCTCTATTGATGTTAGGAGTTCTAATTCATCAATCATATTCATCATCAAACTCTATTCAAACTCAAACTCCTTTTCCTAAGCCCAAAAGAAAAACCTACTTATAAATACTTAAACCCAATTATTTTACCACACAACTTTCTCTCTCCTCCCTCACCTACAAACCGGCGCCCTATATCTCTTTCACGTTCTTTTTCTTCTTCTCCAATTTTCTTTCTTCTTCTTCAAGTAAAGCTTTCTTCTTCGCCAAGAAACGTCACAAAACCTTCAAAACCCTCAGTTTCGGCGAGCAAGGGCTGCTGCGTGGCCTGTTGATTTCCGGCACTTTCATTCCTTTTCTTGGTTCTTTGCTTCGTTGGTTAATTTCTTTTCTTCTTCCTCAAGTTTCCATTAAAGACTATGTTTTTATGCTTTATTTTAATGTTAATCATGATTATTGATTTTAATTTACTGTTTCAATAAATAATCTTGATTCATATATATTATATATTATAAGAATAAAAATTCAGATTTGTTTATTATTGTTAGATTGAAGTTTTAACCATTAAAGCATGGATTTTTAGGGTGTTAATTGTTAGAAAACCGTAGTAGCATGTTGTATACTATGAGATTGGTTTAGATTATGAGTTTAAACATGTTTGCATATGTTTAAAGTGGGTTTTATGATTTTATAAGTTGCTGGAATTTCAGAAAAGATTTTATTTAGGGAGTTTTAAGAATTTTAATTACTAGTATGGTAGTACTATGCTAGGAATTAAAATTAATTGAAGTTTTGATAGTAAAATCAACTTTTGAATATGTTTAAAGGGGATTTTAAATATTTTAAAGTTGCTGCATTTTTATTTAAGAGTATTGATTTTAGTTTATATTGATTTCTAGGCGGAGAATATTCTGTAGGAGACTTTTAAAGAGTTAAAAGTGGTCTACCGACTAGTTTACACAAGGTACGTACATACATGTGTGCTATATGTAATTAGTATCATGATTTAAGGAGGAAAAAAGTTGTAGTATCATGTATAGGAACTTTATAAGTTCATATGTGATTTCTAGTATGATTGATTTCTACATGTTTTATGCATGTGTGCAAGCATGTTAATTATGAGATTTATTATGAGTAAAGAATTGTCATGTTTGTATGGATTTATTGATGCAAGCATGTGGATGGGAACTTTATTTATTAATTCACATGGGGGAATTAATATATTATTAAGATTGATTCATGTTATTCATGTGTTCCCTTATAAGTATTATTTTCACTACTTTATGAGGACTGTGGGCCTTATTTGGTAAGTTGATAAGTATGCCTTTTAAAGGTAAGTTTGATTGTTGGCTAGGTTCAACAAATAAGAAAGTTGAGATTAAAAGAAAGTAAGTCTTGGGTTGTAAGTTGTGATCACTTATTAAATCCTAAGATGAAAGAAGTTCAGTTGTGAATGTTTGAATTGTATTTCTGTGTTGCTTGTATGTGTGTCATAACAAGTAATAACTTGTGAAGAACGTAAAGTGTAACGAGGATAGTTATAGACTTTAGACTGGTGCACGTCTAGAGTTGGACATTAGGAGTTGGGGTACATGGTGAGCGAGCCATGGCTTTTTACGGGAGATGGATTGATCACCATCCCTATTACAGTTAGCAAAGGTTCCTCGATATCGCAGGTCATTTCTGGAATACGTGGTAGCTCCCGTATTTCGTCTTCTTAGTGAAGGCATTAGTAGATAAGACAACTCAGGTCCAATAACTATTCCATTTGAGTAATAAAAAGATGTTTAGAGTTTAGTTCAGTTAAAGTTGTCTGCAGAATGTTATATGATTATATTATTATTTATTCCTGCATGTTATTTATTTAGTATCCTGCTAGGAACGCTTATGTATTAGTATGTAGTACTCAGCTTTGCTGATTACGTGCTTTGTTTGTGATTGTGATCATGGCTTTGCCTTATTGATCCTGTGATGACCCATTTTGGTGAGCAGATTCTTTAAAGCATTGACTTTACAGGTTTGCAGATGATGAATCATTGGGAACCTGGGAGTGGAGAGAATGTGTAATCAAGTATATTTTATTTTCTGCATTAGTAGGAACGTACTTTGTTAAGATTATTTGAGTAGACTTATTTAGAATGTTTGATTTTAAGGTACTTACTTATTTATTTATTTATAATAAAGATTAAAGTTTAGATATATGTTTTCCGCTGCAAAATTCTGAATAAGCCGATACGTTATCACACGGGCGATAATACTTGGGTAATTCTCTAAGTTTTATATTATAAAGGTATTTCTGAAAAGAGAGAATCATCGGGGTGTTACAGCCAACTTATCTCGAACTTCATGTAATTCGTCTATGGTGAAGGCCCTCAAACTTGGTGTGTTATTCATATAAACCTTGCAAAACAACCAAGGAATAAACACATAATTAATATAAGAATTCAATCATTTACCGTAGTTAGTAGTTCTAAAAATGACATATACCTTCCCGAAATTCAATCAAAAACAAATGCGAGCCTAAAACTCTACACACTAGTTATATTATACCTCATATTATCATGTTCAAAAAGAAAATGGAGTTAAATGACTCGCGAAACAGGATTTGGACGCGAAAAGGCAAAAATAGGCCTAAAATCACATTTACGTTCCCGAAATTCAACCAACAACAAATTCAAGCCTAAAAATCTACACAATATTTACATTATACCTCATATTATCATGTTCAAAATGAACTTGGGGTTAAATGACTCGATAAGTACGAATTGGACGCGAAAAGGCAAAAATAGGCCTAAAATGACCTTTTCGTTCCCGAAATGCAACCAACAACAAATGCAAGCCTAAAACTCTACACAATAGTTACATTATACCTCATATAATCATGTTCAAAAAGAATTTGGGGTTAAATGACTCGATAAGTACGATTTAGAAGCGAAAAGGCAAAAATAGGCCTATAATGACCTTTTCGTTCCCGAAATGCAAGCAACAACAAATGCAAGCCTAAAAATCTACACAATAGTTACATTATACCTCATATAATCAAGTTCAAAAATAATTTGGGGTTAAATGACTCGATAAGTACGATTTGGAAGCGAAAAGGCAAAAATAGGCCTAAAATGACCTTTTCGTTCCCGAAATGCAACCAACAACAAATGCAAGCCTAAAAATCTACACAATAGTTACATTATACCTCATATAATCAAGTTCAAAAAGAATTTGGGGTTAAATGACTCGATAAGTACAAATCGGACGCGAATCGATCAAAATAGGCGTAAAATGACCCGAGAATCAGGTTACATGGCAATGGAATGCCCATCAGCTGGTAGCGGCGGAGATGGTGGGAAATGTTACAAATGTGGAGAGCATTCCATTGCCATGTGACCTCACTCTCCACATTTGTAACAAAGTCCTACCACCACCCCCACTACTGCCCCCCCACTGCACTCCATCATTGCCATGTAGGCCTAAAATGACCTTTTCGTTCCCCAAATTCAACCTACAACAAAAATAAGCCTAAAAATCTACACAATAGTTACGAATTGGAGAAATTACACAGACCTGAGTTTATGTCTCATGATTTATTGACCTTCCGCCGTTTCTTAGGATCTTCAAGTACATGTATCCCTTCCGTGTGATCTACACGCATATAGTTCTCCGACATATTCACATCATCTTCCACACTATTTTCAGGATAGGTAAAATGGGGGAGGTCCTCAAATGCATCATATTCTTCCTCATTATCAACATCACCAATACCGAGGATACTCCTTTTACCAGGTACAACAATTGACCACTTATTATCAGCAGGATCAGTTACAAAAATACTTGCTTAAGTTGTGATGCAATTACAAATGGCTCCTGAGTTTCACGTAGACGACTAAGGTCAACAAGAGTGAATCCGCAAGGATCATCTTTTCTTACGCAACGTCGATTATCGTCAACCCACTTGCAACACAAGAGGCAAATATTAAAAGTATAGTAGTCCAGCTCCCATATTTCTTGTATTCGCCCATAATAATTGCTTTCAGCATGTACAGGCGACTTATCCTTCGAGCTTGCGTATTGTGTAGATGACGCCACAAGTGAAACACCACTATTTTGTTGCGATGTTGACTTCAGATCTTGACGTTCAATCCAAAACGTATACCTATTAATATCATAACCCTCATAAGAACGTACAGCTTCACGAGGACCAAATGCTAACCACTTGACTGTTTCAGGAACACTTTCATCCAAATCATTCACTATTCGTTTAGGAAACCAATCAATGAAAGTCTTGTTATGCATTTGCGTCAATGCCCTAACTCCTTTTCCAGGATTGCTAACACGTAATTCCTCCATATGTTCATTTAAATAAGGATGGACAGCTGCTACGTGATGCAATACAAATAAGTGAGCTTGTGTACGCTTTTCTACGGAAGGTGTGATCAATTTTGAACCAATTGTACCCTTGCCCTCAAGTCTGCCCTCGTGTCGGGATGTCGGAAGTCCAACAGGATCAACACTAGCAAAATACTCAACCACAAAATTACTGATCTCTTCACCCACAATCCCTTGAATTATACTACCTTCTGGTTGTGCAGGATTCCGAACTTTATCCTTCAAATTGCCCATATATCTCTTAAAAGGATAGCACCACCTCAAAAACACTAGACCACACAGCTTAATTTCTCGAACTAGATGGACAATGAGATGAACCATAATGTCAAAGAATGCGGGGGGGGGACATCTCAAATTTGCATAGAGTTTCAACTACTCTGGCCTGCAAGGAATCGAGGGTCGACGGTTCTAGGACTTTGCTGCATATTGTATGAAAAAATGAACAAAGTTCTGTAATGGTGTGTCTCACATGCTTTGGAAGTATCCCATGAATTGCAATCGGTAAGAATACTTGCATCATGACATGACAATCGTGAGATTTCATACTCGTTAACTTCAACTCACCATTTAAGGTAACAAATCGCTTCATATTCGATGAGTAGCCAGTTGGAACCTTAATGCCATACAATGACTCGCAAAAAATCCGTTTCTCTGCACGCGACATCGTGTCGCAAGCTGGTGGCAAATAATTCTTCTCCGAATCCTCCACCTTCTTTTTACTTTTCTGAGTTTCATCATCAACCCTTTCCTCCACTACTTTCTTCTTCCTTCCGTCCCTTTTCTGAGCCCACAACTCTGGTCGAAGCCCCTGTTTTTCCAAGTAAAGTCGTGACACCTTAACATCTTTTGTCTTGCCCGGAATATTCATAAGTGTCGCAAGAATAGCTTCACAAACATTCTTCTCTATGTGCATGACATCCAAACAATGTCTGACCTTTAGATCTTTCCAATATGGGAGTTTCCAAAAAATGGACTCCTCTTTCCATAATCCTGTAGGTCGATCAACCTCACTAGCAGGTTTACCAAAGATTGTTTCAATGCCCTTCACCTGATTATAAACTTCAGTACCATTTAATGGTCTACGAGCAACTTCTTCTTCAACCGTCCCATCGAATGCCTTCTTCTTAAATCGATAGGGATGGTCGCGTCTGAGGAGCCTTCGTATGCGCATATACACATGTTTGCAGCCCTTAAGGTGTGTAGACTTCATGTCATCTACACAAATCGGGCAGGGTTGTTTTCCTCTAGTCTTACCCAGATAAGTTCCCATAAGCTGGATAATCGTTCATAGTACAAAAAAGCATGGCACGCAGAGTGAACATCTCATTAGCATACGCATCAAATACTAACACTCCTTCGTTCCACATCTTCTGTAAATCTTCAACAAGCGACTGGAGGTATACATCTATGTCATTTCCAGGTTGTTTGGGCCCGGATATAAGAAGCGACAGCATTATGTACTTGCGTTTCATGCACAACCAAGGAGGCAAGTTATAAACCACTAAAACTACTGGCCATGTACTATGCTGCGAACTGAGATTGCCAAAAGGGTTCATGCCATCCGTACATAATCCAAGCCTCAGATTCCTATCCTCATTACCAAATGCCTTATGCACCCTGTTGATACTTTTCCACTCAGGCGAATCAGCCGGATGCTTGAGCAGACCGTCTTTCTTCCTACGATCTGCATGCCACCTCAAATTCTTCGCATCTCCATTAATTGAGAACATGCGCTTAAATCTAGGTATTATGGGTAGATACCACAACACATTAGCTGGTGGTCCTTCACTACCTCCAGCTCCTTCACGCTTGTACCTCGACAATCCACAACGTGAACACTCATGTAAATGCTCATACTCATTACGATAAAGCACACAATCGTTAGGACAAGCATGTATCCGCTCGTACTCTAACCCGAAAGGACACATCAGTTTCTTCGCATAATAGTACGACTTTGGCAGTTCATTTCCATCAGGGAGCATATCAGCTAAAACTTCCAACAACGATGTGAAACTAGAGACCGTCCAACCAGCTTTCGACTTAATGTTGAACAGTGTTATCACGGCGGAAAGTTTGGTGTACTTTGTACAACCTGGATACAACGGCTTTTCAGCAGCCTCAGACATAGACTCAAAAATACGAGGTCGTTTACACGACTAATCTTCAACCTCGTGTATCATCTCGTCTACCCGATCCCTATCATCATCTGCAAACTCATCATCCCAATTCTCATCCTCGAACTCATCATCCTTCTTTTCTTCACATACATCGTTCATTACTCTAGAGCTTCCTATATACTTCCCCTGCTCACCATGCCAAACCCATACGTGGTATTGAGGCCTAAACCCACGGCGAAAGACATGCTCCCTAACCAAATGTATACTACTAACCTTGCTCACATTTCAACAATCGACACAAGGACAATAAAAGTCGACTGCTCCAGAGGATGCTTGATATTGTAATACAGATGTACAGAATTCTGAGACCCCTTTCACAAACTCAATCGATTCACGACTACCATACATCCAAGTACGATCCATCTCATTCAAGAAGACCTCTAATAATTAAACATAACCATTCATTATAATGCATCAATCATTATTTAAGTACATACACTCACATATTCAAATCACACACGTATAGAGTAAGCTAAGATAGTGACATGTTCAAATGTATGCATGCAGCCGAAGGTCCTTATCACTCCAACCTAACCCATCCTTGGACGTCTAATCTCACTAGTGAATATATGCCAACTTTTCAATTCTAAGGAAAATCCGACAGCATTTTCCTACAGTTCTCCAAGTACACAATGTAGATAATTGCTTATCTACATATGTACCCAGAGAACAATGTAGAGAAACGATAAGCCAAGAATTTCCTCAGAATTGAAAAGAAGACACACATTCACCACCTAAGTGAGATCAAACGTCCAAGAACAATCCCCAACAAGGGGACTATTCAAGACTTACTCCTAATGAGTAAGTCTTGAACGGGTATCTAGGCATATGATGATGATTCAAACAACTTGTAGATTTCATAGCTAAATTACATTGCGTTTTCATACAATCTCATATCAAGAAATATACATACACTACACAAACCCTCCCCCACCCCGCCCCCTTCTTCCTAGCCCTCCCCCACCCTAGACCAGCCTCCCCAACCCCCCCCCACCTGCGAGCCCTCCCCCCTCCCTCCCCCCCTCGCCCGGCCTCCCCGGCCAGCCCTCCCCCACCCCCTGCCCACCCCTCCCCCACCCACCGCCCAAACATCCCCCACCCCCTACCCACCATCCCCCGCCCTCCCCACCCCCTACCCGGCCTCCCAGCCCTCCCCCCTCGCCCAAAGACCCCCACCCCCTACCCACCTCCCCCAAGCCCTCCCCCACCCCCTACAATCACATTTTACAACACAAAATAGAAGAGAAATGAAATAAAACAAATTAATTAGAGAAATGAAAAAGAGGAGAAAGAGTGAGAGGGGAATTACCGACAATGCAGTAGTGGTGGTGGTGGTGGCGTCAAGGTGCGCTGAGAGAAAATAAGAAGAAGGAGCTCAGGCGATGGTGCGTTGCTCAGGGGACGTTTCCGGCGTTAGTGCGTCAATGTCGGTGCTCCGGCGATGGGGCGGTGCTCCGGTGATGGGCGTTAGGGCTGTGCGAGTGAGTGTGAGGGAGAGGGGTGGGGGGAAATTTTTCTAAGGGAACGAGGGAAATTTGGGATGCATGTGTGTACTGTGTGTTGCGCGCAAAACTAAAGGCTTGCTTGGGCGGGATGTGAAGGGCTGCGGTTATCCCAGAAAACGCAGCCCTTCGTGTATGAAGGGTTGCGGTTTCTGGGCTAACCGCAGCCCTACATTAATAGGGTTGCGGTTAGCCTTAAAACCGCAGCCCTTCATACAGTTTGAAGGGCTGCGTTTTCTAGGTAACCGCAGCCCTTCACTAAAAGGGTTGCGGTTCCCTTGAAAAACCGCAGCCCTTCATACACGAAGGGCTGCGTTTTCCAAAAAACGCAGCCCTTCCTTTTTTTTCCCTAGTGAGATCATCTTATCCTTTAGAAGGGACGGTTAAGCCGTAGTTCAACACGTCACCGTTGGATGTGAGGGTGAGGAAGTAGTGAGTCTCGTCTAGTTTGAGGGTAGATTCGTCTTTTGTAAGCGGCCATTGGAGTTGGTCTCCGATTCTTGCTAAAACGGCAACTGAGGTTGCGTTTTGGCGGAGAAGGATTACTTCGAGGTTGCCAAAAGCGAGCTTGTTTCTTTGTTGATTGTCAATTCAGTGGACAACAATTGCTGGGATTTTTATTAGGAGCTCCTCTGTTGCATCAATGGTGGCTGAGGGTTGTTCTGAATGGGAATTTCCAGTTCCAACCATGGGGAATTGCTGAAAATAATTTAGTCAAAAGTTAGGTCAAAGGAAAGAGAATTTTGGAAGTTTGGTTGTTAAGGAGGGGCTGAGGTGTTGGTTGTGGTGGGGAGGAGGGAGAAAGAGAGGCTGGAGAAGATGGTGGAATGAGCTAGAGAGGTATGGATGGGGGAGGAAAAAGGTTGGAGGAGAGAAATTAGTCAAAAGAAAAAGAAAATTAAAATTAAAAAAAGACTCATTCTTCAGGTCACCGGTCACCTGAACCTATTAAAAGATAATACCCTCTTAAGATTTACTTGTTCAGAGTTAATCCAAAGTGTGACTTATTTTGAGCAGACCGCTTAAAGGTTGGCTTATTCTTGACAATTTTTCCTTTATAAAATTATTCTTATTACCTTGTTTAGATAATGATAGTTGGGAATTGAGGCCCTTAATTCCCATTGATATCCCACATTCTCATCACAATGCCCTTAGACAAGGGGTTTAAATTTATCGCTTTAAAATTACTAGGCGCCGCCCTAACTTTATATGCATTTTTCTTAAATAAATAAATGAAAAATAAAAAAGTGTCAGATACCAGATAATAAATCAAGTTAAAACTTTTTGTTCTAGAAATCTAGAAGTGTATTATTTTATTACTTAATTTGATTCCATATTGATGTATGAGATTGGTACTATGTATTTACAAAATGATCAGTGGTGGAAAATTATCATTAGATGTATGAGATTGGTTCTCATGCTTGCACGTACTTTTTTCTTGATCGGATGTCTGCGCGTACTTTTTTTTTTTTTTGGTGAACACAGGTAACCAAACACAATTAGAGAGTTGTGGCAAAAAGCCGATTACAATCCATAGAGAGTAACTTCTGACAGTAATTAGGGGAGGTGGGAAAATGCCTAATTACATCAATGTTAACTAAACTATGCCGACACTCTTGAGCCATCATATCCGCCACTTGGTTGTCTTCCCGTCTAGTGAAGGTAAGGCTGGTTTCCTGGAAGTAATGCCGCAGCTCCCTGCAATCCATAATCAGATCACTATAAAAATCAATCTACTCGGAATTACCATTGATAGTGTCAACTGCTTTTTTACAATCGGAAATGATGGCAATATGTGTGAACTGTTTATCTCTTGCCATCTCAAAACCCTGACGTATAGCCAATAACTCTGCATAATGTGGGTCAATAGCATATGATGAAGAATAATAGCCAAAGAGCCAACCTCCTAAAGAATCTCTAATAACTCCTGCCCAACTTGCCTTGGTTTCAATGTTCACAAATGATGCATCCACATGAATATGGACAAAGGGAGGGGGAGAAGGTTTCCACTTACTAGGCCGAACCGAAGGATCAAGTCTGGGGGACGATTGGGCGGCCCTAAATTCTTTGGCAAGGTTAATGGCCTTGGTAAGCGTGACATGGGCCGGGGCATGAGTTTTCTTATCAAAAAATGCTCGGTTTCTACCTTTCCAACTTTCAAAACAAATCATAGGGAAAAGGATAGATCAACTCAAACCACTACTATGCTGCTGCTTACTACTACAAAACCGAAGCCACTCCTTGATGTTGCTAAAGTCCCAGAAGGGTTGAGGAGGGGAAAGGAGATTCCAAATGTTCGTAGCTGCACTACAATCCCGGACGACATGAATCGAAGACTCAACCATAGAATTACAAAAGGGACAAAGAGGGGAAGGAATGACATTCCTTTGATGTAAAAGCGAACAATTAGGAATGCGATCCCACCATAACAACCAAAGGAAAAACCGGATTTTGGGAGGGGCATCTAACTTCCAAACCCAGTCACCCCCTCTTTGAGCCTTATGATCTTTGACAATTTCATTATAAACCTCGGAAAGGTAAAAACGTTCTCTATCCACAACTGAATAAAAGGACGAGTCGATTGTGTGATGTTTGATGGGTAAGGCATAAATCCTTTGAATGATGTGCTCAGGAAGATTTAAGGAAAGGTTGTCAAGGTTCCAAGAATTATCAATAATTAGCTCACCAACTGTTAGATTTAATTCATTGTCAAACAAGGGGCCCTGAACAAGGCTCCTCAAAGGACCAACACCTATCCAATCATCCTCCCAAAATTTTATAGAAAGACCATTACCCAGTTTCCACTTCCTACATTGCTTAAGAATAGACATTCCAATCCCCACATTCTTCCAAATTTGAGATCCCTTTTTAAAAGCGATGGAATAATTATGGTTCATGTATCTAGAGACGATACAGTCCTTAGCTAAACTAGTATCGGGACCTTCGGTCAAGTTCCAACTCAATTTTGCTAACAAAGCTAAGTTTAAGTCTTCATGACTTCGATCCCTAACCCCCCCCATTGACTTAGGAAGGAAAGTATGGGATTGGCCCACCAGGTGCATTTTCTTTTTTCCCTCCCCTTCACCCCATAGGAAATTGTTACACAATCTATCTAAGTCGAGAAGAGAAGCTTTCGGAAATTTGGTTACTTGCATGTAATAGGAAGCAATAGTATTGACGGTTGAGATAATAAGAGTAAGTCTACCCGCTCAAGAAAGAAGCTTAGACTTCCACATAGCAAGTTTTCCCCTTACCTTGTCAATGACAAACTGAACATCCTTCTTTCTAGGCCTCTTATGTGAAAGCGGAAGGCCTAAGTATAACCCCAAATCCTCACTTTCTTTAACATTCAATGTATCCTGGAACAATTTCCTATGTTCGTCCGAGGTATTAGGAGAGAAAATAAGTCTTTTTATCCTCATTTATCTTTTGACCTGAGGCATGGCTGAAAATCTTCATGATGTCCCTGAGCTTAAAGGAGGTGCTCTCATCAACTCTACCAAAAATCAGAAGATCGTCCGCAAAGAGAAGATGCGAAATTGGAACCCTATCTCTACCTACCCAAAAAGGCGTCCACACCTTATCCCTATAAGCTTGATTTATAAGACCAGTAAGAAACTCAAGGCAGATATTAAAGATAAAGGGGGACATGGGATCACCTTGCCTAAGGCCTCTAGAATGGTGGAAAGGCTCCGACTTTTTGCCATTAACCAAAACCGACGAGCTTGCTTTATTGATGCAATTCATGATTAGAGAGATGGAGTGAGAATCAAGGTTATGCATAGAAAGACAATGACGAATAAAGTCCAATTCTAGACGGTCATACGCTTTTTCTAAGTCGACTTTGAAAGTAAACCATCCATGTTTTCCTTTTTTCTTTTGCATTGCATGGAGGATTTCCGAAGCAACAACCAAGTTAATATCCGTATTCCTACCCTTAATAAACCCATTCTGGTTATGCGAGACCCACTCAGGAATCAAAGGTTTCATGCGATTGACCAAAATTTTTGTAGTAAGCTTGTACACGGTGTTACACAAACTAATCGGCCTAAATTGTTTGACACATTCGGGATTAGGCTGTCTAGGGATAAGGCAAATAAGGGCATGACCAAGGTCATTAGGAATTTCCCCGTCTTGGAACCATTGTCTAATACTATTGCAAATACCCTCTCCCACAATATGCCACTCTTTTTGAAAGAAAATTGGATGAAAACCATCCGGGCCAAGGGCTTTGAGCGGTTTCATCGAGAAGAGAGTTTTTCTAATTTCATAATTGGACGGGGGGAAGCTTATAGAAACTAGGTCTTGTCTTTCCCCTAGTTGCACTCTATCCGAATGACACTTTTCGGTTGTATAAAGATGAACATAGAAACTCCTAATGAGATAGGTGAGAGCTTGAGGTTCCGAGATTTGGTTACCACTATTGTCATGTAAGCATCTAATCGAGTTATAGTGGCATTTGATAAGGACAGAACGATGAAAGAAAGTTGTGTTTCTATCACCATAGTTAATCCAATCCACCCTACTCTTAGCCAGCCACAACCATTCTTCCTGAAGAAGAACCTCAATAAGTTCATTTTGGAGTTCCTCTTCAATATTGAGGTGGTATATTGAAGAAGGGTTAAACTGCAGATAATTTTGAATGCCACTGAGACGATCGTGAATACGCTTTTTGCGAGCATACACATTCCCGAAAACCGAATGGTTCCAACTTGTGAGCTACTAATATTCATAAATGCACATTAAAAATATTATGTCTCCTTATGAATGACAATGAGTTTAGCTCTGTTTACAGATGTCATGCCCAAAATTTGAAATTGATTTCCTTCTCTATCATTACATTTTTTTTGCTCTCTCTATGTTCCCCGTGTGTATAAAACATTTTGTGCGTATGTTCAAATTTAGATGGTTGGCCACAATTCCTTGTAACCAATCTCCTAGAAGGGGTTACTAGAGATGGCAATGGGTAGGGTCTGGGTAGGGTAAGGCTAGACCCGTACCCATACCCTAATTTTTGGATGTAGACCCATACCCTACCCATACCCATAGGGTAAAATTTTTTAGGACCCTTACACGTACCCGTAGGGTCCGATAGGGTATGGGTAGGGTCTAAGGTCTAAAATGGGTCCAACATAAAAAAAAAATTCCGCTTACATTTTCACGTGTATATAAAATCGTTAAGCGCAATTTTATATATTAATTTTGCAATTAGCATCCATAATATCACATATTCACATTCTATAGCAATACATAGTTTTTGCACATCCCAAAAGTCTCATACATCAAAATATGAATAAAGAGAGTGACACTGTGATAGTGAGAGACTGAGAGTAGAGAAAGATAGTGATAGTAGAGCGAGAGAGTGACACTGTGATAGTGAGAGACTGAGAGTAAAGTGAAAGATGAGACCTGATTGTGATTTGCGGCTAAAATTCCTGGGTGAGGCAGGGTTTTAGATTTACTGGAAGGATATGTTTATATATATATATATATATATATATATATATATATATATATATAGGGGAGTAGGATCCGCTGAAAACAACCGTTAATCGAAACCGAAAACAGGGTAACTTTTAGCAATTTTGGGTAACTTTTAGCAATTTTTGGGTAACTTTATATATATATACTTCAAGGGTAACTTTTAGCACTTTTAGGGTAACTTTATATATATGTTCAAGGGTAACTTTTAGCACTTTTAGGGTAACTTTATATATTTTAAGGGTAACTTTTACCACTTTTAGGGCAACTTTATATATTTTAAGGGTAACTTCTTTTAGTGTAACTTTGATTATAGTTAAACCTATGCAGGATTCGAACCTACATCGTTGTGTATTACACAATGCTCTACCAATTGAGCTAATAGGTTGTATGAAATTCGTCAAAGATATGTGAGAGAGAGGAGGTAACAAATAGCTTTAAAACAACAACTAATAACAATATTTGGGAAACTAATAAAACACATATTATGCTATACCATAATGAACAAGATAAAAATAACAAAGAGGACGCCAAAAGCATAAAACTAGACATTACCACATGAAACGAAAGATTTTGAAAATTAAAATTGCAAGAAGATTGATTGCATATCAGTCAAAGTTACTGTTATAATACTCAAAGTTACCCTAAAAGTGGTAAAAGTTACTCTTATAATATATAAAGTTGCCCTTGGAATATATAAAGTCATCCTTAATATAATATAGTTACCCCAAACTGGTAAAAGTTACCCTTAAAATATATAAAGTTGCCCTTGAAATACATAAAATTATCCTTAATATAATCTAGTTACCTTAAAACTGGTAAAAGTTACCCTTAACATATATAAAGTTGCCCTAAAAGTGGTAATAGTTACCCTGTTTTCAGTTTTCAGATTAAGAGTTGTTTTCACAAGATCCTATTCATATATATATATATATATATATATATATATATATATATATATATATATATATATATATATATATATTTATTTATTTCTTTATTTTAATTTTTAAAAAATAGAAATATATATTTTAATTGGTGCGGGTCCATGGGTAGAGTCTAGGTAGGGTCTGGGTATATGAGGAGTGGACCCTTACCCTACGCATCCATAATATCACATATTCACATTCTATAGCAATACATAGTTTTTGCACATCCCAAAAGTCTCATACATCAAAATATGAATAAAGAGAGTGACAATGTGATAGTGAGAGACTGAGAGTAGAGAAAGATAGTGATAGTAGAGCGAGAGAGTGACACTGTGATAGTGAGAGACTGAGAGTAAAGTGAAAGATGAGACCTGATTGCGATTTGCGGCAAAAATTCCTGGGTGAGGCAGGGTTTTAGATTTACTGGAAGGATATGTTTATATATATATATATATATATATATATATATATATATATATATATATATATATATATATATATATATATATATATATATATTTATTTTAATTTTTAAAAAATAGAAATATATATTTTAATTGGTGCGGGTCCATGGGTAGAGTCTAGGTAGGGTCTGGGTATATGAGGAGTGGACCCTTACCCTACCCTTACCCGATAGTACCAGGACCCATACCCTACCCTTACCCTTACCCATAGGATCCAAAAAATTAAGACCCATACCCTAATTTTAGGGTAGAGTCTGGGCGGGTCTGGGTAGGGTCATGGACCCATTGCCATCCCTAGGGGTTACCAACCCAAATGGTGTATTTCCTTACAGCAAAAGAAGGCAGTGTTCACTAACTGGTAGTACATGAAAAGAAAATATTCTCATCGTGCAAAAAAGCATGTGTATAGTTTTTTCGGCATAAACTACGTTAGTCTTAACTGCTCTATACGCCCTATATATAGATCGCATCGATACAAACGGACTATCTTTCTTAGACTCTTATCTAGAATGTAGATAAGGTAATCAAGCTGCCTTGTTTTGGTAAACATATATGCTTCAGTAGTTCAGTTGTATATCTCTTTCCAAAGTACACATCATTTACTAATTTCTCCAATGAAAGCGCGAAGATTTTTTAGCATGACCCTAGAGGCCTAGAATCCCATTCCCATAGTCCAGGACAGGTGATGGACATTCAAAAGTCTTAGGAAACTATGTGGCATAAATAATGCAATGATGACAGATTAGGAATTTTTACATATGGTGATAACAAATTAAGTTGAAATTTGTAAGTAACCAGTTTAAATTACTTATTAACTCGGAGCGATGAAATTAGTAATGTAAGCAATTGTAAATTTCGAATCATTGAAAAAAAAAATCTCATATCTTATACTATTTCTAAATATATCTCCCATGTAAATCGTGTGGTGAAGAGACGATGGATTAATTAAATACAACTATGATAAAGAGTATATTAGGGAGAAAATGATGATTTTATAATAACAAGTAGTCGGGAAAATATGACTCCTAGTAAAATAATTTTGGAGAGGGAAAAAATAAATAAAGAAAAATGGAGGGAGCCACATATTGAGGAAGTTGAAGTTGAATGCAACTAATAATAAAACTTAAAATGGGGTTTGTTAAGACCATGGAAACTACATGAGTGAACTACCACCCTAGCTAGCAGCAGAAGTTCGACCATCTAATATGAGAGATACAAGGAAATGCAAACTCATTGTTGATTCAATTTATAAAATTTGCTAGACTAAGGTTGTGCAAAGGTATAACAAGAAGAAAGTTAAATAAGGGGAAAAAGATAATATAAAAGTAAATAAAAGGGGGATGGTTTACTAGTACTTGGTGTTCTTGCTAAAATAATCAATATGTCAGCCTTGACAAGGTACTTTTACTTGTCTCTTATTCTTTTTGTTTATTTTTGATGGTGTATTATAATTTTCTGTGAGTTCATCTGAGGTCAAATTTTCTTTTCCTTTCTTCTATATTTCACCCTAATAATGTTAGTTTTAATTAAAGCTCAAATTATATAATATATATTACTCTTTTCAAATGCAAGTTTGAAGCTGTGTTCATCTAATTTTTCTATTTTCACCTTAAGCAAAAGTCTCAAAATACCACTAAATCGATATATTTGTTGCTTGTTACGTAAACCATCTTTATGTAATTTTACCTTATGTGAATAAGTGATTTCATTTCTTCAATCAAAAAATATATTAGTTTAACTTCAATTTATATGTTCTCGAATATCATCAATTCTCTATATAAAGTATGTTCCTATATACGAGTCATATAACGTATACATTTGCCTTAGCATAAGGTTGGACCAACCACCTAACTTACTACCAAAACTATACATTTTTAGGCCATTTGCTTCTAGTTCATGCAGCAACATACATTGGCCATGTAATTTTCATGGCCTATTAACTGAATAAACTTTGGTAGGTAAATGGTAATGACTTAATGAACTAGGGTTAGGGTCATAGGATGCACATGAGAAGAAGAAAGTTTAAAGCCCATCTTTATCTGCAAGATGTAATTCTCATTTCTCACTCATATTTTCTATCACTAATTATATTCGAAAGAAATGGTTTTTTCTTCATAAAGGAATTCCGTTTCCCTGCCCATGATCTTGCTATTCTTGCATGATACTGTATTTGATTTCCTTCTATAAAAGCCCCTCTTGATAGAGAATATCAAAGCTACTTCAGGCAAAAGATCACTAATTTTCTACTATATCACTACATCAGTTACAAAAATCAAAATAGTTGCATTCGCATACCATATTGTAGATTGAATTAATACAAGTACTTAATTATCAATAGCACAAATGTAATACTATTTGCTAAGTTGCAAACTTCACGAAAGGTGAAGCTTCGACAGGAACTATAGAAGCTCGTTGCACGAATAAGATCGATTATGTGCGTAATGGTGTCACCATTACAAATTGATATCGAATCTAAAAAGATGAGAGGAAAAGGTGTTCCAGGGAAAGCCATCGTTTTACTCTGCATTGCCAGCTTTCTAGCAGGAACACTCTTTACTAGCCAGACTTGGAGCCGTCATAATTCAGAGGTCAAAGATCAGGTTGCACTTATTCCCAATTATGTCAAAACTAAGAAACTAGAAACGACAACAAAAACAGTCAAGAATCTCGATCATAACAAGCGCGTAAGTTTTTTTCAGCATTCAGGTTATCTTATATGGTTTATGTGATCTATTTTACCTAACTGTACGAGTTTCTTCTAATAATTAATTAGAAGCTGGTTGAAGGAAAACCCGGAAATATTATGGGAGAAGTTGCTAAGACACACCAAGCAATTCAGTAAGCAAATTTACCCTGAACCTCTTCTTATTGTAATCCTGTTTCCAGATTACTAACTGCAGCTACAATGCTGTATTAATTTGAACCGGTAAAACCAAATATTGCAGATCACTGGATAAGAAGATTTCATCTTTGGAGATGGAGTTAGCCGTAGCTCGGACAAGTCAAGGAGATCCACAGTTTGTAGGTGAAAAAGCAACAAACCAGAGTATACAAAAGGCTTTTGTTGTAATTGGGATCAATACTGCATTTAGCAGCAAAAAACGCAGAGAATCCGTCAGAGAAACATGGATGCCCCAAGGTGGAAAATTATACAATGTCGTATTCTTTGTTCGTTTTTATAACTTTTGATATCTGTGCGATCTAATATTGGTGATAATTTACACCCCTTTAAATCCCCTGATAAGCTAAATTGATGATGCAGGTGAGAAACTAAAGAAACTAGAGCAAGAAAAAGGCATAGTGATTCGGTTTGTTATAGGACACAGCGCAACATCTGGAGGGGTTCTTGACAAGTCGATTGACGCTGAAGAAGCAGAGTACAAAGACTTCCTACGCCTCAACCATGTTGAAGGCTACCATGAGCTTTCTACCAAGACGCGACTCTATTTTTCAACAGCAGTTTCACTCTGGAATGCAGAGTATTATTTCAAAGTTGATGATGATGTTCACTTAAACTTGGGTCAGTGAAATTTATGCTACTGTTAAATTATGAATTCTGCTGGAATTAAAAACTAAACCCTCATATTTTAACAGTATGAATCCTGCTAAATGTACTGTTCGACAGGTATGCTAGTCAGTACTCTGGCAAGATATCGATCAAAACCCAGAATCTACATTGGCTGCATGAAATCTGGACCTGTTCTTTCTCAGAAGTATTAACATGCATAAACTCTAACATTTCAAAGTTCATTAAGACTTGCACAAAATCATTAGCTACGGCACAAAGTTCTAACATATTAGTGCAGGGGTGTAAAATATCATGAACCAGAATACTGGAAATTCGGATCAGAGGGGAACAAATATTTCAGACATGCTACTGGTCAACTTTACGGCATTTCCAAGGATCTTGCAGCTTACATATCGATTAATGCGTGAGTTATCCATAATCTTCAGAGCACCTTAATACAGTATTACTTTTAGCAGAAAACAAATGACTCCTCATCTCGTCATAAAAACTGATTATTAACAAAATTTACAGACCCATTCTACACCGCTATGCTAATGAAGATGTTTCTCTGGGCTCCTGGTTATTTGGCTTGGAAGTTGAGCATGTGAATGATCGTACCATGTGTTGTGGAACGCCTCCAGGTATGCTATTACCTCTGTTTGCTTCATTATCTCACTATATACAATGACTGTTAATCTTAATGCAATATATAAGTGACAGTAATAAAGCTATAAATCATTTAAAAGTTTGTTTTACTGTACATCTAACTCAAACTTTCATCCTCAAACGCATGAAAGATTGTGAGTGGAAAACACAAGCAGGAAATGTATGTGTAGCATCATTCGACTGGTCGTGCAGCGGAATATGCAAATCCGTCGAGAGGATGAAAGAAGTGCACAACGCCTGTGGAGAAGGAGATGATGCAGTTTGGAATGTTGATCTCTAAGACTACCAAGAACCTGGCATGTCAAGGGATAGATACAGAAGAATATAACAGAATAGAAACTTCTGTTGGAGGGTGGTCAAATTTAAATTTAATGTACCTTTTTGTTAAACTGTATTATTGAAGCCTTCTCTGTTTTGGAGTACTTTTGGGAAGCGAGGGGGCTAATAACAATAGCTTAAATCAGTAATACTTTGCTATATTAGTTTCATCTAGAAGTGCAAGTCTCAAGAACTAAAATAAGGAAAATAGTTTTCTCATGTCTGTCTTCTTCCATAACCTTCTACATTCAATTACTTAGCAGAATAAAAGAACGGGATGCAATTAGAGTAAATCAGGTGAAAGAGGTAGTTGCAATATCTTTATGGTATTTGTTCCAGAAACCCGTTATTAATGAACTCGAGAAGGCAATCAAAAATCAAGAAGTCGTCCTTATGTCTAGGAGTCCTAATATGTTGGCTTCAGAATCGGATTGAAAGAGGAATAAAAGTATGAAACCATCTTCATGGATTCAAGGACTAATTATCAGATCACAAAAGATAAAAATCATAAAATTCATTAACTATCACAGAAAGTTGGCAAATGCGACAGATTCATTATCAACTAATAGATGAAAGCTAAATGGAAAACAAGGTAGAGAGAAAAGGCCAAAAAAGAAGCATTTGAACCAAGATAAACAGTTATACCATAATGTATATTCAACAATATAAAAGTATATGGCTCTATCATGTATTCATGTCTTTTGGAGGATTTACATGTGCTCCACCTCAGGAGCAACAATTAATACTATTAAGAAGGTTCATAGTATCCTGTCAAAAAAAAAAGGTTCATAGTACCTACACTAGGAACTAGTAAACTCCAGACTATCGTCTCCATTTGTCGATTTCCTTTGAAGCAGCTACAATTAACTTCTTGGAGTTAATAACAAGCTCATCAACCAGTGCACCCATCTCATCTCTAAAAAAACACACGAATGATAAACAAATGCGTTAATGCAACAAAGAGTAATATGAAGATTTAAACAATCAGAATAGCAAAATTGACAAGCTATTCCTAATAATATACACTTCCCAGTGACATATTTCAGGAATACACCAGAAGTAAACATTTTGGTCTTCAAGGATTAAAAGTTGGATTCAGATCTAGAATCATTATCTCACAATGTACAAGTCAAACATCAGAACACTAACCTGCAAAGTGTTTCCATAATGTAGATTTCATAACAAATATTCCTCTAATCCAGAAATATATGTATCACTTTCTTTGTAGGAATATGCAATTTTCATATATGGTAGAAGTAATATTAATGCTCATACAATTTACACATGATAAAATGAAGATACTTCGTGTTTTTTAGGGAATAAAGATTTTGGATTCATGATATGTTTAGACATAAAGATATCAGATTCCGGGAACACACCTATTCAGTAATGTGTCCTGACAATTTGGTTTAGAAAATGTCCAAATCAAAAAGTCAGGACTCATTTCTACAGAGAACAAGGCATTAGTTTGTTATCCAATTCTGAATGGTAAAAATCTTCAAAACCAAACCACTAAGGATGGACACGGTTACATTAAGGACTGGAGAAACATTCATACTTTTCATGGGAGATGCACGCATGATAAACTCGTACATTTTCGAGAAAGTTGCAGAATTCACTTAAGCTTTGAAACCTCAAACCCTTCACAAAGAACTGAAATTTCCACCAACAATCCAGTAATCCACCAAGAGATCCTTCTTGTGAGCAAGTTATGTTCAAAAGAAATCTCAGGCTCAATAGTTAACACTCTGAAACCTGATGGACTATTCTCGGTACAGAGGACTCATATCTAGGGGAGAGATGCATTTTGTCAAAGAAAGAATGAGATAGCAACAACAAAATTGATGGTGGTAAGGAGGAAAAGCAACCAAGGTATCCTGTTTAGATTGGATTGGTAAAAGAAGTGTAAGTTAGATGACTCTATTTCAAAAGGTATTTTCTATTGCTGGCTAGATGAGAAAGGGAACAATAGCAAATATGTGGGCACATGATATTAGTACATGCTTGAAAGGAGTGACATTGAGGCACATCAGCAGTCCAATCTATGGAGTTTTTCAGCTGGCTAGTAAAGAACACTTAACTGCCTCATTTGGCATGATTCCTAGAAATGGCAATTCTCAATTAAGCAAGGCTAATATTATACCCCGGACCTAATACTTCATAAAAGTTTGAAAATGGATCAATAATGTTTTAGCCAGTTCGGGTGTAGTGATCATTTCTAAGAATTATACTTTTGGTGTTTGTGATGTGGTCATCGTCTAGCCACCCAAAAGGACCAAGACAAGCTTGTCGTTAATGTAAATGACAAGGAACTGTTATATTTTAGCAGGATGCTGATATGGGGAATCTTCAGCCAGGAGGCTCAATTTCCTTCTCCACCAATTTAAACTTATTCTTGTACCAATTTAGACTTATTCTTGTTGCATTTCACTTCAACAACCTCCCCCCTTCCTCTTTCTCCCAAGGCACAACCACCACAAAAGCATACAGATAGATAGAGAGATGGACGGGAACAATCTTGTTTCCTTTCTTTAATTAGATTATCTCAAAAGTCAGAATCAAATGAAATCAATATACAGACAGATCATATTTCAAGAGGAGGCAAACACAAAAAGAAGGGGAAACAATCGCCGACAAGTGAGACCTACACCTACCATATGTATCTTTGCTACAGAAAAGAAACTAGAAAGATCTGTCCTCCTAGCAGATTTAGGCTTCTATCAGTTTTTTAGACCGAAATAACTGAACCAGTATAACATTTCAACATGATGAAAACAACAGAATTGTGGAACTAGTTTAATATTACAATACAAAGAAACCAATGTACTTACTGAGATGGAATGGTTGACCCATTAAAAGGCTTTCCAATATTTGAGTATCTTCTGCCCTCATCATAAGCATTACCTTTGCCAATGCCATATCCAAAACCCAAGCCGACACCACATCCAGCACCAATGCCAAAACCAAACTGTAGTCCCGGAATCCCAGGGCCAAAGCCCACACCTGTTGGATCAAATAGATTCAGCAGAGTTTCAACTCCTAAAATTCATAAAATACTGTATTAAATAAGCAATACAGCATCAAAATGTATAATAGAGAAGCTAATATCATCATATCAACAAAACATTACATTGCTCATATGGACTCTCCATTTCACCTTAAATACCCCTACCCCATATTAGATACCTAGTACTCCAACATGGGTATGTACTCCTCGACACAAATAATCGAGTCCAACAACCAAACAAGCATCTGTGTTGGATACTTGTCGCTACATTACCCCAATTCACAATTCGAAGTAACATATGGATACATATCCAAGTGTGTCTCACAAACGAGAGGGAAATACGGCATCCATCAACAAATTGAGAACCTCTTCCAATGCCTTCCATGTTAACTCCTTTGCAAGCAATTCAAACTGGCTTACAAGCTAGTTCTTGTTAATATATATCCATCGTAAACTCATCGGTGAGCATACCAGCTCCACAAATTGTGATTTCACTCAACTATCTAATATATAAATTGAACTTTAGGTCAAATTACAACAATTGTCAGCCAAATTCTGCATTTTCAGCTGCATTATAACCAAAATTCTAAGACAATACACATTAGCACATTAATAAGTAGATTCAAAATATATCCTTTATCACAACCTAACATTTCAACTTTGCTGCTAAATTATGTTCTGATCAATTTCAACTTGTTATAACACCTGAATTCCTCCTTATTGAAACTTTCCGTATCCGAATCAGCTGAATATGTGAAGAATTTGATTAAAATCTTCGAGATTTGAGTAGAAAAATTAGGGTTTAAGCTAATAAGGAAAGAATGGAAGTAGTTGGTATTGTGTACCGCCGATAAGGCCGAGACCAAAGCCGAAACCGCAGCCAGCTCCGAAGCCGAAAGCTGGGCCAATTTTGCCCAACTCCTTAGTTTTGAGTACTGGAAGTTTCCAGATCAATCCTTTGTCTGCGTCTCTGTCATCTCCGCCGTTCATCATTTGTCCACTCCACTTCTTTCTCTCTCTTTCTCCTCTTCTTCTCATTTAATTCCTCCCTAGTCCATACTGTCTTTATCTTCATTCTTATTTCTTATGCTCTTAAGGGGTGTTTGGTTCACAAAATATAGGTATGAGGTATGGGTTTAGAATGGGCTAAACCCATACCTAATGTTTGGTTAGTAAAATTTTAATTTTAAAACCAATACCTTAAACCCATGAGGTATGGGGTTTAGAAACCCATGGGAGGAGGTGGGTTTGGCTCATACCAACCCTAGGTATCATTAATTATTTAAGATAAAACATTTTGCTGCACAAAAATAAAATAAAAGAAGTCGTGAATCTTCTCCTTCCCTGCATACTGCCGAGTGCCGAGTCGCCTGAACTCCAGGTATTCTGCCATTATCCTTTCTTCTACTGTCGAGTGGCTTGAACTAGTTTGATTATCATCACAAAATCTGATTCCTTATATTGTAAAACCTGCTGTTCTTTTTTTCTAGCATGATGATTATTAGTTTATAATTTAAACAAATGAACTTGTAGAATTTTTTTGGTATTAGGAATGGAATTCCTTTTTTTAAAAAAAAATTATGCATTGGGAGTTTGGAACTATGTGATATGGTGTGTTGATGATGTGTCGAATATGGTGGTAGTAGTACTCTGTATTTATGGTGAGTGCTCTGTATTTATGCTCCATATTACTTCTTGTGTGTTAGGTTCTTGATATTAGTGCTGATTTTTTTTTTTGGACAGAATAATAAGTGATATGATCTATACTAATTGTTGGTGATATTTGTTGATAACTTGGTTATTTTATTAGCCTCATATAGAGATGTGAACATGCATATATGATACAGTATATATTATGTGACAATTCTAAGTAGAAGATTTATTAGTAATATATGACGCTTAGTCTTGTAGAATTTCAGATTTACTCTTATCCTCGTTAATTCATTAAAGTAAATACTCACAACTACTTTTAAATATGTGATCAAATACAGAACTAATGGAGGAATGTGGATTATTCTTGAGAAGGAGGAGGAGACAAAGAGAGCTACTTGTAACTTTATTGGTTATTATTAACACTGCAATTATCATGTATCTAATGCTACGTAGTATAGGTGTAAATCTACGTAGAATGCACCTAAACACTGATAAAAAAACGTCGTAGATTAGATAATTTGAATGCATTGATCAAGGATAGTGATGTTGCTTGTAGGAGTGAATTGCGAATGAATAGACACACCTTTAGTGTACTTTGTGAGATGGTTAGGGATATTGGTGGATTACGAGGTACTCGAAATATGAGCTTAGAAGAGATAGTAGCTATGTTCTTGTATACATTGGCTCATCATAAAAAAAATAGGTCACTAGGAACATATTTTCTTAGAAGTGGAGAAAGTGTTAGTAGACAATTCAATCTTTGTCTCCTTGCCGTTCTAAAGTTACATCATCATTTATACAAAAAACCTACACCAATACCAGAGGATTGCGAGAACAATAGATGGAAAGATTTCAAGGTACATTTAATAATAAAAAATTATTTTCTTAATTTATTAATAAATGACATTGTTGGACATCTAAGTATATAAACCTCTATAAATTATCTATTGTAGAATTGCTTAGGAGCCCTAGATGGTACATTTGTTAGAGTCCATGTAGCAAATGAGGAGAGGGGACGATATCGAACAAGAAAAGGCAACTTGGCAATGAATGTCTTAGGTGTATGCACACCAAATATGGAATTTGTGTTTGTCTTGCCTGGTTGGGAAGGTTCTGCACATGATGGTCGTGTTCTACGAGACGCAATATCTAGGCCTAATGGTTTAAAGGTGCCTCAAGGTAAAGATTATAAGAATAATATTATTATTTAACAATGATCTCCTCAACTAATTATATTAAAATTAGTAATAAAACTTTTTTTTGTTGTATTTCAAGGTTGTTACTATTTAGTAGATGCTGGCTACACTAATTGTGAGGGATTTCTTGCACCTTATCGAGGACATCGCTATCACTTGAAAGAATGGCATGGGGGGATCGACAACCAGTAAGTGCAGAGGAGTACTTCAATATGAAACATTCAAAAGCAAGGAATGTAATTGAGAGAAGTTTTGGCTTGTTAAAAGGAAGATGGGGAATTCTAAGAAGTCCTTCCTTTTTTCCAATCCGCACCCAAGGTCGTCTAGTTAGTGCATGTGCTTTATTACATAATCTGATTCGAAAATGCATGCCCACAGATCTTGAGGTTGTTGAGGATATGGATGAGAGTGACAGTTCCGAGAGTGATGAAAGTGATGATGAAGTTGATTATATCACTCAAGTTCAATCATCAAATACTTGGACTACATTTAGGAACAACTTAGCACAAACTTTGTTTAACACATGGAGATCCAGATTAGCCTAGATTTAACTTCTGTAGATCACATGGCTACTGGGTTCACGGGATTTATGAAGGATATGAGTAGTCACTTAGCAACTATAGCCAATGCCATGAGTACAACCCAAGAACGTGAAATAGAAGTGGTTGAACAAAAGAAGAAGTTGCTTTCAGAGATAGCTAGTTTACCTGGTATTACTCAAGTTGAAGCAATTAGAGCTGCGAGTTTGTTTTCATCAAATCCGAGCCAAATGGATGTTTTCTTTTCAAGTCCTAATGATGACTGGAAGAAAGAAGTGGTACTTGACTTATTAAGCCGTAATGCCTAGTTTTTGTAGAACCATATTAGTTACTTTTTGTTCTACAAGTTTATTATGAGTGTTTGTTAGAATTTTGGGAATAATTGGACAATCTTGCATAATGATTTGTCATGTAGTTGTGAACATTTGTAGCTTTGAAGCTTATTTTTAAAGTGAAATGATTTTATTTGGATTATATGCTCTAATCTTCTAGTATTTTAAAATTTTACGATAATGATTCCAGATAATTAAAAGAAGTCTAAAAAAAGGAAAAGATTAGAATTATCTTCTCACAGTTGATTTATTCAAAACAAGACATAAGAAAAAATAAAATAAACTTAATTTCATTCTTGATTCCATAGACATTTTAAACCAAACACTAGGTATGGGGATCATTTTGATTCCAAAACTGAACCAAACACATGGTATTAGGAATCAAGTTCCAACCCCATACCACCCTTATTTGATTCCTGATTCCAAACCCATACCAACCTACGAACCAAACGCCCCCTAAGAGTTGTTATGATAGCACCTAGAGCTGTCAGTTACTCGAGTCGGGTTCAGGTCGGGTCATCTCAGGTTTCAGGTCATGTTCGGTCAGGTCGTGTCAGGTTACTAAATCAAACAGGTCGGGTGTAGATCGGGAACAGTCGTAATTCGGTCATGTTTGCCACGGTTTATTCTTCTTTCAGGTTCGGTCAGGTTCGGAACAGGTTAATTTCGGGACAGGTTATCTTTCGTGGTCATGTGGTCTCAAATCGGGTGTATTGCAGGTTTGTAGTGGGTGCTTTCAGGTTCAGGTCATGCGTGGGTCGGATATTTATTAGGTTGGGACAATAGCGGTTTGGGTTAGGTTCGAGTCAAGTTCAGGTCGGTAGTTATCGGGTTGTGCCATACTTGGTTTCAGGTCACTTTCGGATCGCTTCAAGTAAGGAACGGGTCATGAATTTTGTGTGGCGCTGCTTCAAATTTGTATCATTATTTAAGATTTCATTGAGAATCGATGCTTGAATAGTTCATCAAGTTATATGCCTTTTTGTAGTAGTGTTAGTTTATGATTTATGTTACTATGTGGTAAAGTCAATAACAAGTCGAGTTATCAGCAATCAACAAGTCGGGTAAAATCGGGTAACATGTAGCAACAAGTTGGGTAAAACCATGTAACGGGTCGCAACAGGTCTAGTAAATCAGGTAACGGGTCGCAACAGGTCGGACAATGACAGGTTGCGTCGAGTTATGGTCGGTTTCAAGTCCTAATAAGGTCAGGTGTCGAAACGGGTTCGGATCGTTGTCCGGTAGGATCACTTCAGTTATCGGTCTTTTTTGGACGGGTATCGGTTCAGGTTCAGGTCATAGAGTATTGGGTCAAGATCAGCTATCAATTATTATCAGGTCGGGTACAGGTCAGGTTACAGGTTACCTGTTTTACCAAAATTTCAGGTGCAAGTCAGTTACAGGTCATTACAGGTTCAGGTCGGATTTTAAGATCAGGTCATTTTTTGACAGCTCTAATAACACCCTTAACACAACGCCTAGATGGATGCGCACATGTACATTGATAACAAGCCAAATGTACATGCATAATAAGTCGAATGAACACATGTACATGGATACTAAATCAAATGAACACATGTACCTCTATGTTGGTACATGTTCATTAATATTGGCCTTTGTGTTCATAATCTAGTCCCTCATGTTCATGGTGTGTATGGTTGTCATCATACGGACGTGTATATGTACTAATTTGGGCCCTTTACAATGATAAAAATGGTTTATGGCCTTGTTTGGCAATAGCGGCTAGCTGATGCCTGATTGTATTAGTTGATTTGACTAATTGATTGTATTAGCTGTTTGTATGAAGGTGTTTGGTAAGTAGTTGATTACTACTTCCTCCATTTTTTTTAGATGACCAGTTTTGACTTTTGACACTATTTACTTATGTAACTTTGACTATCTTTTGTGATTTGTAGTTAAGGAAAAATATAGTCATATGGGATCTTGTTAGATTCGTCTCAATGTATATTTTCAAAATCAACTTTTTGTAATTTTTGCTTATTGATAATTAGAGATATAAAGGTTTAAAATAGTGCATTGGCATGTGTGCCTAAGGGAAACGGGTCAACTAAAAAAAACAGAGGAAGTATATAATTGTGTAAATTGACCAATAAAGACATGTGCATAATCTATTGTTGAACTTTTATGGTTATTAATGTAATTTTCAACAACTTTTGGATGTAAATGTAATTGGTCCACTCATTTTCAAACTTCTAATGTCAAAGCTCCTCCCCTATTTTTTTTCAAAAAGAACTTTTTAAGCCCAATCAGTTAACTGAAATCTCTCTTTACCAAACACTCAAATTAGATAATTGACTAGTCAAATCATCTAATATGAGTTCAAACCTCTAATTTTGCCTCAAACCTATCTTTACCAAACAAGGCCTACGACCTTTTTATCAAATATGATGAACCAATAAAGGATGCATGGGTGATCAAATCCACTAACGTTTGTATATTTGAATGGTTGGTGAATTCGTCTCAATCTATACTTTTAAAATATCAACTTTTTATAATTTTTACTTGTGCCGAATTAAGGATATTAATGATATATTGGGTTATATATAAAAAAGTGAATGTAATACTTATTGTTTGAGAACGGAGGAAATATATTTTTCTAAAAGTATAATATTCTTTTTCATGTTAAATAACTTGATTGTAAGGACTTATACTGTGTTGTTTTATTTCGTTAACGACCTATATTTTTTTTTGTCTATTAAGGACTTCAAACTTAACAATGTTAACTTAAAATTGATCTTTTTTTTCACATGTATATACTTCATATTACAATTAAGGGCTAGAGAGAAAAAATAAGATAGAAGAGTTGAAGAAAAGATACTCCTCTATATTTGAAAACTAATACTTCCTCCGTTCCATAATAAGTGAAACATAGGGATTGGGCACAAGATTTAATAAACATCACTTTCAAAAGCCAAAAAGTCATAAAATACCCTTTTCATTATCAAAAGGAGGAGAGAGAAAAAGAAACCACACAAGTTTGTGATGGGTACTCTTGTCATTTTGTCACTTTCTTTTAACCATTTAAGGTATGTTTCACTTATTTTGAAACGTTCTAAAATAGTAAGTGTTTCACTTATTATGGAACGGAGGAAGTACAAAGTATTCATATCACTATTAAATGGAACACATTTTTCACTTTGCCATTAGGTTTAACCAAAAAAAAATAACTAAAGTTCATTATCAAATCCTTTCCAAAACAAGAAAATACTATAGGTTCTTTAACAGAAAAAAAAAAAGTGAAAGTTCCTAGTCGAAGACAAAAACCACACCAACTCCAACCAACCCACACACTCACTTGCAGTTGTAGGTTGTACGCACTTGAACCTTCAAATAAAAACTAACGGTAATATGTGAGTAAAAAAACTTTCATATTACGTAGCAAAGTAAAAAGAAAGAGAAAGAAGTAATTCCTCCGTTTCTAAATAAGTGCAACATAGAGAAGTGGCACACAGACCAATGCACTTAGAGAGAGAAAGTTGGGGACCACACTTAAAAAAGGATTATACAACCTAATTAAATTAACAATCTACACTAATTACCCAACAACATTATATCACCACACACCTTCCACTTGCCCTCCACCTACCAGCGCCGCCACCAGCTACTGCCACCACAACCAGTCACTACCACCGGAAAAACTCTTTCCCCCTCCCCCACCCCACCCCTGCCCACTGCCCACCGGAAAAACCCCCTTCCCCTGGCCACAGGAAAATAAGAATTCTTGTGAATCGGAGAAGAAGAATGTTGTTGTTGGATATGAATGTTGAGGATTTCGAATCGAAGAAGAATGTTGTTGTTGTTGTTGTTAGGGTTTAGGAATTTTGAGTTAGGGTTTTCAGTTGCTGTTGTTGGATATGAATGTCGAGGATTTCAAATCGGAGAAGAAGAATTCTTGTGAATCGGAGAAGAAGAATCGGTCCTGGGAGGTGATTCGGAGAAGAAGAGTTCTTGTGTTGAGAACGTGAAGGAGGCGATCTGAGAGAGGAGGAGTGAGAGTCACGTGCTAGAGTTGCCGGGGGTGAAGTGCAGGGAGTCCGGTGGTGAAGGAGGAAGGCGGCGAGCGCGAGGACGACGTGGGCGAAGGGGGAGGTTGTATCGCCGGCGGAGAACAGTTCTTGTACCAACCGGTGTGGGGGTGGTGGTGGCGGGTCGTTACTGGTGACGGGCTGGTTGGTAGTGCTGGTGGTGGTTTCCGGTTGGTTGGGTGAGTTGAGGAGAGGGAAGAAAGGGGTGGGTACGGTTGAGTTGAGGAGAGAGAGAGGTGGGTGGTTTGAGACTTGAGAGAGGTGGCTAAGATAAGTGGGGGATAGGGTAGGTTGATTAATTAGGTTTGTTTAAGTTGGTAGATGATAAGTTAATTAAGTTGTTGAGAAAAAAGTAATGGCATTTCTGTAAATAAAAAGAAAAAAACTTTCCATTTTGAGCTATGTTGCACTTATTATGACATTTCCTAAAATGGGAAATGTTGCACTTATTTAGAAACGGATGAAATATTTCGTATTCTACCATAAGGCGTAGGTGGAAGAGACTTTAGGCAGTAAGCCCAACAAGCAACCTTAAATCCACTTGGCCAAAGAGCTCATGGCTGGTCATCACCTTCAAAACTTTTTTTGCTTTCCAACTTTTAATTAAGGAAAACAAAGAAATTACAAATTTGCAACTCCTGAGGAAAATGAAATTTCCAAAAATAGAAGTTCAACTATATCATAGAGGTCCAAAAAAGGGAAGACAAGTTCCCAGACAAATCCAACATGTAAAAAGTAAATACATAGTTCAACAACCTGCTCATTAAGCTACACTACAAGACATCCCTTGGCTCTGAGGCACCTCAGCCACCTGTGTTCTGCAAGACATCAAGTTGCACAAATCAACATCATACGCTATTTGCACAAAAAATAATGATATAGAAATGAATATCATTAGTAAAAGAAGATGATAGAAAGTTAAAACTAAGTAGTACTCCACATGCATGCATAGCATTTGCAAAGATAGCTTATAGCACCTGTACAATTTAAAAGTGAAATTGGAAAGATCATACACCATAAACACAAACAAAGACACTAGCTACTGGATCTTGACAATGCCAAAAGTATTAAAAGGTAGCAAAATGTAGCATACGACGAAAGTATTTTTACAGCATGGTTTAGTTACCCCTTAAAAAGTTGATTGTTATGTGATTTGGGTTTCAGTATTGTTGTTGTATAGTAACACATGATGCACTTAGACATACTATAAGCAGCAAATCATAAAAGAAGAACATAAAATTCTGAAAAAAGACATTAAAAAAGAAAAAAATTATTATTGGACTTACTTTATTTCAGTTTTTGCTTTCTTATTAGCCCTTTTTCTTTTTTTTCCCCTTTTTTTCCCCTCCTTTAGTTGATGCATTAACAGAATTTTCAGCCAGAAATGATGGTACAAATGCAATCGGAAGCGGAACTGTTTGAGAAATAGTCTCAAGTCTCGGCTCTCTAATTTCATGTCTGGGTTGAATATGAGACTGTCCCTGGTGCACCTCTGACACAACATTTGTGATCAAATTACTAGCTTGGTCAGCCTCTGGAGGGGTGAATGCTACAACATTTCCAAGCTCACCGGCTTGCCTAGAACTTCGAGAATCAACTTTAATTGCTGAAGTCCCGATGGGAGTTCCTGAATCTGACTGCAAAAGGGAGACTTCTGTATCTCCGGAAATATGATCATGCACTAAAGAATTAAGTTTAGCTTTGGATTTGACCATCTCTAACAGATGCATTCTGAGTCCAGAATTCGCTGCACAGTATAGAAGCAAGAAAGATGAGGAAACAATCTAAAGAGCTAAATATACAATCGCCCATCACAATAAAACATGGATATATGTATATACATAATCGCTCTGTTAGACAATAACCTTTCTTAGGTAAAACAAGAAACTTGAAAGAGAGGGATATCGACAGGAAGACAACGTGGTCACATGTGTAGGAGAGAGAAACGGAGAAAACAAACGCCAAATAAAGGTAAGATGCAAATGTTAAGCTTACTGCAGAACGTCCATATTTAACAAGTCTTAAACTTGTTCCGAAACAGAGGGAGTATATAATAAACATATATATATAGCACTTAAAAGTGAGAGGATACCCAAAATGGATAAGATAGCAGCACGTGCTGCTAATTGCTCAGCTTCTATCTTGCTTAGGCTAGGTTCACCAGTAAATTTCATCCCGTTGAATACTAAAGAGGAGGTGAACACAGTAAGAAGCGCTTCGACTTCAATAGTATCATACTTGGGCTTTTCCATATTCATCTTTGCAGCAAACTCATGGAGTACGGACTTGCATAATATCTTATCCTAATACATGGAAAGACAAGAAAACCAGGATAAAGAGGAACTTCAAATATAAAGGCACAAAAAGTGCATTATTTGTTTATTATACATGAAACAACATCAAGATCAAAGCATACGTTTGTCAATTTACTAACTAGTTCTTCACTTGTGCTCAACTCAGCCTCTGAAGGGGTCAGTGCCATAACATTTCCAAGCTCAACGGCTTGACTGGAACTTCGAGAATCTACTTTAATTGCTGAATTCCCAATGGAAGTACCTGAATCTGACTGCAAAAGGGAGACTTCTGTATCTCCGGAAATATGATCGTGCTCTGCAGAACTAAGTTTAGCTTTGGATTCGACTATCTTTAACAGATGCATTCTGAGTCCAGAATTCGCTGCACAGTATAGAAGCAAGAAAGATGAGGAAACAATCTAAAGAGCTAGATATACATATTGTCCATCACAAAAAAAAAACTTAATTATATATGTATAGAATATAATCGCTCTGTTTGACAATAACCTCCCTTTTTTTGTGAAACAAGAAACTAGAAAGAGGGGGATATGGACAGGACGAAAAAGTGGCCACATGTGGTAGGAGAGAGAAAGGGAGAAAACAAACGCCAAAATAAAGGTAAGATGCAAATGTTAAGCTTACTGCGAAACGTCCATATTTAACAAGTCTTAAACTTGTTCGGAAACAGAGGGAGTATATAATAGACATATATATATATATATATATATATATATATATATATATATATATATATATATATATATATATATATAAAAGTGAGAGAACACCCAAAATGGATAAGGTAGTAGCACATGCTGCTAGTTTTTCAGCTTCTTTTTTTCCTTACGATAGGTTCACCAGTATATTTCATCCCATTGAATACTAAAGAGGAGGTGAACACAGTAGGAAACCCTTTCACTTCAACACTATCATACTTGGGCTTTTCCATTTTCATCTTTGCAGCAAACTCTTGGAGTATGGACTTGCAACATATCTTATCCTGAAACATGGAAAGACAAGAAAACCGGGATGAAGAGGAAAATCAAATATAAAGGCATAGAAAAGTGCATTAATTGTTTATTATACATGAAATGACATCAAGATGCATACCTTGTTGAATTTACTAACTAGTTCTTTACTAGTACTGAACTCAGCCTCTGAAGTGGTTAATGCCATAACGTTTCCAAGCTCACCCGCTTGACTAGAACTTTGAGAATCTACTTGAATTGCTGAAGTCCCAATGGGAGTTCCTGAATCTGACTGCAAAAGGAAAACTTCTTTATCTCCGTAAATATGATCATGCACTGCAGAAGTAAGTTTAGCTTTGGATTTGACTATCTCTAACAGATGCATTCTGAGTCCAGAATTCGCTGCAGAGTATAGAAGCAAAAAAGATGAGGAAACAATCTAAAGAGCTAGATATACAATCGCCCATCACAATATAAACTTGGATATATGTATATACATAATCGCTCTGTTTGACAATAAGCTTTCTTTTGTAAAACAAGAAACTAGAAAGAGAGGGATATGGACAAGCAGAAAAAGTAGTCACATGTGATAGGAGAGAGAAAGGGAGAAAACAAACGCCAAATAAAGGTAAGATGCAAATGTTAAGCTTATTGTGAAACGTCCGAAAACAGAGGGACATCGCACGCACGCGCGCGCGTGCACACACACATATGTTTTTTTTTTTTTTTTATATATGTATATATATTTGTATATATATATATGTATAAATGTATGTATGTATGTATGTATAAATGTATGTATAAATGTATGTATATATAGCACTTTAAATTGAGAGGATACCCAAAATGGATATGATAGCAGCACATGCTGCTATTTGCTCAGCTTCTCTTTCGCTTATGCTAGGTTCACCGGTATATTTTATCCCATTGAATACTAAAGAGGAGGTGAACAGGTGAACATGGTAGGAAGCCTTTTTACTTTAAGTGTGTCATACTTGGGCTTTTCCATATTCATCTTTGCAGCAAACTCATGGAGAATGGACTTGCAAAATATCTTATCCTGAAACATAGAAAGACAAGGAAACCGGGTTCCCGGAATGGAGAGGTAAATCAAATATAAAGGCACAAACAAGTGCATTAATTGTTTATCATACATGAAACTAACATCAAGATCAAGGCATACGTTGTTCAATTTACTAACCAGCTTTATACTTGCATTTAACTGGTTAACTTATTCTTTTGTCAAACACGTTGGAATCAGTCACAATCCAAGACCTCTAAGGGCCCGTTTGGTTGTCGATTTTTTGGGCTTGGAAACGAAGTGAAGTAAGGGACTCCGTCTCGCGTTGTTTGCTTGAATGGTTTGATTATTTGACTCCGTTACTTCCCATTTCTCATTATTCCACTCTTTTGAAACCCTCCTGCCACCAGCAAAAACGAAAAGCATTTCCTTCCTCAATGGCCTCAATCACACAAACGCTTCTCTCCAGTCTCAACCTCACTACTTCTTTCTCTCTCTCTCCTTTCTTTTCTACTGAACTTTGCAGCAAAAAAATCGTCTTTCCTTCAAAGGTGATTTTTGTGTGAATTTCATCTTTTCTTTTTGCAGATTTTTGATTCAATCTTCACTTCACCATTTTGATGCCTCTTGCTCCTCTTCTCGAATTTTCTTCTTAAAACTAGGACTTGTAACATTCTCTCCTCTTTTCATATTTGATTATTGGTAGTTCTACTACAGATGATGTGGTCTCAATTTCGGATTTGTTTGTTTTTGCTATCCGAAATTTCTTCTTAAGGTTTTGTGTTTGATTTGCTGATGAGAGTATGAAATTTCTTCTTAAGAAGAATGATTCAATTTCTAAGTCAAAACAAACATAGGTTAAAGGTAACACATTTCATGGCCTTGTCCATTCCTTAACTCCATTCCGTTTTCGTTATGTAGTTTGAACCAAACGACCCCTAAGTGTATTCCAAAAGTATAAATAGATGTAGATGTATACAAGGATTAAGAAACTATCCTATAGAATGTTACAAGATGTCACAATAGAGATAAAGATACTATCCTACAGAAGAATATCACAAAAAAGAGATTAGCATTCTATCCTACTCAAAATTACACCAAATGGAAAAGAGATGGAACTTCCTTTGGAAAAGTAAGATATTTGTCGCAAGAAAAAGAGATTGATTCGTATCATCTTGACTTTGGTTCTACTTCCTCTAATTTCATCACTACACTTACAAGTTTCCAATTTGGATAACATGCATGGTTTTCCTCTTGATTAACTGTTGTGAGCCAGAAGGACCAAAACCACCTTTATCACTAGAATAAGAGCCTCACAATGTCCTGTTTTATCTCACACAAATTCTATTAAGTAGTAACCATAAGTCATAACAATGGTACGGCATAGATTTCAAGGTCCTATGTTTTATGCTTGGTGAGGACGATTAATGTTAATCAAGTCAAAATTTGATTGTTGTGAGTTGAGCATACTCAACATTTTATAAATTCATATGGAGAATGTGTAAACATGGGATACAAAATATAGATCAGAAGTTTAATTTCTCCAAAGCAATATGTGCATTTTTTTGTTTGCATGTCCCACTCCATTTGGCCAAGGTGCTTGTCCAAAATTGAAGGATTTGCATAATAGATACTCACTAACCACTCCGTAATACATCAATCTATCTTCATGCATATTAAGTAGAATCCAAAAATCTAGAATGCATGAATTTGAAATGTATAAATAGCAATCCTTAAGCATTTACAAAGTTGACGAAATCTTTTGATTGTTATTTTTAACAGGATAAACTATGAGAAAGTAACTTTCCGATATTTTAATCATCAAAGGATGCAAAAAATAAATGGCAAAAAACTAAGTACTTAAATATGAAGTGAACCTGAAGATGTCCTTCCATTGATTTTTGCATCTTCTTACATATGCTTTCCAACGCGACCTTTGCAACATCATTCTCAGCTGCCTTTCTCCTGGAAAAGGTGTTGAGACATGAATATGTTTCTCCATCTACCTCAACAGTAGACCTAAATTTTGGCTCATCTTCAGGTCCCCCTTCGTTGAAGGTATGATAAACTGGATATGGTTTACGTGATCTTTGGCTAAAAACGTTGAGACGAATCTTGTACAAGAAATTATCTGGGAAACCCACATTAGTGTGACTGGTGAGAGACACGAAGTATGTTGCTCTTGCTTAACAAGAAATAATAGATTTCAACAGTCTAAAACCCCATTTCTAATATCATTAGGCTCTAGCTAATGTTGATAATGTTGGAGGATGTAGCGACTGTTGCTCTTCCCTTCCCACTGTCATTGTGGCCTTTGATTATCAGATGTATATTAACACTAGCACACAATGAGTATACCACACAAATCAACTTTAGCAGCACAAAATAAACTCATAGTTGCAATCCTTGTGCAATTTTCCAAAAACACCTTCCACAATTAATACTGAAATTTAACAACTTTGACCCCAAATGAGTTTGCACTGAGACGCAAAGAGAAAACCACCAATGCATGAACCCAATGAGTTAAATCGACGAACTATCCAACCTGTTTCCTACACTTTGCTATAAGCTAAACTGCTTTTTCCATTTGCATTCCCCTACATGCTGAAAGTCAAAAAGGGAAAAAAAATGGCACAATTGTAGTGCTTGCAATAAAACCAAAAAAATTGAGTATCATAATTCATAGCCATTGGAGACCTCAAATTTGTGAAACCACTTAACCATTAAGATACCCAGGTCTCATCACTTAGACACTAAGAGACTTAGTCTAAACTCTGTTTCTAGGAAGCCAAGTAAACCTTCAAATGCCTACAAACGCCTATACTTTGAAACATTCAGCAAGAGCAAGATTGAAAGAAAACCACTACATCCACAAGAACGAAAAAAATATACAAAAAAGAACAAGACAAAAAATGAACTTGAGGTGTGAGTTTAGCCACAAAATCTCATGAATGCCAGAAACCCTACACATATACCAGTTCTTGAGTGTCCGATAACTAGCAAAAACACACTTTTAAATAGTGTAACTCAGCTACTAGAACAACACGTCTAGAGATGACCTAATAAGTGTCCAATTCCGGTACGCAAATTATTATTCTAACCCGGCTGCAATTTTCTGTAGCCAACATAAAAGTTATCTCAGGCAAATTCCCTCTGCTTAGGCTCACAGTACGAAAATACCATATGTGTGTGATACACACATCAAAGCAAGGGCACTAGAAGGAGGAGTTTGCCATGACATGTGACTCAAAATGAGAAATTCCTCAAATTATAACCGTTATGAGCTTCTTTTTGTTCGTAACAAAACAAAAGTTGTATATTGAATCATAAAATGTTGTATTTAAGCCGGTGATATTATTACTCTATAGCTCACTATAATTTCTTTTGTTTGGAAGGGGATCAGTACTCACTACAGAATTTTACAGCAGTAAACGACTAAATCTGGATTCTTTGATTTCTTTGTTATTCTCTTCTTTTCTTCTTATTCCTCAAAAATCACCCACTCACCCATTAAAAATCTATATTTAACATAAACAAACCAAACAAAATTAAGCCTACTGATTATTAATTTCCAATCAAAACCCCCGATTTCTACAACAAATTATATGAGATAATGATTGAAAAGAAAAAGGTAATATAACATGGAAGCTGAACTTTTACAGTGCAAAAAAATGAAAATTTGAAATAATAAATTTCTTACTTGGATGTTGTTCTTGTTGCTCGGCTAGTACTGAGAGTGAGCTGGACAGGGAACCAGCTTGTTCCGCCATTAAAGATTGATTGCAGCTTAAAACCAAACGAGTTGGTAAAAACTGAATTAGGGTTTTTCAACGAATATTGATTTGGGGGGTGTCAATTTTGAAATTGTTATCCCAAGCCTTTTTTTTATTGTAATTTGTACATACTAATTTTTATTTTTTAGAGGTCATCATAGGTCGGGTCGGACAAGGCATTAGCCAAAAAATGGCTCATTTCGGGCCTCTGTCGGGCCAATTTTTGGGGGAAAATTTTCGCGCCAAAACCTACTATTTTGGGCCGAGTCAAGCGGGTTTTTTCGAGGCGGGAAAAAATTTAGCCTAATTTTCCATATTTAGGTTGTCCGTAATCCCATTTTTTGCCCAAAAAACCAGGACGGGCCTGAAGCACGGGCCAAAAAATCGTACCCAAAACCTGCCCATTTTCGGGTCGAGCCTATGTTGATCACCTCTACTAATTATGTATGCCTATGGACTATGGTAATCAAAACGAAGGGTGGACTTGTTGCGCTAGATTTCATTAGTTGAAGGTCAACGGTATCTACAATAAGTATTAAAGAAAAATAAAATATAATAAGACAAGATCAAATCAAATTTGTTTTCGAAGAAACTACAATGAACAATATCGAGCAATACAGTGCAGCCCCCTTGTATTTACTGAATCATGCAGCTATTGATGGGGAAGTCTATCATTCGGACATAGTTTGGAAGAAAATTCTTGATTTAACCATGTTGACCGCATTCAAATTTCCAATACCTTGATATTGATGGTCTTGAACTTCAACCAATAGGAACAATTTCCCATACCTTTTTTTAAACTTACACGTGGGAAGAGAATAAAATCAAACTCCAAACTCTCATGAAAGGAGATAAAGAACCCAAAAATTGGGTAGAAAACTCTCAAAAATAGAGAGAGTGGAAGATTATTAATAGCAAAAACAATAAAAACTATAAGAAAATGAAAAATTAGGGGCTTACCACCATCGAGAGGATGAGGACACCTAGGGATGGCGATTGAGAGCAGCGGGTTCGGAGGATGGTCCCTCCACACCTGCACCCGCATAAAATTCCCGCCCCCACCACCCATTGCGGGGGAAAATTCCAGACCCATCCCCGCCCCAGCATGTATGTATTCACACCCTTCCTCGCCCCACCACCCGTATGGGTACCTGCGCCCGCTTCGTACCCGTGTCGTACCCACTTCAAACCCGCAACTATCCTTCCAATAATCCCAAAGAATCTTCCAGTACTACAGTTGCAAAAATAAAATTATTAATGATATAAGTATATAAATTGGATTTTATTAATAAATATTCTAATATATAATATGTTTTTTAATAGATAGTAGGATATGCAATGAAGGAGAAGCGGGGCGGGCGAGGATGGGGCTGGTATAACACAAAATCCACATCCGCTCCACCACCCATTGCGGGTATGATTTTCATCCCCATCCCCGACCCGCTCCAGTTGGGCGGGGATGGGGTGGGTCTCTACTTAACCCGCCCCACTACTATCCCTAATGGCAGCCCCAAACTAAAAGAAAAGAATTAGGGTTTTTTAAGTAGGAAGAGGAAAGGGGAGGAGGCTAGGGTTTTTTAAAAAGTATTGTCATTTAAGTAAATGGTTCTATGAAAGCTTTAAAATCATTATGCCTTTTGTTTGTGATAAATTATTTATAATTGCTTGTAACAAAATTGTTCTCAACTATAAATTAATCAAGAGCTATCATCTAAAAGTACTTACTTGGCTTCATGAACTTATTTTAAATGTAATTTTGCATGTATTTTCTTTACATGAAGTTATGGTGTTTTTTCTACCAATTGGGGTCCTCCCTTCAGGCCTTCACTCTCCATGGGGATTGTCTACAGGATCAACTAAAACAACCTAAAATTATTGGTCTTGAACAAAACATATTTGAACTTATTAATCTTTAAACATAATTTCTTATTGGAACTTATAAGTGAAATTACATGGGAGAAGTCCAAAGTCCGGTATAAAGTTGTTGGATTGTACCTGACTAATGTAAGTTCAGACTTAATTTCTAAGTCCATAATATTTCGCACTAGTAATTGAACAACATAAACTTTTCCAGTCCAAAATCCAATGTCAATTTTAAAAATTGAACTGGAACTAGATTAGTTTATTGGGATTCAAATTTTAGTCAAAAGTATTTTACATTGGCTAATGGATGGTTACTTATTGGAGATAATGCATGGTTATTATCTTTCATTTAAAAAAAAGGAAATCCTTCCTCGCTCTTGGTAAAAGCAATTCTTTAAACTTTGCGTATTTAAAAAGTTTAACTTGATAAATCACTATAAAATAATTTCTTTAGGTAACTTTTCTTAATCTCCTTCTAGGACCCATGATGATTTTTGTGGGGGAAAGGAGGGGGTTTACAAGGAAAATATATGATCTTAGTTTCAGATAGGGTTGCTTATTGGGTGGAAGAACTCTTAAGTTTTATTTATGACCCGCCTCAAAGAGTGTTCACATTCCTTCCCCTCTTATTTTATGATAAAACAATGTTTTTTAAAATTAATACCATTTTTGTTCTAATTAAACAACCTTTTAAATTACGTCTTTGCTAAATAGCAACACAATTTTATTTTATTTTGGTAAAGAAATAATAATATGTTGTTCCTAATTCATACCAAGGCAATACCATAACTCGTCTTCCTTGTGTCACCCTCTTTGATTATTTTTCTTCTAGTAGTTACTCATGCCTCTACATTGCACAAAAGATAACTCATTTTGTCCCTATGCTCAATGTACAAAAAAGTGAAAGACTACATTCAAGCTATGAGAGTAAATTAATGAGATCTATGACCCCCCCCCCCCCTAAAAAAAAGAAAAGAAAAGGGCATCCTTATGGAACACCCTAAAAAGAAAATTGATGCATACTATAAGCAAAGTCGGGGTAGGGGATTGAAAATTCGAAGGTGCGCACGAAAGTATGTTCCTTTCTGTGCGCACGCTTCCAAACAACGTGTTTCAAGGGTTTTGGTGGGACCCAAGCCCCAGTTGGCATTGAATGAATTATCACCCATGTAAGCGGGAAGTGTTTTTTTACAAGTTTGGGATTTTCTCTCTCCTCACTTTTTGAGCTATTATTTTCTCTCTCATGCATTTATCTTTCCCCTCACATTAACTCTATCCTTATTTCTCTCTCCTGCATTTTTCTCTCTCTTCACTTTATCACTCCTGCACATTTGTTTCTCTCTTTACCTCTTCTTTAATTTCATTCTCTACATTTATTACATTTATAACTGAAATTCGTTATGAGTAAATGTTAATTATTGTGGCTGAAAATTTATAAATTGCAACAATCATGGAAAATTGTTCTACACTAAATGCAGAATATTGTTCATTGAATGTAGAAAATTCTGCATCAAATGTTGATGATTCAAGTCAACCCATAGGTAATGAAAATAGCATAAGGCTTACATAAAAGTGTAATGAACATTATGTTCATTTAGATGCACATATGTTATTTTTCAATGAATAAATTTGGAATTGCTACAAATGTTTCCATGCAGTGAACATGGTAGTTGAGCTGATTATTTTATTAACCTGTTAATATTTGTTGTTGTTAAACAGAAGTTTGTGAAGCTGTTATGTCTGAGTTGTTGCACAAAGAAGTTGCAAATGATGATGAAGCTTATGAACTCTACAACAATTACGCATTTAAATGTGGTTTTGGTGTTCGCAAAAATAGGGTTAATAGAAGATGTGATAGTGTGACTATTAGGCAGCGTTTTTTTTCTTGTTCCTGTGAAGGGAAGAAGAAGAGCTCAGAGACAATGCCCAAGGTAGAATATTATTAAGGTTAATGATTATTTATGTGTGCAATGTACATTACAATAAAAGTAAAGGTGTTATTTGTTTTATTGTTATCATCATTTGTTCATGCACATATATGTTCTTTGGTTTTTAAATTACAGCATGTTTATTGCATATTTTCATATGTTTTTTGATTTATTCTATATTAGGGGGTAAGTGTTTTATGGCATCATGTGGTTGTGAAAAAGTCAATGTGCATGAGTAATATTTCTTTCATGTAAATCATTATTGGCAATGAAATTCTATATTTAGTATAAAAGACTATTTGATTATTGCATAATCGCATATGTTTTTTGTTTAATTTTATAAACAAGTATATTTGATTATTGTATATTAGCATTGTTTAGTGCATGTATGCATTTGTTTTTTAATTGTAATTATGTGTTTAATATGTGTTTCATCATGGTTGTTATTATAATAGAGTTAAAAAAGACTATTTGATTATTGCATAAGTGCATATGTTTTTTGTTTCATTTTATGAAAAAGTCTTATTGATCTTTGTATATTAGCATGTGTTTAGTGCATGTATGCATTTATTTATTCAGTTGTAATTATGAGTTTAATATATTTTTCAGCATGGTTGTTATTGTAATAGAGTTAATTGACTTGTTATTAGGCTTTCCTCAAACTTGATCAACGTACTGGTTGCAAGGCGCAAATCCAATTTGACGTGTCAAAAGACACTGATATGTTTACTGTTGTTAAACACGACATGGTTCACATCCATGAGATGGTTCCAGTGGGCAAAAGGCACCTAATAAGGTCTCATAGGAAAGTGAATGAGGAACAGTTAGGCATGATAAATAATTTGAGGAGTAGTGGTGTTGGCATAGCAGATGTTGTGCGTGTTTTAAACAAAGAATCAGGTGGACCAGCTACCCTTGGATTTACTGTGAAAGATGCTTATGATGCAATCGCCGTGCAGAAAAAGAATCAATTAGACGTATGTGATGCTAATCATCTTATAAAGCAGTTTTCCAAGAGACAGGTCGAGGAAAGTGATTTTTATTATGATGTTCAACTTGATGAGTCGATGCATTTAGTTAATTCTTTTTGGCGAGATGGTCGAATGCGGAGGGATTATGGTGTGTTTGGGGACTTGGCAGCGTTTGATACCACATACCGGACCAATAGGTATGACATGATATGTGCTCCATTTGTTGGGATGAACCATCATCAAAAGAATGTAATGTTTGGTGTCGGTTTTCTGTTGCATGAGACGACGGATGCATTTATTTGGCTGTTTACATCATTTTTGAAGAGCATGGGGGGGAGGTGTCCAACCACACTAATGACTGACCAATGTAAGGCTATGACGAATGCAATGACTGTGGTGATGCCAAGTATTATATATAGGTTGTGCACGTGGCATATCGGCTAGAATTCCATTAAAAACATAAAAGGTTTGAGGCAAAAGACGGTTTCAAAGATCTATTCAACTATGTTCTTAAGTACTGTGAAACGAAGAGTGAATTCAAGCACTACTGGAAATGGTAATCACATCAGAGGTTTTGTGTATGATGCTCATTGTTTACTGGGCCACACTTATTTTTTTTTAGTTTGATGTCTAACAGTTATTTGGTCATATTTCATATTTTGCAATCACTGCATGAATATTGTTGTTTTATAAATTTATTCCATTGTTTGTTGATAATGAATTCATTGTATTATTTTTTGTCTTGTTTAGTGAAGTCAATAATGAATTCATTATATTATTGAGTTTGTTATTTTTGCAGTATGTAGTTTAATTTTTAATAGCAACAAGTTGTTGTTCATATTGTATATCCAAGGATCAGTGCCACTACAAGAAAGGTGGTATTTAACGACGGCTAAAAGCCGTCGTTAGTTCAAGTAAAACCGTCGCTAAAACATCACCGACGGCTAGCAGTCGGTACATAGGTGGTCACTGATATTGGAATCAACGACCGCTAAGCCGTCGGTAAATAATTTAACGACGGTTTCCTGATAATTAGCGACCGTTTTCAAAAACCGACGTTGGCACCAAACCAACGACTGTTTTAAACAGCCGGTAAATCAACGACGGTTTTGAACCGTCGTTGATTTACCGACCGTTACCAACCGTCGGTGATTCACCATCGGTTATAAACAGTCGTTGTTTGGGCCACATCAACGTCTGTTATAAACCGTCGCTATTATGTAAAAGCAGTCGTTGAAGTGGATGTCCTTGGATGCATAGTATACCTTACAACGACTGCCTAGCCGTCGTTGATTTAATGTTTAGCCGTCGTTGTTTTGAAATAATATTATTTAGAATATTTTTGTTGTTAACAATAATTAAACCTGTACCAGCACAGCTGCATGCTTGTGGACCACACTAAAGCTGTTCCTCCATCGCATTCAATTTTTTCAATTACAAAAATATGCAATTTTGATATATATTACAATTTGCATTGATACTTGTATAATTACATGAAATAGATTACAATTATGTACACAAAATAGATCCCGATGTCGGGAAATAAAGTAGAAGTCGGTGTTTACAAAAAATATATATCGACAAAGCTAGAAACTAATAAGCTAGATGCCGATAAATATAGACACTAAATGTCTATAGTTAGACAAACTACCTAGATTAAATATATGTACGCAAAATAGATCCCGGTGTCGAGAAATAAAGTAGAAGTCGGGTTCCAAAAAAAATAACCCGACACATCTAGAAACAAAGCGAGATGCCGATAAATATTGACACTAAATGCATAAAAGTTAGTTACCTAGTTGCCAAAACCAAAAACACTACACTTGTCAGGGGGTGTCTCGTAGCACTACCGCCACCACCAAACCCCGGGTCATCGTCCGGTCTCTGCGATGTGGAGGGGGGCCTGGGTTGCAACCTGAGGACATGTGGCCGAAACTAGACATGTTCCTCATCATTTCCTCAACGATGGCCCGACTTGACGCTTCCACCCGTGCTGCGACCATTGCCTCCACCTCTTCCATCCGCGCAGCGACCTTTGCCTCCACCTGCGCCTCAATCTGAGAAAAAATGGACGGCTCATATGGTTGTGAAGAGCCGCCATCTCCTCGCCCTGATGAAGAGTTGTAGTACAAATGATCTCCCTGACCCAACCCCTGAACTTTTCCTCGGTTCCTCCCCCCAATCGTCTCCCAATACAACAGATCAGGGTTCGGCTGTGACCCCTGAGTGGTACAATGATCCAGCTTCTTCTTGTACGTCTCCTGCATTTGGTTAAATATACTCATATTCAAGTAAAATAAAGTGGGTAAAATGGCTACATTTGGTTCTAACTTTCCTACTTTGTGTATTTTCAATCAAAACAACTTATAAATACATTAAACTAACTATATATATGATGTTTGAGGTGGTTATAACTTAAACTAGCATCAAACTACTCATATTCATTCAATTTCAAGTAAAATGGCCTAAAATGGCCTATATTAGCCTACATTTGGTTCTAACTTTCCTACTTTGTGTATTTTCAATCAAAACAACTTATAAATACATTAAACTAACTATATATATGATGTTTGAGGTGTTTATAACTTAAACTAACATCAAAGTACTCGTATTCAAACATTTTCAAGTAAAAAGGCCAAAAATGGCCTATATTAGCCTACATTTGGTTCTAACTTTCCTACTTTGTGTATTTTCAATCAAAACAACTTATAAATACATTAAACTAACTATATATATGATGTTTAAGGTGGTTATAACTTAAACTAGCATCAAACTACTCGTATTCATTCAATTTCAAGTAAAAAGGCCTAAAATGGCCTAGATTAGCCTACATTTGGTTCTAACTTTCCTACTTTGTGTATTTTCAATCAAAACAACTTATAAATACATTAAACTAACTATATATATGATGTTTGAGGTGGTTATAACTTAAACTAGCATCAAACTACTCGTATTCATTCAATTTCAAGTAAAATGGCCTAAAATGGCCTATATTAGCCTACATTTGGTTCTAACTTTCCTAATTTGTGTATTTTCAATCAAAACAACTTATAAATACATTAAACTAACTATATATATGATGTTTGAGGTGTTTATAACTTAAACTAACATCAAAGTACTCGTATTCAAACATTTTCAAGTAAAAAGGCCAAAAATGGCCTATATTAGCCTACATTTGGTTCTAACTTTCCTACTTTGTGTATTTTCAATCAAAACAACTTATAAATACATTAAACTAACTATATATATGATGTTTAAGGTGGTTATAACTTAAACTAGCATCAAACTACTCGTATTCATTCAATTTCAAGTAAAAAGGCCTAAAATGGCCTAGATTAGCCTACATTTGGTTCTAACTTTCCTACTTTGTGTATTTTCAATCAAAACAACTTATAAATACATTAAACTAACTATATATATGATGTTTGAGGTGGTTATAACTTAAACTAGCATCAAACTACTCGTATTCATTCAATTTCAAGTAAAATGACCTAAAATGGCCTATATTAGCCTACATTTGGTTCTAACTTTCCTACTTTGTGTATTTTCAATCAAAACAACTTATAAATACATTAAACTAACTATATATATGATGTTTGAGGTGGTTATAACTTAAACTAGCATCAAACTACTCGTATTCATTCAATTTCAAGTAAAAAGACCAAAAATGGCCTATATTAGCCTACATTTGGTTCTAACTTTCCTACTTTGTGTATTTTCAATCAAAACAACTTATAAATACATTAAACTAACTATATATATGATGTTTGAGGTGGTTATAACTTAAACTAGCATCAAACTACTCGTATTCATTCAATTTCAAGTAAAATGGCCTAAAATGGCCTATATTAGCCTACATTTGGTTCTAACTTTCCTACTTTATGTATTTTCAATCAAAACAACTTATAAATACATTAAACTAACTATATATATGATGTTTGAGGTGTTTATAACTTAAACTAACATCAAAGTACTCGTATTCAAACATTTTCAAGTAAAAAGGCCAAAAATGGCCTATATTAGCCTACATTTGGTTCTAACTTTCCTACTTTGTGTATTTTCAATCAAAACAACTTATAAATACATTAAACTAACTATATATATGATGTTTAAGGTGGTTATAACTTAAACTAGCATCAAACTACTCGTATTCATTCAATTTCAAGTAAAAAGGCCTAAAATGGCCTAGATTAACCTATATTTGGTTCTAACTTTCCTACTTTGTGTATTTTCAATCAAAACAACTTATAAATACATTAAACTAACTATATATATGATGTTTGAGGTGGTTATAACTTAAACTAGCATCAAACTACTCGTATTCATTCAATTTCAAGTAAAATGACCTAAAATGGCCTATATTAGCCTACATTTGGTTCTAACTTTCCTACTTTGTGTATTTTCAATCAAAACAACTTATAAATACATTAAACTAACTATATATATGATGTTTGAGGTGGTTATAACTTAAACTAGCATCAAACTACTCGTATTCATTCAATTTCAAGTAAAAAGACCAAAAATGGCCTATATTAGCCTACATTTGGTTCTAACTTTCCTACTTTGTGTATTTTCAATCAAAACAACTTATAAATACATTAAACTAACTATATATATGATGTTTGAGGTGGTTATAACTTAAACTAGCATCAAACTACTCGTATTCATTCAATTTCAAGTAAAATGGCCTAAAATGGCCTATATTAGCCTACATTTGGTTCTAACTTTCCTACTTTGTGTATTTTCAATCAAAACAACTTATAAATACATTAAACTAACTATATATATGATGTTTGAGGTGTTTATAACTTAAACTAACATCAAAGTACTCGTATTCAAACATTTTCAAGTAAAAAGGCCAAAAATGGCCTATATTAGCCTACATTTGGTTCTAACTTTCCTACTTTGTGTATTTTCAATCAAAACAACTTATAAATACATTAAACTAACTATATATATGATGTTTAAGGTGGTTATAACTTAGACTAACATCAAACTACTCGTATTCATTCAATTTCAAGTAAAAAGGCCAAAAATGGCCTATATTAGCCTACATTTGGTTCTAACTTTCCTACTTTGTGTATTTTCAATCAAAACAACTTATAAATACATTAAACTAACTATATATATGATGTTTGAGGTGGTTATAACTTAAACTAGCATCAAACTACTCGTATTCATTCAATTTCAAGTAAAATGGCCTAAATTGGCCTATATTTGATTCTAACTTAAACTAGCATCAAACTTTTCAATCATATTTGCCTATATATATATGTTTAGAAGTATGTATCGAGATTTGCTTTGATTTCTTGTTTGCTGGAATTTCTCCTTTTCCAGGAACAGTCTTGAAATGAGTCTTCAAGAACAACTCGGGAGCAGTAGGGAGTACTCCTCCTCTACTCTTTGCCTGCAGACATTGATGAACAAAGGCTTTATGAAACATATTCATGTAAATTACACTAAGTAGTAGATATGAAACATATTTACCATCTTCCTAGCATGCTGTGCCGCCGAAATAGAACCTTGAAAGTGTGACGGCTCAATTGGATTAGACAGGGAGCCACCTCTTCGGTTCTTCTTCGCCTGTTCAGATTTTTCCCGAAATGTTGGGTCTTCACTTCTCTTCTTCATGTCTTCGTATATCGTCTCCCCCAACCATTTAGGCCTTTCTTTGGCTTTCTTAACCACCCAGTATCGCAAGTCTCGCAGACGAGATGAAGCTTTTTTCTTGTAATCCTTCTTCACTAGGCCTTCTAACTCAGGAGCCCATTCGTAAATACCCTTTAGTCAAACATTAAACAAAGATATTAATAAAGTAATATAATCAATTTCATTTTTCATAATTCGATTCATACCTACTGTGAAAATGTTCCACCAATGCATCTTTGTTGCATTGTCGACCTCACTGTAATTGAACCATGGTTGTCGAAAATGGCCCTGAAAAATGTCAGTGATGGACCCACTAACCTTGTTATCATCAAACCTGAATTGAAAACCAAACAAACACGTGAATTGTGAATATCATTGCATACAAATATCATGAAATGAAGGCTTACGAACTTACCACAATCCAGTAGGGCTTAAAACCTTTCTTGGTGCACGGTTCGAACCTTCACCTTCCTCCGTTTGAGTGATCGGAGTCTCCGGTACGTGGTCACCAATGTTACGTGCATGTGAATCATCTCCCTGTGTCTCTGACATAGGGTTCTGGCTTCCTTCTACTTCTGGTGACTGAAAAAGCTCCCTCGGAGTCAAAGTCCCACGACCTTGGCTTCCACCTAAGCCACCTCGACCTCCGCGGCCCTTAGGATTAGACATGATTACCTAAAATGCAAGAAATTAGAAACGCGCAAGATTAAACCAAAACAAAATAAAATGTAAGAAATTAGAAACTCCCCACCCTCACTGACCCCCTGTCCTCCCCCCTCACTAACCCCCCGCCTCCCCCCTGCCGGCCTCGCACTCCCCCGCCCTCCCCTCCCCCCTCACCGACCCCCGCACTCCCCCCCCTCTCCCCTCTCCGACCCCTGCAGCCCCCCGCCCTCCCCCGATCGACCCCCGCAGCCCCCCGCCCTCCCCCGATCGACCCCTGCGGCCCCCCTCACCGACCCCGCACTCCCCGCCCGCCCTCCCCCCCCTCACCGACCCCGCACTCCCTCACCGACCCCCCGTCCTCCCCCCTCACTAACCCCCCCCTCCCCCGCCTGGCCTGCACTCCCCCCCGCCCTCCCCCCCCATCACCGACCCTGCACTCCCCCCCCTCCCCCCCCCTCACCGACCCCTGCAGCCCCCCCCCCCCCCACTCGACCCCCGCACTCCCTCCCGCCCTCCCCCCGCCATCCCCCCCTCATCGACCCCCGCATTGGTGTTCATTGCACACACACATCAACACAATAAATAGCTGCATTTCGTATAACATCCACCACCATTTGTGTCCTAACTAAGATCACATCTAGTGAATGAAGCAAGCAATCAAAGGAAAATGAACCAACAATAACTACAAGGGCCCTACCTTGTAAACAAATGAAGAAATGAGCAGGGCACTACATAAGAAAGGCAGAGGAAACCTAAATATTAATGCGAAAACGGAAGTGGGGAGAAATCAAGTACTAATTAAATATTAGAAAGACACTAAGAAAAACTACAGGTGCAGAATGGATCATGTTACTCAACAACAGTAAGAAAAACTACAGATGGAAATGTCATAAAAAGTCATATATTTTTATTGAAATGTTGTCCTTAATACAAGCTATGATATACTAAAACAAATCAAAGTGAATTCCCATCCTCGCTTAGTTCATCATCACTATCGTCATCCCAAAAACCATCATCGTCATCGTCATCATCCTCGCTTTCTCCAGACTCGAAACTAGACTCTTCTTCATCATCACCTGGGGCTTCCAACAAAATTTCTTCATCATCTCCTTCAACACACTCGACATCATTACCCCCTTCATAATCGGGAATATCATTTGGATCACAAAGCGTTGGAGTCCCAGCACTTGTCTCCTGAAGGAAGTCGAAGTCAACCGGAGCATCAATCACAGACCTTGCCTTTGTCCTAAACACAGCCCACCATTGAGCACGATCTCTTTTCAAGCTTGGGTACGGTGCGAAATATACTTGGCTAACCTGGTATGATAGCACAAAGGGATCAAACTTGGGGTATTTCTTGGTGTGGTTGACTTCAACTAGCTTGTATTGATCGATGTTCATTCCCCTCACATTGTCCATCCAATTGCACTTGAACAAAACAGTGCTATATTGACTACGGGCACCAGTAAACTTCAATTCTATAACATCATCTAGAATCCCAAAGAAATCACTCCCTCCATCATTAGACACACACACTCCATAATTCATGGTAGATTTGTGTTTGCTTGACGCTTTTGTTTGGAAATTGTATCCATTAACATAGTATCTATTCCAAGTGCGAACTAATGTCGAAGGACCCATTGCCAAAGCAAACAGTACATCATCATTGGGTTTGTCTTGAATAACCTATTGAAATTCATTCATATTGTTAATCCATTAACATAGTGTCTTGAATAACCTATTGTCACACAAACTCACTTTCGATCTAAGCCAATCAAGGTATTCTGCTTCATGTTGCACCCACACATCTTCTGTACGTAGAGTAGGTCGAATTTGAAGAATGTGGTCCTCGAAATCCCTTACAAACATAACAATTGTTAATGTCTAAATTAAAAATGAAAGTTAAATTTATAAATAATATGATTAATAACAAGTGTTTTACTTCTCAAATTCTTGTAAGATGCCTGTATTTGCTAACACATATAGGTGTGCACGTTGTAGTTCCACTTCAGTTAAAAATCGTGTTCCACCTGCATTAGACGGCCGACCACAATTAACCCTGCATAGCTCTGGGACAGTTTCGTCGAGCATCCTATCTTCATCATTTACATTACGGCCTGAATCTCGTGTCTTAGTATCCACTCCTTGCTGAAAGTAGTTTGAACAGAAGTTTGCAATCTCTTCACACAAGTACGCATTACAAATAGAACCCTCCACACGAGCCTTGTTACCAATTTTGCGTTTCAAATGATTGAGGAACCTAATAAGGTGGTTATCAAAAAGAGTTACACAATTGCGAAGAACAATAAAAAAGGATATATGAAAATGAAGGATAAGGTACCTTTCAAAGGGATACATCCAACGGTATTGCACGGGACCACATAGCCTAGCTTCGCGTGGAAGGTGAACTGGTAAGTGTTCCATGGAATTGAAAAATGATGGTGGGAAAATCTTTTCAAGTTTACAAAGGATCTCGGCTATGTCCTTTTCCAATCTTTCCATGTCACTTACTGTGATGGTGGAGCAACACAAATCACGGAAAAAAAGGCTAATCTCAGTGACAACTTTCCACACATGAACCGGGAGCAACTCCTTTAATGCAATCGGCAATAATCTTTCCATGAAGACATGACAGTCATGGCTTTTCATACTGTGCAGCTTACCGGACTGTATGTCCACACATCTTGATAAGTCGGAAGCATAGCCATCGGAAAATTTCAAATCTCTGACCCAGTTGCATAATACTTTCCTTTGGGACTTGTCCAGTGCGAAAGGTGCTTTCGGTGGAGTTTCTTTTCCGTTTGCATCCTTGGTGACATGAAGTTGAGGCCTTTTGCACAATTTAGCAATGTCTTTTCTAGATGCAACGGTGTCTGCTGTCTTTTTTCACATCCATAAGCTGTGTGAATGAGTTGGTCGAAGAAGTTTTTCTCAATGTGCATGACGTCAAGGTTGTGACGAAGATGCGGATGCTTTCCAAGTAGGGGAGCTCCCAAAGACGACTTTGTTTGAACCACCCATTTTTCAACTTTTTCAAAGCGTTAAGTGCATACGGTCCATCCGTAGCCTTTGGCAAGTCTTTAACACATGACCACAACTCTTCCCCGGACATGATGTGTGGTGGAGACCCTTTTTCAACCTTATTTCGCAAAAAGCTACTTTGTTTTTACGAAAAGGATGATCTTCGGGGAAGGAATTGACGGTGACAATCAAACCAAGAAACTTTACCCCCATGCTCGAGCCAAAAAGCTTTGGATTTATCCATACAATAAGGACAAGCCTTTTTCCCAGCGGTAGACCGGCCGGATAGCATACCTGTAAGCGGGAAAATCATTTATTGTCCAAAGAATGGCGGCACGCATATTGAAATTTTGTTTCCTAGGAATGTCATAAGTAGTTGCTCCAACATCCCATAATTGCTTCAATTCCTCGATTAAGGGTTGCATGTACACATCCAAGTTTCCCTTCGGATTTTTAGGACCGAGGAACGAGCAACGAAAGGAACATGAAGGGTTTTTTCATGCACATCGATGGCGGCAAGTTGTACGGGGTTAAGATGACCAGGCCAACATGAATATTGACCCCCCAAACTTTCCATGTGGACCAAACCCATCGGTACACAAACCGAGCCGAACATTCCTAGGCTCAGATGCAAATTCGCCAAATGATCTATCCAAATGCTTCCAAGCTTCATTGTCGCTAGGGTGAGCCATTTTGTCTTCGACTCTTGGATTTTTGGCATGCCATGTCATTTCTTCAAGCAACGTTCTTTGTTGCATACAACCTCTCGCAATCTCGGTGTGATTGGGAAATAAATCAAAACTTTCATTGGAACTAAAGACCCCTTAGAAGTCCTCTTGTATTCAGCCGCTATCGCACACTCTACATCTGTCCAAGTGTGCATCGGTTCTCCAAAACAACATACAACCTTTGGGGCAAGCATGAATCTTCTCGTGGGGAAGCTCTAATCCCTCCAAGATCTTCTTCGTATCGTAAAATGTGTTACTCATGTTGTTGTTGCTAGGTATTGCTTCTTTCATTAATGAAGCAAAAGCATCAACACACCTATGTGGCAAATTGTACTCACACTTCAAAGATACTATTCTAGATGCCATTTCCAACACAGACATGGAGCTCCCGTCGTACAACGGTTCCTCAGAAGCCTTTAATAGGTCAAGAAACACCTTTGCTTGAGGATTAGGCTCCTCCTCCATTCCACTAGGCTCTTCAACAGTGGACGGTTCCGGGTTATTCCCAAGAGCATCGAAAACCATTTCACGGTACGGATTAGATAGCTCTTCTGCGGGTTGAGGTAACTCTTCACCATGAGAATACCAACCGTAGTAATCAGGTATAAAGCCCTTGCTATACAAATGCACTTTAACCGTGTCTGCGTCATGCATACGTCTGTTCTTGCATTTCGGACACGGACATCTAACTTCATCCTTACCTGGGTTTTCGGGATTTACTTTGCAAAAATCAATGAATTCATCAACCCCCCTCAAGAACTCGGGCCTCAAGTTACGCACATTGTCATATCTATCATACATCCACCAACGCTCCTTCCGTTTCATGGTGACCAATTCTACAATTCTACAATTTTAAACCATTTCAATGACAATACTCATTAACAACCAACATACGTACAATTAAAACATATGTGTGAAATACATATAGGGCCTAAAATGATGTCCAAAGGTCCTTATCACTCCAACCTAACCCATTCTTCGACGTCTAACCCCACTAGTGAATGTATGCCAACTATTCGCTTCTACGTAAATTCCGGCAGCATTTCCCATGAGTTCTCCAAGTACACAATGTCAGCTTCGTAAAAGCTTACATATGTACCCAGAGAACAACATAGAGAAACAACATCACCGGAAATTACATAGAATAGAACAAAAGGCATACATTCACCACCAAAGTGAGGTCAAACGTCGAAGAACAGTCCCAATCGGGGACTATTCAAGATATACTCCTAATGAGTATACCTTGAACGGGTATCTAGGCACATGATGATGCAAACATATTTATTTAAACACTTAACTTTAATTTATAACATCATCCAAACTATTTCCACGAAAACAAATATGTCAAAAACAATATAAACAATTTAAATAGTGTAAACTAAATAAAGGAATGTGCAATAAATAAATTATTGTCATAATTATATAGTTTTTAACTTTTATAACCTTTAATAAACGAACCATTATAAAAACTATTGTGATAATTATATAGTAACTTAAGCTTATACAATTAAAGTAACTTAATCTTCAAAGTAATTACATTGATAATGCCATAGACCATAAAATATAATCACCAAAATCAGCATTAACATTGATAATGCCCAATTCAAATATAATGCCATTTCAATTTTCAAACACCAACAACACCCCAAATCAAAGTACAACAACAAAATTAACATTTTTAACAATTCTAAATTATATAATCTGATATATAAACACCCCTAACAAGAAAAATTGCAATTTATTTTCCAATTCTCATGAAATTGATAAACCCTAATATGTAAAGTAAAACAAGAAATCAACAAAATTGAGCAGATTAAGATGTACCTAGTCACGAGTCACGATTCTTGGAGGTTGTCCGTCCACCGTCCTCCACCGAGTTCCGAGCCAAAACTTGAATTTAGGCATTGCCAAAGTTGGGGGAAAGATTTTGAGTGAGTGGCCAAAATTCAAAAACAAATTATTAAATAGGATAGATTTAGGTATTACCGGCGGCGAGAGGAGAAAGATTTGGAATATCCGGCGGCCAACGGTGATTTTCGCCACCTACACCCCAAAATCCCAACTTTTAGGGTTTGGTTTCATAAGAAAAAAAAATACAATAAATTGAAGCTCACCGGCGGCGAAGAAGGCAAGCGGCGAAGCTTCGTCCGGCGTCCGTTGGTTGGAGGGAGGCGGTTTCGTCGGCTTTCGTTGGTTGGAGGGAATACCAGCTTCGTTCGTTGGTTTTGCGAATAAAACCCGACTGGAACAGGCTAATTAATTTAACCCCCCCCTCGACATCAGCGACGGTTTAAGACCGTCGCCTAAAAAAAAAAAAATTTCAGGTTTAATTTAACCTAAACAACGACGGCTTAAAACCGTCGCTGAATGCGACGTCTAAAGTGAAAACTTTTCCTTTTTACATTAAGCTAAACAACGACGGTTTACAACCGTCGTTGCCAGTCAGCGACGGTTAAACCGTCGTTCTTCACATAATAAACAGTCGGTGACTACCGTCTGTTTAAAGCCGTCGCTGTATATTAAATCACCGACCGTTTTCTTGACCGTCACTGTGTAGCCGTCGTTATTTTAGCTATTTCTTGTTATTTATAACCCTATTGTTTGTTGCATTTTTTTATTGTTTTTGTTGACGGATTTTAGTGAAGGAATATGTTTTGTGTTGTTTAGTGAAGTCAGTACTGAATTCATTGAATTATTTATGTTGTTCTTTTTGCAGTATGATGGACAAGTATAATTGTGCTACAAACAAGTGGTTGCTAAACTTGTACAAGTTAAGGAAGCTTTGGTGTCCTTGTTATTCCAAAGACTATTTTTCTGGTGGTGTTTTGTCGTCTCAAAGAAGTGAGTCTACCAACCGTTCGTATTCATTGAAGAGAAGACTTCATTGCACACAAGGTTTATGTGACTTCTACAAGACATTTGTTGATGTAATAAATGAGTGGAGGGAGAGGGAGAATACTGAAGACAAGGAATTGTTGACTGGGAATAGGCACCTTGCATTTGGTGAAGTGAAGCTGCTACTTCATGCTAAGGAGATATACACAGTAGCCGTGTATTTGAAATTTAAAGACACTTTCATTAGTGCTGCATCTTGCCAACAAAAGATTATGAAATGGATCCCCCTTTATTTAAGTACCATGTTGGTAGGCCGGACAAGGATTTTTTGATGCATACGGTGAATTTTGATGAAGAAAATCTTATTATTGATTGCACTTGTAAACATTTCAGCGAAGTTAGGATGTTGTATCCACATAGTTTGCGCATATTCCACATCAACAATGTTGACAAAATCCCTAGTAGGTACATACTTGGGAGATGGACGAAGAGTGCAATGTGCACAAGGGTGGATGATATGCTTGGGAAAGAATCAAATATCGTGCAAGCATCTGTCTGGAGGATCCAATCTATAAGAAATGTTATATCAATAATAAATTCAAGCCAACATGATATCAAAGCCCGGCGTGTTGTTGACTCAATACTCCTCGATATGAAGGATAAAGTTGAGTTATTGAGAGGAGAAGTAGATGTGGATCCTAGCTTAGAAGAGGTAGAAAGGATGTTTCAGCCACCGATTCAAAACCCACAGAAGAAGAAGTTCAAAGGAACAAGGAATGTGCGACTTAAAAGCACGTTGGAGAAAAAAAATAAACAAGTGGAAAGGCTGGAACAAAGTAGCTGCTAAATCTGTTATTAGGTCGAAGAGAAAAGCCCAATTAAGTGTAAAGGTAATTATTGTTCACTGGGAAACAATGTACATCTATTGTATTAACATGTATGTTCATTCATTTTATATACATATTATTGACATTATGTTTTTGAAAAAATTGGACTGGATTATATTGAAGTTCCTGCAGATGGATGTGTGGCACACTCAACAAATTCACAATCTATTTTGGGCGTTTATATCCCAGATGAATATTTTTCAGTCAATGTTATTCGTTAGTGAATGAACACAACATATGACATAACTTTTTGTAATATTTTGTATATGGTATATAACTTTTTGCATTTTTTTTGTATGATTCCAAAAGAAGGAAAGAAGTGTTCACTGGTATATTTATATATTCAGTGTATAAAGAGATGATCATTGGGGTAATATTATTAAAGTCAAAATGAGCAATTTCAAATGTAAGAAAAAAGAAAGAACAAGTAACTCAATAGACATTAATAAGTAGAGCATTGAACAACCAAATAATTCCAGTGAACAAGAATCATATAAGCAAGTTGCAAAGAATTTAAAGTGAGCAAGTTTAAATGTAAGAAAAAAAAACATGTAACTGAATAGACATTTCACTAATTCCAATAGACATTAATAACTACACCAGTGAACAAGCAAGTAATTACAAAGCAATGATCACAAGAGTATTTTCAATAAACTTAAACAGGTATTCCAGTGAACAACCATTGTACTTGTAGTGGTATATTTTTTTGTATGACTCTAAAACAAGGTAAGAAGTGTTAACTGAATATTTTTGAAGTTCAAGTGAGCAAGTTCAAATGTAAGAAAAAAGAAAGAACAAGTAACTGAATAGACAATTATAAGTAGTGCAGTGAACAAGCAAATTATTCTAGTGAACAAGAATCATATTAAGCAAGTTCAAATGTAATAAAAAAAAAGAAGATGTAATTGAATAGACATTATACTAAGTGCAATGGACATTTATAAGTACACCAGTGAACAAGCAAGTAATTACAATGCAATGATCACAAGAGTATTGTCAATAAACTTAAACATGTATTCCATTGAACATCCATTGTATACAACAAGTGGTAAGGAAATTCGAAATAAACTGTTGCTTGTAAGAATCTTAAAGTTCACAAAAGAATAGATCCCACTAAACAAAGGTATAGATCCCATTGAACAAAAGTATAGATCCCACTGAACATATATATTAGATGAGTATATATATATATTTATATACCCCAAAATAATAGACGGGTATATACATATTTATATACCCCAAAATAATAGTGATCTTGTTTCATATACAAAAAAACCCAAAAACGCAAAGTTAGTTTAACAAAAGGCCCTAAGAATGATGCATATGTTCTAATTACAATTGAGCTTTACATGGAACTACTGCTAAAAAAAGTTGTTCACTGGTCCTCATCTATGATAGGAGCAGCCCATGCTTGTGCCAGACTCAAGATGTTATCCCTGATATTGTTGAGTGGGCTTGTCAGAATCTCGATTGCGTACTGGATCCTTAGCTTTCGAATCTTTTCAAACTGCATTATTGAAAACAAATATATTAGTCATGATTTTTACAAAGTTAAGAAGTAATTAAAACATAAATGGTATTACTTACATTGTCACTGTGTAGTCCAGTGTCAAAGTTGTGCTCCCATTCCCCGTTATATTTCTCCATGTGCCTCATTACATAAACACCACAGTCTGTGGTGTTCTCGTTGCTTCTCCAAGGCATTTCAACAAGTTTGACCTTCAAGTCATTTATCATTTGGGTAGCATTGATGCCAAGAGAGCGCAATAATTCATCAAACCCTTCTTTCTGTGCATCAAGAAGATATAAACATTAATAAACATTTTAAGGAGTTCAATAAACATTAATAAGTAAACCAGTAAACATTATACCGATTTCTAAGTAGTGTCCAATAGACATTACTTAGTAAACCAGTAAACAAGCAGGTAATTACACTAAACATGCAGGTAATTACAGAGAACATTTAGTATATATAGAGATTATACAAATTTCAATAAACATTAATAGAGTAGACATTATACAAATTTCAATAAACATTAGTGATTAAACCAGTGAACAAGCAAGTAATTAAATGCAATGCAATGATCAGTAATGTAAGCATTAAGTTGTGAATTCTATGCGATAAAAATAAGTAAGTGAATACAAGGAGTATGATTTACCAATTGTTCAGGAAAATCCAGGTACTTCTCCTGGAATGTAATTACATCTGGCAATGACCTGTTGTCGATTACGTCCAACGTGTTTTTGATGAAGTTGAAGCAGAAGATGTAGAAATGACGAGCATCAGCGACGGGGAAGAAGACCTATGGGTCACACAACAGGTAAAAAAACTAATCAACTCAATTCAACTAAATATGAAATGGGTGCAATAAACAATAGATGTATAATAGTGCCTCACCAATTTGAATTGAGTTATGTCTAATATTTTTGGGTCTTCATTGCAAACTTCAAACCTGAAATGAATCCTTCCAGTCTTTTTTCTTTGGTGGTTTCAATGTCATCAGGGTTTTCGATTGGGCACAGAGAGTACTAGGGAAAATGTGAAGGGTTAGTATAATAGTACAAAGCGTTAGGAAAGCCAAGTATAATAAATGCTTACATGGCAACTGGTGGGCAGGATAAGACGATTAGTTGAATCCGGCAGTCAGTCCTTGTTCCTAAGATTCAAAACCCGGGTCCATGCATCGATAATACAATTGTATATCTCAGTATTTCCACCCAACAGTAATGTGTCTTCTCTTGAAATGAAATCTCTGTCATCATCATAGAGCAACTCCCTATGGGTTTGGGAACATGCAAAGAAAATGATTAAATATTCAAAGAATATGTAGTAATGAACATAAAGTATTATACACTAGACAGTAAAATAAATGGGGTGAACATGTATGTAACATAGGATATGAACATGGACATTTGTCACAATGAACATAAATACATTTACAATACACAATAATGTTGAATAATTTTGTGGGGTATATATAGTAATGAACATAAAGTATTATGCATTAATGTTGAATATTTCTTAATGAACATTAAGTATTATACATTAGACAATAGCATAAATGGGGGTGAACATTATCACAAACTTACCCTTTATCAAGTTCAGGATTAAAAGCATAATCCGCCACGTAGGTGTAGTCCACCTTGGTCTTGTGTTTCTTCAACAGGTGTGAGTATTGCACCATGTATGGGGACCTAAACACGTATGCAGGGCGCCTTTCCCTTTGTGTCCTTGCTTCTTTATGAGGAATAGGGACTTCATGGACCTTTCCCTTTGCCGCCTTGCTATTGAAAAGTATGACAACAAGGAGTGGGGTAAGTTTTTTTGTGAAACAAGAATAAATAATGTATGAACAATTAATAGAATGCAATAGACATAAAGTATATTGTGAAAGACATTTTATATTGTAGATTCAATTCATGAACAACAACAATAATCATTGTGATGATAAAAAAAATGTTCCAATAAACATCACATATATACCTTTCACTTTCAGGAGTTGAGAACTTTAAGTCAGCATTTGCTTCAGTGGTACGACTTCACATAGCAAGATAATGTGATGATCAGTAAACAAAAACAAAATATTAGGAGGACATTAAATAAAATACAATGAACATGACATGTATACCTTTCAGGATGGGGAAGGGGTTACTCAGCATTGTGATCTTGTGGGGGATTAGTGAAAGGGAAAAAAATTATTAATTAAGTGAACAAAAACGAAAAATGCAACAAACAAAAACGAATAATGCACTAAACATTAGTACGGTTTGCAGTGAACATTAGTATGGTTTGCAGTGAAAGGGAAAAAGATTATTAATTAAGTGAACAAAAACGATTAATGCAACAAACAAAAACGAATAATGCAGTGAACATTAGTATGGTTTGCAGTGAACATTAGTATGGTTTGTAGTGAAATGGTAAATGATTTTTAATTAAGTGAACATAAACAAATAATGCAACAAACAAAAGCGAATAATGCACTGAATATTAGTATGTATTGTAGTGAACATTAGTATGGTTTGCAGTTAAATGGAAAATAATTTTTAATTAAGTGAACATAAACGAATAATGCAACAAACAAAAACGAATAATGCACTGAACATTAGTATGGTTTGCAGTGAACATTAGTATGGTTAGCAGTGAAATGGAAAATGATTTTTAATTAAGTGAACAGAAACAAAGAGTGCAACAAACAAAAACGAATAATGCACTAAACATTAGTAAGGTTTGCAGTGAACATACCTATGAGGAGGTTCGTCAAACTTGTCACCAAAATGTTCAGGTATGTCGTTGAAAAAACTGGTGTTAGGAAATGACAATCATAGAAAAAAGGCCGAAAAAATACATAGTTAGAATGAACATTAAGGAAAATGACAAAAAAAGAGTGCAATGAGCAAGTCAAAACAACATACCATTCAGATCACATAACATAGTAATATCTCCAATGAACAATTAGAACAATAGAAAAAACAACAGCATCTTAGCTATTTAGTAAGTTATATACCTGTCATCAATAGGGAGCACAGTTGCTCCTTGTTTTCGTCAACATTGCTATTTGAACTGGGAAGAATAAATGATTATAGAATCAAATATAACTCATGTTTTAAAGCATATAATTAAAACACATAATGTTGCGGTTATTGAAAGGGGAAAATTGGTGGCTCATAGTCTAGAAAAATCCGGGCCTTAGGGCTAATTATACAATTTCCTAATGACTCGTTGGAAAAACTAAATCCAGGAGATATTATTGGAATTGGAAAACTGATCAATATTTTCACCGTTGCTGCTGCTGATTGTTATTGTAGAAATTAGCAAAGCCGGGGGGGGATGAAGCTATCAAAAAAATCATTCATCGATGCATCATCGAGAGAAGGTAACTTCTCTGCGGGCTTTGAGGTTCCCATACTCAAAGTGAGGTTCAGGTCAAAAGATGGACCATCACAACCCTCTATTATGGCTACATTTGTGTTTGGTTCTTTGGGAGGGGGGGATTTTGTTGTTGTGGCTGAAGATGCTGGCCAACCGACTCGTCCATCAACTCCCAGAATGAGTCATCGACGAATAAATCAGCGTCCTGGCTTAATATAGACGTTGCGGCTGGCTGGGATGTATGGAGAAAGGGTGGCTGCAGATCTTGTTGATGTGAAGCAGAGTACCTGCGCCATATAAGCCCAAGTACATTTGGTGCAACATCATGCACATTGAGTGGTTGGGTGGGAGTAGGAGCCACATCAAGTAGAGTAGTCAACTCCACTAGATTATCCGCGATCCTTGCAGACACACTCTTGAACTTGGCTCTCCAAGTCTGTTGTACAATAAAAGATGATCAGTAGACATTAAATATGTACAATAGACATTAGATAATCAACTAAAGAGAATAACACAAAGGTTTAATGTTTTCCAAATGAACAATATGTGACACACACTGAACATATTGGAAATCCCACAGAACAAGAAAAAAAAACGTTGAACATGTTATAATAAACACTAATGAACATATTTAGAAATCCCACTGAACAACAAATGATACACGCTGAACATATTGGAAACCCCACAGAACAAGAAAAAGAACCGATGAACATGTTATAAACACTAATGAACATATTTAGAAACCCTACTGAACAACAAATGATACACGCTGAACATATTGAAAACCCCACAGAACAAGAAAAAAACGCTGAACATGTTATAAACACTAATGAACATATTTAGAAACCCCACTGAACAACAAATGATACACGATGAACATGTTATAAACACCACTGAACAATATTTGTGCTTATAAACTACAAAAAACAATTAAGGTCTTATGCCAAACATTATTAGTATTACAGTGGACAATTATACTGTTTTCAAATTATACCTCAAGGTCAGAAATGGTTTCATTTTGTTGTTGTTGTTGTTGTTGTTGTTGTTGTTGTTGTTGTTGTTGTTGTTGTTGTCCTTGTTGTTGTTGATGTTGTTGTTGTTGTTGTTGTTGTTGTTGTTTGTTGTTGTTGTTGTTGTTGTTGTTGTTGTTGTTGTTTCAGGCCTTCTATGTGGATCCTAGGGAGAATGTTGCCTCTGCCAATTCAATGTCCCCGCTGCGCTCAAGGTCCAGCCTTTTTGAAATTAGTGTTTTATCCCATACTTGAAGGAGAGGGATTGAGCGAGGAGGCTTTAACAACTCCTTTTGGACCCGATCAAAGTAAAAAAAAAACCTATAGAACAAACAACAAATCAAGTTTAAAACCTATTTTCAATGAACATAAGTAATTAACTCAAAGAACATAACAAGTACTGATAATGAAATGCAGTGATCATAAATTGTGTCTCCAATGAACAATTATAAAACATAAAGAACAACTAGTATGTTATAAAACATAATGAACAAGTAACACAACCGCAACGAACAACTAGCATAATCACACTGAACAAGTAATAATTTAGTTATTTTTTTTAATAAGTTATGTGTACTATTATGAATAAAAGAAAATGTACAATTAATTTATCAACAAAAAACAAGGAAGATAATTATGAATAAAAGAAAATGTACAATTATTATATCATCATACATTAAGAGATGATATTTCCTAAATGAAGAACTATTATAATCACACTGAACATTATAGTTATTTGCATGAACATAAAAAGTGATGGCAAAGAACAACTAGCATAACAACTTATAATAGAAAGTATATAATTTCTTCAATAAACAACAAGCATCATCACACTGAACAATATTTATAATGAAACTGCAATGATATGAGTACTGGATGATTGCAGTGATCACATATAATATTTACAATGAACCATAACTCAAACACAAATATTATTATAAAATTTACGAACACTTACCATTAGAAATGGCGGGGGACCATAAAAGTAACGGCTAGTGTCGGTTTTCCAGTATAAGACTGATTGTAGGAAGGCATCAAGAGTGAATTTGCACCAGTTGTAGCCTGATATTGGTATATCACCTACTGTGCAATAAAGGAATTGGATGAGAGGTTGGGTGTTGGAGGTAGATTTAATGCAGGAGTTGATAGCCAGGACCAAGAAACTTCTTATCCAATTGGGATTAACTTCATTAGCCGAGTCCATGAGATGGTCAGCAATGATCCTAAGAGACGGGACACCTCTCTCCAGCCCATGATATCCGCCAATCCACCAACATTTTCCCGTATTCATCCCTAGGCTCAAAATCATCAATATTGGGACCTTGGAGTGGCAAGCCATAGATCAGGTGGACATCAACTTCCTCCACTTTTATAGATTGGCCCCATTCAAGCAACAGGCTGCAGCTGCTTTCATCATACATATCCACAATCTGGGCACATATGTAAGGATCATTTTTGGGGAAGTTCATGTGGAGGAGGCCCCCGAAGCCAATGCCAATAATGGCTTCTTTCTTAGGTGGTTGGTCAGCTATCCCAGCAAGGAACTTCTGAAGTGGTTGTGTCGTCTGCCTGATTTTAATATATAAGTCTTCCTCATCAGAGCTCAACAACTGTACAGGGCGTGCAAATGGTTGTGGAGCACATGGGGGTGGGATAGGGGGTGATGGTCCTGGCTCAGGTCTGGGCTCTTTCCTAGCCTTCTTTGGCATTTCCCTGAAAGGTGAGAACAATAAGCAGACTGTAATGATCGTATGTAAAAATACAGTAAACAGACACCAAAAAGGTAATAGCAGTGAACATGAATAATGCACTGGACATTAGTATGGTTTGCAGTGAACATTAGTATGATTTGCAGTGAAATGGAAAATGATTTTTAATTAAGTGAACATAAACGAATAATGCAACAAACCAAAGCGAATAATGCACTGAACATTAGTATGGTTTGCAGTCACATGGGAAATAATTTTTCATTAAGTGAACATAAACTAATAATGCAACAAACAAAAACGAATAATGCACTGAACATTAGTATGGTTTGCAGTGAACATTAATATGGTTAGCAGCGAAATGGAAAATGATTTTTAATTAAGTGAACAGAAACGAAGAATGCAACAAACAAAAACGAATAATGCACTAAACATTAGTATGGTTTGCAGTGAACATTATCCCAAACCAACGTAAAAATACAGTAAACACACTCCCAAAAAAAGTTTATAAACCCCGGCCCATTAACTATAATGAACATAAGCTTACTTTGTTTCTGAGGGGCCCTGTCTTTTGTTGTTCACTTTCTGTTTACCCTTGTCAAGCACTCTGCTGGGGTTGCCAGCAAAATCTCTGCATCATGAAACCAATGATCAAACAGTCAAGACTGTATGGACATCTGGTAAAATGAACTGAACATAAGGTCAATGCATGTATTATACCTAGAAGTGGCATGGGGATTGTTGGTGTGAGGGCTGGTTTGTGGTGCCTTCCCTTTATCAGCAGGTGCACTAATAAACAATTTTAATACAATAATCAAACATTTTGTAGAATGAACGATAAAATTAATGTGATGGCAAGTACTATATTGGGATGAAGACACAACAAATGAGATTACCTTTTGGGGTCAGGTTGGCGTTTTCCTTTGTCACCAAGAGCACTGAAAATAATAAATGACTTTTTAATGAACATAAGAACCTTTTACAGTGAACATGCTTTTATATAGATCCAATAAGGTGCTTCCATGAAAGGAATGATCATTCAGCCATATGAAGTAACATCTTTATGCATGATAATATGTTACATCTTTCAATAAACTTAATGAACATACTATGAGTGAGGGAAAAACAAGTGCCCGAATTTACTAATGCAATAAACATCAACTCAACTCAACCACATAGAAACACGACCCTTATTCACTTATCCTAATGAACATTCTAAGGCTTGCAGAAAACACGCTCCTTATTCATTTATGCAATAAACATTAGCATAACCCTAATTCAGGAGTACAATAAACATGAAGTCAAGCACAGTGGTCACCAACCCTAATTTTAACACAACACACGCAATACTTATTTTTAGGTTTACAGTAAAACACAAAGAGCATACTTAGGGTTGCAAATAACAAATACCCTTGTTCACTCATACAATAAACATTATCCCAAACACACCAAACATATCACTAATTCTAAATCCTCTTGAAACTCAGTGAACAAAACCATAATTCTGATGAACATGATTGGAATGAACATACATGCAAAAATTATTTCTATTACAGAACTAGATTTTCGAAAAACATCTTTTTTTTCAAATAAATATTATCACAAACACACCAAACAAAACCCTAATTATAAATCCTCTTGAAACTCAGTGAACAAAACCATAATTCTGATGAACATAATTGGAATGAACATACATGCAAAAATTATTTCTATTACTGAACTAGATTTCCAAAAAATATCTTTTTTTTTCAAATAAACATTATCAGAAACACACCAAACAAAACCCTAATTCTAAATCATCTTGAAACTCAGTGAACAAAACAATAATTCTGATGAACATGATTGGAATGAACATTGATACAATAAACATTATCACAAACACACCAAACAAAACCCTAATTCTAAATCCTCTTGAAAGTCAGTGAACAAAACCATAATTCTAATGAACATGATTGGAATTAACATACATAGAAAAATTATTTCTATTACAGAACTAGATTTCCAATAAAACATCTTTTTTTTCAAATAAACGTTGATACAATTACAAAAAAAACATTACCTTTTTTGGGCTTGTTGGCTTGCTTTTTTCTTTGCCTGAGATTTCTTCATGTAAGTTATCAATGGCGGTTCAGATGAAATTTCAGGGCTGTTGAAAAAAAAAATTAATTTTACCCAGTAATTATAAAAAAAATTAGTATTTTCCCAAAATTCAGGGTTGTTTGAACAAAAAAAAAAATTATACTTACATATCTGTGGTTGATGAATTTGTTGGACCACCATCACATCTGCTTTCTTCATTTTGTGGAACTCTACATTTTGGGCGAACAAACCAGAGAATTTTCGCGAACAAACCCATTAAAAATCGAAACAAATAATTTGCAACGAAAAAAAACTGGAAACCGACAAAAAAAACACAAATTCAAGAACACTTACTGTCTTGCATTGTCACCGGCGTTCTCCATTTTTTTTCCCGGTTGAGAGGACTTCGGTTTATGAGAGAGAAAGCTTGAAGAAAATAATGGAGGTTGGAGAGAGAAATGTAGAGAGAAGTGAGAGAGTTTGATGAGAGAGAAAAGGGTGAGAGAGTTTGATCAATAAAAGGAGTTTTGGAATTCGTGCGGGAAATGAAGAGTCATAAAGTTGGAAAAGGAGGTTTTCAAAAAAATTTGCCAACGTGGCGTTTTTTTAATTATTCAGTGGAACATTGATGATGTTTGTTCTGGTTTTTTTTGTTTGGAGATTTCAGTGCTTTATACCTTGTGTTGCTGCGTTTTGGATGGTGCGCATCATCCTCTACATACACTCGTGCGCACCATCGACGAATTGGGAGGGGATTGCACAAAAATTGGGAACACTTTTTTTACGGGAAATTGGGAACACTTGGATATGAATATATAATTAAGATTACAATCTACAAACAGTCATGCTTACAGATAGGCATCAAATTACAATTTGTTCTATTAAACTGATAATCTAGAGGAACAATTGCCCTATATGAAAAACTATACTGCCAAAGAAGAAACTATCAAGCTGGGTTTAGGGCTCCAAATGTAATAATGGAACCCAACCGCCAATTGCAAATGGTGGCTAAAAAGTAACTACAATACTGACCACAACCCAGCTTGTAAGTTGTAAAACCCAAATTGGAAGGGATTTAGGGAGATCAAGATATACACAGGCTTTATCAGAAAAAAAAAAAAAGATACACACAGCCATACCCCTACAACAAAATTAGTAGAAAGATAGCTAACAAGAATGGAAAAGAATATATTGACAGTCTACAGATTCTAGGTTTGGCATCCTCCACAAACTTGCATTTTGCGTCCTACATCATACTCTAATACCTCTTTGAACGACCCCTCTTTGCAACTCTTTGATTACAGGTTCAGCACTATCCTGCAACAAAAATGACCAGACATAAGTCAACTAACATAAGAACAAACAATCACTTCGTCCATCACAAAACACTAATGACCAAACCAAATATTGGGAGTAGAAATTTTAGTATGATTTGTAATCTATAAAAACCTACTACTTAGCAAGATGGTTATGAGTAGTAACAACACCACAAAGGTTACATTAACGTACTCCATGTTCGGCATTAGCCAGGTAGTCTTTTAGTGAACCATCTCCCCGAAGAATTTTGGCCCCACATCCAGGAGAGCTAACCGACCCCATAGACTCTTCATCAACTACCACAGCATTTATCCCATCATTTCCCGCCTTCATATCTGGGATCTGAAGTGTAAACACAGGTGTTCACATAAGTATTAAATCATCAAGTTATTACAAGTCTCAATAGCCACACTGTTTGATGATGAACTACCTACCTCATACATAGCTTCTGTTAGTACACTCTCCAATTGGGCTCTTAAACCCCTTGCCCCAGTATTCTTGACCATTGATTTCTTGGCAATTAATCTCAGAGCCTTTTCTGTAAAGTGAAGTTTTACCTAAGTATTGAAATAACAAATATGTAACAATAAGACTATGAGCTTCATATATATCTTACAAGAGTAGCAGAACAAAAGTTTTCAAATCTATGCACGTTCAATGAAAAAAGATAAAACTTTGCAAGATACAGACACAGTGTCATGACAACCAATTCTTATTGTTCAAGCTTAAGATAGGGAGGATGACAGCAGAGGAGAGAAGTAAGTGTCTAAAATCTTACATTGTTCATACTAAACAATTTCTTGTATTGCTTCGCAAGGGCATTCTTTGGCTCAGTAAGGACCTGCAGAGACAATATAGCTCACCTAATAAGATGAGATCTGAAATGGCATATTCATAAATAAACATAACTCTCCGATATGCCACTTGACAGTCTGTTGGAAATTTATGATGCAAATGTTGCTCGCAATTTATACATTTCTTGCGGTACACATATTACATGGTGTTGAGAGTTTAACATAATGCAACGTGCAAAAGAGCGGTAATGATTGCTAGAAACGAGCATAATGAGGCTTGATGGGACATGTGCGCAAGTTAGCATGCCAAACAAATGATCAGAATGCAGCCTGGACAGCACGTCCTAAAACTGTTTTGCTTTGCAATCCCGTGCAGCCCTGCAAATGGATGCAATACTACAAAAAAATTTGCTCATTTGTTCTTTGGATAATGTCCACATTGAGATACAGTGTAACTCAGGACATGTCTCTTCGATTATTCTCTATACGTAGAAGGCATATCCCATGAGTAAATGATCACGAAGAGACATGTCCTAATCCTGAAAATAATGACAGAACTTTCTCTTGCTTAATCCTCTTGCACCTAATTCTATAGTTTTTTGCTTAGGCCTTAGAGTTTGCGACAAATAAAATAAACATGATTCATACCACAAGCCCCTATTTGTAGGGTTTATATTAGACTATTAGGAAAGCGTATATCACATGCCTAGAAGTTCTTATCCAATCTCTACTTCCCATTCCAAATCCACCATTGTTCTAATATAATCAGCAAAAAAGAGCCATTTACACATTAGGAATCCTCAATAAAAGCAACAAATGCACAACTAAAGTTCAGCCTGATTGTGTGGAAAATCTTTTTTCCTGTTGAAAACATTTAAAAATGAAATAAAACATAACAAAAGATATAAGTGCAACTTATTCATGCATCAGATGAATGAGATGAAGAGGGGTAAAATTCCTTCTCCACTTAATTAAATATGATGCATGGGTACGCCTCCCAGGCACCGTTTCCCGTACCGGGTACGGGTACGTCCTGGGTACGGTACGGGTTCGCCTGGGATTCGTACCCAGAACGAATCCATAGGGCCGGGTACGTGGGCTGTTTTTGGGGACGGCAAAGTCGAAGTTGGGGACAGGCTGGGTACGTTTTTTAGAAGGGAGCCACGTACCCAACAGGTTTAATGAACTTTGAGAGGCCCAAATTCATATTCTAGGGTTTTAATTTTCGAAATTCCCAAAATTCTCTCTCAACTCACCTGAACTGAGTGCGAAGTGCGAAGTCCTTCCCCGCCTCGCCGCCCGCCGGTCACCGGTCTTCTCGCCGGTTCGAAGTTCGAACTTTCGAAGCAACTCAGCAGTCGCCCCTCGTTTCTTCTCCTTCGAAGCTCGAACTTATTCTCGATGTAGTGTCATTTAATATTTTGTACTAGGCACTAGGCAAGAGAGCATAAGACACGTGAAAGAGGACAGTGGAGTACAGGTGTACACCATCTTTCAAAAAAATAGATGTAGTGTCATTTAATATTTTGTACAAAGACTAGCTTAATGACTTTTTTTTTTGGATTTTTTTATTACAATAATACAAATTTTTGCCCGTTCTCTCGCAATAATACAAACTTTTGATTATTTTTTAATAATACAAACTTTACATCAAAATTCCTCCAGTAGGTCAAGTTGACTTGTAACTTGTAACTTGTAAAACAGGTAAAAAAAAATTACAAAATGATATTTCTTCTTTCTCCCTCCTCCCCCAACCCCCCACCCCCCACCCACCTTAGCCCCTCCCCCCACCCCACCCCACAACCACCACCGAAACCAACCCACAACCACCACCCCCGAAACCAACCCACGACCACCACCCCGAAAACCACCAAACCCACCACCCCGAAAACCACCAAACCCGGCCACCCCCCCCGAAAATCACCAAACCCACCCACCCACCCCCCGAAAACCACCAAACCCATCCACCCACCCCGAAAACCACCCCCCCTCCACTCCCTCACCCCCTTAATACACAAAACCCGAACCCACAACCACCATGAACCCTATCCACCAAATCCTATCAACACCTTTATCTTCCCTATCTCCACCTCGAATTTGGAATTAGGGGTAGTACGACTAGGGGTAGTGCGAAGAATTAGGAGAGAAAATAGGGTCTTTGGTGTCGGCAGCGTCGAGACATCCACGTTGATGCTCGTTGGTGCCGGTGTGTCGTGAGGTGTGGTGGTGTGGTGTGGCGTGTTGTGGTGTGGTGATGGTGTGGCGTGTTGTGGTGAGGTGAGGAGTGGTGGTGTGGTATGGACGTATGGTGCGGTGTGGTGGTGCAATGGTGTGGTATGGTGCGATGTGTTGGTGGCGGTTGTGGTTTCGGGATGGGGGGAGGGGGTGGGGAGGGGCTTCGTGGTTGAGGGAAGGCTGGGCGGGGTCGGGGGTGGGGTGGGGTGGGGTGGGTGAGGGAGAAAGAAATAAAAAGGTTTTTTTTTGTTTTTCAAATTTAAATAAAATTTTAAAAAATTAACCAATAAAAAAGCGACACGTGTCCTAGGGAGTGCCACGTCAGCTTGTTACCTCCTACAACAAGTTAACAACCGGTATTGCCCTACTGGAGGAATTTTGATCAAAAGTTTGTATTATTAAAAAATAATCAAAAGTTTGTATTATTGTGAGAGAACGGGCAAAAATTTGTATTATTCTTGTTAAAAAATCCTTTTTTTTAGTACAGGTGTACGCCACCTTTTTTTTAATGACTTTTCCATCATTCTTTAAATGTTTACCTAAACTAACCCCATATAGTCATATACTCCTATCTACTTATATTCTAGGGAGGAAGAAAGCTTATTGTTATATTTTTACATATATGTCGTTTAATATTTTTGTACAAAAATAAAATGGATATTATATCTATTAAAAATTTAGGAAAAATGGATCAGAATACCCCCAACTTTGGCCCGTCCGCTTTTAATACCCCTAACTATGGGTTATTCCTGTATAATCCCAACTATTGGGTAGGTCCGCCAAAAATGCACCCAGGTGACTTGAAACCTATAAAACAGGTAATTTGTTATAATTTTTCTCTTGTTTATCTTTCCTTCACCCTTACCCCTTCCACCACCCACCCACCATCAGTCCCCACCCCAGCCACTAGCACCCTCCCCTTCCTTTTCCTCCCCTGCGCCACTGCCACCAGTCCTGCTCTCTGCCCACCAGCCTCTCTCCCCCGAAATCTCCCAGCCACCAACACCCGAAAAACCTCTCGTCAATGGCCAACCTCCTAAACCTTAAAATTACCACCCGAATTGGGCCAAAATCCGAGAAATCTTCATGCCCGCACTCTCCTCCACCATGTTAGAAGGAAAGATGTTATATAGAATAGAAAGTGGTGGGTTGGATCGCAATTTCACTTGCTGGTTTTAATGAATCCTTTCCTCAATGTATAATGAAGATTATCGTGCTTGATTTCTAGCACCCAAATCTAAATCTCCACTTCTCAATCTCATCATATAATCAATGCCTAGAAAAAATTGATTTTCTTTGTTTAACATGGAAGCCAAACATTCATCAGTTGGCAGAGGAAATAAGTTAAACTCTGGACCAACAAAGTTGTGTTCTTGATGATAATTATTGATAAAATTTCTTGGATTTCCATGTTGCCAGTTACAAATCTCAAAATCATCAACTTCATAAAAAAAGGTTGTGTTATCCTCTGCACACAAAAGGCTTGAAGCTGCATAATCTAAACTGGGTGCCATTTTTAGTTGATGTTCTTCTTTTTGTTCTTCAACCTTCACGTTAAGAGTCTGTCGCCTCGAGTGTAGCTTCGGTGGAAGTTGTTGCTGCTGCGATGGTGGTGGTGTGGGAGGGAGGATTGAGTGTGTCTGATCATTTGGCGCCGGAGGGAGGTTGTGGAGGGGGTGGCAGTGCATGGGGGTATTTTCTTGGGGGGAGGGGGTGGCAGTGCGTGGGGGGTTCTTTTTTTTGGAGGGAGGAGATGACACTGGGGTGGGGGAGGAAGAGGGAAAGGGGGGTGTGATAAAAAAAAATTGAAAACAACAAAATTTAGTAGATGGCAAATAAGAGTACGACACATGGCATTTTTAACCTGTTAAACAGGTTCATTCAGGTCACGGTCCATTTTTGGAAGACATGTCATATAGTTGGGGCTATTCTGAAATAACTCATAGTTGGGGGTATTAAAAGCGGACGGGCCAAAGTTGGGGGTATTTTCATCCATTTTTCCAAAAATTTAAGGTAATATTATTTATCAAAAATATTATTTTTTTGCCGAATCCCAGACGTACCCGTTTTTAGAAATTTTGATTTTGCCGTTTTCCGTCCTCGTACCCGTATCCGTCCCCGTATCCGTATCGGTGCTACCTTAAGTTAATTTAGGTTATGATGTAATAATGATGGAGTATAATACTTCCTGCCCATCAAACCAAGGCTGACTAATCTTAAAAACAAAAGAGTAAAAACTTCCTGCCACCAAACAGAAACTGAGAAATGGTTACAGAAGGAAATAGCCTGCCCCTTTCCACAAAGGTAGAACAAACAAGAAACTTTGATTCCTCCATAAAGTATTTCCAGTCAATTTGCCATGATCTTAAGAAGTTTATTTGTCTTTTTCTGTGTATTTACCCATAATAACATCACCAGATGCTACCGTAACTCAAGAAGAATGTTACCTGAACAAGTTGGTCCTCAGTCAATGATGATAGACTGACCAAAATCGGGAAGCGGCCGATAAATTCTGGAATGAGGCCGTAGGCAATAAGATCACTACTCTCTACCTGAAAATAAAAATATTGTTTTTCTCAACCTCTCTCCTAACCAAAAACAAGTCCAAATCACAAGAAACTAATAAATGCCAAAGGCAGAATGCCGATAAGTTAGATTAGCATGGATTTTGTGTATTAGGAAAAAGAATGTGATCTTTGCAGTGAAACAGATAGTGCGTTCTCACAGTCTCAAGTAAAGCTGAAGTCACCACAGCACTAGCTACTCCAGCAGTTCTCAAGTTTTCTCGGACGGGCGCACCAAAACCAATTGAAGCATCTTGTCGTCTGGCGATAATCAAGTTAATAAGAAAGATCGCAATGGCTTTCTTTTCTATAATATATTCACTTCTCTGAAACATCACCAAAGCACATTACCTCTCCGAAATTGTTTTGTCCAGATCGACAAAGGCACCACCACAGATGAAAAGGATATCTTTAGTGTCAATCTGCAAAACAATAATGGGCATGCTGAAGCTTAACAGGACAATTCAAGCATTAGCCAAGTTTAAGTAAAACACTTAAATGCATTTGCCTAAATCTTAATACAAATCAAACATCAGAGGAAAACCTAAGGGTAAAGGAGTGTCAATGGAAACAAAGAGTGACGTACATCATTAGCAATACAGAGAATGCACCATGATGCACTTCACGAAATATAACAGAAGCATCGTATTTAATTAAGCTTCGCACACTTGTCATTGTGCACCTATGCTGAGACGTAAACTTGACCAAAGCTGACTGGACATTAAGCTATAACTGAATTTCGTTATTTCAACACAAGTTTACAGTCAGATACTCAGGATCACCCAAACCCGCGAACTCCAAGACTTCAGTGTTATGGTCAAAATTGAAATGAGTCAAAAATTTAATTGATCAAATTTAATGATTAGATACAAGTCTTTCAGCTCAGATTCACTTTTCATCACTTCACTTTAGCAGATGAACTGGAAGCTGGTGCATAATTCTATCTTGACCAGACAATGTATTTCAAGTCCCAATTGTACAAGCTTTGAGACTAAGCTTCAAAGATTAGCTCAACCAGGTTTCTTCTTGCCTTTCATGGGCAGTATACTGGACAATTAAAGTTTTGACACATTTTTACTTGCTATGATAGAACTTCATTCATACCCTTACATGCATTTACAAGTAATGGAAACTTCTGTATCATGCAACCATTCTGCCACCCCCAGTCCAAAGAGAAAAAAGAGAAAAGATTATCATAATTATTCGAAGAACCAGTTACAAATTCAAATAGCATTAGAAGTAGCATTCAATGAAGAAAGTTCAACAGCAGGTACCTGAACATGGTCTCCACGAGGAGGCTTTCTTCCACCCTTTTCAGGAACATTAACAATCTGACAAAAGCAATAATGCCAAAACATTATAAGGCAATGACACAAGAATAGAAAAAGGAGCACATGTTCTGTAAGCAAGAAATTAGGTGGTAAGAGTGGTAGATTTTCCATAAATAAAAAACAGAAGCATAATTAGCCCATACAGGATATATACTCGCAAGATGTCATCTTGACCAAATTTAATATGCTAACATGCTTCTTCAGATACATGTCACTCTTCTCTGCCATTTTCATTTTGTCATTGTTTATACATCACACGTGGATTGGTGGATTTCTCATAGTTGGTGCTGCTGGACATGCGGCCATTTATATGGTAAGAGACTTGATCCAACTACTCGATACAACGACCTATTAGATCGTGTTCTTAGACATCGCGATGCAATCATATCACATCTCAAATATGATTTACGCATAACAAAACCAAGCACGCCTAGGCTGTCGCTAGTTACTGCACATCTATTTGGGAATAAGTATCTATGCTCATATACCAACAACTAGTACTCTTCTCTATTCTTTTGTGATATGCAATTTAATACTTAAATCTAAGCCTAAGCACTTAATACTTCAACAGTATGATTTTCTTTCTTAAAGCAAAAAGATTATTTATGTTACAAGAAGAGAAATTAGACAACCGGTTTGAGAAAAAGAAGTCAAACCTCTAACCTTGAATTTCCTAATTCATATCCTGGAGGCTGGACAAGGCTGGATCAGGAACAGGCCTAAAACCAAGCCTAGCCTAGCCTAGCAAGCTTTTGTGGAGCTGCTTGACGGTAGTACGAACCAACCTACTGACCACTTCTAGTGTACACAGGTCAACCAGTAAAAGATTAAAATAACTTAGTGATTATAAATTTAACTAAGGAATAAAACCAACATTGTAGAAAAGACTCCACGAATTCCCCTTCTCTCTCATCCCACTCATCCACCCCTTAAATACAGTAATTGCATCTCAAAACTTCATACATCCCACTCATCCACCCCTTCCTTCAATACAGTAATTGCATCTCAAAACTTCTTACATCCCAAATAATAACTTTTCACCAACAAGATAGTAATATAGTATGACAGTCCTAGGCTTTAAAAAGGCACTGTATTCTCAAACAGATATAATTCTGCTAATAAGGCATATTGAACTAAAGTCTAACCATAATAATGAATCATGGATCAACGAAAAAACATGGATATCATCCTTTGCAGATGAAGGAACCAACCCCAATCTCATATTGTTAAAGTTCATATACAAAAGTCGTGTGAGGGAAGACGGCTTACGGCAGCACTGAAGCCATCTTGTTTAAAGTTATACCTTTCTCCTTCCCAATAAGTCCAAATTGAAGTTCGTTTTCACAAGAAAATGAGGGAGGAGCTCTGAACCACCTTGCTTTGTAGTTTGTACCCATATGGAAAACCATCACTCTAGCCACCCTTCTCCTTCAAAATAACCCTTTACAATTTTATGATCCCTAGTAGGAATATAATTTCCACTTCAATCCAATATATGGCAAGAAGTGTTCTCTTGAACAATTAGTTCCTTACAGAAAGAAGAAAGCTCGTCAACACAGCACCTTCCCCATATGCACGTATCAAAAACCACGTCTCTACCCTTATCCTTCTTAATAAACCCAAAACGAAGACTGTGAGAAAAAAAGGGGGAGGAGGCAACCTAGAAGCCACCTTGTTTGAACCCTTGTGAAAAGCCCACTACCCCACCCTTCCCCTCCTCAATAACCTTTGTAACATTTCGTGATCCCCTGTAGCAATAAAAATTCCACTTCAAATCCTTGGCTATTGGCTAGTACTATTATCTCAAACAAATAGTTCCTCGTCAGAAAAAGAAACCTTAACAATAACAACACCTTCACCCAATCAAGCAACTCTCCTTCAACTCCCTAGCATAGCTCTTGCTTTCGACAATTTTGTTTTTTGAAAGAATTCGACAATTACTAATTCACCTTTCTCCTAAGAGGGGAAATTTCTCAAAGACATAGAAAACATAATTCCAAAGTCATTTCTTTCTGCGCTGTCCAGAAAAAGGAGAATCACTACCTAATAGGAGGAAGATGCCAAGTTTTAAACTTGTGGACAAGAAGGAAAATGGCAACTATACACACTGCTGGAAAACTTAGGACAAGTCCATGGTAGCCAGCTTGTAGATGTACATAATAACAGCTCATACTTGCATCTCCATGTCTACTTTACTAGAGTACATTGACTTTCTATATCAACTTTTTCACAATAGATGTTTATTGTAAAACTTGTGGAAAAAGACTTCCTTAAGTAGGGTTAATTCTTGGCCTTTGGTATTATTTTGTTCTTAAGCTGTTAGCATTTTCTATATTTGTAAAATAGGCTTAGGTATCATGGAGAGGAGAGAAGAAGTTGGACAGTACTTAGCCCAATTAAGGCTCCCAAAACAATTGGCATTGAAACAGGAACACCCTATGCTTACAAGTTACAAGGTGGTTAGTTTCTCTCAAATTGCCTACAACTTCTGAGATAACAGGAATTTCATTCTCATCCTCTCAAACTGCAATCTATTAAATGCTCATTGGCTTAAACAGGCCAACCTTCACTCTCATACCATGTTAACTGATATCTAGTGGACCTCTCAGTAGGATTTGAACCTAGATGTTAGGACCATCTGCCAGCGAAAAAAGAACGAATAGATCTTGTAGGATTCTCAAGAAGTTCTTCGATTTCTTCCGGAAGCAGGTGAATAATCATCCAATTCTCGCAATCCGTGAATAGTCGAGGCATTCAGAAAAGCATTTCGGGAATCGTTCTGATTCTATCTCTGTTCCTTCCATTTGAAGAAAAGAAGGATCCCGAAGAATATATCAAATATCTGAGTTTCCCTTTTTATATTATATGGATGATCCTATCCGCAAGGACCACGATTGGGAATTGTTTGATTGTCTTTCTCTTTTTTTGAGGAACGTATCGAGAGAGAATTGGATTTGGCTAGACAATGTGTGGTTGGTAAATAAGGATATTTTTTTTAGCAAGGTACGGAATGTATCATCAAATATTCAATATGATTTCACAAGATCTAGTTTGTCCAGGTTTAGTTGTACATCAAAGAGAGAGCAGAGTTTGGATTCCATCCCAATTCCGATTGACATTAAAAGAATTAAGTTCAATGAGAGACAAGTCATACGTGCACACAATACAATATGAGGTATAAACATAAGGACTTCACGCCTTTCTCCCATTTGCATTTCTCTTTCTATTGCCATAAATTTACCTTTTCATTCTTCTCTTAAGAGACATGCATGCACACAAGCATACAGGAACTCACCTGTCTGCACAACAAGGGTACCATGCATCTCCTTAATTCAAGCATAAGCACCATGAATCATGCATAATTTTGCTTTCTATTTAAGAACTCGTCAAAAAAAATCGGAAATTTCGAAAAGGGCGCTTTCAAGTTCGAAAAAGGCTCAAAGAAAAAATTTGATTTTTCCGAAACATAGAAAATGAACGAAAAAATGGGATTCTTGAAATCCTTCTAGGTTTAAAAACATGTCAACCGTAAATCAAAACCCCAATGACATACAATGATGGTGCGTTTCTGGACTATTAGAAACAACTAACACCTGCATAAATAACAAGACCATTAATTCTAGTCCCAGTTCCAACTAACATATACCTAATCAATATCGAGAGCGTGCAACTCATTATCAAGTTTATTGATATAGCTACTCTAAAATAGTTAGTAAGGCATTGAACTCTTCAGCATTGCATTGAATCAATCCAGAAATGAGTCATCAAAATAAAAACAAGTAATTCATTGAAAACATATATATGGCAACTCCTTGATTTATGCAATTTTCAAAGTCAAACCAACAAACTTTTCCAATAGACAAAACATTTTCCACCAACTTGACACTAAATAGGATCTTCTCTTCACTATATTATACATTTATCCATATTAACAGCAGAAGAAAGAGTACAAAAAAGAAAAATATGTTGTTCTCAAGTAGATACAAGTTACAAATCTACCTAATTTCTTTGATTAGGTGAATCTCCCAATTGAATAAATCATGAACTCTAAAAAGCCCCAGCTGCCTTAGCCCATAACAACAAAGCTACTTTATCCCACAACATCACATGATAAGGGAAAAACCTGACAACTACTCTCTCCTTCCCATAATAAACATTGCATTTGTCATTTTGGCCGTCCTACCATAGACTTTGCGCTTTCTTCAAGTGAAAATTAATAATTAATATATCATTTTCTCCGCTTCTCTCTCCATCATCAATCCTTTTTCTCTCGAACCCAATGCTTGCTCTTTCTTAATCCACTCCCACTTTTCTCCTAACAGACTAATCTTAGTCATTATGCCCAACCCAAGTGTGAAGATTATCATCGTACAAAGAGCGTAGAATTTATAGGTAGAAATTAGAGATTCTCATTGCATAATAACTGAATAGGAATCATCAACCATCACTTACAGTTCCTTCGAGGATTTTCAACAAGGCTTGCTGCACACCTTCACCAGAGACATCTCTGCTAACATTCAAGTTCTCGGCCTGCAAGTTTAATAAGAAAATCTCCTTTTATAAACATATAGAGTAGGAAACTATAACAAATAGCAAAGCATTTTAAAAAACAATAGTGTTTTGTTCCAAAAAAAAAGGAGGAAATCAAAAAACCTTTTTTGTTATCTTATCAATTTCATCAATATACACTATCCCTTGCTGAGCTGCTTGTACATTATAATCTGCAGCCTGAACATTACGTTGAAAGGGCTAATAAGAGGTTTCGTTGCAGAAGAGGACAGGATTTATAAATAAAAGGAATTATGCAGAGATCATCAAGCACATGTAAACAAATAGCGATGAAATGAATACAGTTTGAAAGACAGGGACAATATCCCATAGAAGTATAGATCTAATTGAAATACATAAAATGATAAACTTGACTTGTAATGACCGACTGCAACAAAATGTAACATATACATAATCTCACTATAATTATAAACAATTTAATTAATGTGAGCATAAGATTAGTAATTTGCTATTATCTCAAAGCATCTCTAATCAGCTGAGGATTTGGTTTTGCTTTCACTTTTTAGCCCATCACAAACTTACTTGACAGAACCTGATCCATTATAGACGGGTTTTTTTTGGTGAACAAAGTAACATAGATTTTAAGAGTTAAGTTTTACATACTCCATAATAAAATGCTGAAAACAAAAGCTAGGGGGATGGGGATCTCCCTAGTTACATTAGGGCAAGCATCCATACTCCTACAATACTTGGCAATAGCATCTGCCAAGTGGTTGAAATTTCTTCCCACATGTCTGAACTTCACTTCCTGAAATGCCTTGCTCAAATCCCTAAAATCAGATAACAAGATTGTAATATAAGTTTTTGTTTAAGTTTTGAATGTTAAGGAGATCAATTGCAGATTTAGAGTCTGAAAACACTAGCAGTTGGATTTGATTCCGCTTGCCAAGAGCCAGACCTTTCCGAATACTCCAAAGCTCCGCTGGCAGGGGGTTAGTAACCAAAACGATTATGACAAAATCCCTGAAACCCATGCAATCTCGAATGACTACGGCCAGGCCTACAATTGACAAGGCATTACTAAATGACGCATCAGTGTATAAACTAGACCACTGAGGGGATAAGTGCTCCGGCTTAACCTCTATTTTTGTTGGATAGAGGGAGAAATAAGGGTATTAGACACAAGATCCCAGGTGGTGCATAGAGCTTTATGAAGGACCTTTTGGCGTGATAAAAGTTTGTTTTGGTCAAAGATGAAAGCATTTCTATTTTTCCATATCTCAAAGCAGATGGTCGGGAATGAGGTACTCAACTAAGCGCTTTGAATGAAACATGAGAGGCAAGGTTGGCTTTAAGCCAGGGAATAAACTGGGTGGGGGATGTCTGAAGAAATAATCACAGGAGTCGGGGCCCAAATTTCCTTAGCTGTGGGGAAGCCTCTAATAGCATGTTCAGAGTTTTCAGTGTGGGCATTGCATCTAGGACAAAGGGGGGACGAAGTGATGGTCCTACATAAAAGAAGGTGCATGTGAGACTTTCTATTCTTCCAAACTAGCCATGAGAATAATATAATTTTTGGAAGGGTATGGAAATGTTGTCAACCTGAATTGATTCTCCTATCATGGATCATAGGCTTGAGTAATGGAGAACCCTTTATGAGAGGCAAAATTAGAACATAGAAATTCATGCTTCATGGGGTCATGGATTGGGGAGCTCTGGATCCTATTCACAAGGTCTTGGTGAAAGTTGAAAGGGAAATTAGTTAGCTTCCGCCCGTTAGGAGAGAAATATTCAGATACATTTTTGCTCTCCTACTCCTCAGAGAATGGCCCATGGAACATGTGTCTTAAAGGTCCAATTCCAAGCCCATTATTGTTCCGAAAGGAAATTGATTCACCATTTCCAACAATCCAAGTACTCTTTTTATCAAGAAGCTCCCATCCTTTTCCAAGACTTTTCCATACATGAGAGCCATACTTGAAAGATATTGCTTTATCCTTGTGGATATATTTTGCTCTAATATAGTCTTGAGCCAGAGTAGGGTTTCCGTAGCTAATTTTCATTCTAATTTGGCCATGTAGGCTTTGTTCTTAGATATTTGGTTTTGCATTCCAAGGCGTCCTTTTGACTTTAGCAAGTAAGTGATTTCTTTAGCAACAAGGTGAAGTTTCCTCCTACCCTTCTCCTCCTCCCCAATAGAACATTGTTCCATATTCAGCCAATTTCATTCAAATGCTTTTGACATAAATTTGGTTTTCCAATTGGTAAGTTTGTTTCTTATTTTTTCAACCGTGAATTGAACAGCAAACCTAGTTGGTCTTTTGTGGGATAGAGGCATGCCAAGATAGAGCCCTAGGTTTTCATTTTCCTTGATATTTAAACTTTCTGATTAGGTGTATTTGGAGAGAAGGTAAGTCTACTCTCATCCTCATTAATTTTTTGGCCCGATATTTAAGAGAAATTTTTTAAAACCAATTTAACGGCAAAAGTAGTAGACTTATCAACTCTTGCAAATATTCAAGAGGTCATCTGCAAAGAGGTGCGAAATGAGGACCCTCTTCCTACCTACCCAAAAAGGGTTCCAGAGGTTGTCATGACATGCCTTATTTATCATATGGGACAAAGTATCAAGACATGTATTAAAAAGATATTGGGAAATGGGGTCACCTTGTCTAAGGCCTGAAGAGTGAGGGAAAGATTCTGATTTCCTTCCATTAATGAGGATCGAGGATGATGCTTTAGTATACAATCGATAATTAGCTTAATCGTTAGATGGTCAATGCCCTGGAACTCTAGACAAATTTTCATGAAACTCCACTCCATACAGTCGTCGGCCTTTTCTAAATCCACTTTTAAAGCAAACCTCCCATTTTTACCTTTTTCTTATGCATCGAGGGAAGAACTTCTGATGCGACTACAAGATTTATGTCGGGCCCTCTACCCTTAGTGAAGCTATTTTGATTCTTGGATATCTTGGCAAATGGGGCTGAAGTCTATTCACCACAATCTTTGTAACCACTTTATACAACGTGTTACACAAACATATTGGTCTCAATTGCTAGACAGGTTAACGTGTGGAATTATTTAACCTAGCAATACTTTTATGCTCACTATCAGGCTGAGCCTTGTAATTCTTTTAGCCTTAAGACTTGCATTGTTCATGGCCTCACATTTCAAGAAGAGCAAGTAATCTTTTAGATTAATGACGCACAAACGCATTAATTTTCCAGGGTTAAAGTCTTTACAACACTTTCGAAGAAAGACTGACAATTTCACAGGTTTTCACCAAGAAGTAAAAAGACTCTAAACTCCATCGAAAACAAAAGTTTAAAAAAAAAAAAAAAAAACCAACCGGGCAGTCTTTGCAAGCAGACCACAGCCCTACCCATACATTTGCAACTCAATACGGTTGGGGAATGGAAACTGTAGAGGCAAATGTAAAAAGATACCATTGTCCTGAACAATAGGGGTCCTATTCAAGGGTAATTTTCCTTCCCCCTCCCCCAATGAAAAAGAGATAAAAGGGGAAAAAACTTTCTTCAAGAGAAATAGAAGTCTAAAAAACCATGCAGTCATGACATAATTCTGCAAGTAAATGAACTGATACAGAATGAATTAAGAGACCCAAAATCTGATTTGAGCTCCTTTATTTTAACAATCTAGCCATACCGTAAGCAACTTGTATAATATTGACTCTACATCTTCTCCAACATAGCCAGCCTGCAAAGAAAGTATTGCATGCCTAAGTTAGCACCTAACAAGAGGCTAAAGCGTCCAATAGGTACCTATGATAGAAATAAAAGGTATTGGAACTTCAATATAAAAACACACAAGGAATAAAAGATGTCTAGTGCCAAGTTGCCAACTGCAAGACCAATGCCCATGCATCACTCGCATGAGGCACACATTTTTGCAAATTAGATATTACACTTGCACATTATGGGATGTTCCAAATTATATGTTGCATACCAATTTCAATATCTGCTCACCATGTCTCTGCTCATCCAAAAAGCAAGATTCCCTCCTCTTCTTATCTCTCTCTTTCTTTATAAAATAAACTTGCCCAAACCAAGTGTAACATTTAAACTGAAATCAGAGCAGTAGTTTGAATAATGGGCCCCCTAGCAATTAGCACAACCTAGTGTATCTAACCTTGGCTAAGGGTAGAGCCAAAGGGGAAATTTGGCCAAAGCCCACATCACAAAACAGTCTGCAGACCATGAGGATGGATTAAGGGATACATGGGATTCTAATTCCAATGATCAGAAGGCAGAGCTCTATATAGTGTACTCCCACTTATACCCCAATTTAAAATTTCCTTACATAGTAAAGTTATAGAAGTTGGAGGAAACATATAGGATTACGTAAAAGTCTAAGCATCAATGAGCTGTCCCATTTTTCTTCTCTTCTCCTCCTCCTTTTACCTATGTTATTCGACTCTTCATTTCAATTTAACCTCAAGTTCCAATGTTAACATACACCACTTTACACTCTGACATATCTATGTTTTATATAAAGCTAAAAGGCCTTTTTGTACTTTCACCTATTAAAATAACTTTTTCTTTTAAAAATAGGTTGTTATTTGAAAGGAGAAACAGTTTTTCTTTGTTAAGAGTTAGTTTCCAGATAAAGAAACTAATCTTAATTCCCTAGTTTTAATATAATTTTTTTATACATTGCACGCACATTGCGTGTGTTTCCAAACTTGTGTACAAATGCTTGACACTTCATTCCAGACCCAAAACACTTTACATTTTATGCCGTGCGCCCGAGCCCTTTAACATGAAATCTATTTGTCAGATGATCAAGGTAAAAAACCTGGAAAGAGAGAAGACAAAATATTTTTACCTGTGTCAAGGTTGTTGCATCAGCAACGACAAAGGGCACATTTACAAACCGAGCAAGTGTTTTTGCAAGAAGTGTCTTACCTGGCATTTGGCAAGTAACAAAGTTAGATAGAAAGTATAAATTACTTTCATTTTCCAAAAAGAAATTTGTATTCTAAATTATTACCAGAACCAGTTGGGCCCATTAATATGACATTGCTCTTTTCTAGTTCAACATCATCATTCTCTGCCTCCGGAGCATGTAATTGTGCTTCTGATCTAGTATCAACACTATATAAGCATAGGATGGAACATAATAACCAATAACAAATAGCCTAAGATATACGGTATAATAACTTCAAAACTTGCAGACAAGAGCACATGTTTTTGCCCAGTCCACAAGAAATGTATAATGTGATAGGAAGAAAGTATGAAAATGGGGATTATCCTCGAAACAAACCCTTTCAATGAAGCATGTTGTATTCTCTTATAATGGTTATGAACAGCCACAGAGAGGACCTGCAAAATGATAATTATCAACGTAAAACAACAAAGGCCGTGTTTAGTAAATGGCTTTTTCATTGGCTTTTGGCTTTTGGCTTTTCAATTTGGTCAAACAGCCAAAAAAAGTGTTTGGTTATTGGCTTTTTGGTTGGCTGAAAAGCTGGCTTTTAAGCCAAAATGAAAAAGCTGCCTGGAGCAGATTTTTGGATTGGCTTTTGGCTTGTTGGCCCACAAACTCTCTAATAAACAGCCAACAGCCACAATTAATTTTGCCAAACACTTTTGCAAACAGCTGGCTTAAACAGCCAACTTAAAAAGCCAATACATACAGCCAATGCTTCCAGCCAGTCAAACAAGCCAACTAAACCAGCCAAAAGCCAGCAGCCAACATCCGATTGCCAAACAGCCCCAAAGTCTCAAACTGGTTAACCTTCAAGAAAATGGAATAAAGAATCACCACTAGCACATAGGTCTACATGGTTTAAAGGTTGAATGAAAACAGTGTTTCTATGATCACCAGAGTTGTCCTTTCTACTACACCTTAGACGAGACCCTTGTTTAAGGCACTGGGTTAGATGTACGTTTATGGTATGGTACAATATAGGTGCTAAGCAAACCAACCATGTACTCCCTCTGTTGCATATTGCATATTGCATATTGCATATTGCATATTGCATATAGCATATTGCATATTAGTTTACACACTTTATTGGATACCACAAAGTATTAGTTGCAAACATGCCTTTCCAAGTAAACATTCTCTCAAACTTGTTCACTCCCCAACTCCATACTTTATCTTACTTATTCTCTCTATCCACTATTAGGGGTTGTTTGGTTCACTATTTTTGGGCTCCAAGAAACGGAATTAATTGCCTATTCCCTTTCTTCTTGTTTGGTTCAGCCCGTCATCAATCCATTACCATTACTTACTTGATGGTAATAGATTCCCCAATTTGTTACCCTCCCCCTAAGTAACAAATAACAAAGTCTATTATTTGGTGGTAATGGTTATCATTTATTTACATTCCTTGACTTGAACCAAACACTCAATAAAGGTAACTATTATTGTTAACATTCCTCTTGTCTATTTGTGCCCATTTCCTTTACATTCCATATCATCAACCAAACGACCCCTTAATCTCCATATCAAAGGTAAGGGTGCAAAATAATGTGGAATGGAGAGAGTAACATATTAACTGTGAAATTAAGTACTCTATTATCTAATTTCACCATACAAGTTTGAAGTTTCTCTAAGCTACGAAATCAAATATATCAAACTTTACAAGATTAAAATTTAAATGTGACACCAAACAACTTCTTAAAAGCTCAATCAATAAACTCACAGTCAAGAGCAAACCTTTTTGGCATGGTGTTGTCCAATGACAAACTTATCCAATCCCTTACAAATCTCCTTTGGTGTAGGCAAATCCTTCCCTAACTGTGCTCCTCCCCAATTAGTTTGACCACTCTCATTTCCCCCATTGCGCCTATCTTTCCCCTTTCCACCACGACGACCATGACCACCATTCGCCTTAATAAAATGCACCCCGGGCAAATAGGGTGGATTCGGCGGATTGTGCACAATCATCCCATTCCCAACACCCGGCGGCGGTTCCCCACCACCAGCACCAGCACCCCCAATATATGAATTCTTTATAACCTCCCAAAATTGCAAAGGAATGTTATTATCATCATTAATTCTTTTATCACTATCATCACCATTACTACCACTACTATCAGTCATCATAGTATTATTATTAGTAACAACCTCATAACTCCCAATCTCTAAGAAACTCCCTTCAAGCGGAGCCATTTTAGAGGGCTGAAAGTAAAATTCAGACTTACAATTAGGGCAAACACTTACAGCTTCGCATTCATTACCATTATCATTACCATTACCATTACCATTACCATTACCATTCGACGAACGAGTACTCGAAAAAAGAACATCGATAATCCTAGAGCACCTAGGGCAATTCACCTCGGCCTTAATTCGGCGGCGATTAGGGAAATCGCCGCCCCATTTAAACCTCTCTTGATTTCTCGCCGGAAAACGGAAGAACAACGACGGCGGAGCTTGAATCTCTCTCCTCCGATCGCCGGAAAAGAGGATTCGTTTCGCCGAAGATTGGACCAATCTTGTCCAGCGGAAAAAGCGAGACATGATTGGAGTTGGTGAATCATGAGGGTTTGGTGAGAAGAAATCGAATGTGATTTTAAAGAAATGGAGGAGAGAGAAAGACGAGAATTGGAGAAGAAGCGAAAGTGTAGGTAGGAGAGAGAATGAGAGATGATGAAAAGATTGAGTTGAGCAAATTTTCCCCCTGTTTTTTCTCTTTGATGTCTGCTTTCTCCTATGTTCTCGCTTGCAGAGGAGGAGACCCCAAAGGAAACAATGAGACGGGGGGGAGGGAGATTTAAATTAAAACAAGGATTTTATACGAGGAGATTTCGACTCGTCACGTTTTAAAATAGTTGCATTATTCAATTACTAGCTTTATATCACGCAATCCGTCTTAACTGTTGTTCACTTTAAACGTGGTACTTTTTTTTCCTCCATCTGTATTAGGAATCGAACCCATGACTTTTAAAATGAAATGTAAAAGTTTAATCACCAATCCACTACCATTTCAATGTTTAATGTTTTAAAATAAAATATAATAAAGTCTTATAATTTCATTGAGATTGTTATTTTTATCCCCCAATTCCTTAAAAGTTTTTTAAAAAAAACAACTTATCATGTCATAACGTCCATTATCCAATTTTACACTCGAAAAAGTAATAAAATTAATCATGAAACTTAAGAATAATAATATATTTGATAATTGTAACTGATCCGGTGCATCGCCCGGGTCAAAATACTAGTTTTTTTGTTTAAATGAAGCAATTAATTATTCCTCTATTTTTTTTTTCCTTTTTTTCATTTCTATTTTTAGGTGTCCCCCATGTGTTGCCATATATAATAGAGATTTCTATGAATTTTAAACTTATCATTACACAATTTTAATTATTAATATCTTAGATTTGAGTTTTTAATAGTTTATACATGTTTAGACAAATTTCTTAATTTTAACAAGCCATTGAGACATATTCAATAACTGTTACATGATAATTTTTATTGAGTCGCCTCCCAACTTGCATTTATTATTGATCATATTAAAAAAACAATGTGTATCAAGGTCACCTCTAACTTGTTAGATTTTGTTAAGTTTTTAAGGACAATATAACACTCCTTGTACCCCTACATCAGCTTTCGAATATTTGTATACAAATTAGTAATCTAGGTTTTTAGTCTTATTTTAAAATTTTCAACCATATAATCCTAGGTTACATAAGTGAAAAACTTGAAAAGGAAATGTGATTACATAGGTTATTTATATACGGCTATTTCCTTGGGTAATAGTGTGATAGTGTCGCCAAAATCATGAATTTAACGAAATTTTACAAGTAGTTTTATCTCAAGAAGGGTTGTAAATGGCATTACTTCCTCTGTTTTTATTTAATCCATTGGCCTTATATGTAAGCGATGCATGTGAAAACATATAATATTCTATAAAAAATACGGTAGGTAATAGTTACTAGAAGAGAAAAGAGGAAGAACACTACGAAAGGGAGAAGAGAAGAAAGGATAGTTTGTTTAGGGTGTATTTTTTTTAAAAAAAAAAAAAATTAACATAAAGAGTGTAAAGTTGTATGTAACAGTTAATCATGAAGAGGGAGTTGTGTCATTAGTTAGAGGTTTTTTTAAAAGGGTTATGTTGTATGCAGCCCTAAGGGTTGCTTATAAGACATAAATACACTACCTAAAATGGAAATAAGTTGTGAGTTTATGGAAAAATTATGCATCAACCGATGCAATAAATGATCAATTAATACATTTTTTTTCCATTTTTAGCTTCTTATATGCAGCCCTTAGGGCTGCATATAGCTTTTTCCTTTTTTTAAAAAAGTTGATGATGTTGATTTGCATGTTAATGTTTCTATATAAAGTAGTCATTTGTGGTTTCGGATTATTATTATTTTTTTGCATTGCTCTCATACCGAAAGTCGTTAGACCAGAGCTGGTAAGCCAATTCCGTCCTATTAGTCTGTGCAACACTTCCTACAAAATTATCTCCAAATGCCTTGTGAGAAGACTGCAGCCTCTCATGAACTCTCTTATTGGCCAAAATCAAAATGCTTTTGTCCCGGGACGTTCCATAAATGATAACTGCGTCATAGCACATGAGATGCTCAATCAGGTCAAAAAATCAAGGAAAGGCTCTAACTATAGTATGATCCTTAACCTTGACCTCAATAAGGCTCACTAGAGGAAAAAAAGCCATTTGCTGTTGTAAAAGGGCTGCGGTTGTATGGAAAACCGCAGCCCTTCCATTAAGGGCTGCGGTCAGGCCCAAAACCGCAGCCCTTCGTGCAATAAAGGGCTGCGGTTTTGGGCCCGACCGCACCCTTAATGGAAGGGCTGCGGTTTTCCATACAACCGCGACCCCTTTGTTTTATTTCCCCCCCAATTTCGCGCTCTCATTTAATTCCCTCGCTCCACCCAATTTATCTCACCACGCACAGCAGCGAACCACCCCTAGAGCCCAACCCTTGCGAATTGAACCACCCCTGAGCCCTAGCTTTCGAATTGAACCACCCCCTGAGCTCCGGTCCACCGTCCTGTGCGCGCCACACAGCCTTCTACGCGCCATCCCCAGCCGCACCACGCGGACCCACGCCACCGGATTGCGCACCCTGCCACCTGAGCGCCTGCCACTGGTGCGCGCCACCCACCGTACCTGTGCGCCACCCACCTGCGCGCCACCCACCTGCGCGCCACCCACCTGCGCGCCGCCCACCCTCTCTCACGCATTTGTTCAAGAAATTCAAGGTTGCCTTTTTAATTATTTTGATTTTTATTTTCTAATATGTTTATATATTCGTTTGGGAGAGAAATTAAAGGTTGCATTTGAGTGGGACTGAAATTGCAGAAAAGTTATACAAAAGGGTCGTGCTTCGGAACCCGAAAATATGTTAATTGAATTATTTGATTAGCTACATTAGCTATTAACTTAGTTTAATGCAAACAAATTTCATTTATAATTTGTTAATAGTTTAAATGAGAAAAGTTAGTTGTAATGTGTTTCAATGTGGGTAAGATATGATAATTTATATATATGAATGTATTTCTTATAATTTTTGCATTTACTATATGCTAACAATTTTTTCGGTTTTATGTGTCCTAGATATTAGCATATTGGAAGCGGCAAATCAACTAGGAGATAGTGCAGAGTATATATAGAGATCGATCTCCATATTAGTTGTTATTGGTATGTATTTATGATAAAGACAATTCATTATATATCTTCATTTATTGTGTATATGTAGATTCAATCTATATATGTGTATGTATATTTCTTGATATGAGATTGGATGAAAACAATTTAATTAAGCTATGAAATGTATAAGTTATATGAATCATCATATCATCAATCATATGCCTAGATACCCGTTCAAGACTTACTCACTAGGAGTAAGTCTTGAATAGTCCCCTGTTTGGGACGTTGTCCTTGGACGTTTGATCTCACTTAGGTGGTGAATGTATGTCTTCTTTTCAATTCTAAGGAAAGTCTTGGCTTGTCGTTTTTCTACATTGTTCTCTGTGTACATATGTAGATAATCAATTATCTACATTGTGTACTTGGAGAACTCGTAGGGAAATCTTTGCGGATTTTCCTTAGAATTGAAGAGTTGGCATATATTCACTAGTGAGATTAAACGTCCAAAGATGGGTTAGGTTGGAGTGATAAGGACCTTCGGATGCATGCATACATTTGCACATGTGACTCTCTTAGCCTCCATTTGTATGTGCGTGTTTTCAATATGTGATTGTCTTGCATGTGAATGTGCTTAAATGATTGATACTTATAATTGGTTGTGTTTAATTAGAGGTTTTCATGAATGAGATGGATCGTACTTGGATGTATGGTAGCCGTGAATCGATTGAGTTTGTGAATGGGGTCTCGAAATTTTGTAAATCTGCATTAGAATATCAAGCATCTTCTGGAGCGATCGACTTTTATTGTCCTTGTTTAGATTGTGGAAATGTGAGCAAGGTTAGTAGTATTCATTTGCTTAGGGAGCATGTCTTTCGTCGTGGGTTTAGGCCTCAATACCACGTATGGGTTTGGCATGGTGAGGAGGGGAGATATGCAAGAAGTTGTAGGATAATGAACGATGTATGTGAAGAGGAGAAGGATAAATTAGGTGATGATTTCGAGGATGGTGAGTATGGTGATGATGAATATGGGGATGATGATAGAGATCGGGTAGACGAGATGATACAAGAGGTTGAAGATCAATCTTGCAAACGACCTCGTATGTTTGAGTCTATGTCCGAGGCCTCTGAAAGGCCATTGTATCCGGGTTGTACGAAGTACACCAAACTTTCCGTCGTGATAACACTCTTCAATATTAAGTCGAAAGCAGGTTGGACGGATTGCGGTTTCACGTCGTTGTTGGAAGTTTTAGGCGATATGCTCCCCGATGGAAATGATCTCGCCAAAGTCGAACTATTATGCTAAGAAACTCATGTGTCCTTTCGGTTTAGAGTACCGAGAGGATACATGCTTGTCCAAACGATTGTGTGCTTTATCGTAATGAGTATGAGCATTTAGATGAGTGTCCACGTTGTGGATTATCAAGGTACAAGCGTGAAGGGGTGGGGGTAGTGAAGGACCACCAGCTAAGGTGTTGTGGTATCTTCCCATAATACCTAGATTTAAGCGCATGTTCTCAATAAAAAAAGATGCGAAGAATATGCGGTGGCATGCAGATCGTAGGAAGAAAGACGGTTTCTTTGAAGCATCCAGGCTGATTCCCCCGAGTGGAAAAGTATCAATAGGGTGCATAAGCCGTTTGGTAACGAGGATAGGAATTTGAGGCTTGGATTATGTACGGATGGCATGAATCCCTTTGGCAATCTTAGTTCTCAGCATAGTACATGGCCGGTAGTTTTAGTGATTTATAACTTGCCTCCTTGGTTGTGCATGAAACGCAAGTACATCATGTTGTCGCTTCTCATATCGGGGCCGAAACAACCTGGAAATGACATAGATGTATACCTTCAACCACTTATTGAAGATTTACAGAAGATGTGGAACGAAGGAGTGTCGGTATTTGATGCGTATGTTAATGAGATGTTCACTCTGCGTGCCATGCTTTTTTCGTACAATGAACGACTTTCCAAGCTTATGGGAACTTATCGGGTATAAGACCAAAGGAAAAAAACCGTGCCCAATTTGTATAGATGACATGAAGTCTACACACATTAAGGGCCGCAAACATGTCTATATGCGCACACGAAGGCTCCTTAGACGCGACCATCCCTATCGATTTAAGAAAAAGGCCTTCGATGGGACGGTTGAAGAGGAAGTTGCTCGTAGACCATTAACCTGGTACTGAAGTTTATAATCGGGTTAAGGGCATTGAAACGATCTATGGTAAAACTGCGAATGACGTTGATGGAACTACGGGATTATGGAAAAAGGAGTCTATTTTTTGGAAACTCCCATATTGGGAAGATTTAAAAGTCGAGACATTGTTTGGATGTCATGCACATTGAGAAGAATGTTTGTGATGCAATTCTTGCGACACTTATGAATATTCGGGTAAGACAAAGGATGTTAAAGTGTCACGTCTTCACTTGGAAAAAAAATAAGCTTCGACCGGAGTTGTGGGCTCAAAAAAGGGCGGGAAGGAAAAAGAAAGTAGTGGAGGAAGGGCTTGATGAGGAAATTGGGAAAAGAAAAAAGGTGGATGATTCGGAGAAGAATTATTTGCCCCCGACTTGCTACACGCCGTCGAAAGCCGAGAAACAGATTTTTTGCGAGTCATTGTATGGTATTAAGGTTCCAACCGGGTACTCATCGAATATGAAGCGATTTGTTACCTTAAATGGTGAGTTGAAGTTATCGAGTATGAAATCTCACGATTGTCATGTCATGATGCAAGTATTCTTACCGATTGCAATTCGTGGGATACTTCCGAAGCATGTGAGGCACACCATTACCGAACTTTGTTCATTTTTCCATACAATATGCAAGCAAAGTCCTAGAACCGTCGACCCTCGATTCTTTGCGGGCCGAGTAGTTGAAACTCTATGCAAATTTGAGATGTTTTTTCCCCCGCATTCTTTGACATTATGGTCCATCTCATTGTCCATCTAGTTCGAGAAATTAAGCTGTGTGGTCCAGGTGTTTTTGAGGTGGTGCTATCCTTTTGAGAGATATATGGGTACTTTGAAGGATAAAGTTCGAAATCTTGCACAACCGAGAAGGTAGCATTATTCAAGGGATTGTGGTGAAGAGGTCGGTAATTTTGTGGCGAGTATGTTGTTGGTGTTGATCCTATTGGCGTTCCGATATCTCGACACGAGGGCGCACTCGAGGGCAAGGGTACGATTGGCTCAAAATTGATCTCACCTTCGTCGACAAGCGTACACAAGCTCACTTATTTGTGTTGCATCACGTGGCATTTGTCCATCCTTATTTAAATGAGCATATGGAGGAATTACGTGTTAGCAACCCCGGAAAAGGAATAAGGGCATTGACGCAAATGCATAATAAGACGTTCATTGATTGGTTTCATCATCGAGTAGTGGATGATTTAAATGAAAATGTTTCAAAAATGGTCAAGTGGTTAGCATTTGGTCCTCGTGAATCTCGTACACTCTTATGAGGGTTATGATATTAACGGGTATACGTTTTGGACCGAACGTCAAGATCTTAAGTCGACATCGCGACGGAATAGTGGTGTTTCACTTGTGGCGTCATCTACACAATACGCAAGCTCGAAAGATAAGTCTCCCGTTCTTCTTGCCGCCACCAACTATTATGGGCGAATTCAAGAAATATGGGAGCTTGACTACTCGGCTTTTCATATTTGTCTCTTTTGTTGCAATTGGGTTGATGATAATCGACGTTGCGTAAAAAAGATGATCCTTGCGGATTCACTCTTGTGGACATGGGTCGTCTACGTGAGACCGAAGAGCCATTTGTACTTGCATCACAAGCTAAACAAGTATTCTATGTAACCGATCCCTGCCGATAATAAGTGGTCAATTGTTGTACCTGGCAAAAGGAGTATTCTGGGCATCGGTGATGTTGAGGATGAGGAAGAGTATGATGCATTTGAGGACATCCCAACTTTTACCTATCCTGAAAATAGCGTGGAAGATGATGTAAATATGTCTGAGAACTATAAGCGTGTTGATCACACGGAAGGGATACATGTTGAAACTCCTAAGAAACGGCGGAAGGTCAACAAATCATGAGACATATACTCAGGTTTATCTCTATTTCGTCCATTTCATGTCATTTTCATATATTTCGAGTCATGTGACTCAATTTTCTTGTTGAATATGATAATATAGCCAAAAATACGACTATTACGTAGATTTATAGGTGCTATTTTGTTGTTGGTTGGATTTCGGGAAAGTAAACATCATTTTAAGGTTATTTCGGCCGTTTCATGTCATTTTCGTGTATTTCGAGTCATGTGACTCCAATTTCTTGTTGAATGTGATAATATTGCATAAAATACGACTACTAAGTAGATTTATAGGTGCTACTTTGTTCATGGTTGGATTTCGGGAAAGTAAACGTCATTTTAAGCCTATTTCGGCCGTTTCATGTCATTTTCGTGTATTTCGAGTCATGTGACTCCAATTTCTTGTTGAATGTGATAATATTGCATAAAATACGACTACTAAGTAGGTTTATAGGTGCTACTTTGTTGTTGGTTGGATTTTGGGAAAGTAAGGGTCATTTTAGGCCTATTTCGTCCGTTTCATGTCATTTTCGTTTATTTCGAGTCATGTGACTCCAATTTCTTGTTGAATGTAATAATATTGCATAAAATACGACTACGAAGTAGGTTTATAGGTGCTACTTTGTTCATGGTTGGATTTCGGGAAAGTAAACGTCATTTTAAGCCTATTTCGGCCGTTTCATGTCATTTTCGTGTATTTCGAGTCATGGTAATCCAATTTGTTGTGAAATATGATCTTATAACCTAAAATGTTGCTATTAAGTAGATTTATACGAGCTACTTTGTTGATGGTTGGATTTCGGGAAAATAAATATCATTTTAGGCCTATATATTTCGGCCGATTTATGTCTTTTTATATATTTCTAGCCTCCCGCTTCCCCCCGCCGCACACCCCCCCGCTCCCCCCCCGTCCAACCCCTAGCTACTTCGCCCCCCCCCTTGCACATCCCCCCACGGCAACGGCGGCGGCAAAGCGCGGCCGGCAGCGCTTTCTGGCCAGCTTGCTTTGCGCTAAGGGCCCACGATTTCCGATGTTCCATTATTGTTGGTCCTTAATCAATTTGTTATTTTTTTTAACTTGTACCTTTATATTAATTTCTATGTGTTTATAATTGCAGGGATAATTACTACATATGGATGAGATGACGACTAGTGAACACACAACCGAGGATGAATCTTATGATGTGAGGAAGGACCCAGATAAAGGTGATCTCGAAGATCGAGATCTTCAAGAACTTCATCCAAAAAGTGGTACAATTGTGAAGGCACAACAAGTTTGTAGGAAAGAAGGTCAACAACGGGAGTTACAAACAAATCAACAACAAAGAAAATCGAAAGTGATGAAAAAGAGAAAGGGAAGAGGACCTACAAAGTCAATAAGTGCTACTCACTTGCATATGACTTTAGAGTACGATAACTTGGGTCAACCTTGTGGTGTGTGGCGTTCTAAGTATGCCAAACATATTGGCCTTTGTGTCCGGAGGCTCTCCATTTTGCATTCATGGCAAGAGGTGCTCGAGGGGATGAAGAAATTACTATGGAATGACACTATGGTAAGTTTCATACTACCAATTAGTTTCTTATTTTAATAAATGTATGTGTATGTAGTACTAATGATAGAATTTTATCTATTACAACAAATGTGGAAACTAATATTTTTGTTCGGTTTTTTTGTAGAATCTCTTCAATATCGAAGATGATGAAGCCAAGAAGAATCTATTTTTATCCGCGCTTGCTCAGAGATTTCGAGATTTCAAGGCTAAGTTAGTGTCCGGTTGGATTAAAGCGGAGGAAAAGAACGGGTACAAAGAAGAAGAAAATTTATGGGGGAGAAAAGCAAATCGAAGCTGAGGCTGCATTGGAAAATTCAGAGGAACCCACCACATTACCATATCAAATATGGAGAAATATCAAACCTGAAGAGTGGGAAGCATTTGTTGCCAAAAATACTACCCCGGAAGCTGTTGTAAGCAAAGGATTTTAATTATATTTACCACACTTAATTAGCTCGAGTATGATTTTATATAACACCTAATCTTTTGTTTGTAATTATGTGTTTTTTCAGGCAAGACGTGAGAAAAAAAGCACGAGTGCAAAAGCAAGGAAATATTATCATCATTTGGGTGCCCATTCCTACGATGAGGCGAGAAAAAAGTGGATGTTTGCCCATTACCCCACACAGGATTCGACAACGACAACTACCTCTACAACCACATCAGTTACACCGGCTCGTCAACCAGACAGGGTCCTTGATTGGTGGTGTTCGATGCATGGGGTTGATGCAAAGGGAAACAGAGTGTTACCTGATCCCGTTACAGAAAAGATAGCCAATGCCATTGTAAGTACATATCATTTTAGGCCTATTTCGGTCATTTCATGTCATTTTCGAATAGTTTGAGTCACTGGGCTCCAATTTCTTGTGAAACATGATAATATAACCTAAAATATTGCTATTAAGTAGATTTATAGGTTCTACTTTGTTATTGGTCGGATTTCGGGAACGTAAATATCATTTTAGGCCTATTTCGGCCATTTCATGTCATTTTCGAATAGTTTGAGTCACTTGGCTCCAATTTCTTGTGAAACATGATAATATAACCTAAAATATTGCTATTAAGTAGATTTATAGGTTCTACTTTGTTATTGGTCGGATTTCGGGAACGTAAATATCATTTTAGGCCTATTGCGGCCATTTCATGTCATTTTCGAATACTTTGAGTCACTGGGCTCCAATTTCTTGTGAAACATGATAATATAACCTAAAATATTGCTATTAAGTAGATTTATAGGTTCTACTTTGTTATGGGTCGGATTTCGGGAACGTAAATATCATTTTAGGCCTATTTCGGCCATTTCATGTCATTTTCGAATAGTTTGAGTCACTTGGCTCCAATTTCTTGTGAAACATGATAATATAACCTAAAATATTGCTATTAAGTAGATTTATAGGTGCTACTTTGTTGTTGGTCGGATTTCGGGAAAATAAAGAACATTTTAGGCGTATTTTGCTAATTTGATATGTTTTTCGTTTATTTCCATTATTCAAGTAACCCCACCCCCCACACACCGCACCCGCACTTCCCCCCCTACACAGTCCCCCCACTGCCCCCCGCTTGCACGGCCCGCAGCCGGCGGCCCGAGCCGGCGAGCGGCGGCAAAAGTGGCCGGTGCGCAAAATTGGCCGGGCTCGCCACTCGCTTGCCTGGCTCCGCCGCCGGCAACTTATTCGGTAGTACGTTTTGTTTTTTGCAAAATTTTAACGTCCAATTTTCTGTTGTTTTATTTTGTAGATCGGATTAAAGGAAAAGGAGGCAACAGGTGATTTCACTCCTACCGCACACATGGATGCTTTGCACGAAACTCTAGGAAAGGACCACAGTGGTCGTGTGAGGGGCGTGGGAGGTGTTCGCCTCGGCGTGCGAAAGGTATATGGTGAACAATACACTACAACGTCAAAATCAAGTGCAAGTAGTGTGAATTCGGCGTCGGTAGATGTGGAGGCTATCAAATCTGCAATTCGGGAGGAGCTTAGAGAGGAGACGACACATAACTTCAATGCTATGATGGAGCAAATGGGTTTACCGACCTTCCCATTGAAGAAAGGTAGTGATGTTCCATCTAACCAGCCGATCGGTGTTCCACAAACATCAGATAATCAAACGATACCTGCACCTGATCCACCAATACCCGAGTTGAAGGTAATCACTGTATTTGGTTTAATTTATCACGCTTAATCACTGTGCTTTATTAATTAACTATGTATTGTCCCTAAGTGCATGCAATTCTAAATATGTTGTTTCATCGTAATTAACTATTAATGACTTGTTTTGATTCAAAGGAGGAGACCCTATGCCGACTATTAGTTCGAGAAAATGATTCTGATAGTCTGATTGTGGTAGCTAGTGGCCATGCACAGACTCCTGGTGATCGAGTACGAGTGCATCACCAGATAGTGAACAATGATCACTATGTGGTGAGCATCGACTACATTGAGCCTGGTTTTGAAGACTTAGGTCTTCCGATGCCAAAACCGGAGGTTAGTCTACATACACTGAGTGACGCCCATGGTAGTTATGTTCTGTGGCCGCGTGCATGGGTGCGATTTTCAGATGAGGTACACCGATAAACATACATATATATATGCGTTAGTTTATGTAATAATCAACTCCGATTATATTACTTTTCTATGTCATATATATAATAATTAGTAATATTCTTATTATTACTTTTTAATAGGTTTCAAGGAAGGCTGGTTCACATGACAAGAAGGCTAAAAAGGTCGGTTCACAAAACAAGATGGCTAAGGAGGCAATTGGACGTGCTGAAATTGAACCAAATGTGTTCGATGACCAAGTTAGTATGTCAAACAATCCACTTCTCGAGCCGTTGGTGGTGCAAGGCCTTACTAAGGCATGTTATTGGTTGCATGAGTGTGTTAGTGATTTGCTCGATGATACTGCAATACATGTTCCTTTGGGGAAGGAACAATTCAACTACGCTGATGAGTCATCTACATGGATTTCCAAAGACGATGTTAAAGAATTCTCACGTGGAGAAATGTTGAGTGGAACAATGATACAAGCTTTCATGAGGTGATACATACATATCTTACTTTACAAGTTTATAATAGTTTTCAACTTCCATACATGATAAGTATGTTTACTTTTTATTATATGCTTTAATTTCTCAGGTTATTGTGTACTGAATTGAATGAAAAAATGAGTGAGACAAAGATTGGTTGGTTATGTCCAAGTACGATGCGAGATGACAATTGTTTAAAAAACAAAACCGATGTGAAAGAATATCTCGATACTAGTTTCAAACAATCACATCGGTTAGAAGAGAAGTTCATCCTTGTTCCATATATTGAAGCGTAAGCTTGTTATACCAAACTTGATGCTTTACTTTATTTTCTATAACTTTATTTCCTTGTTTAGATAACTTGCCTTCTTGTTCCATATATATCGATAACAAAATTCACCGAATCGTTGAATAAGTAACTTTATATTATTTTCTTATATAGTCTCCATTGGACGCTCATTGTGATATGTTTGTCAAATAATCACATTTACCACTTTGATTCTCTTCGTCGACAACCACCACGGAGCTTACTAGTCAAGTCACTATTGAATAGGTAACTTAACTAGAACAATATGTGTACCTAATATTACACATTTATATATATATATATATATATATATATATATATAATAAACATCTTATATATAATGTATTGATGTAGTGTGATGAAGCACCATTATGGACTTGGACTTCGATTAGGAAAAGCTCCTCTTTGGATATCAGTTGAGGTAACTACTTTGGTGAATCTTATGTCTAACCATTTATTTTCATATACTTTAAATTTAACATGAATGTTTTTGGATGTTTAAATTTGGTGAATTTCAGTGTCCGCAACAAAAGAATGGGGTTGATTGTGGCTATTACGTACTGCGGTACATGTTTGATATAGTCAACCGTTGTACTGACATCGATTATCTTCAAAAGGTATGTAACTAATTAGTTTATTTAATTTAGATTAAATTGATAGATAAGAATTAGTTTATTTTGGAAATTGTAGCATAAATTAACTATAATCATATCGACCCCGAAACGAACCTAAAAATTGAACTTCTAATCTTTTGCACCAAAATATGACATTAACACTTCAACTATGCATAAAGTAAGTGGTGTGTGTTAGTTTTGCTCCTATATGTAACATGATTTATAGTTTTGGGAAGTGAAATAGCTCAAATTCACAAAAAGCGACCCCGAAACGAACCTAAAAATTGAACTTCTAATCTTTTGCACCAAAATATGACATTAACACTTCAACTATGCATAAAGTAAGTGGTGTGTGTTAGTTTTGCTCCTATATGTAACATGTAGGTAGTTTTGGGAAGTGAAATAGCTCCAATTCACAAAAAACGACCCCGAAAAGAACCTAAAAATTGATCTTCTAATCTTTTGCACCAAAATATGACATTAACACTTCAACTATGCATAAAGTAAGTGGTGTGTGTTAGTTTTGCTCATATATATAACATGTAGGTAGTTTTGGGAAGTGAATATAGCTCAAACTCGCAAAAAACGACCCCGAAACGAACCTAAAAATTGAACTTCTAATCTTTTGCACCTAAATATGACATTAACACTTCAACTATGCATAAAGTAAGTGGTGTGTGTTAGTTTTGCTCCTATATGTAACATGTAGGTAGTTTTGGGAAGTGAAATAGCTCCAATTCACAAAAAACGACCCCGAAACGAACCTAAAAATTGATCTTCTAATCTTTTGCACCAAAATATGACATTAACACTTCAACTATGCATAAAGTAAGTGGTGTGTGTTAGTTTTGCTCCTATATATAACATGTAGGTAGTTTTGGGAAGTGAATATAGCTCAAATTTGCAAAAAACGACCCCGAAACGAACCTAAAAATTGAACTTCTAATCTTTTGCACCTAAATATGACATTAACACTTCAACTATGCATAAAGTTAGTGGTGTGTGTTAGTTTTGCTCCTATATGTAACATGTAGGTAGTTTTGGGAAGTAAAATAGCTCCAATTCACAAAAAACGACCCCGAAACGAACCTAAAAATTGATCTTCTAATCTTTTGCACCAAAATATGACATTAACACTTCAACTATGCATAAAGTAAGTGGTGTGTGTTAGTTTTGCTCCTATATGTAACATGATTTATAGTTTTGGGAAGTGAAATAGCTCAAATTCACAAATTGCGACCCCGAAACGAACCTAAAAATTGAACTTCTAATCTTTTGCACCTAAATATGACTTATATACTTCAACTATACATAAAGTAAGTGGTGTGTGTTAGTTTTGCTCCTATATGTAACATGTAGGTAGTTTTGGGAAGTGAAATAGCTCAAATTCACAAAAAACGACCCCGAAACGAACCTAAAAATTGAACTTCTAATATTTTGCACCAAAATATGACATTAACACTTCAACTATGCATAAAGTAAGTGGTGTGTGTTAGTTTTGCTCCTATATATAACATGTAGGTAGTTTTGGGAAGTGAATATAGCTCAAATTCACAAAAATCGACAAAATCAACTCAAAAATTGGTTGTTTAATTAGCTAATTAATTGCAAGAGTTAGTTGTTATTATATATTGTAAATGTTTGACTTGATCTTATTAATTTATTATATTCATATTATTGCAAGGTTTACATGGATAACGACGCACCAAGGTTGGATGAATTCACAATTGAAGAATTGGATGAAGTTCGAAACAAGTTGGCAACCTACATTTGTGAAGATTGTCTATGATACATTGGTTAGGATTTTGCAAGAACTAGCTAGAAGTTCGAAACAAGTTGGCAAGCTATTCGGTTGTTGCGTTAATGTAGCTTTTTGTATTAGAATTAATATTTGCCTTAATATGTACTCTTTAACATTATTATTATTATATATATATAATTATTACATATATAATTGGGAACTCTATATATATATATATATATATATATGCATTATGAGGTTTGTAATATGGTACAAAGCAAAGCAGCAAGGAAACAGGGAACAAGCGTAGCGTATCATAATATTATATAGCTGAATTTAAAAAAAAAAAAAAAAATTACAAAATTACAAAGTTGCGGGCCGCGGTTAATTTTCTTAATTAATCAAGGGCCGCGGTTTTCTCTTAAATATGGCAAGGGGCTGCGGTTGACCTTCTTAAATATGGAAGAATGCGGTTCGTAACCGCAGCCCTTCATATATATTAAGGGCTGCTACTCTAATTGCTGCGGTCAAAAAACGCAGCCCTTAGGCCACTTCTGACCGCAACCCTTAGGCTTTTTTCCACTAGTGGCTTATGATAGAGTGAGTTGGGAGTTCATCAGAGAGGTTCTAACTTCTATTGGGTTCCCTAACCTATGGATTCATCTTATAATGGAATGTGTGACTACAGTATCATACTCGGTTCTAGTAAATGGGGAGCCTGCAGGTTTGATCAAACCAAAAGCAGGGCTGAGACAAGGGGATCCGTTGTCTCCGTATCTCTTTATTCTGTGCATGGAAGTTTTGTCCAGGAAAATCCTTCAACAGCAAAATCAAGGTCTTATCAAAGGCCTTAAGGTTCACCGGAGAGCCCCGGAGCTCTCTCATCTTTTCTTTGCGGATGATGCCTTGTTCTTTCTGAAAGGCAACCTGGATAACATTTGGAATCTGAGAAATATTTAAAACAATTTCTGTAAAATCTCGGGGGAGATGATCAACATCCAGAAATCCTACACTGTTTTCAGCAAAAATACCCCCAGAAAATTCATCAGGTTACTAAACAAAGGGCTTAAAGTGGGAAACAAGGAAAAGCTAGGAAAATATTTGGGTTGTCCTATGGATGTTACGGGGCACTCTCTTCATGTGTTCCAGGACCTTCCGGAGAAAGTAAATGCTACCATTACCTCTTGGAACTTCTCCTCCTTAAACCAAGTAGGTAAACTATTACTCATTAATAGCATTCTTATTGCTTATGCTTCTCACATAATGTCTACTTACTTGTTCCCAAAAAAGGCTCTCAATAAAACGACCTCGGCTTTACTAAAATTTTGGTGGAGCTCTAACCATGAAAAAAAAGCCAATCTACTGGAGGAAGCGTAGTCTCCTAGAAAAACACAAGTGTGAAGGAGGAATAGGTATGAGAAACTTGTTAGCTCTAAACAGAGCCACCCTTTTAAAGCAAGCCTGGAGAATTCAGAATAACCTAAACCTACTTGTTAGCCAAATTTTCAAAGCCAAATACTCGGATTCCTGGTTCGCTAACAGCCTCTGTGGTAAAATCCCTGCTACCAGCTCGTGGGGGGGGTAGAAGCATCATGAAAAGCGTGAATTTTATGGCTTCCGGTGTGGGGAAAATAATTGGGAATGGAAAAACTACAAGGATCTTGGATACAGCTTAGGTTGGAGGTAAGAAGGTTACATTCAAAGATAGCGACTCTAATACTCAGGGGCCAGCGCCTAAATGGGTTAGTGACTTGCTAGGTGAAAACAATAATTGGGATGATTCTAGCCTCAACTCTTGGCTAGACTCTAAAACAACAAAAATGATCAAAACAATTCATATCCCTACATATGAATTAGAAGATGAATTCGTTTGGAATGGTTTAAGGCATGAAAATTATATACTAAAATCTGGTTACTGGTTCAGTCTGAACAATGAGAGTGAGATTACTAAGCCTTCTATTTTCTGGAAGAGATTATGGAGTCAAAAATTCTGGCCAAAATGAAATTTTTTCTATTGGAAGCTAGCTATAGTGCATTAGCCACCGGAGTAAACCTTAGGAAAAGAAAAATCCTGAGCGAGAGTCCTTGCCCACTTTGTGGGTATGAAGAGGAGTCGGATACTCATCTATTCAAAGATTGTGAGATAACAAGGAGAATTTGGGCCTGCTCTGGCCTTGGCATCAATTCACAACAAACTCACAACTTGTCGATTGCGACGTGGTCTAGAAATTGGTTGTGGTACTTTATGAAGGAAGGGTCAAAGAATGATGAAAGAACTTTTAAATTTGTGGGGATCCTCTGGAGCATATGGCTACTCAGAAACAAGATAATCTTTAACCCTCGTTTAAAGATAGTGCCAAAAGATGTGTTTGAAATTCTCAATCTGTGGAAAAAAAGGGGAAAGAAATTTATATTGGACTTAGAGAAGGATGAGGACGAGGGCCAACCCATCTATATAGTTAAAGAGAAGAAGCTTCATTGCTGAAGCATTAGCTGGTCTGATCAGATAGAAAATTCTACCTTGTTAGTAGATGGAGCTTGGAAGGACAACAAAAGAGTGTTAGACGATCCAGGGGTAGCAGCTTATGGATGGGTGCTGCAAGATAAAAATGGAGAAGTAGCTAAGGGGGGGGGGCAAGTCATCGGTGCAAACTCGGCTGCCCAAGCAGAAGCCTTAGCCATCTTTCTCAGTATTAAGGAAAGTTTCAGTCGGCAGATTCTGAATCTGGACATTTGGACTGATTCAAAATTACTGGTGGATGGTCTTCGTGACACAAAAAAAGCATTACCTTCAACGAAAACTATTATATTAGATATCCAAAGGTTAGCTAGAAGTTTCAACTCCATTAGAATTCTTAATGTTAGTAGGGAAAAAGTTGAAAAAGCCCACTCCATTGCTGTCAAAGTAAGGAAGGCGGGTATTAGGTTGTAATTTCTTTTCCTTCTTTTCTATCTTATTGCCAAAAAAAAAAATGGAGGTTTGATATCCCCCTCATCTTCCCCTATAGAGTAGAGATATAAATTTCTTTTTTGAATACGTAATCTATATACTTTTTTGTTTCACATTATTCACATATTCACTTTGATCATCATTCATGATTTATACAAACGGGAAAATTGAGTCACATGCGATCTTGTCAAATACACCTGAATATATATTTGGAAAAATTAATAGGAACAGTTCTAAATATAGGCGTTCTGTCATTTTCAGTCCCAACTTTTGATTATTCCTCGTTGGTCCCAACTTTGCGGTGTGTTTTACAAAAACAGTCCAACGGTTTAACTACCTGCTACAAGAGGTAAAACCACCCCATCTCTCCTCCAACTCCATTGTTAGTCCTCTTACTTCCCACCCTCTCTCCCCACCACCACCCCTGATTTCCTTTATCCTCCTCCACCACCACCTTGTGAAATTTTGCAGACGTCAATGACAATATATTTGGAATGAAATGTAGGAGAAAGTTGAATTCGTAAGATGAGACGACGAAAAGTCTTTAGAGCTTTCCTTTATGAACATGCGAATCAATGTGCTTGTAGTTTCTTCACTTATTTTTCTACCAAAAAATCCAAAAACGTAAAATTCTATTCTTCTCAATATAACCAACCATTTAATTGAAAACAAATAATTCATTCCAAATCTAAAATCAATAATTCAATATCCGAATCTATCACTGGATCACTCCAAAAGTCACAACACGACATAAATAAGCAAAAACAAGAGATTCGGAATAATTAGGCAACATCGTGACTGCGACTTGTACGATATTTCTTTGCCGACACGAGGATTATCCCGCTGCTTTTGAATGAGATTGGAAAGTTTTATATGATGAAACAAATTTTCAGCGTCGATTGAATTATGGAGGAATATGAAGGGCTTTTCATGTTGGGAAAGATACACGCACGATAGACAATTACGAGCGGAAGCACAATGATCTCATTTTCCCTAATGTGTTGTAAAATGGGCAAACACTACCAATCTTGAGAAAACACAATATGAACAACAATAAGAAATTCTAAATAGCCCAAGTGCAATAAAATAAAGCACACCAAGATATACGTGGAAAACCCAAACCGGGAAAAACCACGAGTACCGTAAGCCGGCACCAAGCCCTTCCACTAATCAATAATAATTAATGGGTACACGAAATTATCCTTCTCTAAACAATGTTAGAGGCTTTACTACATCAAACAAACATGTTTGGAATAACCATTCTCCATAAACCATCACTAACAAGTGGATAAACACAACTATGGAGAGATTGGGGCTAAATAGAGATTACCAACATCCGGAGCACAAAACGACAATCCAACCGTTGGATATGAAGGTTGGGATAGCAGGAACCTTGTGTCAAAATTTGGAGTCGATCGGGCAACGTTTGACCATCCGATCGAGCAGAAAACGATGACAGCTCCAAGAGTGAAAACTCACTCAAACTCTCTGCCTCACTCTTGTTTTGTGCGTGAGATGTGGTGATGTTGCTGCTGTGTTATTACTGTCCCCAAATTTCAGCACACTCCCCACTCATTATATTTACTTTATTCAACCCCCTTTGACTTTCTTCTTCATATGGGCCCAAAGATTAAATACCCATATGGTTGAACACTTACATTAGTCCAATAAGATGGACTCCATCCTCCAAGTAGGAGGGAATAACCCCAACAAATCTCCCCCTCACTCCTACTTGAGGGAGGCACAACCAACAACATGAACAAACATGTCAATCTCCCCCTAAAGAGGAGTCTACACTACCCGCTTTCTTCCAAGCCTCCCGCTTGTCCATGGGTAATGTACAATGTATCATTTTGGACTCGATTTCAACACCATGAATCCAACAATGACAAATACCACAACAACCATTCACGACCAAGTGTGCCATGTCTCTTGGAAGTAAGCTTCCCAAACCAAACACCCGCTTACCCTTAGGTGTTTTCTTGCCTTTAGGCAACTTTACCGGATCAAACAAACGAGAAGAGATCTCATGCAAGGCACTAGTCCCATCTTGCACGGTTTTCACACTCTCCTCTTGTCGGTGCACCTTATTACCATTCCGGTAGCTTCCATCATCTCGCTTCAAGCAAGGAATATGTGGTGACATACAAGCAACATGCTCAACAAGCGAATAACTCAACACATCACCACTACATATTTCCACTTCTTTACCTTTATGATCAACACAACTATGAACACTAGGAGAAAGAGAATTACCTTCAGGGAGGAATTTGACACTTTTCTTTTTCATATGATCAAGCTTCTTATGTGGAAATAGAGGCAAACTTGGCACATTACCCTTCTCACATAGCTTAGCTTGCATCACGAAACAACCATCTTGCTTCTTCCCTCGAGCGACGACCAATGAGCCTTTGGTGAGCTTCCATTTACCTTCACCAAGATGACTAGCATAACCATCATCATCCAACTTTCCGACGGAGAGAAAATTTGCACGAACATCTGGAACATGCCTAACATTTCTGAGAGCTAACCTGCAACCAATGGATGTCTCCAAGTAGATTGTACCCAAACCAACAACCTTGGATACCTTATCATTTCCCATCTTCACATAGCCAAAATCACCGCTAGTGTATGATGAGAAGAACTCCAAGTGTGAGGTGAGATGACACGATGACCCCGAGTCAATAAACCAAGTACAATCATCACAAGAAGCCTCAAGGTTAGTATCACCACCAACAAAATACAAATCATCACTAGTTGCTAAAGCCGAAGTATTTCCATCATCATCATCATTCTCAGAATGGTGGCCTTTCTTACTCTTCTCCCCCTTTTGTTGGGCTTTGTCACGCTTCCATTTTCTACACTCGGATTTCTTGTGACCTGGCTTATCACAATAGAAGCAAGTGAGTGGACCCCTAGGCTTCGATCTCCCCCTGGATTCCGAACTATCATCATTCTGATTCCTAACCATGGTCCTCCCACGACCTTGTTTTTCAGCAACATGAATCCCCGAATAATCAGATGAGGAACTATGATCCTTCCGCCGGGCTTCTTCATTCATCAAGCTTGACTTCACAATCTCCATTGTGAGCTTACCTTCCGGAGCGGAGTTACTAAGTGACACAACAAGAGTCTCCCAACTGTCGGGCAATGAACTAAGGAGGAGTAAGGCCTGCAGCTCATCTTCTAACACCAATTTCATTGCAGACAACTGATTCACTAAACCTTGAAAAGCACTTAGATGTTCAATCACACTTTGACCATCCGAGTACTCTAACTTAACAAGTCTTCTCATGAGTGAGGCTTTGTTTAGTGCGTTCTTCCTTTCATACATAGACTCGAGCTTCTTCCACAAAGTGTAGGCACTAGTGTCACTTGCTACATGCTGAAAAACACTTTGGTCAATGAATTGCCGAATCAAACCTACGGCCTTCCTATTAAGCAAATTCCAAGCGGCCTCTTCCTTATTACTTGGCCTAGTCTCATTCAAGATTGGTTCATGCAAATCCTTAATATAAAGGATATCTTCCATTCTCGTTTTCCATATGGAATAATTACTAGAGTTTAAGTAAATCATTCCATGCACACCCTTTTCATCCATTTTTTCAACAACACAAAATCCTACAATAGAACCTCGGCTCTGATACCACTTTGTTGGGAAAGATACACGCACGATAGACAATTACGAGCGGAAGCACAATGATCTCATTTTCCCTAATGTGTTGTAAAATGGGCAAACACTACCAATCTTGAGAAAACACAATATGAACAACAATAAGAAATTCTAAATAGCCCAAGTGCAATAAAATAAAGCACACCAAGATATACGTGGAAAACCCAAACCGGGAAAAACCACGAGTACCGTAAGCCGGCACCAAGCCCTTCCACTAATCAATAATAATTAATGGGTACACGAAATTATCCTTCTCTAAACAATGTTAGAGGCTTTACTACATCAAACAAACATGTTTGGAATAACCATTCTCCATAAACCATCACTAACAAGTGGATAAACACAACTATGGAGAGATTGGGGCTAAATAGAGATTACCAACATCCAGAGCACAAAACGACAATCCAACCGTTGGATATGAAGGTTGGGATAGCAGGAACCTTGTGTCAAAATTTGGAGTCGATCGGGCAACGTTTGACCATCCGATCGAGCAGAAAACGATGACAGCTCCAAGAGTGAAAACTCACTCAAACTCTCTGCCTCACTCTTGTTTTGTGCGTGAGATGTGGTGATGTTGCTGCTGTGTTATTGCTGTCCCCAAATTTCAGCACACTCCCCACTCATTATATTTACTTTATTCAACCCCCTTTGACTTTCTTCTTCATATGGGCCCAAAGATTAAATACCCATATGGTTGAACACTTACATTAGTCCAATAAGATGGACTCCATCCTCCAAGTAGGAGGGAATAACCCCAACATTTCATTTGAAGTTTTAGAGGTGGAGGAGGAGAGAGAAAATTAGAGGATGGTGGAGAGGTGGGTTGTGTCATGTGTGGGTTTTGATGCGTGTACCCAACCAACTTCCCACTCTAAACCAAGGTACCCAACCAATTTGATTAAGAAGCACCACGAACATTAACCCCCATATTCCTTACCCATTCTCTCACCACCTCTCATTCCATACCAAGGCTCTACTCAAAATGCCAGCACGACTTGCTTCAACAAGGGCGGTACATTACCTAATTAACACAGAGTGCCGGAAAATTTGCCCGTCAAAATCAAGATCTCAAGATAATTAGAGACAAAAATATGCAGCATTTCTGGCCCACCATCAGAAAACCCAACTACCTCTAATCTCTTCAAACTTAAATAATAAGAAGTATCAATTTTACAGAACCCTTACAATCCACAAAATCAGAGGAGAAAGAGATCAGAGGATGGAAAGGCTTTCGGGATGGCAGGGGAGGAAGAAGGAAGGAGAGAGAAAGAGGGGATAGCAGATAAGGTAAAATCGGTTACTTTTTTTTATAAAGAAAAGATTTTACCGGTTAAACTGGTCACCAGTCAATTTGGACCATTTTTGTAAAACATACCTCAAAATTGGGACTAGTGAGAAATAAACAAAAGTTGGGACTGAAAATGGCAGAATACTCATAATTGAGACGGTTGCTGTCAATTTTTTCCTATATATTTTCACAATATTAACTTCAAAATTTTTATTAACCACAATTAAGATAATAATAGTCAAAACTCTAAATTGACCAGCTTAAAAGTTTAAAATCAAAGTGACCACTTACTAATTATCCGATAGAAACATAGAGACATAAGACATGGCTCTTAACCTCTTATCTATACCCATTAAAAAGCCACAAGTCTGGTTACTGTTCTTAGGAACAGTGCTTTGACGATTTTACCCTCTGCTGTTCACAAAACCACATCCCTACCCTCCCTTTGCCACGTTCTTTTTTTTCCTCCCATTTTTCCTCTGAACCCTCCATCTTCATCCTCCTCAGACCTCAGTGCTCCTTAACCTAGATAATTCCCCCTTCATTTTCAACCAACGCCTCCATTCTCACTTTCTCAATCTTCTTCGTCTCTCTCCTCACCATTTTTTCTCTCTCTTCTTTTTCGTTTTAGGCTTTGGTTAAAAAACAATTCAAGCGGTGGGACTAGGAGCCATGAAATCAGTGAGCAAATGAAGATCTTCGAATGAAGCAATTCATCTTCGACCAGCGCCTCCTGCTGTCCCTATTCAGACGTTCGACAGTAAGACATGTACCAGTGGAATTTAGTGTTCTTTTCTATTTTGCAATTGATCAAGAAATTCCCTTTTCCCTGCTTTAATATTCAAAATCACTAATTCATCTTTTTTTAACTTTTGGAATTGATCTGCTATTTTGCAATTTGTTGCTCTTTGCATCTCTGCTCTTGTTGAGTACTTGCACTTACTATATAGCATTTTACTTGAACCCAGTTCATAATCGACCATGAAATTGAAGAATTTGGAGCAAAGTTAGTATTACATCACAACAAACATTCAATCACCAACTAGCTAGCACAATGAGCTCTCATCCGAAAAACGTTAATCCTTTATTCTCTATCACTTTAGATAATTTCTTCATTATTGCTCACTTCCTATTTCTAGATTTGTTATTTCGTTCGCTTCGTCTGTTTTTCGCCTTTTTCTCCTGATTTGTGACTACTAATTTAGATTTCTCTTGCTTTCTTTCTTTCAAATTTTGTTTCAAATGTAGATTGTCATTGTTTTGCAGGTTATTACGCTGACAACTTATCTATGCATCTGGTTTCATCATTTTAGATTTTTGCTTGTCTGCATTTACGTGCTTAATCAAACAATCAATCTGTTAGTAGAGGATTGTTAGATGAGCTTGGAAGCCTATTTGCTTCAATTTTGGTGTCGGGGTCTGTATATCTATTGTCATATATATATATTCTGTTTGAAAATTGTACATAATCGCATACCTGTTGAGGTTATCTTAATAAAGGTATGGGATTTTGCTCCAATTTGACCATATTTTTCTCAGAATTGGTGATCGGATGTGTTTCAGTAGCTCAAGTTAGATAGTTTTGGATTAGGGTCATCTAATTTTAATGTCAATCAGTTGATGGACAATTTTGTTGCGTAGAAACAATGTTGTGCTCATATCAAAGGGGTTAAATTCGTTCGAATTGGGGATTGGGGATGAATATTAACACTGGGAAATTCCCACTAGGGTAGTTATTGTGCCTTCAATCCCCCTTTCCCACCCCCCAAATTCGAAATAAGTAAGATATGCTATAGTTAATCATACATCTAACTTTCTTTGTGTTCTTGAATGGATTTCTTTTAATTTGTAATGTACCCTTCTGATTGGGACAGAGTGAGATGAGTCTAATCAAACACTGAAGGTGGATTCCATGGGGTGGTCATAAATCCTCAACAAGGTATACTTGCGTTTCTATTTCTTGATAGTGATGATTTTGTGTTAAATCTGATTTTAGGCTTCTTCTTTTGCGCAAGACTTGCCTAATCTTGATTCTTTTCTTTTTCATGTACTGATTGTTTCTACTGAAATTTTTGACATTCCACCTTTGTTTTATTTTGTTACTATTGGAAATCCAAGAGCCTTGTTTAGTCTTAAATTTAAGCAACTTTGTTCAACCATCTGCTTCTTTGGGTTCGCTTCTGGGTATATGATTAGCAATATTAGTCATTAAGTTCTTAGTTTTGTCAAAATCAATCTAAGTTTATTTAATTTATGTTTTTACTCGGTATTGTTGTAAACTGTGAATATGATATTCTTCATGGTATCTCTATTACTTGCTGAATATTGATGGCTGAACTCATGTCACATAAAAAAAATAGGGTGAGCTAATGTGATATATTTTAGTACTATAACATTATCAAAAATTCGTTTGTGTTAAGTCTTCTCTTATTAGATCCAAGTAGCAAACAAGCGGATGGATTCATATGACCTGAAATAAGTACGTGTTAGTAATAATAGATCTACCCAAGCACAATTTTTTGGAACTTGATATTCGTGGACCTCAATAATTATCTCCTGAAAAAACCAGATAAATTCATGAAAGTTGTTTTTTTTAATAGCTTAACTCCTTGGATATTCACATGATTTGGTGGCTGAAATTTCGGTACTTAGTTAAATTCTTTAGTTTAATTTAAAGCAACAATATAGTTCTGCAACAACATTTGAGGGATCTGAACTCTACACGTTCTTTGGGCTAGGTAAGATTTGGGATATAGGAATTGGCAGCCTATTACAAGCTATATTTGTTTCACGGAGCTTGATTGCTCATCTTACCAGATCATGCAGTATCTTTCGAGTTAGTTCATTGCAACAAACTCAGAAAGATCTATTGCAGTCTTCAGACATGTAGGGTTTATGGGTGCTACTTTTCTTGTTGTAAACTTGGTATTAGATCATACTTTGGTGGTAAACTTTACCTTTCTGTTAAGTTTTTGCCTTTCATTAAAATAATTGCTTGTGTGCTGATTAAATTTCGATGAAGCACCGAGAAAGATCAAGTGATGCTGATGATTTGGGTTGTGTGCGGAAGCAGAATAGTTTATGATGGTGAGTTTGATGAGAGTAGTGCAATAAGGAATAGGGATTTTGCTGGCGTAGTGGCATTGCATCTTATCCGAGTAACAAGCTCACTGAGTGTTTTTTTATGTGAAACAATTTAACCAGTTCATTATATGTGAACCCTTAGAGAACTTAAATGTTCTTTATTCTAATTAAATTAGTTTTCTTCTGTTTCTTCTGTTTCTTCTGTTTCTTTGGTCTATCAGTCTTAGCTTGATGTGTTTGATTATTCTTGCCGCTTCTTTTATCATGGCTTTCCAAGTTCCCACCCTTGTCGTGGAATCAAGGTAAGAATGAAAGCTCTTTAATTGCTATTAGGTGAAAAAACCCTTGCTTTCTCCTTTTGGCTCTCCTACTTTTTTTTAGCTTCCCTTATGCTCTAGGTGTTATCAATTTTAAGCGTAAGTGTTGATGTTGCTATGGGTCATTGCTGGGGTTCGGGGACCTTGCTGGTGGGCTGCTTTGTGCACTTTCAGTGGTTGGGTTGCTGCCTACTTTGGGGTGGCTGTTTTGTGGGCTGTTGCATGTTTTGGTGCTGCTGGTGGGCTGGACTGTAGTGGGGTTATGCTGTTGTTGGTCTGCTGCTTCGGTTACCTCTTGCTTTGGTGCATTAACTGGTTGTTGCTAGGGGTGTAAGCGGACTGCAAAAAGTCCAGAGTCCAATCCAGTCCAGTCCAAACTTGTCGGACTGGACTGGACTATAAAATTTTCGGACTGGACTCGGACTCAAATTTTCGAGTCCAAATATTTTCGGACTGGATTTGAACTCACCCCTTTGGAGTCCAATAAGTCCAGTCTAGTCCAAAAATATTTTAATATATATATATAATATAATGTATATATAAAAAAAATTATACTATTTTTAAAATTTTGGAGTTTTCAACCTTCCCTTCTTAAATTTTTCAACTGGCGCTAGAAAATTTCACTTGGCGCTAGACAATTTCACTTGGCTCCATTTGTTAAATAAGTAAATAATACTAGCAGTACTGCAGTAGTAGGCTAGTAGCCGACTACTTCTATCTCACTTCACTCCTCACTACTCACTTCCTCTCACTTCACTCCTTACTACTCACTTCCTCTCACTCTTTCATTTTCTTTCTACCTCGCTGTCTCGACTCTCGCATTCTCTATTTCTCTCTCAGACTATATTCTCATGTCTCTTTGCTCCCTCTCAACTTAGATCAAGGTAGGCATCTAATTCAACTTTTTATTTATAGTATTTTACTTTAATTTAAGCTTTCAATCTAATTTGTGGACAATGATAATTGAATCGGATGTCAAATGTTCAAGCATCTCAAAAAACGTTGTGAATCATTAAATCTAAATTGGGGGAAAAAAAATCGAACTGGACTGGACTGGACTGGATTCGGACTCAAGAAAAAATTATCGGACTGGACTGGACTAAAAAAATATTTGGATCGGACTTGGACTCAATTTCTCGAGTCCAAAAAACTTTGGACTGGATTTGGATTTGGCAAAGTCCAATCCAGTCCAATCCACTTACACCCCTAGTTGTTGCGCTGTGGTGTTGTTGTGGTAGGGGGCCTGGGAACTGTCCAGACCTGATCAACATGAATTGATGACATCTTGCAGTTGCTGGTCAAATTGTAGAATGTCTCCACCCATGTCTTTGCCCCGAAAAAAACCTCTGTATCTACAAGTCTTTGAGAGTCTACAAGTATTTTGAGAGACTACAAGCCTTTTAGCTTTAATTTGTTATGATTTCTTATGGAAATTTACAAGGTTCAGGCGACAAAATTAGAGATATTTCTCATTTTTCTAAGTTTGGGCTTGGGTAGATGATATATCAATCTCCGTAATTTATTCTGATCCATTGTTAGTTTCCTTTTCAGTACAATTTGTTGTGATTTCATTTCTCTATGTTTCTTTAATTTTTGTGGAGTTTATTGGGTTTTTAATTTCAATTCGTCTGAAATTGTATCACTATTTTCGATTTGCTCTTCAATTACTCTATTTGGTGGTTTCGATTCTTTATCACTCTTTGATTTCAGTTTATTTTGGCTCTTTCATTATCATTCTTCGCCCATAATAAAGAAGAGAAAAGTAAGAAAGCAGGCTAATGGAGAAAGAAGAAGGTGATGCAGGTTCTTCCTCCAAAATAGAGGAGCCAGAGAAATCAAGGAGCCAGAGGAGAAAAAAAGCAACCAAGGATATGTGTGCCTTCTGAGAATTCTTACCTTCTCTGTGTTAATACTCTATAATTGGGTGTTAATTGATGGTGGCTTCTCTCTGTTCATGAAGCTTCAAATAGTTAGAGCAGTCCATGTTCATGCGCCAGCAGCAACATCAGCAACTTATATAAGAGATGTCCATGTTAAGGCAGGCCCCACAAGCTGCTGCGACCGCCCGTCTTACTTTTTGCAGCAACGCAGATTGCATCAGCTGCAGCAGCAACATCAGATTCTGATGAGGTCTAAATTGCAACAACAACCCCCTCCCCCCTAAACTTGCCTCTTAGGTTACCTGTGAAACCAGTTTCTTATCCTGGGATTTGTGTCAGTCGTCTCACACATTATATGTACCAGCAGCAGCGCAGACCAGAGGTCAGACTTGGTTTATGACTGAATTCATTGTGCGCATATGCTTTTTGACTTATTTGGTTTGTAAATTTATAGTCTTTAAAATTGCAGGATAATAATATTGATTTTTTTGAGAGAATTTGTGTCGGAGTATTTTGCTCCAAATGCTCGAAAGAAATGGTGTGTTTCTATGTATGGAAGTGGTAGACAGGCAATTGGAGTGTTTCCTCAGGCAAGCTACTACATTCCATGTGAATTTCATTATTTTTCTGTTGGATATAAACATTTTTGCTTTTTTCAACCTTTTACCTACTTTCTTGACAAATGTTCTTTCCTCTCCCTCTTTTAATTACAGTTTCCTATATGTGGAGCATTGTCCTGCTGTTAGCTGTAGTATTGCAAGCTTTGAAGTGTATTTACTTTTCTTTGATATGCAAGCACCACAAAATCTTATATCTCAACTTTGTATACCACTATTTTGGTAACGAGATTCCCACCATTTATATAGTTTGGGGTGGGGTTTATGATGAACTTCGGATAGATGCCACTGATTGGTGTATGTTTTAGATTTTCAATTAAGATCATAAATCTGAAAGTTTAGAATGTCAACGTCCTCTTGTGTTTTTTCCATGTGTCTAAACCAGCCAACACTAGGGTGATATGGTGCTCAATTTGTAAACTAGGTTTGACACCCTTATGATCTTTGTAGAACAAAATTATATAATAAAAATTACGCATTTTTAAAGTGAGCGAAACGGAGCCTATGAAGTGCTCAGTTGTGAATTCAGGCTTGGCTTTGTAAGGTTTGTAAGGGTGCTAACCGCTTTGGGGTTGGATCAAATGAAGCTAGAGCTGAGCTACGCTTTGACCCAACCAAGGCCAAAAGACCAGGTTAGCCAGTGACTCTAATTGAGGGTAAAATCAGATGCATGTGTAAGGGAAAGGAACAGATACATTGGAAACCTCAACAGCCTTAATAGTGTTAGAATTTTGCACCAAAAAACGGCTACAAAGCACAAAGATATTGCAAACTTCTAGAAACCGTGGTGATTCGTATAATCCTCATGGCTTCATGTGCTTGTGTTTATTGATGTTTAGAGTGACATACCCAATACTCCATAGAGCTCAAATATATATGCCTTACCCTTACCCCTAATCCCTGTTATAGAGAGTCAGTTTCCTGTGTATCTCTAACAGATAGCAAGATCTCAAAAACTTCACATGATATACATAGCAATTCTAGCATAATGGAGAATTCTTAAGTTAATTGCGGAATTCTAAAGTTAATTTATTGGCTAGATTTCTGCAGTTCTCTATAGTTTATTATTTTAGACCACTTTTAACTTTTATGAAGTTTTATTCTTGTGGCATCTTTTGCTCGATCTTTTTATTCTTGAGGTTAATATAGGATGGTAACCCCAAATTTGGGATTAATTTGAAATAAATTAAACTCGGGATTTATGAGGAGACACCTCAAACCTGGAAGTTATGGTGTCAGTTTTTCCTTTATTTATAAAATACATTAGAGAGACTATTTTGGGTTTTTGAAGGTGGACGAATTGAGAATGCGAGTACATATATGAGCATCAACAGGGAGGGAGGACAAAAAATCGAAAGGAAGAATAATAGGGTTCCTGATCTACTGGAAAGTTGGATTCCTACGCTATTTATTTTTTGGTTTCAACAGTCATTTGGAAGTTATAACCAGAGAAGGTAGTTGCCAGGATTTTTGGTAGGCCAGATCTAGGATTAGCTTCTGTTGTGTAGAAAATCTGTCTAATTTTCTCCTTGACATGTACTCATCAAGTATAAGGCTGGTTATGCACACCGGTTCAGGGATTGGTCTGAAATGGAGAGTTTAGCCACACCAGATCAAAGTGGTATGGACTGAGCAGCTGGCCGCACATACTGTATTAAAAGATAATGGATTCTTGAAAGTTGCATAACATGTCAAATATTATGTTACTTTCGTGATAATTCATGATTGGTTAAGACCGGAGATTGGAGCGTAAATTTCTAATGTGTACAGACTCCTCGTTCCTCACTGGAGTCCATATTCTACCTATTCTTCCTGCTAAACTTGAATTACCTGCTTTGTGCTACTGGATTTACGGTCAATCCTATACATGTCCTTGAGAATTTACTTTGGCTACTTCACCGTTTGACCTATATGAAGGGTCTGATAGGAATTGCACAGTAAATCAGTTAGGAAGCTTGAGAGAAAAGGCAGATAAGTTAGAGGGAAAGGGGAATTAACACTATAAAAACATGAGAGTTGAGAGAAATAGAACTATCATAAAAAATAATGGAGTCATAGCAGTTGTTAGCTTTGGGAGTCTGACCATGTCACTTAAATACTTGGCAATTTATCTTTTAATAATTGTAATTTCCATTTTTCTTAAATGAGAATCATCTTCCATTAATTTCTAACAGTTCATTAAATAGAATCATAGAAATGACCATATCTTACTTGAAACAGATAAATGAACATTGTACTTGAGAATTGACCTATGGCTCCTGCTGCAAGCTTACAAGTGAGGACCCTTGAGGTCAAACATAGTTTTGCAAGTAGTATTAGATGCTTCAATTGTCAAGCTGTGCTAGATACTTGAATCCGGACTTTCTTGTTTTAGCTCTCCTTCATTGTTGACTATCTGCTTCTTGATTCAGTTTTATTGACTTGGCTTTGTGCTCTAGATGTGCTTGGTTTTCTGATTCTTACTGTTTTGCACAATTTTAATTACATGTCTTTTCCGATCTGATTATTCCCTGGTGAAAAAAACGTTTCCATTCATGTATTTTTTTTGTTTGAGAATTGCTCAACTAATCATAAACGTCTAACCTGGTTAGGATCCTCATGCTTGTGAAGGGGACAATTATAAATAGGTCATTTCTTGTGCCCCTTTTTGCTGTACAAGCACTCGCAACTGTGTCATCTCATGGATGCAGTAAGCTCTTAAAACTTTGTAATTTCGTTCTTTGCGTTGCTATTTATTATTTTGAATGGTTTTAGGTTTTTCAGAATATTTTGATTAGTTTTCTTGCTTAATATTTTTTACAGTTTAAGTTTGATTTTCATATTACAGGGGAGAATATGGTGCTTGGTCTGCTTTCCTGGCCCTCCTTGTTTGCCTCTTCTTCTTTATTCCAGGTTAGGGCTAAAAGCAATGATTTCCGTAGTCTCTTCCTCATCCTTAAGAAAACTAGTGATATTAAAACTACTAATATTTTTCAATCTCATAATTAGGAGTGCTAATGAGTCATGCTAGCTTGCAAACTATTCGAGCTTGGCTTTGTAAAAGCTTGTCAAAACTTTGCTGGATGAGGCTCGGCTTCGACAATCTTATCGAGCTGATCAGAGCAACTCTAAGCTCGGCTCGAAAAGCTCGTGAACAAGCTGGTTTTTAATTAATTACAAAGTATTTACATCAAATAATTGAAACATTGTTTATTTGTTTTAAGTGGAATATATATATATATATATATATATATATATATATATAGTCTGAATCTGCTAAAAACCTATCTTTTGCTGAAAACTAAAAACTATCAGTCCTAACTTGAAAAAAAGGGTACACATAAGATTTAAAGGGGTACATATTACGATTAAAGGGGTACGTGTGGTTCTAACATCAAAGTTGTGCTCCTAATATGCTTCTAACATCAAAGTTGTGCTCCTAATATCAAAGTTATTAGTATTTACAAAAATGTCATTAATATGTACCCCCTTTACTTGGTTTTCACGGTGAAAACAGTTTTCACCTGATCCTATTCCTATATATATATATATATATATATATATATATATATATATATATATATATATATATATATATATATATATATATATATATATATATATATATATATATAGCAAGTTAGAAGGCCCCTTGTGGTGAGAAGTGAGAAGAACTTAGAGTTGTATCACTTCTTACTTAGAGTTATAGCACTTCTCACTTAGAGTCATATTAAAGATAAAATCGAGTTTCAAAAAAAAAGTTTTTATTTTGTTTTTGTTTTTTTTAAATAGAGTTATATGACTTATATCACTTGTTCATTAGAGTTATATCTCTTCTAACTTCTCACACAAAGAAGCCTTTTCTATATATATATTTAGTGAGAGAGTGTGAGTGAGAGCGAGAGATAAGTACATGTGAGAAGGCTTTTTCGTGTGTAAAGTGAGAATTATTAAGTGAGAAAAAAAGGATTTTACTGAATATTATTGTTTTAAGGTGAGATAATTCGCAGAAGAAATGTGAAAAGCTTTTATTCAAAAAAGGGAAGGAGATTTAATGGTATATATTTTTTCACTGTTGTTTTTGCAAAAGTAACATTAGCAATATGGGAATTTTGAGACAAGCCAAATGGTTAATTGGTTAGAGTTGCTAGAAAGTTTAACGAGTCCATGTAATGGCCTTATTTCATGTGTAGTAGTTTGAATTGGTGTTAGACGTGATTTTTATCGTGGCATTCTATAACGGGATTTCTCGGAACGACAACTTCCAAATTCATTGTCGAACGGCCATTACATAGCGCAACGGCCGAGTTTTAATTCCATTCAATGAATCTTACCTTTTAGGCTTTGGAAACTTTTGTGTATATACTAAATATATTATTTTTTATGCCATTTATGTGTTTGCCTCTTCTAGAATTACTGATTATTATGTTTCTATCGTTCTTTGCACTTCTATGGAAAATTAGTCATGATAGCTACAAAATACTAGCCTTTTCTCTGTATGACTCAGAACATAAGTTTTTACCTGATACAGTTTAGTTATAATTTTATGCACTATAGCACATGGCAGGACGGGTGGAGCAAGAGGTTACCTCGACTCATACTTCTGTGAGGAGCCAGATCCAAAGTGAAGCTAAACAAGTAGGTCTTGTAATGCAACATTTAGGTGCTCTTGTGCTAGAGCTTGGTCGCACCATATGGTGCATTCTCCTGTATGTGTTCCAAGCCCTAAATAATTAGCTCATCTTACGAATTAATTGACAGAGTGCGCTATCCTCAATTTTCCTGATATGTTTTATAGGTAGAGGTTATGGTCCAGGTTAAATGCTTTTTTAAATAGCTAGGTGTAGTTGGGTAGTAACAATTTATTTGTACATGACAGAAGATTGATTTGTTTTCCAAATGCTGGTAGTAAGCTTATATGTGTTTCAGTACTTTATGCTTGTAAATAATTCCTCAGGTGGGACTATTTATTTCAAAGGTCTTCCACTATCTCTAGTCGAGTTTTAGTTGCCCTTTGGTTTTATTCTATGGACAATGCTCTACTGTTTGATGGTTTATCATTCTACCTATGTGAATTGTTTGGATCCATCCTCTTAGCGTTGCCTGGAATTTTATCATCTGTATGCTGGCAGGACTGTTTGTGTATTTTAGCTTATGTATGGAAACTGTCTTTTTTATTCTAAATTTGCAGCCTTTCCCCCATCAAACCATCCCTCTCTTCAACACTGTTGTAGTTTCTGCACCAAATACAAGGAGTTCAGTTCCTGTTGGGATGATTGGAACTGCTCCCAAGAATATAAACATTCACATACATGATGGTAAGGAGAATCCTATTATTTTAAAGGCTACATATCGGGTTTTAGTCTGTTGTAGTACTTATTGTTGTTGGTAATACGAGATTGCATTTAACTCGTGATTAGGGACATCACTTGCTCCCATTTCTCTGCAACAGGTGCAAGAGAGAGAGAGGGGGAGAGAGAGAGGGGGAGGGGGGGAGGGAGAGGAGAGAGAGAGAGGGGGAGATGGAGGGAGGGATGAGGAGGGGAGAGATAGGGAGGGGGGAGAGAGATATATATATAGAGAGAGAGGGAGAGGGAGAGAGAGGGAGATGGAGAGAGAGGGAGATGGAGAGAGAGGGAGAGAGGGAGTGAGGGAGGGATGGAGAGTGAGAGTGAAAGGGAGAGTGAGAGAGAGGGAGGGAGAGATGAAGAGAGATAGAGAGGGAGGGAGAGAGAGAGCGAGCGAGAGAGAGGGGGGGAGAGGGAGAGGGAGGGAGGGGAGCGAGAGCGCGAAAGCGAGAGAGAGGGAGAGGGAGATGGAGAGGGGGGGAGGGAGCGAGAGCGCGAGAGAGAGATGGAGAGCTAGAGGAAGGGAGGGAGGGAGGGGGAGGGAGGGAGCGAGAGTGAAGCAAGAGAGAGAGCGGGAGAGGGGGAGAGGGATAAGGAGAGAGGGAGAGGGCGAGAGAGAGAGATAGAGAGAGAGAAGGAGCGAGAGAGAGGGAGAGGGAGAGAGAAATAGAGAGAGAGAGAGTTAGGGTGTTGGAGGAGCATGTTTACATCCATTGTATTATATGATACACTTCCGCCGTTCTTTTGAGGAAGATAGAGAGTGAGTTTGAGACAATTTCCACAAAATGGAAGCATTTTCACTTACTAAAAATGAGGGAGTAAGCCCTTGGAGGAGAATATTTTATTCACTTGCGTTTTTTTTGGAAAAAAATGATGGTAATATGAGGGAAGGGGAGAATTAGTGAGAATAAGAATATTAAGATGAGAAAGAAAGAGTCGAGTTGGGAGAGAAGGGTAGAGTTGTTTGGCCTTGTATCTTATTAAAGAAATATGAATAATAGAAAAATACATGAATAATTACAGTTGGAGAGAGAAAGAGAGAGGGTCAGGTAAGGGGGAGAATGATGGATGGTTGAGCACAAGAAACAAGGATAGTAAAAGAGACATAGATTTATACTTCATTATAGTGAAATATTGTTGTCTAGGAGCTCTTTGATTAGATTACGGGCTGTATGGTTAAGCTTTATTTTTTAGTGATTACTTGAACTTTATTTTATTGTGGTTGTTTCTAATTTTCTGTTTATGTGACAATTTTTTTTTTCGATTTAAAGTGTATTCAGGGAGGCGTAAAAGCTGCTATACTACTGCCCAAAAGTCATAATGGATGGCTTACCTAACAAGTTTGCCTTTTTCTTTTGTGAATTACTCGTGTGAATTACTTGGGTCACCTGTTTATTAATTGTTCTTATGTAGTGTTTTTGGAAGCTGTTCTTACTGGTATGTAATTCGAATTATTAGTCGATTATATATATATATATATATATATATATATATATATATATATATATATATATATATATATATATATATACTTCCTCTGTTTTTTTTAGTTGTAACATTTGCTTTTTTCACATTTACCGAGACACTTATTTGGTTAATATCTCATATTGGGTGTAATTAAAAATTATAAAAATTTAATATTTGGAATCATCGCATTAAGACAAATCTAACAAGACCCCACTTGACTATGTTTTTTCTTATATAATGGTGCGAGATTACTTAACAAATTTGGTTGATGAATAGTGCCAAAAAGCAAATGTTGCAACTAAAAAAAACAGAGGTAGTATATATAATTGGCAAATTTGTTAGAGACATCTTTTTCTGGAAAACTACCATATATATAGACGTTACCTTTTAAAACAAAAATGTTATATTGTAAATTTATTTCGATTCATATTTTAGTACAAATGATGAGGACAATGAGGCAACAGTATAAACATTCAATATCTTTGTTGTAATAGCTTCATGTTCAATTTCTTAGCCATAAAATAATTTTACATGAATATCTTAATTGTAATGCTTTAGGGTACTACAAAAATCTCGATTAAATAGGAGATAAAATTAGTGAAACTATAAAAGATGATGAAGAGAAAAAAAAAATGGGCGGAAAGAGTTTGAGCAAGACTGAATAGGACTGTTGAAATTTAATAAGATCATCAAAGACTAATAATAAGGAGGGAGAGGAGAGAGAGAGAGAGAGAGAGAGAGAGAGAGATACGAAGGCTAAAGGAAGGAGAAGGTAATTCGTAGGTTGAAATATGATTCTATTCTAAACGCAATGCACATCAAAAAAAATTTAACCTTGAGAAAGTTTCATTATAGCATAGAGACGTCCATAAATTTTCTTGTGAGATTAGCCTGCCTTTAGCTTAGGAGATAAATCTCGTTAATCTTGGAGGAGAATCTGTAATAGATACGAAAATGACCCGTATTGTGAAAAAGTGCCTGGAGAAGAACCTTGTCTAGCTCACCTTCACAACCCCTACAAATAAAGTAAACATGAAGGTAATAAAAAATTAAGAAACATCATAATTTTCTTTTCTTTAATCTATTAAAAGCAAGATTGCTCGAAAATCTTGTGAATAGTGTCCTGAGTCTATTTTCCTTGAGAAAAACAAAATGGTTTTCAGATAATTTTGTGATTGTAGTGTAACATATAGAGTAAGATGAATTAGGTATCTCCTGAAGTAGCTCCATGTTGCAAACGATGGTTCTAGACATTATACTTTTTGTAAGTGTTTTTCTGTGAGGAAACTCCAAGATTTTGGAGAAAGTTTGTAATGGTTGTGAACTTTAGGTGGAATCTTGAACCTTGGTATATTCTTAGCTAGCTGTATTTTCTTCGTTTGCTGTTTTTAACTTGTAATTCAACTATTTTGGTTAGTCTAACTCCAAGATTACATTATCAAGATATTTTCGCCATGATAGTGTTGGTACAAAATCAGTTGGTTGACTTTGCAAACAAGTCAATGCACACCCAGTAGTTGATACTGAATGTCGTGGGAGACTTAGCCCCTGGGGGTTACCGGTTTTAATTAGATAAAACCTTGCTAACGTACTTTGTTGCAATTTAATTAAGGATTAAACTACAACGCCTAATAAATTCAGGCGAGATGCAATAAATAGAGCAAGCAATAATTAATCTATTAATTAAAATTTTCCTTTTCCCTCCTTTTTTCTCTCTAGACCCTCTCTAGACCCATTTTTGCCATTGTTACGGGTTTGAGATGCTTAGGCACCTGAGCCATGGCACGAACCAGAAAATAACGTGCGAATGTTTCGAAAAGCAATAAGAAGGAAGGGAAGGAAGCAATTGAGGCTGAAAACTTGGAATCCAAGAGTTGCGATGAGACCCTTTCGGTGGAAAATTGCAATGCGATGAAAGACGCCATTAATGACTAGATGCTGGATGAAGATGCTTCACTGCAAGCGTTTTAAGATAAACATAATCTGGATCAATGGCTGAATGTACTCAAGAGTGGAGGGTCAAATATGGGTACAAAACAGAGCAATGTTGACAATGGTGGTTCTTCACCAGATAAATCCTCTCTTTCAAGCAATCATGTTAAGATTGATTTGGATGATATTGAGGAGGAAATTGGATATTGGAACTCCTCTGTGGTTTGTTATGTAATGGGTTCAAATCCTCCTCTCAAAGTTGTTGATGGTTTTGTTAGGAGAATTTGGAAGAATTCTGGTATTGATAAAGTAGCTTTGATTAGGAAAGGATTGTTTCTTGTTAGATTTAATTGTATGGAAAATATGAACAAAATTCTTGCTGATGAACAACAATTTTTTGATTCAAAACCATTCATTGTTAAAGCTTGGACTGCTGATATAGATTTGGTGAATGACCCTGTCAAAACTTTTTCCATATGGATTAAAATGCCACAGTTAGACCTGAAATATTGGGGGGAGAGGAGTATGAGCAAAATTGCTGGTTTGATTGGTAAGTTTGTAAAGATGGATCAAGCTACTCAGAATAAGGATAGACTAATGTATGCTAGGATGTTAGTTGAGGTAGGACTAACACAAGAACTGCCTCACTTAGTCTATTTTGAGAATGGAAAAGGCAATATCATAGAGCAGAAGATAGAATATGATTGGAGACTATTGCTTTGTGCTGGCTGCAAAGGGTATTAGCATACAAGTGAAGTCAGGCTGGACAACTAAAGGGAAGACACGAAGGCTGTTACCTCCATGGTTCCTTGCTTCAATCGGAGAATTACATAACTCGTCGCCATAACATGTTCTACGTCTAAGGAACTAAACTATAACCCCAGAAGGGGGTTGGCTACGCTAAGGCTAGGCTACGCTAAGAAAACAGTAAATGCAAGTTGTTGTGTATTTGTCTTGTTGTTTTTCTCTTGATGATCGTTCCTCTATTTATAGAGAAACGTGGCGTGTAACTTCTGTGCTTGCTTGGAGGGAAAACATTTGAATCGTATTTGGTTCAAATCTCAACCGTCTTCTGGCGCTGAATAACTGTAGCCTTACACGTTCTTCCTTATATGGACTTGCCTCATGATTGCTCTTTAACCGTATGTCCTTTTGCCATTCTTGACTTTTATATCCTGATGATCTTGATGGTATTCTCCTATTGACTTTGACTTATGTTGACTGCGTCCAATGGGCTTTACATTCCTGTTGGGCCTTCATATTAAGATGAAATTAAACCTTTTGAGGTTTAATACAATGTACCATAATAAATGCTACTAGACTTCTAAAAATGGTGGTAGCAGATAGTAACTATTAATCTCATTAATTAAATTTTGCTCTCTTGCTGCACATCAGGATGTTCATGTCCTACCCACTGGTGCTGTTGATGAGCCAAACAATTAAGGTGTTGCAACACCCAGCCAAGAGGCCCTTCTGCTTGCTATTTTGCTCTGCAACCCAATGCTCCCTGTTAACAATTTTTCCCCTAAAGTTAATCACTGCCTAATATAAACTAATCTCTTTTGCTGCTAGGCATGATTTAATGATTGTAATAGATATGACAAATTAGAGAAGGCACAAAACCTTAGGTAAATTTTGTAACCCACAAACGCTTTGCACTAACAAAGCATATATATATAATATAATCTAATAGCCTTATTATCTTACCTACACATTCATATACTTTGAAATGTCTTAAATTAATTTCACTGATATTTGCATAGAGCTATTCATAATATTTTTCGCTTTCTTGGGGACCACTTTCATCCTAAATACGTATAAAAAAATAGTAAAAGAAGTTCTTTGTTAGTGCTAAAAACTAAAAGAAAGAACTGATTACTCTAATTAAGCCACAAAATAGTAAAAGAAGTATAACAAAGAATAAAAATATAAAAAATAAACTAAAACGACTATAATTACGCACAAGTTTTTACCCTATGAGTGACATAAATATCACTCATCAACAATTTTAGTGAATTATGTTGGATGAGGAATTTATTTATATTTGTGAGAATTGTTACGCTTTATGTAGTGAATGAACTTTTGGTGTTCTTAATCTGAGTTGTGAAAGTTTCGTAGTTTTTTGAGCGAATCATCGATTAGTGGTTATTAATAGTGTCAATTGTTAATGGTTTATATAGAAAAGCATAGGCATAGTTTTGGAAGAAAACTTAAAACATTAGCTGATTTTTAGAGTGTAATTGAGAATGAGATAAAAAAAACACTTTTATATAGATTTTTAAAAATTCAAAATAAAAAGGAACATCCCAAAAACACTCTCGTGAGTGGCCATGTCAAGCTAATCAGGCTGTTCATGCTCTCCCCATGGAATATCACGCTGTTCAAAGTATTCAAGCTAATCCAAAGATGAAAATTGTCGCTAAGGCTATAGAATATCACCCTGATGCAAACGAACTTACTGCACATCAGGCTGCTTATGCCCTCCCCCACTGGTGCTGCTAATGAGCCACAAAACTAAGGTTGATGAGGAACCATACCAATATACCATGGGCCCTTTTGCTTGTTATTTTGCTGTGCAACCTAATACTCTCTGTTAGCAATGTGTTCCCTTAAGTTAATCACTGCCTCATACTTCCTCCGTTCCAAAATAAGTGAAACACTTGTCTCAAAAAGCTCTCACATAGATGAGAGAAGTGTTTCACTTATATTGGAAGGGGGGGAAGTATAAACTAATCTCTTTTGCTGCCAAGCATGATTAAATGCTTGTAATAGATATAGTGATGGGACAACAGTTTAGAGAAGGCACGAGACCTTGGGCATGTTTTGTAACCCACAAACTATTTGCATTAATATATCATAAGTGTAATAAAATCTAATAGCCTTATTATCTTACCTACACGTTCATACAGTTTGGAATGTCTTAAATTCATTTAACTAATATTTTCATAGAGCTATTTATAATAATTTTCGCTTTCTTACTGGGCCGTGCAATAGCATGCGGTCCAACAACTAGTGACATAAGAAGGGCAATTTAGCACTATGAGTCAATTCAAATCTTTAAACCCTCTTTCTCCTGGAAAATCAGAAAGACTCAAAGGGTTTAACAGTTGCAGGGTGAAATGGCGTCATCAATTTTCAAAACCCTAAGAAGATCAACGGCAATTATCGGTTTATCATCATCATCATTCTTAAATCTCATCTCTCCAACTTCATCAGCACCTTCTCGTCTCAAACCCTGCGCCTGTGCACAGTTGCAGAAATTAGGCTATGCAAATGCAGCTACTTTTGATAAAAATGAGGACAGAGAAAGAAGAAAGGGTAGACAAGAAGAAGATGATGAGATACCCACTGAAGGAATTAGCAGACCCATGTCTGAAACTCTCAAACAACTTAACAAAAAAGTCCCTGATTCTCTCATTAGTGTCCGCTCTGAAGATGGTTTTTCTATCAAATACATTCCCTGGTAATATTGCAATTTCTTGGCTTTCATTTCATGTTTTTGGTTTCCCCGTTTCCAAAACGATTCTGTTTTTGAAACTCCAACTGTTTTCGGGCTTATGCAACCCGGAAACGGCTCCCTCTTGTAAAATCCCTGCCGTTTCCGTGCTACATACTACCTCCGTTTCACAGTACATACATCATTTTCCTCTTTTTGATATTTCACAATACATGCACCATTTTCTCTTTCAGATGTTTCGCAATACACCCACTCCTTTAATACATAATCACATGGGTTTGAAATGCAATCACAACCCTCTTTCTTCTCACCATTGGTTTGTGTGCCATATAGAAATGGTGCATGTATTGTAAAACGGAGGTAGTATAGGTTTAGTAATAGTGTCAAAAGAGTGTTTATTTACTTTGGGTTTTTCCTCCTTTATAATTATGGTGGGGTGATTGATGCCAGTATGGCAGTATGTAGTTTGTGTTCGCGCAAATGTGAAAAATTACTTAAATTTCTCGTTTATTATAGTTTCAATTTAATCGCTTATTGGTTGATTTTTCTGTAATAATGTCAGGCAATGTGTCTAACTTACTGGGGTTAGGGCATTGTGGGTTTTTGGGTGTGTTTTAAGTTTGAGATTTAAGATTGTTTTCTAATTGTGAGCCTAATTGTTGATTGTGTGGTGTTTTATAGGCATATTGTGAATCGAATTATGAACTTACATGCTCCAGGTATTAATCAATGTATTAGTTTTGTGCTAATTTAGGTGAGTCTTGTTTCATGGAACTTATTTATGTCTTGTTTCTATGCCTATCAGAATGGTCTGGTGAGGTTCGGAATATCATATACTCAGCTGATGGCAAGTCTGTATCTGTTGTTTATCGCGTTACGCTTCATGGAACTGATGCTGAGGTATATCTTCTTACTATCTCCCTGCCATTCGTTGCTGGATTGCTAAAAGGTTTTGATTAGGAGCGTTGGTCATTGTAAATATTTGAATGTGGAAAGTTTCCCACTCTATTGAATCTCAGAGTATGGGACTGCTCAAGTTGACCTTGATAAACCATTTTCCTGAAGCAAGAATCCTTTTGCTCTCATAATCTTGTTCTTGGTCACATGATTATATGGCTCTGCTTTCTTCATTAAGAGTCAATCACAAGAATTAGTGCTGCATGATCAAGTAATACTCGTGTTTCAAATAAATTTGCTGCATTTGACTTTGATGGTCAAAACTTGCTAAACTTAACATGTTGAATATGGATGGGCAGAAGTTGTGTACTTGTGTAGTAAACAAGATAACTTTACGCTACCCAAAAAATATTTTACAATGTGTGCAAGATTTTATAGGACACTTTCACTATATATATCTTGGGATACCCTACTAAAGTATATACTCACTTTTTTTTGTCAGGGAAGGACTACTAAAGTATATACTCACTTTCACTAGTGAACTTTTTTTCTTTTTGCTCGCAATTGTAATTCGTTGCTTCGTACTTATGCACCTAGCTTCAAGCTCACACACTCACTTGGCTAAGATCTAATATCTACTTCAGTCGAAGTTGTTTAATAACCGACAATACAAGGAGCTAAAAAAATTACTCAACAAATCTGAAATTTAAACACACTAAATTTGGCTGGGACAACTTGTTACAAAGGCACTCTGCACCAATATCAAGGAATTTCAGTGGATTTCCGTTGTGTATGCCGTATGGCTGTGGGTTGAGGTCCTGGACCATTTCTCTTAGATTGCATCTTACTCCTCCATAATTAATATTGGCAAAGCCTCTCACGACATAAAAATGAGTCTCTAGAATTAGTTTGGGAGAACAATCATTTGTTTCTTAAAACGTAACACCATTGAACTTGTCAACGAGCTATAATGTGAATACATCAGTGGTTTATCTTGGAAAGCACTTTTATTTGGAACGAAAGTTGTAAACAATTCTTTTTGGAGATACCTACATGTAGTGCCTCATATATGGACAGGTTTTCTCATTTACCCACTAACAAAATCTTCTTTACTTGGGGGATGGAAAGAGGGGATCAAGAGAAGAGGAGACAATGGAGATTGTAATCAAACTCTTGGCCTCAAAGTTGCTAGGTGATGGAGCTTACCACCATGTTCCTTCTTGCTTCACTAAAGTAGTAGTGAACGAGTAACAAAATGCAGTTTGTCTTCTTGCTTCACTAAAGTAGTAATGAATGAGTCACAAAATGCTGTATTGCAGTTAGAAAAGGGAATTTATTGACATTGCTAAGTAGGACCTTCTCATATTAGAGTATGGTCATAACAAAAGAATTGAAATAGGGACATAACCTCACAATTTGTTGGTGTACTATGATGGAGACCGACAAGATAACCATAATTTACTCGGGTTAAGCCATAGTGTAAATGTCACACTGCTAGGTTACATGGTTAAGTGTAACTGCTCATGACAGAGTTCATTCTTGATTTGAAGACATCATTTGATCTACTATCTATATTTCATATGCTTCTATTCTACATTCTTTCACCCAAGATGAGAATGGTACTGACATCAATTGCCCCTTTTCTTTCTCTATCGACAATAGATCTATAGGGAATCAACAGGAACTGCTTCACTGCAAGAGAAAGGCTATGGAGATGCTGTACAGAAGGCGGAAGCAATGGCATTTCGTCGAGCCTGTGCACGATTGGGACTTGGGCTTCATCTCTACCATGAAGACATGTCATAGCATGGTCTCATTATGTGTATCTAGTGGCTGATTTTTTTTTCTTATGTCTTTTTTCTTTTTCTGGTTGTAAAGGTCGCATAGCTGTAGCCTGTTCTCATCTTTGTGGGTGGTTTTTCCCCTTTTGTGTATGGGGCCAGAGGATAGGCTTATTTTTGGACCACTATGCATCTTGCAACTTGCAAGTATATGTGTGGGGAGGAGATGGTGTTCGATGTATGCAAGTACTGAAGATTGTAGAAGCCTTTGTCATAGGAACCTTCGTCAGGTCTAAGTTAGGATCTGATGATTCATGGTAAGTGCTGTATTCGTTAACAAACTGATTCAGACCTCGTATACGCTGTTAATCTATACTATTCGCTAATTTGCCTCTCTTCGTTAATTTGCAAGTATATGTGTGGGGAGGAGATGGTGTTCGATGTATGCAAGTACTGAAGATTATAGAAGCCTTTGTCATAGGAACCTTCATCAGGTCTAAGTTAGGATCTGATGATTCATGGTAAGTGTTGTATTCGTTAACAAACTGATTCAGACCTCGTATACGCTGTTAATCTATACTATTCGCTAATTTGCCTCTCTTCGTTAATTATGCTCGAGCAGCACATGTTTCTTCTGGCTTGGTCTTGAACTATTGATTGAACTATTTATGTTGTTAATAGTCCGTACTTGTGCATTAGGACCTCAGTTTCGTGGCAGAGCCATATATTCTTATAGTGGCAAATCGCAAGGTAGAACTTGGTCTAATCACTGGGTAAACCACTGGGGAATGTTCCTTGTAATTTCTTACACACCCTCAACTCTAAAGCCTCAGGTGTATCTAGATTCTAGATATTTCTACATCCAAGGTAGATTCCAATGTCTGATGTTGATGCGTGCATGGATGCTCCATCAAGCTATCTTTAATCGCTTTCCTAGGTCGTTGCATGGTTTTACTTTACACCTAAAGTAGAGGTTTTACATGTAACTTAAAATATGTCTTAAGTTAGTTAAATTCAATAGTTGAGTTGTTTTTAATTAAAGTTCAGTTGTAATAATGTCTGAAAAGGTTAGATTATTTCGGTGCATTGGAGTCCTATTTGTCTTGAGTTGTATTTTAGGAAAGTTACCTTAAGTTGGAAGAAGTGGAGTGGCGTGCAAGGGGCAGCTTGTGGCCGTGTGTTCTTAATGTAATCAAGGAAAGTATTGCATATCTTTCCTTAAGTTTTTGTTTCCTTAAATTTAGCTAGAATCTAGGCTAGAATTAAGGGAGGATGTTTTTCTAATTTACCAAGTGTTGGACGTGCGGTATGATTAGCTTGGAGGGCAAGGCTGTTTGCTCATCCTCTATATAAGTACACGTCTAGTCCATAATAATAAAAAATAGATGTGTGATTTGAGTTTAATCTATTCCTTGTGAATTAAAGTTTTCGGAGTTAATCCAAAGTCTAAGCAGTGAATGCAAACCCTTGTTTGATTTTCAACTTGGTTAGTTGAACTTCTACAAACCTTAGTTGTTGTTGATCCTTGGTTAGGAATTGATAACTTCATATCCGTGTTTCTAATCAGTTTTACGAGTCTAAATAACCCTAAATTCTAAACTACACCATCCTAAACACTAAAAGAAACCATCTTTAATTCGTGAGACTTGAAATAGCCTTCCAAATTCATATCATTTTGGTGTGGCTGCTGGGATAGATAGATCGGAAGGATCAGAGAAAAGGAAGGCTATACATCCGAAAGAGCTTGAGGTGTCGTGGAAGCTTGGATCGTGCTGAAATTTTGTATGGTGAAAGTAGAATATTCAAGTTTGTCGTGTCAAAATTTCGTGTGAATCAGAGCTATAACGAAGTCACAGCAACCGGAAACATTTGTGTAAACTTTCCGGCAGATTCAATCGATTCTAACGTAAATTTTTGGCAACTCGTTCTCCTAGGATACAACGAATTTTCCAGAGTTTCTTGGCTTGAAATAGGACTACTTTTTGTCTAGTTTAAGACTGGAAAGTTTCGTAATTTTTGAAGAACATTTGCTATTTAGTTGAACACGTTTGTGATAATTGGTCAAAACCGAACCATTCTGGACCAGTTTTGGGAGAATTGAAACTGCAAACTTTTGGCTTCTTATTTTTGTGTGAAACTTTGGTCGAGTGTTGGAAACATCTTGTACTAGACTTCCAGAAATTTTCATAAATTTTCGAGGTGTTTTGATTACGTTTTGGAGTACATATTTCAGATGAAGTTTTTGGTCAGTTTTCTGTCAGTTTGAGAATTATGGACATGAGTGGATGGTCGCCTGAGATCTTAAAGGCCTTTCAAAGAATTGAAAAGGCAAAACAACGAATACATGAACTTAGATGTCCACCAACTCTTGAAGAAAGATTAGATCGACTTCTAAAAGATCAGAAAAAAATTTAAAAAGGTTTCGAGGAGGTTGCAACTTTGATTCAACGGCTTGCAAAACAACATGAGGAACACATAAATGAATTGATTGTTGTTGATGATGTTAAGGAAGAACAAGTAAATGATCTGATTGTTGTTGAATCTTTTTCACTTCATGATGATAAAGATTTAGTTTTGCAGCAAAGAATTAATCTTTTTCATGTGAAGGCAAGTTCTAGAGACATTAAAGATTTTATTTTGCAGCAAAGGTTTAATCTTTTTCATGAAGAGGCAAGTTCTAGAGACATTGAGTTGTTTGCTTATGGTCGCCTGAATCATTGTTCAAACTTTGATCTATTAACGTTGTTGATATTGTTGTTGCTTGTTCGATTAATATGGATGATCTCATGGATTGCTTTGCTGATCAAACTTGAGGACAAGTTCCTTTGAAGAGGGGGAGTATGATGCGTGCATGGATGCTCCATCAAGCTATCTTTAATCGCTATCCTAGGTCGTTGCATGGTTTTACTTTACTCCTAAAGTAGAGGTTTTACATGTAACTAAAAATATGTCTTTATTTATGTTTGTTAGTTAAGTTAGTTAAATTCAATAGTTGAGTTGTTTTTAATTAAAGTTCAGTTGTAATAATATTAATGTCCGAAAAGGTTAGATTATTTCGGTGCATTAGAGTCCTATTTGTCTTGAGTTGTATTTTAGGAAAGTTACCTTAAGTTGGAAGAAGTGGAGTGGCGTGCAAGGGGCAGCTTGTGGCCGTGTGTTCTTAATGTAATTAAGGAAAGTATTGCATATATTTCCTTAAGTTTTTGTTTCCTTAAATTTAGCTAGAATCTAGGCTAGAATTAAGGGAGGATGTTTTCCTAATTTACCAAGTGTTGGACGTGTGGTATGATTAGCTTGGAGGGCAAGGTTGTTTGCTCATCCTCTATATAAGTACACGTCTAGTCCATAATAATAAAAAATAGATGTGTGATTTGAGTTTAATCTATTCCTTGTGAATTAAAGTTTTCGGAGTTAATCCAAAGTCTAAGCAGTGAATGCAAACCCTTGTTTGATTTTCAACTTGGTTAGTTGAACTTCTACAAACCTTAGTTGTTGTTGATCCTTGGTTAGGAATTGATAACTTCATATCCGTGTTTCTAATCAGTTTTATGAGTCTAAATAACCCTAAATTCTAAACTACACCATCCTAAACACTAAAAGAAACCATCTTTAATTCGTGAGACTTGAAATAGCCTTCCAAATTCATATCAGATGTACGTGTAGCATCTAGAGTTCAACGTTTCTAAGCTTATCTTCTACTACTATAACACTTCTATGAACTAGACAAGTTGGATTTTGGGAATAAAATGATGGTACCTTTTTGTAAATAATCAAATGTTGCAATTATTTGTGAATTGGGGAAGTAAAATTATGTATTTGAAGGGTTAAAATGTTACCGAGTCTTGGATAAAATCTTCCCCAAAACATTAGCAACTAAGTTCATTTACATTTAATAGTTTTTTCCTCACTTCGTGATTGTATGAAGGGAGTTTCTTTGATAGAGTTTCTTTTTAAGCTCTGTTTGGTTGGATGTAAAACATTTTCAATGTAAAATGATTTTTCATGTAAAACATTTTACAATGGAAAATTCAAATGCAAAACTAATTTTTCTTTGGTTCAATGTAAAAAAAGTTATAAAAAAGAGAAAAATGGAAGGGGAAGGGGGATGATGGATAAGAGGAGAGTAAAAGGTTTGCTAAGGAAGAGGGAGGAAAATGTGTTTTCCCTTCTTTTTGAAAGGAAAATGATTTTCATCTAGAGCTCCCTTGATGGAAAACTTGTTTTACACCCCTTACCAAACCAAACAACGGAAAATGAGAGGAAAAGGAAAACTCATTTTTATGGAAAATATTTTACACCCTACCAAACGGAGCCTTAGTGTGCATATGTGTATATATGAAAATTTTATTTCAATTAATATCTTTGATAGAGTTTCTTTTTCACAAGCATGAGCTTAGGTTGCTTCTCTCAGGTTTATACCTAGTCCATTAGTAGCTCTCCCTAAACCCTTTCTACCCATACACCACGAGGACTCAATCCCCTAACCAAGGGATCAGGAGGCAACACTTCAACCATATGTGCTAGCCTCCCGCCTCTTTAACTGAGGTTGTTCGTAAATAATTACTATTTTTATTTTACTTATTCTTTAGGCCCAAATTTTAGGCCATTTTTTGGGCTTTGGGCAATATTAGCCCCAAAATAAAAATTTTACTTTAATTTATCCTCAGGGTCGAAGAAGCCGAACTACCTTACCTAATTTTTTCGTGTTTGGGCACCAGTATTGGGCCCAAAAGTTAGGTTGAGCTCCACCTCTTGGCATAAAATGGACCTTTTTTGGTGGCAAGAATGGCATGTTCCGACTCATGATCATCTTTTATATATATTAGTCATTTCAAAAGAAAGGATTAAAACGGAAAGCATAACCAACTTAAAAGAACACAGGGAGTATATATATTATTCAACTATATTTAGTCTAAATAACTCTTATTATCCCGCCCATCCACCCCACCCGATCACCGAATAAAACAAATTACAATGATTACACTTACACACTCAAAAAAAGACGCCTGAGATATCTGTTTCATCACTTCCACATATTTCTTCACGTACACACTACACACACAAGTTACAGTAGAAAAAAAACATGAATTGAGCCTTAATCAAGAGCTACTATCGATTCCTCCATCCAACATATTTCTTCACTTCCACATAACTCATACCCACAATAATCCAATCCGAAAGAGATCCATTTCCCACCCACCCACCCACCCACCCACCCTATCACTGAATAAAACAACTCAGAACCTGTCTCTTCCTCTCCTCCATTTTTTCCGGCACAGAGACTTCATCGGCGGAAGAACTACAAAAGAAGATTCAAGGCTCAAGACAAAAAAACTGGACAAAAATTGTTTTTTTTTTTTTAAATTTCAGGCGTCTATTATAGACACCCCACCAAAGGCTCAGGTGTCCATGATAGGCGCTTGCACCAATGGTGGCCACGGGCCGGTTCAGCTCGATATGATCTGAACTGGACCGGTTAGCTGAGCGGTCCGGTTCGATTCAGGTTTAGAGTTGGATTTTCTCAAACCTAACCGATTCGGTCAGGATCGGGGATCAGGTTGGGCTGGTCCGGTTTAGTGTTTTATTTTTGCGTAAAGGAAAATGTGTTTTGATTTTAAAATTTTAATTGCATATGCAGTAGTATTTACAATAAATAATTTCCAATACTTTCCATATACACTAGTGTTTTTGATAACTGGGCCGAGGATGAAGTACTTTTATGCATTTTCTCTATCTGTTTAATGTCCCAATTAAGGGTTGAGTAAGGTTCAAGGTCCGATTCAGGGTTGAGTGCGGTTCACGATCCGGTTCAGGGCTAGGGTTTGGTCGGTTGTCCTCACCCATCAACTTGGCCCACGAGAACCCATTTGGTTGTCTGGTTCAGGACCAATTCAGGCCTGGTCATCTGACGTACCGGGTCGAGCCGATCTTCTTACGGGTTTGTTCAGGTTTGGGTCTGGTTAGGCCCGCCCAATGTCCACCTCTAGTGGGGCGTCTGTGAGAGATAGAAAGAGAGGAGGTTAATAATTCGAATTCATTAAAAAAACGTCCATGCTTTTTCGGCGATCGTATTGATTCCAACGGTTTTTCGGTGATCATATTGATACCAACGGTTTTCCGACGACAATACTAATAATTCCGGTGGTTGGACGAACTCAAGTGCTTCATGTTCTTCAATGGTGGAAAGATGAGAGGCAAGGGAAAAATGAGAGGGTATGGGGAGGAGGTGAGACAGAGCTGTACATGGAGAAGAGAGAAAGAGTATGGAGTTTTACGTATATACATATAAAAGTACGTATTAGAGCATTAATAGGTAAAACTAGAACGACGTTTAGTCGTTCACTAAAACAATGCTATTTTATCTTTCCATATTTCGTCACTTAATCTTTTGCCACATCACAGGGTACAGACCATACAATAACCATAATGCGGAGCTTTTTTAAAAAAACTTGAACATTTTTTTTTTGAGAGGAAAAGCAAGATAGTATTAATTCAAGGACAAATTGTCCATGAGTACATAAAGAGCCACTTCCAAAGGACAATGGTTCTCCCAAATTTGTTCAGTAACAAAAGGAACTAGCTTATCTAAATGATGAGCAACAAAGTTACCGTCACGCTTTACATGCGACCAAATAACAGAATGAAAAAAAGTACTAGCAGAGAGGATCTCATAGAGAACAATATTTAGATCAGACAAATAAAACACATTCTTGGAGAGGCGATTAACGATAACTTGACAATCCGACTCAATGATAACATCACGAAGGCCATAACGTTTACCCAACCGCAATCCCATAGAAATTGCCTTTGCCTCCGCAAGCTCCGGAGCCCAAAAGGCTCTAATGCGACGAGTAGCTGAGAATAAGATGCTGCCAGAATGGTTACGAGCCACAACACCAATGCCCACCCACCCTTCAACAGCCAATGAGGCATCCACATTTATCTTGGCTACGCCAGCAGTAGGCGCTTCCCATTTGCGAGGGCTAGGATTGTTGGGCTGCAACATGGGGCGATAGATGCGTCCTGCATACGAGCCATACTCATCAACGAGCCTCTGAACACACGCAACCAACACATGATTTGGCGTGCATTTGTTGCTAAAAACTTGTTGGTTTCTTTCACCCCAAATACACCAAGCAAGGAAGAGGCCCTTAAGTCTCACCTTACTCTCCACCTCACGCCACTTCACCACCAACTCGCACATGTTCAAAGATTCATCTCCAGCTCGCAGCACATCACAGCCACACTCACTCCAAACATCGGCAAAACGAGGACAATCAAAGATTGCGTGCCTTGCTGTCTCAACCTCCCCACAGCCCCAAGGGAAAATATCATCATCAATGAAATGACGATATTTAAGAAGAGAGCGAGTGGGAAGAGAGTTAGTGCATAGTCTCCATAAAAAATGACGTACCTTTGGGCTTGCATCAAAACTCCAAATATCAACCCAAGCTTGATGAAAGTTATCAAGATTGCAACCTTTGCCCAACATGTAGGCGGTTTTGACAGTGTAGAGACCATTCTTAGAGAAAGCCCAAGTAAGTTCGTCTTTCAAATCCACCTCACTAAGAGGAAGTGCAAGAATACATCTCTTGTCCCGCTCATTAAATATGCCTTCGATGATATCAAAATTCCAACCCAAAGTGTGCTCATCAATCAATTCATGAACCATGTTAACCGCATCATTCCTAGCAGATGAAATGGTGCGCCCTTCATCATCAAGTAACCACGGATCATCCCAAATATGAATACTTCGCCCATTACCCACACGCCACAGAAGCCCCTCCTTAAGTAAAGCTTTAGAACTCCAAATGCTCTTCCAAGAGTAGCTACCAGAATAGCCAAGAGGAGCATCAAGAAATTCACAATGACGGTAGTATTTTGCCTTCATAACACGTCCAAAGAGAGAATGGGGCTCACGGACCAAACGCCAAGCTTGACGCCCTAAAAGAGCATCATTAAAAACGCTAAGATCTTTAAATCCCATACCACCAAGACACTTCAAAGTGCACATAGACTCCCAGTTCTTCTAGTGAACTTTTCTATTCGCATCACTATTCCCCCACCAAAAACGGGCCATGGCAGAATGAATCTTCTGAATAATCATAGAGGGGAATTTATAAACACCCATTAGATAGGTTGGAATGGCTTGAATAACCGCCTTAAAAAACTTAAACATAATGATGGCTACAATAACCCAATTTTTTTTATGAGGGTTAATAACCTATAATTTCCTAACTCTCGCTACTAATTTCTTCTTCTCTTTGCTTGCCTCATTCTTACGTCACTCTTTATCATTTTCTTAAAACACTTGCCTAAATATTTTTTCATGAGTAGTTTTGATACCAATATCATGTGATCTACTTAAAAGAACAATGTATTATACAAACATATGAACTGTATACAACCAATAATAAAACTATAGAATAATTAATAATATCACATTAAACATTCAAACCTCATACAACCCCGTACATTGCACATTATAAAAAATAGTTAATCATTACAAGTTACTTTTGCACAAACTGGTCTTAAAGGACAAAACATAAGTGCAGGTTCAATAAGCAGAAGTTGGAAGGATGCCCATGGTGGATTATGCAACAATTCTTTATAATAGGACCATTCCTGATCACTTCTCTTGGTTTTTCCGATTTAACATGTAGTCTTTAGGATTGCATATAAGCATTAAATACATTTCTTAAAATAATATAATTGAGAAATTTATGATATAATCCTGCGTAAATTGATATAATTAATGCTTATTTGTTACTTGATGTTTTCATTTTTTAACTTCTAAAGGTTACATATATAATATTCATTTTTTGCTATTGCAATATATGGTTTTGAACACACTTTTTGAACCAATTATAAAGGTCGTGGGGTTTGAGGAAAAAAAAAACAATATACTGTAATTGGTTAGTGGTAATTAATGATGAATATAGGTAGACTTACCAATTGCGTAATGTGTATTTAAAAGCGAAAATGTTGCAATAGATACTACTATAAGACTACCAAAAAGGTATAAATTGCAGTAGAAAGATAATTGACGAAGTACATATTTTCATAATTCCTAAAAAATAAAGAAAAAAACTTGAATAGACCAACTTATTACACACTAGGTACCATATGATGTGGTCAACTTTATTCGATATAGTAAGTTTTTATTTGATATAGTCAAGTTTTGTATGATATGATCCCTTTTTGTATGATATAATCGATTTTCTTTATTATACTTAGTTTTGTGTGGTATAATCCGTTCAGTTGGTCTTGTAAGAGACCGTCTATTTTTTAATTTAAAATTAGGCAACGGCCCAAGCCCAATGTTAAAGAAGAGAAATACCACCTTTTCGAATATAGTAACTAGTTTAATCTATTTAGTGATCAGCTTAATCTATTTAGCGACTAGTTTAATCCATTCAACAATCACATGTTTGAATCCATTTAGTGACTAGTTTAATCCATTCTGTGACTAATTTAATTCATTCAGTAAAACCATCGGGTTATTTATTAAAACTATTTGAGGTAGTTCGAGATTCAAAGGGAAACAAAGAAAGGAGAAGTGAAGGGACGATAATTAGGTTGGTGTCAAATGTCTAGGGATAGTGTTGGGTTAGAGTGAGATGGATCGGGCTTGTTAGGAGAATGTAGGTTTAGGTTGTGTAATTTTAACATAAAATTAGATCGCCTATTTTAATAATTTGTGTAATCCGTTTATTGTAAACCCGGTCCACTGAAAACTTGTTGAACGATAAAAGGAACCGTCAAAACAGAAGATGTATTTACAAACGCCGAAAAGGGCGCGTGAGTAAGAAAAAAGTAAAGAAGGTGGGTTTCCATAATATGCATAGTTTATGAAGGGCAATAGTATTTGTCTATTTGATCAACTTTAGCTTTTCTAATTCGCTTCCCTCCCAATTTTCTCTCTCCACCTTCCCTCCTTTTCCTTTCCCCTCACTAGATCAGTAGATCTCTCTCTTCTAGTTCTCTCTACCCTAATTTAGTTCTTCTGTCAACTTCACTTCTTTCATAGATCTAAATCACCAACCCCCTCCTCCTCAAACAAAAAATGACACCGGCACCTGCTACAGTAGTATCAGCAGCAAGCAACAACAACGGTCAATTCGGAGATACAACGTACACAAAGGTATTTGTGGGAGGTTTAGCCTGGGAAACTCAAAAGGACACTCTCCGTACTTACTTCCACCAGTTCGGTGATATCTTGGAAGCTGTCGTCATCACTGATAAGGCCACTGCTAGATCCAAGGGCTATGGTTTTGTACGCTTCTTCCTCACTCTCACTCACTCACTTTCTCTTTTTCCTTTTTTTTTTGTTTGCAATTACAACCGTCAACTTTAGATCCTTGAATTTTTTTAAAAAAAGCTAAGAACATTCATTTAGATTAACTCAACAAATTTAGGGTTTTTTTTGGAAATGATATATGCAGGAAAATGAAAATAAGCATAAATTGTATCCATTGATGCGTGATTATGTTATAAATTTCTCATATAATACTATTTTAGGAAGCGTACTTAATACTTATTTGTGTAAATAGAGTGCTGCATATATCAAAACCCTCGTAGATGTGATGCGCCGCCTTAATTCAATTTACGAAGCAAATTTGCATTTTTCTTTTTGAACAAAAAGCTATACTTATTTTTCTTCAAGAATTTGCACGTTAATATTGTTATTAAGATGGTATACTAGTTATTTTATGTAATAATGTAGGTATTTTTATGATTTTGTTGTTGTTGTTCACTGTTGTTGTTCACTGTTGTTGTGGTAGAAGAATAATAGCGTTGCTTGTTTCTTACTAAATGTCTAAATGCATAATCGTATATATATAATATGTATTATTGTATGTAAAAATGAATAGGTGACTTTCCGGGAGCCAGAAGCAGCAATGAGAGCATGCCTTGATGCAACTCCAGTGATTGATGGAAGAAGGGCCAATTGTAATCTTGCTTTTTTGGGTGCTCAAAAATCTAAACCTTCCACTCCGTCCCACCATACCACCCATGGTACACTATTCATTTCATTATTTCTATACATACACTTTTATTTCTTTATTTTTTCTTGCTAACTAATTATTGCTATGTCTGTTCTAAATTAGTTGCCACATTTGATCTTTTATATATGGGTGTAGATATTAGCTTTGATAATATGTTTCACTAATATAAAAAGAAAAAAAATATTGTTATGCATTGTCTTAATTATTAGACTCGTTTCAAATTTTTATATTTTCTACAAATACATATTTAAAATTAAAAATGGTCAAATATGTGTGCTAGACATCATGAAATTAAGAATGGTCAAATATGTGTGCTGGATATGTGCAAAAAAGAATGTTCTTACTAAATTAGGACGAAATGAGTTTTAGCGAGTTAATATATCGGATTTATATTAATTCGTCGCAATTAGTTTATCAAAATTTATACAAGAGTGATCAAGTAAAAAGTATAATTGCTCAATTATTTTTAAATACTTCACTAATTCTAAAGGATAGAGTAGAAAACAGGAGTAATAATTAAAGTTGACAAGATACTATAAAAGTGAAATGTTGCCTATTCTCCAATTAGGGATGATGACTTATTGTCTAATGTCTATGCATAGTCATGCTTTAAATATTCTCTATTCGTTGTATCACGTAGAATATCTATGGACAATTAATTTGATACCGGATTAGCTAAAGTTAATTCCTTCTTCTACCTAATTTGTGTGACATATTATTCTTTATTTCCACTAATGTGCTACTGGATAAGCTTATTACCAGACTGTGCTCCAACCACTTTACTTGCTTGGAACTCTTCCCTCCAGAACTATTTGTCGTTTGTTACATTGTCTCAACGTACTAGCATATATTATGAATTTTAATCATAAACCACTGCCTATTTTGAGAAAGGTGTCAAAAATTTCAAGATTTTCTGAAACAGTATCCTCTCCTTTTTTTAATTATAGCGGCAAATTTTTACACTTTTGAACTATTTATATACTCCACTATTATTATTATTATCGGTGTAATCTATACGTGAGAAAATTAAAGTATTTATGTTGGATTTTATTAGATTTGTCTCATTTAAATTTTAAAATTATAATTTTTCTTATTGATTTTGAAAGATATTAACGGTTAAATTATCAATTTAAGAGGTAGAGTACTATTTGTTACAAGCAGTTTAAAATATGAGAATAGGAGTATATAGATAAAATTATTGTTCATATTACACTATTAATGTAACTAAGTAATTTGAAAAGGAGAGAACATAATCCTATGCTCCAAAATTGTCTTGTTTTTGTAAAGATTAATTACTCTTATAAGTGGAATTGTTTTCTTTTAAAATAAGTATTAAGAAGATACTGTTTTCTTTTATATATGCTTCTAATATGTATACATCAATCTGCATTATATTTTTACAGTGTATAGACTTTAGTCATGTACTGTAGTAGTGGATTTGTTTATGTTCTTTTTTTTGGACTGACGAAATTACATATTGGAAAACAGGAATAAGCAGGAATGTGAAGGGAATGAATAGCAATGGTGAGAGTGGGTATGCAGCAGCTTTTCTTGGGGCAACAGCATCCACTACCTTTCCTCATTATGCCATCCAACAAGGGATTCCTTTAGCTCATTTCTATGGGTATGAATTACTATGATATGGTTTATTAAGATTAATATATTGAGTGAGGTTATTTAGCTAATGGTTCTCTCGAAATAAAAAGGTATAATGACATTCTTACTCTTATTAGCTATAGCGTCGTTCACAAAAGAGAGGATAAAGTGTCAATTTAGGTTCCAAGAAATAAAATCAATTATTGATTCTCGTTGTTCTTGTTTGTTTCAATCCTTTTCAATCCATTACCATTACTTGGTGGTAATCGACTCCCCCGATTTTTTACCTTTCCTTCCCGGTCCTCAAGTAATGAAATTCATTACTTTGTGGTAATAGTTACTATTTTCTTTCAAGATGACTTGAATCAAACACCCAATAACAATAGTAATTTTTATTACCATTCCTTTTCTATATTTGTCTCCATTTTCATTTCGTTTCATATTTTGAATCAAACGACCCGTTAATGCGGAGAAAGTTAGATGTATAACAATAATAGTAGTAGTAATATTGAGTAGTGAGTAGTATTCTTTAGTCTACTGCCTGCTTGTCAAATTGACTGTCCCTGCTTTCTTTTTCGCTTTTCAGTTTTCCCTCTATCTCTTTGTCTGTCCTTTTGTCTCTCTCGTCACGTGCTTAGTCTGTTGGATGCACATGCATGACAGCTCAAACTCAATTAAAAGCTTTACCCCGCATGCTCTCTCCATCCTTATTTCTTTGTGAGAGACATTGACAGCTTCACTGAGAAGAGCAGCATGTGTGGTCTTCTCATTACAACAACTTGTTTCTTAAGTTATTCTAATCACATTTCAATATACTACTATTAATCATTAATGAAACTTTGTTTTTCCTGAGAGGATCATTAATGAAACTAAACATTCTTCTATCTTATGATAATTATAGTTGATGTGTTATGCTGCACTGTTCTTTTGTTTGTTTATCTTGGTCAATATATTAATACAGACTTGGTAAAATTAACCCGTAATCTTAATTATTCGACTCAAATCAAAAGTGTACCCAAAATTAAATAACTCGAACTGAAATGGATTTAATATTTAGTGACCCGACCTGAAAATTAATATGACTAATATTGACTAATTTATCATAATGGCATTAAACTCACATAAGATCCAACCTACTTAGATCAACACTATATGATTGAATGACCTATTTGTCACCTATAGTCTTGTGCGAGATGGTCTTACAATATTGTGTAATAATTTCTGTTAGGAGTAATATGTCTTAGGAGTACACCAAATTCAACGGTGAAGCTTAGATTAATACTCCTTGAAAAATCAAGTTTGATAAAAAGTAATCTCCTCTGAATCTTTTAAGCTTTACCTATGCAGTGGGACAGAAAGTGTAGTATTGTTTGAGGACAGAGCTGTACTGTCTATATGTGGAACTGTGGAAGTATAATTACAAAATGCAGTTCTTATATGATGATCAATGAATTTGTTCCCCACACTAATGAATAATGATATTGCTGATTATAAAACTAGCTTATCATTAGAATAATAATCTTACATTTATTTTCGTGCTTGCATTTCACTTACTTTCAATCTTTAGAGTATCTGTTATTTCTTTTGGGTATATTATAAAAGTGAACTGTACCTGCTTAAAATCTTCTTATTGATAATAATGGAATTTAAAGGAGAGATTTTATTTGATTGTATGGCTTGTAGCATCTCTATATAATTAATAATATACTTTCTTTTTCTTTATCTAAGAAAGTTGGCGTGAATTTAGGTTTAGTGTAACCGAGATTGTTGCTTAAATTTGTCTTACATGTTTCTCTTTTGTTTTCTATTGCATGCTTTTCAGGTATCCACCATATTCATCAGATTACACTTATCCTGCGGTTAGTGCAAATAATTTCCCGCACTTTTTGCCTTTTAAGTTTTTATACAAAGTTAATATCTTAAAAAAAATTCATCTTTCAATGTTGTATACTCATATATCTATATGGCTTCTACTTAAAAGAAAGCTTTTAAAAAAAAAAGATTTATATTTTTTTTTGAGGTATTGCATTTGATAATAGATGTTTCATCTGCTCTAACAGAACGGAGGAAGTATAAAATTATATTTGGTATGAGGTTCTCCTCGTTCCTTATGACCCATCCCATTTATTCTGGACACATAGGTAATAGAAGAGGGTTAGTGGTGGGCCTTTGTTAAGTAAAGTGTGAATAAAAAATTAAGGTTGTGGGTGGTTTAAACTTTTAAGTGAGATGTATCGAGCACATTACTATAAGGTGTGGACTCAATCACAAAAAGAAAATGCGAAATCGAATTGGGACAAACTAAAATGGAAAAACTGGAAAGACTATGATGAACATTCTTGTTGGACCTTTGATGCCCTAATGCTGAAATATAAAAAGTACAAATAGTATGAATTATAATTCTTTGTTTTATTATTTTGTACAATGGAGTTTATGAAAAATTTAAGCAATTGTACAAGTACTTATTCCGTTTAGAACTAGTTGTTCTGATACTAACAGGTAAGTACTATAATCCCCCCCCCCAATCTTCTGTCCTTAATCCATTCCAAATGCCTATATATGAGGATTCTGAGCATAATATATACATTGTTCCGATCAGAAAATAGCCAAAAGTAATTTTACAAGTTAATTAGGGACAAGAATGAAATTTAATTTCTCATGTACAAAGTAAATCAGCAATATAACTTGAATGCAGGGAATTAGAAGCATGAAATACTTTACAGTGTTAATATGGTGTATTATGAACTTTATATAATATGGTTCCAGGGATACTATGGGGTGCATGGAGGAGTAGCCAACCAATATCAGATGTATGGAGCAGCCGGGGCAGCTGCAGGAGGCATGATGGGCTGCTACTACCCGTATCATCTGCAGTTCGGGGATCAAGTCAATACTGCTGCAGGAGGTGCTGCAGCAACTGCTGCTTACGCAAGTGCCGCAACACAACCCTATGGCCTTCATTACTCTCATCAGATCTTCCCATTTTCTTCTGCTACCTCTCCTCAGCAGTATTACAGTCCCATGTCTTTTGCTGCAGCCACAAATCCAATGCAATCAGGTCTGTATTATTATTAACCTGTTACATTAACCTAAAATTAAGCTAGAAACTTGACTTTTCCTTTATTACGGGTTTTTGTATGCACACGGCACACCCTCTGGTAGGTTCACGTTATTTAGAACGCAATCTACTTATATGAGTACAGTTTAACGGGAAAAAAAAAGTTAGCTAGAAACTTAATTTCATATATGAAGATTGTTATTCCGAACTTTTCTTTTGATATTTAGACCATGAACTACCAATCACTTGAGTCAGGAGTCTAGTTAAAGGTACTTTGATTTTTCTTTTAGATGTCAGTTTATTGAAACAGACTCCCAGCCTGTACCAGCTCTTGTAGTACTGTCCCAAGTCCCTACATATGACAGGCTCATCCACCTGATCTTTTCTATAGAGGATTCCGTACTAGATTTTTGTTGTTGCTAGAATTAGGACAAGGAATCGACCTATTATATTGTCAGAATTCTTAGCTACTAAATTTTCGTATAATTAATGTGGATACTGTCTGCTGTCATCTTTAATACTGTGTTTTGCTGTGCTGCAGGCATGAACATGGCGCTTCAAGCTCCAATTCTTCGTTGTTAATGAGACTGCGACCGGTCTAGCTCATATCAGCCGCACGTTCTAAGCATCTTTGGTCCGATAACGGTTATTTTTTCGTCGCTCATGAATTATCTTCGTCTCTTGCCAGACTCCTACATTGTGTAGGCAGTTGGCCGAGCTTGAGATGCAGTTGTTGGTCCCCCATAGGGATTGCAACCAAAAAAAAAATCATTCATGCATTCTCATTGCATTATCTTCAAGGAGTCTTAATCAAAGAGATTAATCTCTTGAAGAGATCATCAACCAACTTCGCTATTTTGGAGAGCAAAGTTGGGTGCATATAGATCGATCGTTTAGCCTCAGGAAGAGGCCAAACGCGTAACAACTACTACCGAGTTTAGCTTCAATTGTGCCATTAATAGTGAAGGCATGTGGAAGTACATAGTTCTGTGGTGTAGGGTATAACTATTAGCTAGTCACTAACCCACTTCGATGCTAACTAACTATAGCCATGACTATTGCTGAGTCATATGTCAAGGCTGCTTGATCGACGAGTAAGGGGGCATGGGATGCCCTTTTACTTCTTTCTACTGTATCATCCTTTTTTTTTCTGGGCCATTTTGAACTTTATAATATCTTCCCCGCGGTTGGGGATATATTATCATTCGAAAAAGTATCTCCATTGTTGGCTCATGGTGGCTAAACTTGGAGCTTTAGCTTTATTTCAATGTACATTTTTACTGAGGGGATGATTTTCTTTTTAATGTAATTCCCCTTTTATCAGCATGTAGCATTCTATATACACTATTGAACTCCATTAATGGTTAATGGAGTTCAAAAGCTCGCACGACTTCATAACCTCATCCTTCTTTCCCTCTCCTTCAACCCAAAAGAAAGGAGGCTGGGAATGTATAGGACCCATCATTTTTCCTCCCTCTAGTTCATGAATGTTGTAACTCTGTAACTTACCCTTTAATTTCAGCATTATCTTCTTCCAACTCTGTATTCCTCCCTGTTTTTACCTATGTAGGTCCATGTACTCACCATCAGTCGGGGACTGGTCTGGTACTAAGAATAAGACTTGTTAATTTGTATTATTAGTTGTTAAGAATTGAGATTCTCTAATGTTCTAAACTACCAAAATGTAATAGTTGAAAATTGCTTATTGTCTAATTATTTTTCTCATTATATGCATAATGATGTTAGTGTTACGTCCATGTTTGATTTTTGCTGTCTGCTTCTATCACCCTCCAAATTCTTTTTGAATGGTTTTAGAAACTTTTTACCTTTTAAAGTTGCTTTTTTCTTACTGTTTTTCTCTCTATTTATTGACGAAAGTACCTGAAGTTTTATGGGGGAGCAAGAAATAATCTCTCTTACTATAAGTCCCTCAAATATTACTTCTATAGGTTGTCACCGTGATTTTCTCTTTTACAGGTTTAAGGATTGAGGGAATACTTTTATAATTATGTTCCCTTTAACAAGTATATGTATCGGACTATCAGTGAAGATTTAGACAGTAAGAAGACAAATAATTTGTTAGGATTTACTTTTTACTCCTAGTAACCTTTAAAGAACGATACTTGCAGCAAAGTGGGAGGGAAAGGGAAGAAGACCTATGAAATATCTATACTCCTTGGGTAAAAAAAGTATGCTTTGGGTATTTATTTATTTAATTATTTTGGACTCCCACTGAGAACCCCTTGGTAAGAAGAATGACCCTACTGAACTAGCACCTCTCGCAGGTCAGCCAGTCCAGCTACACAGTATGGGAGATATAAGAGAATCCCTACTACCAAGCACAAGTAGGTAGTGGGGTTCGAACTTATGACAAAAAAGTATGATAAAAAAATTTTGGGTAAAAAAAGTATGCTTTGGGTATACATTGAAACATTTAGGTGTATAATAAAAATCTTTAATAGATAATAGTGTGATATACCAAATATTTCAATATCTTAACTGAGAAATTAGTTGAATTGAAACTTTAACAAAAAGTTACATAAAAGATGAAGGTACTTGACAAAAAGTTGTTAAAATAGTCGGCACATATCAACTAGTTTAGCAACCGTGCTATGCATGTGTGTATGTTGTGTGGAGGCAACGTAATAGCCTCATTTTCTCTAATACTCTTAAGTCTCATGATGATGTTATTAGAGATATTCTTTTTAGAGTTGCTACAAGATGTAGTGATGTTGATAGGAGGCAAATGCTTCTGTAAGCTTTAGTGCTTGGTGTTAGGATGGCTAAGCTAGCTAGTGTGATTAGCTTTTGTAATCACCTTTCTTTTGGTAATATAAATCTCTTCAATTGCCAAAAATTAATATTTCTTTTGACAACATAGGAATTTAACACTAAAAAACAACCGAAGACATAGTTAGCACACATCACCTAGCTATTTCGTGTGCATCCTGTACTTGATCTCTATTCACCTTCATTACCATGCACCATTCAAACATCTTGGCCCATTCTTGGATTTCATGCGCTGTCCATTTCAAATGGATGAATCTTGTTTTTGGGCTATGTAACATGGAAACTAGGTTAGTAGCATCAGTAAGAATTGCAATGTTAGAGTAATTTTGTTGAAAAGCCCAATGCAAACCCCGAAGACACGCAAGAGCTTCAGCTTGAAGAGCATCCTTAGCAAGGCCAAATGAACCACCTCCATAGAGTTCATTAGATTGTGGAATTTTGATAGCCCACGCCATACCCATACGCTTAATCTAACGAAACCAAGCTCCATCAATCTGGATTATATGTTGTGGTTGACCATATCTATTCCTTCCTAAATTGGCAGTCATATAACCTGGAGGATGAGAATCTTCCCTTTCCGGAGGATGAAGGAATCAGAAAATCCGTAGAAGAAGTAATATGCATATGGTGTCTATGAAGAGCATGAATCTTCTGCACAATTAGTGACATCTTAGCTTCTGAATTTCGAAAACATCTTTCGTTTCGATGAAGCTAGATACTCCAGAGTGTTATGATGAATCTTTGGATTCGAACACTATTCTGACCATCCTCGCTATAAAAGAGCAGGATATGGTTAACAATCCAATCACCAATATTGTCAAGATTGTTATTTTAATTTTGAATAAGGATAGGAATGTGATTCCACACTTGTTTGGCCAAAGGGCATAATCTGAAAATGTGGTTTGCTGATTCAAGACTGTTGTGACATAAATCGCAGAAAGCTGTCTGAGCCAAGCTTCTCTTGAAAAGTTGTTCCTTTGTTGGTAAACGATCATATAACAACTTCCAAATAAATAAGGAATATAGAAAAACCCTAAACCTCTACTGGCGTAGGATAAGGTGAGTGCTATCGTGCGCCGGCGTAGATTATGGGCCGGAAAAAGAAATCTTCCAGGCAGGCGAGTAGCTCGGCGACTCCGGGAGACCCTAGTAATGGTGAGCAAGGACCAAAAATACAAACTTTGATTTCGAGTGAAGGTGGCATTAATGGAACAGTAACGTGTGAAGTGGCAGCTCCTGAAGTTCCAGCGGTGGAGGCTCCGATAATTGAAAGCACAGAGGGTGAGCAACGAAACCATCAAGAAGCTGCAAAACAGAGGTGGAAGGGGTTTACAACATCAAACCGCATCTCTGAAAAAGGTATGGGATTGAAATTTTTTGTTCCTTCTATTATAAATGGCAGTCCAGTTGCAAAGCTTGAAAAGATAGAAGTTGAAAAAATGAGTGAATGTTGGATGAATGTTGTAGTGGTGTATGTAATGGGTCAAAACCCTACATTGACAGCCATTACTCAGTATATTAATGCTAACTGGAGTTTAATTGATGAACCAACAATCTTCAAGCATGATGAAGGTTTCTTCATTATAAGATTAAAATCAAGGGAGGAGTGGGATAACATTTTATATGCTGGACCTCATCTGTTCTTTGGGAAGCCAATGATAGTCAAGCCTTCGAGTGCTACTTTTAATTTTCATGAAGAGATACTTAAAGTGATTCCTATATGGGTGAAACTGCCTAACCTTCCTCTTAATTGTTGGGGAGAAGATTCTCTAAGTAGGATAGGAAGTGTTCTTGGGGTTCCATTGTATGCTGATGACTGCACTAGTAAGAGTTTGAGAGTTTCTTTTGCTAGGCTGCTAATTGAACTTGATGTGACACAAGATATTCCTAGAGAGATTTCTGTTGAGGATCCTTTTGGAGTTGAGTTTAAGCAAAAAGTGGTGTTTGACTGGCTCCCACCATTCTGTAAGAAGTGTCAAATGGTGGGACATAATTGTGGAGCTAAAGTTCCTGCTAGGGCTCCTGTTAAGGTAGTTTAGAAATGGGTTGTTAAGAAAGGTACAGAAGTCCAGGATGATGGTAAGCAGGTAAACAATAGTATACAGGATAATGCTGAAGCTAGTATTCCTATTACTATTGATGAAGAACCTGTTGCTGCTGTCAATTCTACTGTTACTCCTGTTTCTACTCCTAATGCTTCACAAGGAAAAGAACCAGAAGAGGGGGTGTGGAAAATGGTTACTAGGAAGAACAAAGATAAAGGCAAGAGTGTGGTGCAAAGTGGGATTCATCTTCAATTTGGCTCAGGGCTGCCTGGGGGTGCTAGGGGACCTAACCCCTATCTGTCTTAATGATTGTTACTACCTGGAATGTCAGGGGAATGAATGATCCCCTGAAGGTGAAGGAAATTAAACACTTCCTTCAATCTAATAAGGTGACTATATGTGCGCTTCTTGAAACTAGGGTTAGAGTTCATAATTGCAAAAAAGTTCAGAAGAAGTTTGGTAATGGTTGGAGTTTGGTTTGTAATTATGCTCACTCTAACAAAGGGAGAATTTGGCTTGGATGGGTTACTGGTGAAGCTAAAATTGTTGTTCAGTTTGTTTCTGAACAGGTGATTATAGCTGAGGTGCAGAATGGTGTTGGGGCTTTTATGTTCTACATGGTGGTTGTGTATGGATTACATACTATTGCTACTAGGAAAAGCCTTTGGACCGAAATATCAAGATTTGTAGTTGGTATTAATCAACCTTGTATTATGCTGGGTGATTTCAATGCTATTTGTAGTGCTGTTGACAGGGTAAATGGTGTGGATGTGACTGAAGCTGAAACTGTTGATTTCAGTAGCTTTATTCTTGACAATCAACTCATGGAAGCTCCCTCAAGTGGGCATTTTTACTCCTGGAACAACAAAGGAGTGGGTCTGGAGAGGATTTCTAGTAGAATTGACAAAGCTTTTGTCAACTGTGCTTGGATCAATCATTTTTCTAAGGTTGTGATTAAATATCTTGCAGCTGGTATTTCTGATCACACCCCTCTTTTGTTTGACACTGGTGATTCTCAACCTCAGGGTGGTAGTCCATTTCGTTTTCCGAATTTTCTTGCTGATCAAAATGGCTTTATTGAAGTTGTGCAGGAAGCTTGGCATTCTACTTCTAGCCCTTACAAGATGAAGAATGTTTGGGAAAAGTTGAGAGCTGTTAAGATTGCTTTAAAAAGCTTTCATTCTAAAAGCTTTTCTAAGGCTCATTTCAAGCTCTTCCTGAGATGGATTTTGATCCGGCTGTTCAGCATGAAGAAAAATTAATTCTAGATCAGTTGAGGAAATGGTCTAGGATTGATGAGAGTGTTTTGCAACCGAAAGCAAGGATCAATTGGATTACTTTGGGGGATTCCAACTCAAAGTTCTTTTTTACAGCAGTGAAGGTGAGGAATGCAAAGAATAAAATTACAGTTCTTCATAATGCTCAAGGTGAATTATTGACTGAAACTACAACTATTCAAGATGAAATTAAAGGTTTTTATAGGAAGCTGTTGGGTTCAAGCTCTGAGAATCTGGAGGCTATTGATTTAAATGTTATTAGAGAGGGGCCTAGGCTGAAGCATGAAGCTTGCTGTTTGTTGACTCAAGAGGTGACCACTGCAGATATTGACCTTGCTCTGAATTTTATAGATGACTCAAAAGCCCCAGGTCTGGATGGCTTTAATGCAGTTTTCTTTAAGAAAACTTGGCATATCATTAAACAAGATATCTATGATGTTGTCTTAGATTTTTTTGAAAATGCCTTCTTTCACAAGCCTGTCAACTCAACTGCTATTACTCTGGTTCCCAAAATGGAAAATGCTTTATATGCAAAAGATTATAGGCCTATTGCTTGTTGTTCTATTGTCTACAAGTTGATTTCCAAAATATTAACTCACAGATTACAGAAGGTGATTACAGAAGTTGTGAGTTGCTCTCAAACTGGCTTTATTCCAGACAGGCAGATTGTGGATAATATTCTACTTGCAACTGAGTTAATAAGAAAGTACAATAGGAGTTATATGTCTCCTAGGTGTGTAATCAAGGTTGATATTAAGAAAGCCTATGATTCTGTCGAATGGGTTTTCTTGGAGAGTATGCTTAAGGAGTTGGGATTCCCTGAAATGTTTAATCAGTGGATCATGGCTTGTGTCAAATCTGTGTCCTACTCTATTTTATTGAATGGTATGCCTTCCATTCCTTTTGCTGCTAAGAAGGGTTTAAGACAAGGGAACCCCTTGTCCCCTTTTCTTTTTGCCTTAAGTATGGAGTACTTAAGTAGGTGTTTGGGTGTTATGAGTAAAAATCCTGATTTTAACTATCATCCCAAATGCGAAAGAATTAATTTGGCTCATCTTATGTTTGATGATGATCTGCTCATGTTTGCTAGAGCATATCACAGTTCAATTGGGAAGATTATGGATGCTTTTCACAAGTTTTCAAGGGCTTCAGGGTTTGAAGCAAGTAATGAGAAAAGCTGCATTTATTTCTCAGGGGTTAGTCAGGATGATGCTGCTCAACTTGCTGTAGGAATTCATATGCCTGTAGGTTTGCTTCCTTTCAAGTATCTTAGTGTTCCATTGGCTGTAAAAAAACTTTATTTCTCTCAGTGTAAACCACTAATTGATAGGATTACAGCCAGGGCTCAAGGGTGGATGGTTCACTTCCTGTCATATGCTGGTAGGCTTCAGCTGGTTAAAGCTATTTTAGGCAGTATGCAGAATTACTGGGGGCAAATCTTCCCTTTGCCTAAGAAGCTAATTAAAGCTGTGGAAACAATTTGTAGGAAATTTTTGTGGACAGGTGGTATAGAGCAGTCTAAAAAAGCTCATGTGGCTTGGTCTTTCATTCAACAGCCAAAAACTGCAGGGGGGCTTAATGTTGTTAATATGGTGCTTTGGAATAAAGCTATCATTCTAAAACAGCTTTGGACCATCTTCTTTAAGCAAGGTAAGCTCTGGGTGCGTTGGGTGAATGCTTATTATATCAAGAGAGGTAGTATTGATACAGTTACTATTAGCAGTAACACTTCTTGACTTTTCAGAAAAATCCTTGAATCTAGGGAGTTGTTGGTGAGAATAGGGGGTTGGGATAAGGTGAGCACTCTACATGAGTTTAGCATCAAGAAAACCTATAAGCTTTTGCAGGATTCCTTTATTAGAGTGAATTGGAAGAGACTTGTCTGCAATAATAAAGCTTCCCCTAAAAGTAAATTTATACTTTGGTTGGCTTTATTAGATAGACTTGCTACTGCTAAAAAGGTCCATAATTGGAATAGTGATTGTAGCCTTACTTGTAAGCTTTGTGATGTGAAGGAGGAGACTGTGCAACATTTATTTTTTGAATGTTGTTACAATATGACTGTGTGGTAATCTGTCCTCCAGTATATTGGTTTACTTCCTCAAAGTAATGCATATGAAGAGCTAAGAAGGAGTGTGCAGAAAACTAGAAGCAAGAAAGGTAAAGACAAGATTTATGTTATGATGTTTACTGAGTGTATCTATGCCATTTGGCTTCAGCGTAATAGCAAATGTTTTAGGAACACTCTGATGGCCCCTCATGCTCTTGTTAAGGAGATTATGTTTAAAGTTGCTTGTAATTGTAATGAGCAAGAAAGATCTAGACTCATTTTGATGTAGTAGTGTGCTTGGTTGGGTGTTTTAGGAGCAGCTTGTTGCTCTATTCATCCTTAGGTTATACCCATTTTTTTGGTTATCAATAACTATTTTGAATTGCCAAAAAAAAAAATCCAAATAAACATCTTCCATTTTGGAAGAATAGGTAAATGCCATAGTACTTTATAGATCTTCTTAGCCCCCAAGTGTTGAGATAAAGGAATCATGGAAGAAACTAGAAAAGCATACCCCGTTTTTGTAGTATAGTTTCCTGAAGCATGCTTAGACCAGTAGAGGAAATCTTTTTCATCTTAATAGGGAATTTCCATTGACAAAATAGAATTTGCATCTTTGAAATCAAAAGACTTCCTTACTAACTCAGTTTTTCAAATATGAAGATTAGGATCAATGAAGTCTTGCACTTTAGCATTCATGATTTGGAGAAGGCTTTAGAAGTCGCCATAGGAACCCTGTTTTCCAACCATTTATGAGCATAAGCTTTTGTATCATGGCCATTACCAACTTTCCATGAACATCCTTGCAGTAAAAAAGCTTGAGCTTTCGAAATACCATACCAGCCCCAAGATTTAGCAACACCTCTTCTTCTATGAGCATTCACACTTAGGGAGGAAAGATGATTAATGCCGAGGACATGAGCAACTAAGGTTTGAGGGTTCATGTGAAAGTTCCAAGCTTGTTTCATTAAAAGAGCCTGATTCATAAGACCTATTGAACGAATTCCAAGACCTCCCATCCCTTTGGGTAATATAGGAATTTCCTTCTTAACCCAATGAACACCTCTCCTACCCTTCGAACCCCAAAGGAAACTATGTAAAAGAGAATCAATTTTTGTGGCTGTAGTTATTGGGATTGGCATTACAGCTAGGATATGAGAGATCATTGACACAACTATCGTATTAATGATGATAAATTTTGTGGCTTGAGACATGAAAAGATTATTCCAGCTAATTAATTTCTTAGCAGTTTTGTCAACTAAGAATTGGAAGGCTGGGACTTTTGGTCCAGGAATATCGATTGGTACACCTAAATGAATACCCATATTTTGAACTTGATGCATTTGGAAAATTGATTTAAAAAGTAATTGGTCATTAGCATAGGTATTTTGGCTACATTTTATGAAAGATTTATTGAGATTGAGTTGTTGGCCTGAACACAAACAAAATCTATCAATTATACTTTTCAGGTTTTGACACGTTAATTGAGAAGTTTTAAGAAAGAGCATGGCATCATCAGCAAAAAAAAGATGATTAATAGAGGAACTTCTTCTATTAACTCTAATACCTTGTATAAGATGAATATTTTCTGAAATTGAGAGCATTCTTGAAAAGATATCCATGCAAAAAAGAAATAGATAAGGTGAAAGAGGATCACCTTGTCTCAATCCACATTTAGGGAAGAAAACATCTCAGAGATTTCCCCATTAAGAAGAACTTTATAAGACACTGTAGAGATGCATTGCCATATCCAATTACACCATATTTGGGGAAAACCAAAGCCTTGAAATACCTTGATAATAAAACTCCAATGAACACGGTCATAGGCCTTGTTCATATCTATTTTGATTGCAGCAAAGGTAGAAGAACCTTTCTTCTTCTGATTTATATAGTGTAGAAGTTCATGAGACAAAAGAGTATTATCCACCATACTTCTGCCAGGGATAAAAGCATGCTGAAAATCCTTCATAATAATAGGTAGGAATGTCTTTAACCTTAATGAAAGACATTTTGCAATGCATTTGTAAATTGTATTGCAAAGACTTATTGGTCTGAAGTGAGAAGCTTGACAAGGAGGTTCAACCTTATGTAGCAAGACCATAAGTGAGTTATTCCATTCAGAAAGCAAGAAACCTGAAGAGAAAAAGGATTGAACAGCTGCAACAATGTCTTCACGAATATGGTCCCAATGATATTTAAAGAACTCTGTTGGCATCCCATCTGGCCCTGGAGACTTACCATCACCTATAGAGAACATAGCTAGTTTAATTTCTTCCTCATCAAAAGGCGCCATGAGCATACTACAATCTGAAGGTGAAATTTGAGGTAGGTCCACTTCACGAATGATCATAGAAGTTTCGTCTTCCGAAGCAGTAGTACTAGAAGAGTTGAAGATGTTCTGAAAATAATTTGAATTATGTCGAGAGATCACTCCAGAATTAATCATCCATGTTGCCTCGTTATCTTGTAGCATAGTAATTTCCTTATTAATCTTCCTTTGTCGAATCTTGTTATACATTGGAGATGAAGGGGCTTCGCCAAACATATACCACATATTCTTCATTCTTTGTTTCCAAAAGTGAAAACCAATAAAAATAGACGGTAAATTATGCTGAATGGCTTGAATGTAAGAATGACCATCCATACAAGTTGTAATATTGCGCCCAAGAAGTGCAAGGTCTTTACATAAGTGCTTCCAGTCAATACCTTGGTACTTTTTGTGGTTTAAGCACCATTGTTTACATTTCGTCTTAACATGATGAAGCTTTCTTGAAATAACATACATAGGAGAACCCTGAATTAACTGCTGCCAGCACATTGTAATAATACTAACCAATTCAGGGATATCTAGACACCAATTCTCAAGTTGGTATGGACGCTTAGAATGGTGATCAACGTTGCTAGAAGTGTAGATTATAGTAGCATGGTCAGATGTAGTAATAGGTTCATGCATAACCAAGTGATTGTCATATTTATCAGCCCATCCTTGCGTCATATACACTCGGTCAATACGTTCCATAATAAGGAAGGGAGGTTGTTGTTTGTTTGACCATGTAAACTGTGGTCCAATATATCTAATGGGAATTAATGGAAGTTGCATTCTCTAATCCATGAAATTTGCCCACCCTTTTATGTGATGAGACCCCCCATCTTATCCTCATATAATTCCACTTGATTAAAGTCCCCCATTACAATGCAAGACTCCAAATAATAAATTAAACTAGTTAATTCATTCCAAACTTGAGGCCTAGCCTCTACAACTGGAGCACCATAAACGAAACAAACGTGCCAAAAAGAAGCATCAGGCTCCTCAACCTTACAAAGCACAAAATTGGTTGATGAAGCCAAGCAAGAGATCATATTAGCAAACCAACCTAAAACTACAAGGCCACCACTAGAACCTATGGCATCCACGCCACACACAAAAGTTGGTTGGGTTACATTAAACATACTAGAAACTACACTAACCGAGTTCTTTGTTTCACATAAAAACATAAGCTTAGGATGATGATAAGATAAGAGCCAATGGGCATAAGAAAATGCAAGGGAATTGTCATCTCTCATTCCCCTTGCATTCCAGCTTATGAGCTTCATGGCCTCTGTGGAAGCTGAATAAGGTCAGCTTCCATACCCTGAGGTGGAGTAAGAGAGAGTACCAGAGAGAACTGGATTTCCATGTCTTCATTGTTTGATTCCTTGATTCGAGAAGTGCTAGAAGAAGCTTGATCAGTTTTGCATCTTTTTGCACCTATAGAAATATCATCATGCCACGCTCTTTTCATCAATTTGGAGGTGATTTCTTCACCAATTTCAACATCCAAATCAGCAGCCATGGCAACATCACTTATAGCTTTTGGAGTAAACTTAACCCCTTCATCAGTTTTGATCCAAACATTGAATCCCCCTTTACTTTCCCATGCCTCCCACTTCAGCTTGCGACGTTTTAAAGCCTAATCAGTAGATATGAATCGATGGTGAACATGATTTTCAGGTATATGACCTTCAGACATGCATTGCCTCGAATTTAATCGGAATCGTTTCTTGGGCCAAACTGTTGAAGAAATAGAGAAACCTTGCAATATATTATGATGACTAGGAGGAGATTGAGGTGAATTTGGGGGATCATGCTCTCGTGGAGATGATTGTCTTGACGAGGAAGCACTTTGATTAGAGAAATGTGAGTGTGAAGACCTTGGAGATTGCGAGGGATGTACCCTTGAGTTATCATTACGAGCATGTAAAAATCTTCGTAACCGAAGACCCGTCTGACCAATTAACCCAACATTAGGCACAATACTTGACGCATGCACTATATCCGACTGAGCACGAATTGGAAAAGAGATGATAACATTAGGTTGATCTTCAGTACTCAGTTGATTTTCATTAATTAAAGCAGGAACCATATCTTGAAGCAGCCCAGTTAACTCCGGAGGTGGTTGTAACCCTCCTGTAGATCTGCATTATGAGATGAGTGTGCCCATTCCACAATCCCTAAAGTTTGGAAAAGAGTCGGACGACGTTGAGATTGAGATCCTTGATCTTTAGGCACTAGATCAAAGGATGTTGGTTGTAGAATTTGACTTTCATAAGGCAGATCTTGTTCACTAGATCTTTGAGAAGGATAGAATTCCGCATATGGATCTCCAGCAAGACCAAAACGAGAACCAGGAGATTGACGAACTTCATTTGAATTTTGAGATTGAGTATGATCTGGATTATGCATGTTATCTTCTGGGTTGATGTTTTCATTATTATCAATGAATTCTTCCTCTCCCGAGAAAATTTCCTCTTCTACATGAACTGGATGAGGACTGTCGAACCCAAAATCATCAAAATCATCATCTCCTCCATCCGAGTCAGAATCATCACTAGAGTTAGAAATAAACCGCCTTCGTAAAGGTGGATCTTCATTCTCAATACGTTGATATAAATCAACCCTAGTATTTCGGAACCGAAATCTGTCTGGTAAGCCTTCAATTTTGTTAGTATAGTAGGCCAAATTCATTGGCCCATATAAAACTCGCATACCACTAGATTCCAAATCCGCAACCCTACTACGAAGTCTCCTATGTGCTTCATAGTTAGAAATTGAACATGCATTGGTATAATGACCAGCACAACCACACTTTTTACAAAATCTAAAGACCCCCTCATAGCAAAAGTAAACCCATATTACTTGCAAATTATATAAGGGGAGAAAACAACCTGGAATCAAAGGGCGAGATAAATCTACCAACATTCTTGCTCATATCTCTGAATTGGTAGGAAGAGCAGCTGGTTCTGCTTCTACTTCTTCTATAAATCCAACATGTCTTAAGGCTTGCATGGCCCAATCCGAAGATAAATACCCCAACGGGAGCCCAGAAATACGGACCCAAATTCTAACAGATGAAAATTCCATATTTTGTGGAACCACAGACCAATGACATCGTCGAAAAGAAATGATACGGCCATCAATTATGGTTGTCTGTTGCTGCAGTAATGCTTCAAGATCTGCTCTGTGTGAGCATGTGAAAATATTGTACAACCCGGTGCGATTCACTTCAATAGAGCCTCGTTTAATCCATTGGGTATTTATTAACCCTTGGACTAAATGGAGATGAGGTGGTTGAGGCCCTACAAACATCCCTATTGCAGACATTGCCCAATTAATATTGGGAGAGTTTTCTTCAGTGGTGGGTGGAGCAATTAAAGCTCCCATTCGAAAATTCCAAAAGTCGTTGTTTTGAGCCATTAATGAAGAATTTTGTGAAAGCAATAAATGAAGTAAATGGAAAGAAACTGAAGTAAGAACTTATAGTCCAAGAAGAGCAAACACGGGAAGCGACTTAATTGCCAAGTGGAAAAAATTAAAAACCACCAGCATGCATGAGACCCATTTGCTAAGTCTACTACCTTGAAAGAAATTAACCTAGCCCTAGGTTAAATTACCCAAAGACGAAAAGATCACTAATTGGTGAGTTTGGAAAGTTCTTCTGACGCCTTTTTTGGAAAAGGAGACTTCCTTTGCATGCATGCAAGAGAAAAGATTTGATACAGAAAACTAAGAGTTGGAATTTGGATAAAAGAGAAAACGAAGTGACGGATTCTAAACTGAAGAAAACTCACTGATGTGAGAGAAACTCTCAAATTTTAGAGAGAAACAAGGAGTTATGTTGAGAATTAAAAGTTATATTTTATTCTTTACATTCATATATTAATTATTAGTTCTTTACAACATCAATTACATGAAAATGAATCGTTAACATGGTGTATTTATACACTCGTACCAATAACAACGTTCCAATAACAACGTCCCAATAATATTTCATACCCTCCGGCCTCCACGTTACACCTATTTCAACCTTTTTCTCAGGCGAGTAATTAAGTCAGGAAGGGGCTTCAATTTTTTCATAAACATTAGTATTGCCACTAAAAAAGTCACCAAGGGATTTTTGTATATTTCATATACACCTTGTTTTGAGTGTGCACGCTTGTCGATCTACTTCTTTAACGTTAAATATCTTTCATTACTTATTACTAAAAACTATAACTATTGAACATTAATAGAGTACTCATTGAGACGAATCAAACAAGACTCCACATGACTATATTTTATATTATATATTGAGAAGAAAAATTTAGAAGATTATCTCTGTATACACAAATTTCAAGTCAAAATAAATATAAAACAGGAAACAAAGTAAGAAAGATATAATATTTCAATAAGTGTATTGAGTACGATCTCTGTAGACAGTTTACAATGAAAATAAACTAAATCCTCTGATTTTGTTCCGTAGCTAGATAGTGACACATATTGATGTCGACCTGGATTTGAATGCAAGGGGACGTTTTGTCTACGTCAACCTGAGTTTGAATGTGGGATGACGTTTTATCAACATCAACCTGAGTTTGAGTTTAGAATGACGTTTTGTCAACGTTAACCTGAGTTTGACTTTGGGACGATGTTTTGTCAACGTCAACCTGAGTTTGAAGGTTTTGTTTGAATGTAAATGAGGGTTGACAAAGCTTGAATCTCTATCGAATATGTTTGAGTGTATTCGAATGAGGGCTGGCGAAAGCTTGAATCTCAATCGAATGTGTTTGAGTGCATCTGAACAATCGGCACGGATTTGATGTGCTTGTTGACTACTTGCAGAGGGAATTCCAAGAGAATTATGAGCTCTTGAGAATAATGATTTTTTGATCCCTTCAACTGAAGGAGAAGAGGTCTATTTATAGGGAATGGAGATCCCTCTATGGACTTGGTAGTTTATGAGATTGAGCCCATTTATGACTTGAAAGTCTTTTTACCTTTGCCATTTGACCATCTTATTTGGACTAGTGATATGGACTGACCTAAATATTTTACAATCCAAATTATATTTGTTTGATTTAATTTGGATATTTTATTTAGGTGGGCTAAAATAATTAAATTGGGCTAATTATATTTATTTTAGCTCAATAATAATTAATCTAATTTAATATAAATACTAATAAATTTTTAGTGTCTACAATCTCTAATTGTAAATAGTGTCAAGATTCCAAGTAAGCCAACCAAAAAAATTAATACAGGGAAAGTATTAAATTTATATACTACTTGATGAAAGTAATTGAGATGAACAACAACAGAAAAATTGGGAAAAAAAACTTTGTCTACCGAGTGGATAATCCATCCACTAGAGATAGACATCAATAAATAGTGGAGTACAACTCAATAGATCTAGTTGATTATTTTTTTATTGTCTATTTCTAGTGGGTAAACTACTCAATAGGTAGATGTATTAATCTCCACCTTATATGTGCATATATTGATGAGATATTTTAGGCATTTATTATGAGTTTGGTATATGTCAATACTTTCCCAAGTTAGAGTCCTTATTGTTTTATCTCTATTATATAAGGGAAGGGGGAGCAAATGGTGTCCACATGAAATGACCCCCTACCCTTACTCACACAATAAATCATGTAAGTATTAATAAAGAATAAATTTAAAAGAAAAAAATCAACCATATTCAATAAGTCAATAATTTATGCAAATCAAGAAGAGAATGGGGGATGGGGTTGAGAGATCTTGAAGCTTTTAACCAAGCGTTATTAGCAAAGCAAGGTTGACGAGTGCTAAATGATGAAAACTCTTTGATGGCGAGGGTTTTAAAAAATAAGTACTTCCCAAATTCCACTTTTCTTGAAGCAAAAACGTCCCCAGCAGCTAGCTTCACATGGAAATCTATCTTGCAAGCGCGGAGTTGATTAAAGAAGGGAGTGATAAGAGTGATCGGTGATGGTAGAACTACAAGGGTGTGGCAAGATCCTTGGGTTCCTACGGAACGAAATGAGGGGCTCTTAGTTCCAAGAAGTATTGCTAATCATGATGTCCATATGGTTAGTGAACTGATGAATGAGAGAGTTTGGAATTCCCAGGTGATAAATGAAGTGTGTACTCCATGGGAGGCCGAGAAGATTCATGGACTTGTGCTGTCAAATTTTGCTTGCCCTGATGTTTGGGCGTGGAGGTGATCAAAGCATGGGGAGTTCTCGGTGAAGAGTGCCTATCATGTGGCGACAAAACTGAAAAAAGGGGTGGTGGCAAGCTCGTCAGAAGAAGCGAATGGTGGGGTGTGAAGAAGTTATGGCATGCAAGTGTACCTCCGAAAGTTTGAAATTTCGCGTGGCGCGCTTTGAACAATCCGCTTCCAGTTAAAGACAATCTGAAGAAGAGACATATTGATGTCGATCCCATTTGTCCGAGGTGTGGAGAGGTGGAGGAAACAGTAACTCATATGATGTTATTGTGCAAGGAGGCTCGAAAAATGTGGTATTTATCCCCCTTGCGTTTGGACTTCCAACAGGTTAGTACACCGAATTTTCGGGCTTGGTTTTTGGATAGATTGCAAGTATGTAATGTCCCGGAATGGTGGGAAATGTTTTGGATGTTATGCTGGTCAGTTTGGTTGGGGAGAAATAACTGGGTGTTCAATGGGGTGGAAAGGGATATCATGGGAAGGATAGGTAAGGCGCAAAGCATCATTGAGGAGTATAAGAAAGCTGCTACTTTGGGGGCGAAAAACCGAGTTGTTGGAGCAGAGATGCCAGCCAAATGGGTGGCTCCTAGTGGAGAAGGTTTGAAGCTAAACATTGACGCAACTTTTAGCGAAGGAGGTAAGGTGGGTATAGGGGTTGTCTTGAGGGATGGCAAGGGGGACGTGTTGCTGGCGATGTGTGATACGTGGAAGGGTAGGTGTGCGGTTCATGAGGGAGAGGCAATGGCGGCTCGACAAGGCATAAAAATTACGATGGAGGCTGGTTTTAATTGCTTTGTGCTTGAAACAGATAGCTCCATGGTTTACGAAGTAGTGAAGGCAAAGAAGAAGGAGGCCACCACTTTTGGCCTTATCCTAAGTGATATTTATGCTCTTTTAGCTGCTTGTTGCAATGTTTCAGTTAGTTTGATAAGGAGAACTGGCAATATGATGGCTCACACTCTAGCCAAGAAGAGCTTAACTTGTGATGAGTTGCTTGTATGGCTAGAGGAAGCCCCTACTGATGTAGTTGATTGTGTTACTAATGAAATTCCAAGCTAATAAAATCCAACTATTTTCCCGTCAAAAAAAAAAGTCAATAATTATCTATTTGACATAATTGTCAATCAATACAAGTTTCAAAAAATATTCCATTTAACATTGATTCCAAATCTTTGAATAATGAGAAAAGTTGTTATATAAAGGAAACAAAGATCTTGAAACTACAATTCAAAAATATTACTCCATACAACACAAACACCATTATTTTACTCAAAATCTGAATTACAATAAAATTAAATTCTTGCATAACATACATTCATAATTCGCCATCGTCCCTATAACAAGTTTGCTCAACTCTATGCCAATCGGGTATCTAACAACCATCAAACAATTCCAAGTCGAAATACAGTGGAAAATTGGCGATTTATTGCTCTGAACATTGTCATGTATGAAATTGCTGCTTTTTTTTTTATTACAGCCTAAAGATCATGAAAAAGTATGTGTTGATCAAGAACTCTTTAATATATTACGTGCATAACTCTTTAATATAAAGGAAAGGGGTGATATGATATACTGTAACGCTATGAAAAATTTATTAAGTAACCTTTAGATTTAAAAACTAAAGTACAAAATTTTAAATTCATGCGCGCATCGCGTGCATAAATTGCTAGTAGTATGAAAAGAAAGAGCCAAGTAAGGACTCTAACTTAGGAAAGTATCCTAACATATAGAACTCATAATAAATGTCTAATATATCTCAATATATAGCATATGCCATTGTTTATAGGATTTTTATAAACTATACCACAAGGCATAGGTTAAGAGTATCAAAATTTCTATATAAGATATCATTATATATAAAGTTTTTATTTCAAAAACCAATCAAACTAAATTTTTTACATGATTCTCTCTATCTTCAGTATCTATCATTATTTATTATCTTCAAATAGAATTTTATTGTATTATATTCTCTTTTAATAAAATCTTGAAATTCTTAACCTATGCCTTGTGGCATAGGTTGAAGAAAAAAGGTCCTTATTAATATTTGTAGCTCTAAATACATTTTCTAAAATAGTACTCCCTCCATTTTCAATTAGATGCTCTATTTTAACTTGCATATCTGTCAATGCACAACTTTAACCATTAATATCTCTATTTTATTTATTACTAAAATTTAACAAAAATGATTGATATTTTAAAATTACATGCCGAGACTCGAGACAAGTTCAACAACATCTTATATGCTAACATTGGATTTTATACAAAAGTAGAAAATTGTGGTTAAAGTAAAATTTGTGAATAGTGCAAAAGTCAAAATGAAGTATCTACATAAAAAAGTGGGAGGATTAATTTATGAACTCGTTGAAAAATTACACGTCGATCAGTGTTATTAATACTTAGTTATTAATCATTATATTATTTTTTTTAGAGAGATGCAATATTATGGATCGCATATAGTATCATTTTCGTAAAATATTTTATAATATTAATAAAGACATGATAGATGAAAAGGTTTGACTTTCATTTTTTTTTCCTACTCAAGTAAGCCACGGTTTGTCTTGTTGATAGTTGATAGTTGATACTGGCCATTTTGGTCTTGCTTTGATTATCTTCACCTACTCCAAGTCCAAGCTTTCAATCTGTACGCATAAGAAAAAAAAACCTTGAAAGTCAAGCTTTTATGGCCGACTCTCCTAGATAATTCAAGCACAGGCAGACAAGTAACCCTGGTCCTTGGAGCCGTTAATACACAACTAACATTGAAATAATGAAATTTCCAACGATTGTAATAGAGGGTGTTAAAAAACTTGAAATATAGAGACTTTTCAAGGCTTTTGGAATAACGATGAACAAAGAACAATACAAATTTATGTATCATGGCAAATTTAATTCATAACCTTTTTTTCCTATTGAAAGGGTGCCACGGGATGTTTGAAATAATGAAAGCCGTTATTGGACAAGGGAATGATATACTACCTCCGTTTCACAATATATGTAGCATTTTCCTCTTTTAGATGTTTCACAATACATGTATCATTTCCTCTTCTCAATGTTTCACAATACATCCCCTCCTTTAAAACATAATCACATGGATTTAAAATGCAATCACAACACTCCCTCTCCTCTACCTTGGTTTGTGTGCCATATAGAAATGGTGCATGTATTGTGAAACGGTGGTAGTAATTACTATATAGAATTGGTCAGCAATAATAAAAGGATGAAATATGTGTTTTCTCTTGTTTGGTATTGATTGCCAAAATTACAAACTCATACATCATACAATTATTCACAATTACTAGAACCTGCAAAATGTATGCATGAAAATAAGAATAAAACAGACTACTTAGAAACAGGCACTCAGAACTATGGAAAATCTTTGTAGTTCATTGCAATAGAATATTGAAAAAATTGCACGAGTTTATTTTACATATACAAGGCGCTACAAAAAAGAAGGCTTTATACAATATTAACAATTTCTTCAAACATTTGAATGCTATTCAACTGTATACAATATACAAAAACGAATGAGGTGGAGGCATCTGTATTTGACTGTTGGAAAAAAACAAGCAGCAGCTCAACTGTTGTACAAGGGAGATTATGGCTGCATCAACTTAATGTTGGCAACATCGGAGTGGAGCCAAGTCCAGGATCTTCAAAATTATCAGACTCGGCTTGCTTCACCCTTCCAAAATATCGAATATGTCTCAGAAGCCTGGCAAGGAAAGTGTTATGACATATAGTTGAGCTATCACAAACAACGGCGACATGCTTGCGTGCCCTAGTTATGGCAACGTTCATTCGCCTACTATCCCCAAGGAAGCCAACAGCACCCATTGTGTTTGATCGAACCTGAAAAACAGTGTCACTATTATAGTATTCTATATACAAACAGTAGAAAATAAACCAGCCAAGCAGTTTGTTATGGCTTATATGCACATATATGCATGCGTTGTTGAAATCTTATCACAAATTATACCTATGCTCAACAGAGCATATAATCTTATGCTCAAATTTACTCTTTCGACTCAGAATATATATTTTGCCTCTAAATTAGGGACTAAGAAGCCTATAGACTCAATTATGCATACCACGAGTTGAGTGAGTGCAAATACTCCCTAAGAACTTAGTGCTACTCTTTGTTCAAACTTCCTCCCATACGACGAGTTTGCATACTGCTAGCTCACAGGACTAGCTTGTGTGCAAGATTGCCCATGTCTATAAGATAACCTTGGTAGCTAGACACAATGGTCATGCTTGGCTAACTATGGTACAACGATAAGCACTACTGCATACTTGCACTCTTGCACACTTGTTCCAAGTGTGGAAAAGGCCTAGCTCGACATAGATAGCAAGGCTCTGTCGAGTGGCGCACGGTGCATGACTTGTTTTGCCGATAGCCAAAAAATGTTGACACGTGACAATTAACTTCCAAACAAAGTGAACCAAAAAATGTGAAAATATCGATATCCAAAATTAATATCAAGTTCACAAACTTGTCACAAGAATGACCCATAGACCAACGGCCTTTACAGACCATTACTCCATTAGTGATAGACTTTTATGAAAATTTAAATAGATAAGATAATAGTAAGTTTTTCAAGAATCATAATGTTTAAACACAAATGCAAAATGAACAATGACACAACGATTAACCAGGATCCAAAGCAAACTATTAATGATTGGTCATTCATATGCAAAAGGGCATGGTTTTTAATTAATTTTAGAACATAAAATATAAGTGGATGCCATATTGGACAACTGGTAAGATTAAATTTACCATAGAGATAATTACAGCATCAGCTTCTCGACCTTGAAAACTATCAATCGTTGCCACTTCAACACATCTAGTCTCCTCAAATTGATGAAGCCTCTCTCTCAGCAATTGCACTTGAGCAACATAAGGAGACTGGACAGCTATGGCATTTGGACTCACACCTGTATAATAAAGAGCACTTTATCAACATTTTTGTATATGAAGTTAATCATGTACTCAACAAGGTAAAAAGATCAAAACATGGACGTTTTCTTCTGGACATCACGAAAAATATGCTATAATCTAAAGTTGCGCTGAGTTGTTTCCCCTGCCCAGGGAGGAGGTGTTGAGGTAAATCGGTAATGTAGACTATGCAAAGCCAAGTTTTGGACTTTATGGTGAATTCCTCTATTGTATCCCTTAATGCTCTTAACTAGTGATTCACTGAAGAACATTGTGCCTAAGTCGAGTAATTCTTTAGCTAGCTCCAGGCGTGCTTAGAACTATAAAGAAATTCAGTTTAGAAAAAGGATCATGGTTAAAGTAATTTAGGATAAATGGATGTCTGACTATCAAGATGTACAAGTGGTTTGCAGGTTATCTTTCTGTATATGTTGTGGGCTTATAGCAAAATCATCGAGTACACTTGTTTGTAGTTTGGTGGCATCCACGAGGTTCCACATCTTAGGTCTGCTATGTAGATTGATGGTCTGTAGGGAGACCCTCCGTATGAGATGAGATACATGGAACAACTTATGCTATTTGTATTTTGTAGTAGGTGTAATAAGACTGTCTTAGTCAGCCAGTCTCCGAATGTAGATGTTGACATAGTAAAAGCATCATTACCCTCGCACCCCTACCAAAATGGAAAAGAATTCCCACATGAAACAAATTTCAAGGTAATAGCATGTTAATTATTTAGAGAGAACCTGAATAAACCAGTGAAAGGACATGCTTGGTAACAATATTTGCCTCTCCTTCATTGAAGAAAGATCCAGTGCCAGTAGGATCCATTTGCTCCTCGCAACCAACGGATAAATATCCATAACGCATTCTCGTATCCAGCAATAGCAGTGGGCATTGAGTAATCCATGTTCGCTGCAAAAGGGGCAAACATACGCTTCGTTAGCGGAAAAATACATTAAGGACTGTCAGATGTGGAGGACTCACATGCGTTGAAAGCTCAACTATTGAGGTGTCACATGATTATCATTGTTTAAGGAGTTACAAGAGGGAAAGCCATTTTTTTCTCGCATGATACAAATGTGGTAGCAAAAAGTATGATACAATTAAAAAGATACTCAACATGTTCAAAACATGCAAGAGTGAAAAAAATTAATAAGCAACTTTATAAATAACCATCATAAGCAAAAGCCGCCAAACTCATAACCATGACAGAGCAGTAAGCAAGTCAATAGATATTTAGATACAGATAAAGGCTACCTTGACAAAAGGAGAATCTATGAGGAGATGAGATGAAACATTTGAAGCTGACTTCAACAACCCCCCATACATTTCCTTGGAAGCCCAGCTGGTGATGGCATCATTCATCCGATACTGGGTTGTCAACTTTGCAATGAAAATTCCTCCATGCAAATTCGCTGCTCTCTCTAGGAGAGATATCCCTAGACCTCCTTCTAGTGCAATCCTAGATAGCACCACTGGAGCAAGCTGGCATTGGTCACCTGCAAGCACACAGCGCCTTCCCTGTAGCATTGTGATCCAACATGAGGGTTCAATTGCCTGCCCTGCTTCATCTATAACAACCAAATCAAAGGGCCCCAACCCTCGAATCTGTGGGTCGGCAGCTCCAATATTAGTCGCAAGAACAACTTGAGCACTAGACAATATCTCCCTTACAATCTCTTTTTCCTTCTTCTTTAATGTCTTAGCAAGTTGCTTTATGAGCTGACGTATGCCAGCAGCTAATGAATCATCATTCAGACAAAGTCTCAGGTCTTTTCTTAGATCTGATTTTTTCCTTTCCAATTCTGTCCTGAATTTCTCCATTTTGGCATTAACAATCTCACCTAATGATTTTGAAGCAACAGCAGCAGATATACGTGCTGGATTTCCCATTCGCACAATGTTTATTCCAGTATCTGAAAGTTTTTCAACCATGTTGTCAATAGCTGCATTTGTTGGGGCTGTAACTAGCACTTTTTCACCACGTTCAACAGACATAACAATGAGTTTTTTCAACAACCTTGATTTTCCAGAACCAGGTGGCCCTTGAATGACCAGCATGGGTCTTTTCTTATTCAAACCCAAAGCAATTGCTCTTCGCTGAGAATCATCAAAACTGCTACTCTCCAACAGGCCATCTTCTTCTAGTCCATTCCAATCTACCAAATTATTTTCCTCCAGCCAATCAACATCCTCTTTATCACCAAACAGAGTAGCCACAACAGCAATGGACGGATTTTTCTTCTGTAACCCATTCTTCTGAAGCAGCATCAGTGCCTCACAATTACGCTAGAGAAGGATGAAAAGACAACATTAATCAAAAGTCAAACAGCAACAAGAAAATTTTTAGATGAGGCAAGAAAAGAGAATGCTGAAACAACGTAGCCTTGTTAAGAAAGCTTCAACAGAATAAATCTTTGCCATATTTGTCGAATGCAAGCACTTTACAGAACAAGAGAGTATATAACCATTTCTCATAAGCAAAATTTTTAAAAGAATCCCAGAATAAAAAAAATTGGAAAATGATGAAACTTGATGGGTGAAATCTGAACATAGATGACATCACATCAAACTAAGGGACTAGTACTAAACGTGCCGCAGATTTACACAACTAACGGACATTTAACGATAATCACTAGCAAAGCCTACGGAATTAACATATACAACAATTGAGGGCTACCAAAGAGGAAAAAAATCATAAAAAGTCACCAAAGAGAAAAGTTGAAAGTTGGGGGCTACGAAAGAAATATTAACATTGTGGAATCTAGATAAGATATTGCCAGTTTTAGGTAGTAGATTTCTTCAACAAACGACTTGTTATGCACAGTTGCGCACCTCTGCCAAGGGATCACAATCCTGAAGACATAGTGGTAGTAAAGAACTACAAACTCATCCTACATAGACATAAGTATGCCAAAACAACATATCACAACGCAACGATATAGGCACAAGTATACATGTCAAGTCCCTGAAAATCAGCAAATAACACAAATCCGTGTTGGACATAGAAAAGGTTTTTCAACAATCTCATAGATAGTTGAAAAAAACTATTTATGATGAGGAAGGGTTGCAAGGAAACAACATTAGTGCCTATGCAAGGACCTTTGTAACAATATCTATCTTTACAAGTATCCTTCAAGTGACATATTCGTAAGGTGCTCACAACTATGTTTTATAATAGCAACCTCTGAGGATCCCAATTCACTGGTATGTCTCACCCCAGTAATACACAAACAACCAAAACAAAACAGTCTTATCTCCATCTTTCCAAATCAACTGCCCAAAAACGAACTAGTTCATCTTTATCAGTTACCTCATATGTTCGTGTGTCAGCCAATCCAGGAATGCGATCAATTCGCACAAGCTTACCAAAGAGCTTTGAAAAAGTGGCATCACCACGCCGAGACTCTAGAGCAACACTAATACTGCATCCATCCTCCCCAAGATTGTCAACAAAACCCTGCATGCATGAAGTTGCACCAGCGCCTCTACTATCACATATTCTCACACAGACCATATCCCCTGGAGAGAGGGTAGTAGGTGGTAGTCGGTGATCGCCTTCAACTTTAAACACCACCAAATGCATTCCACCTAATCCTGCAAGTATAAGAGGGATGCTCAGACAAAGCAACAACAGGGCTGATTAAGTTTTGTAGGTTAGGTTACAAGCTAAGATACCAGTTGAAGTGCTAACTGCAACTAAGTTACAAAGTGTGTCACACAGTTCTTGTTGTGATTGCCCATGAGTGACCAAAAATTCAATTGGCCTCGAGAAATCTGAATTCTCATCCGGCATAGGCACAGCATTCAACTCTTCCTGAGTAAACTCCAATTCTGCATCCCTTTCTATACGAAGCAAATTTGACATATGTTTTGTGAATTGATCAATGTTTGACTGCATCACCCTGACCTTGTCAATGTCAATCCCTAAAGCCCCAACACCGCGCTTAGGCTGGGAGGCCTTCCGAGCTATTGCTTTGTGCTGAACTGTTACATTAGTGCGATCAGAGGCAAAGCAACCAGTAAGTGTGCGAATTAATCAATGAAGCAGTACAGTCAGACTGCAGAAAACAGCATTAAGCTTAAACATAGCAAGAAATAGCAAGATATACATGGAGGGAACGAAAATGAAAGCAATACATGTAAGTCTCAGACTATCAGCTTCTGAATGATGTTCTAAGTTGAGTTTATGTTTTATTTCAGTAACTGGATTATCATTTTCCCTTAAAAAAAATGAATCTTTCTGAGGAAATATAAGTTCCACAATAGACCACTTTCCATCATCAATGAATGGAGGAAGTAGCATAATTTCCATCCTCAAATTTTCCACTGATAATCACATTCAAACTCATATCACATATCTAAATCCTATTAGATCGATCCCATTACTGAAGGCAGGGAAGTCAATTCATGGTGACGAAGCTGAAATTCCAGAGAAGCATAAGTGCCATCAGGGAACGGATATGGTGAAGGCATATCGACCTACTTTCGACACAATTGCTGCATTCACAAATGAATGCAGCAATTTCGTGTAGAAATCCAATTGGGCCACTATGATGGGAGACCTGGACTTCAAAAAGAGCCTACAACCTCAAGTCCTTGGGCTATTTGATGACTACCCTTCAAAAGATGGTTTTCCAAGTAAATGGAGGAAATAGTTGAAATTTGTGCATTTTCAAAACTCAATTTTATGTTCGTCAGACTGAGTGGGAAATCGATGGGTTTCTTCACAATATTCAAGGTTACGTCAAGGCGAATTCCTCTCTTCCACATCTTTTCAAACTAGTTAAGGCCATAGGTCAGTCCTATAGAAGGTTAATGGAATATAAAAGCTTCTCAATTGCTCATCATCTCCCATCCCTCATCCAATAATGCAACTCTAAATTTCTAAATACTAAACTACATTAATATGGGTTACTTGAGGTGTGCACTAGTAATATTTGAAGCAATGTCAGAGGGTTATTCTAAAGAAACAGTGTGTACTTCACAATTGACAAGGTTTTACACTTGGAGTCTTGAACTAAATATTGGGTGGGCTGGGTTTCTTCCAATGTTCTTTATGGGTCATAGATACCCTCAATTCCCCACTAATGTGCAAAATCTCTTAGTAAGTGGAGTCTCACAAGGTTTCTGAAAAGGCTCATATGGTAAAAATATAACCTCTTGTCAAGAATGAGTAGATGACCTTGCTAAGACGTGTGTTGTACCCTCAGGCTCTGATAGCAATAAGTAAAAAGACGTGTTTACTACCCCCAGGCAAGAAAAGGGGGAGGGGCCACGGCGAGTTCTTGGAATTAGAATCCTCATATGTTGAATGAAGCTCTCAAGGCAAGTGGCACGCACTGGATGTTCCCAAATAAATTAAAGAGGAGATGTTATGGAAGAATGTCTGCATGTCAAGTATGGTATGGAGAGGCTAAGAAGGTTTTTTGCTATCTTGAAATACACATACATGAATCCTTCTAAGGAGGATCGAACGTCTTTCCAGTCCTTACTTAGTTTCAACAATATTAAAGGACCATGACTCATCTTTCAAACATGACAGCTAGTGTAGACACAAAATTGTGTTTCCCCATGTAGTACCCTATGATGACTAATATCCCGCTTTAATTGGGCCGGATCGAAGAAAGAATAAAGAACGAACCTAAATAAAATATTTTAAGCCCAAATCATATTTCTCATCCATTTTCTAAGCCCACTTTTTAAAATGGTTTTACTAAGCCCATCTTCGACAACCTTTTAAAAATAGTTTAATGAAAGTCCGTTTTTTAAAACCCATTTTCTAGCCCAATTTAATTAATTATATTAATCATTTTATTAATAAAAAATATCTTTTATGAAAAAAAGCATCTTTCTCCAAACTATTTCCAAAATATCTATCTTTATCTAAAACCTTTTCGAAAATCTTTTCAATAAAAAATCTTTTTAGAAACCTACTTGTTTTCGGTTATCTATACTTAGCACTATATAATATGATACCTCTATCCTATCTCACCTCTTACGCCTAATCAACATCACAACTCTCATTCACGGCTAATCACTCCACACGACGCACAAGTCACAACTATCACTCCCAACAAAAACTCCACCGCCTAACTGATCTTCACACCATCCTTATAACTCCCTAACCTCACAAAAATCCTCCACCACCAAGGCACCAACTACATTAATCATCCTACAATCTGCATACTCCCGCGCCAAACCCAATACTAATCTACACTCACAATTCATCCTCCTCACCCAGCGCCACATCCTCACATATACTAAGAATTCGTCCTACATATTCAACACAGCAACACCTCTTACCTAATACACATATTACTAATCCTTATCATCTAGCCATCATCACGCTGCATCTCACCACAATTCCATTCTCTTTTTAGAGGCGCCTAATATAATACCCTCATATTACTATTCCACGAGATACAAAACAAGAAACAAGAACATAATTTTTACTTGACGCAAGACACAAACTTTTGAGGCTTATTCAATATTCGATCTAATATCCGTGCAAATCAACGACCCAGACGGAGGTATAATTTCTGAGGATCAATCAAATTAAAAATCTTTCTTTTCTTTTTATTATTTTCTTGAAGTTACTAACCTTCTATTCATGAGGTAGATTGTTAACGTATTCCTACGACTGTAAATAGTTATGTATATCATACTAACTCTCTACTTATATTATTTTTATTTTTATTCTTCATGAACATTATTTTTTATGTCTGATTGCAATATTTTCCACCTTGTATATTATTGTTAATCAAGACCTAAATAAAAATTCTAACACTTAAATCAGATAATATGGACAACCTGATAGGAACACAATATTTTGATTGCTTTAATAACATGTCACAAAAATTAGTCTTTTGTGTATTTAATCAACCAACATAGATTAATTGGCCAGCAATGAGTGAATTTGATTCCTGATCTTATTCGTTCCTTCACCTCCGAACTCAAACTATGGTTCATAGACCATTAATGGAGTCATGACGGGGAAATCTACAGTGGATAAGTCCCTAAGTTGTCTCTATGGTTTCATTAGTTTTATGAGTCTTCCTTGACAGACTTGTTGGCGACTTCTCTCTTTCAAAACATTTTTCAATAAAACCCTTTACAATGAGGTAGTCAAATACGCGTTCATCCCGCGTAGGCGAATAAAAACACGCGTACAACTAGTGATACCATTAACGGTCCAATATCTACATCTATTGACAATCACCTCTCTACATGAAACAATAATCAGAATCCCGAAACAAATAAATCATTGCCACAGGCTAATTAGTTATCCTCAATTTACATTATCAAGTGATCAACATTTCAGCTAAAAAAATCATTAAAACACTGGACAAAGACACGAAACAGCTTAGGAACAATGGAGTAAAACGAAAGCATGAAGCAATCAACAAACACGAAAAAAGAGAGTCTAAAAATAGGACCTGAGTGTGCCAGCTGCTTAAGCAACTTCCACGACTGAGTCTCCCTCCAATTCTCCACAACTGCCTCCGTCTCCAACCCTTGAAGAACCTCCTTGAGCTCACGCTGAAAGTGATCAAGCAATGTAGGATAATGAGCACACACCTTCAAGCACACGGCTTCGAGACCGAGAGGCATCGGCACTACAGTTAGATAAGGCTGAGCCTCAATCAAAAACGTAACACCAGGTCCCATTCTCTCCTCTAACTCCTTGAACTCACCCCTCACCTCCGCCGCCGCAAACTCCGAAGCCATAGCTCTCATTGCTTGTCGTATCCACTTCACTACTGCCTTCCCTAAATCCCTCCTACCTAGTGGATCCCCATTTTGATGAACCCCCTTCTTCACACTCAAATTTTTCTTATTCGCCGGAATTTCTCTCCTTTTCTTTACTTCAACATTGCTACTGTTAATTCTCAAATTAGACGAGATTACACTAGGGATTCGAAGAGTTGCCGAACTCCCGAAAAACCTAGGTATAACGTTCCTTGCGGCTGGAATCGAACTCAGGACGCGTAGTTTTTCCGACGACAACGATGAAGAATTAGAACACACATAGTAACATACAACATCCATGTTTGATTGATTGATTGGATTGGATTGGATTGTTGATGATTTAGCGATAAAACTCCATTATGGCGAAATAAAGAAGGAGAAGTGGTTTTTAATTTATAATTAGGAGATAGAAAATGGAGAAGATATTTTGAATTTGTTTATTCCGCAAAGTAGTGGCTGGATTTTTTTCAGCGGGAAGAAATTGAGGGTTTGCGAAAGTGAAATGAGAATGACGAGACATGGTTTTACTGGTGACTAATAGTTGAGTTTGGAAAGTGGGTTGTGAGATTCTATTGTGCAGACGTGTTTAATTTGTGATCTACAAGTAGATTTGTGGGGATGGAGTGAACAAAACACCTTTCTTCTGTATGGCTGTTATGTGAAGAGAAACCATTCTTGACCATGAAGCCACGTCATCATCTCTGTCGACCAATTTCTCTGAAATTTAGCAAAAAAATGAAGATAATTCATTATCTGTAATTAAGAATGGAAACTTAGGTGATATTCAAGGACTGGAAATTTATCGAATACCGCGTTAGTTTTGGCCATGTTTATGAAATTGTTTGCTGAAAAGTAAAGTAAATCTCAATACATGATTTTGTAATGAGGTTATAGTATAGCATTTTTATGGTATTGGTAGGTGTTGGATGGTAACTACTTTCCCTCTCCTTCAACCCAAAAGAAAGGAGGCTGCAGGCTGTAGTTCTAGTTCATGAATGTTGTAACTCTGTAACTTACCCTTTACTTTCAGCATTATTTTCTTCCAACTCTGTATTTCTCCATGTTTTTACCTATGTTATGTAGGACCATGTGCGCACCATCACTCCATCAGTCGGGGACTGGTGTGGTGCTAAGAATAAGACTTGTTAATTTGTATTTTTTTTTTGAGGGGGTTGATTTGTATTATTAGTTGGTAAGATTTGAGATTCTCTAATGTTGTAAACTACTAAAATTAATACTCCCTTCATCCCACAATATAGTGTTTGGTTCCTTTTTTTCACGAGAATTAAGGCAAAAGGAATCTTGGTTATGCATTGGAAAGTAAAAGGATTAGTTAGTTAAGCTTAATAAAAAAAACCTAATTAATGTATTGTACACGAATAACAGTAAATGGCAACTGAAGAGTCATTAGATAAGTTACTCATTCATTAACTTTGTACAGCCTATTTACATTAACAATTTGACAGTGATCCTTGTATATACAAACTGACCAATGAGAGAACTTCTTATTGTTTTTGACAACCAATAGAATTTCAGAGTTAATGTTCACACGGATTATGCCTCAAATCTGAAAATTTGGAAGGAAAAAAATTTCCCTCCCAATTCGAAAAAAGGGGATTGATCATACTCTAACCCCTCAATATAAATACAGGGGTTCTTAAGTGATTAACGTACATCAAACACAACCTAAACACACTTTAAAAAAAACTTGTTCTCTGCTGCATCATTGCCTTTGATTTTCAATGGCTTCAGAATGGAATTTGAATGATGCATGGTCCCCTGATGATGATGCCAGTGACTATGAAGATTTTACTCAGAATATTGGAGGGCACTTGCAAGGTGATACCTTCGCAATTGATCTTAATGAGCAACTAGAGGGAACTGAGCAACAAGAGGGCGGTGAGCAACCAGTTGGCACTAACCAACCACCACAGCGAACACAAGGAGCTGGTCATCACAAGCGTCGCAGGCTCAGTTGTGAGGACAAGTTTCAGGTCCTTTGTTGGCTTCTTAACAGAACCAAAGAGGGGAAACTCAAATACGATTCTGTCACAATAGGGGCAACTGAGTTCAACCTATCAAAGAGATGTGTAAGCAATATTTGGAACACAGCAAAGAAATACACAGAAGCATTCAACAGGTGCAGTGTGGCAACCAAGTTACATCTCAGTGGAAGGAAGAGGATCCAGGTAACAAACACATATATCACACAGTTGTCCATGGGACAAAGATCATGCATTAGAGACCTCTCATCTATGTTAGGTGTATCAAAGAGTATAGTACATAGAATGATAAAAAGGGGTTTAATTAGGTCACATACTAATGCTCTTCACCCAGGATTAAAAGATGCAAATAAAGTAACAAGATTGCAATGGATATTGAATTTGTTAATTGGAAACACACCACAAATCATGAGAAAATATTACCCAATGTACGATTTTGTAGTCTTAGATGAGAAGTGGTTTTATCTAACCAACAAAACACAAAGAGTTTACTTAGCACAGAATGAGAAAGAGCAGTATAGCGCAGCAAGTTCAAGCAAATTTATACCTAAGGTAATGTTCACTGCTTGTGTTGCAAGACCTAGGTATAACAGTGTTGGGTAGGGGTGTTCATTTCGGATATCCGATCCGATCCGAAATTTCGGATATCCGAAAATTTCGGATCGGGAAAAATGCGATCCGAATCCGATCCGAAAAATTTCGGATCGGATCGGATATCCGAAAACTAAAAAAATTTGAAATTTTCAAAGGAAAAGTTCTTAAAATATGTTCCGGATCGGATCGGATCATCGGATATCCGACCTTAAAACGGATATTTTTGGATCGGATATCCGAAAAATACCGAAAAAATCCGAAAAATTCCCATATTTCGGATATTTTCGGATATCCGAAACTTTAAAAATCCGATCCGTATCCGATCCGAAAATTTTCGGATATCCGATCCGAAATATCCGAAAACTAAAAAAGCGGATCGGATATCCGAAAAATCGGATCGGATCGCCCGGATCGGATATTTTGAACACCCCTAGTGTTGGGGGAGTGCACTTTTGATGGGAAAATTGGTATCTTTCCATTTACATACCAAGAACCAGCCAAGAGATCCTCAAAAAACAAGGGTAAGGGGACTTTGGTTACAAACGTTGTTGAGTCAGTCAATCAATCAAAAAGTGACAAGAGATATGCTAATCAATCAAATAATTCCTGCCATTAAAGCAAAATGGGCACAAGATGGGGGACCAAAAACCATCTTTATTCAACAAGATAATGCTAAAGCTCACATCACCCAAGAGGATCCACAGTGGCAGCAGGTTTACTAGCAACATGGATTCACATTCATTTTGTTACAACAGCCTCCTAACAGTCCAGATCTCAATATATTAGATCTTGGATTTTTTAGGACTATACAGTCCTTAATGCATAAAAAAATGCCAAGAGATGTGGATAAGATGTTGGCGGCAGTCCATGATGCATTCCCTGAATTGGAGCCAAAAGCACTAAGCAATGTTTGGTTGACATTACAATATATCATGAATGAGATACTCAAATGTGGTAAGCAGCAAGTTCCGCAACAAAAGCGAAGCGAGCCTGGTGGGAATGACTATGACCTACCACATGTCAATAAGAAAAAATTGAAAGCACAAGGGAAGCTAGAAGAACAAGTGAAGGCACCCATGTGGGCTGTTGAAGAAGCATGAGAGAAGATAAGAGGAGGAGCATCAACTTCAGGGACAGGGGAAATGTAGGAGCATCAACATCAAGGACATGGGGGAGGTGCAAGGGCATCAAGTGCAGGGGCAGCGGGAGGTGCAGGGGCATCAACATCAGGGGCAGGGGATGAGATGGAGCAGTAAAACATGGGCATAAAGAAAAGCTCTTCATTTTGAATGTTTTTTTTTTTTTTGCTTTCTAAGTTTATGTTGGAAACATATTTTGAGTTCATCTATTGTATGGAAAGGTATCCTTAATGAAAGATTATCATTTTGTTTGCAACATGTTTTGTTAAGTTATAAAGATTGAAACATGTAACAAAAAAATTTGAAAAATTACTTAAGTTTAGTTATAAACCAAATTGATAAAGTAACAAAAAAAACAGTTAGCAAAAAAAAACCAATTTGATAAAGCTTTAAAGTTTGGTTAAGTTTAGTTAAAAACAAATTTGATAAAGTAACAAAAAAAACAAAGATTATAAACACATTAAGAATATTCTCAGAAGTCCCCAAGCATCATTGACACATGTAGCACAAACCATAAACTACCAAATGCCTCCTAAAAGTCAAGATGACTGGTGGCAGATTTGGTGTTTTAGTTTGTCTAAGCAATTGCTAAATGTGTCTCATTTTTGGTTTTTCATCATTGAATTTTGCAAAACTAAACCAAACAACCACAAGCCTCCAAAAAGTCATTCATGACTGGTGGCAATTTTGGTGTTCTGTTTGTGAGATGTGTTAAAAAAAATAAAGGGGACTGTCATCACAACACCCACACAAAACTAAACCACATATTCATGAGCATCACAACACCAACACCAAAAAAAGGGGACTATCATCACAACACCAACACAAATGCATGAGCATCACACACACACCTCACCTACAACAACATGAAAACTAAATCCCATAATCATGAGCATTACACACCTCAGTCACAACAACATGAAAACTAAACCACAGATTCATGAGCATCACAACACCAACACCAAAAAAAGGGGACTGTCATCACAACACCAACACCAACACAGATTCATGAGCATCACAACACCTCACTTACAATAACATGATAACTAAACCCCATAATCATGAGCATCACACACCTCAGTCACAACAACATCAAAACTAAACCACAGATTCATGAGCATCACAACACCAACACCAAAAAAAGGGGACTGTCATCACAACACCAACACCAACACAGATTCATGAGCATCACAACACCTCACTTACAACAACATGAAAACTAAACCCCATAATCATGAGCATCACACATCTCAGTCAAAACAACATCAAAACTAAACCAATTTGATAAGGGATATTATCTCAGATAACCCTGACTTATAGACCTTTTTCCCAAATAACCCTCACATATTATTTTTTTCTCAGATGACCCTAAACTTGTATTTTGTCATTAAACCTGACAGAATTGTTAACGGCGTTAACTTTGTTCAAACAACCCAACTTACTGCCTTTTTTTAAAAAATAAAAAAACCAAACTCATGTCTTTCTCTCTCTTGTTCTTCATCTCCTCTCAAACATTCATTAATGGCAAATGACAAAACGTTGACGAAATTAGGTGTGTATCCCAACTAAGCTTTATCCATTTTTCTTTTTTGAGAATTTTCATAATCAAGACTTTGATCAGAGGCAAAATAATATATGACTCATCCATCTTTACAAAGAAAAAAATGGATGGTAAAAGATCTAAAAAAGAGGAAGTGAAGGTCTTACTTACAATCTGAATGTTTGCATTAAATGCGTGGTCCTGAAATGTATGAGCACCACAACCAATAATACTTGATTTTATAACATTGATTGCTAGGAACATCAAAGGGTAGCCATCACTAAACCACACAACAACCTTACCAACCCAAAGTTGAAAGGAAGCTGGTTGAAATTTCACAAATGAAAATTGAAGATTGAAATCTGGAAAGAAAAGGGGGGCTCCAAGGGAGACCATCTCACGCACCAAGAACCCACACTCTTCGAAGAAGGAATTGAAGAAGCACGGCGCATCAACATCGAACACCAGCAGAACACAACTGGTGAACAAAAGAGCACGCACAACCGAAAATTGTGCTGAACCAAAGAATGGAACCAGTAGCCAAATCGACCCACCAACCAAAGAATGGAACTAAGCTTTATCCATTCATTACTCCATTCCATCTCACCCCATAAAACAGCCCAAAAATACCTCAACTTATCAAACATTCAAACCCAAAAACCACGAAATCAACCATTGTTAATCCTCCACAATTATAACCTTCTTCATATTATCTCTCCTCTCTCACAAAACTCAAAAACCCAGAAAAAAACGAGAAAAAACAACAACCCAAAATCATGTCTTCTCCTCAACAAAATCAAAACCCAACAAACCCATAAACTCAAACTCACCAGTTGAGAACTTTAATGGATTCACCAGTTACTGCGAGGTGCCTTTAATGGATTCACCAGTTGAGAGAGAGAGAGGGGTAGGTGAAGATCAACTTCCATGGAGGAAGAAGGGAGGTGAGAGAAAATGGTGGAAGGGAGGAAGAAGATCAAATTTTATGAGTACTTTTTTCCTTTTTACAGTAAGGATGAAGACATTAAAGAGTGGATGAATATTAAGAGAGAAAGGAAGGATGAATGTTTGAGAAGAGATGAAGAACAAGAGAGAGAAAGAGAAGAGATGAAGAACAAGAGAGAGAAAGAAGGATGTTTGTTTGAAAATAGTTAACACCGTTAACAATTCCGTCAGGTTTAATGACAAAAATCAAGTTCAGGGTTATTGGAGATAGGGCTGCCAAAGTCGGGGTTATATTGGAAAAAGGCCTATAAGTCGGGGTTATCTGAGATAATATCCCATTTGATAAAGCACGTCCTACTAATCACAACACCAAAACAAAACCAATACATCATGATAATCACACACAGCTTACACATAATAAACCGCAGCATCATCATCATAACATACATCTTATTACAAAATCAAATTAAACCACAGCATGCATTATCACCATAATCAAATCAAACCACATCTTATTCATCACCAAACCACAACATCATCATCAAAACACTAAACCAAATCCAACAATGCATAATTTACCAACACAACATTTCAATTATTCAAAATTAAACTAAGAAGAGTGCCAAGATACTTAGCTACAAGACTCAGCGTCACTGATTTCACCATTGATATTGCTAACACCAACTGTGGGATGATTTGGTGCAAATTCATCATCATTATCGTCACTGTCATCCTCTTTAGTATTTCCAGATTTTGGAACATCCAAAATTAGGGTTTTTACTGTTTTATTTTCTTCGGAACCATCATCATGATCCTCAAGAACTTCAGTCTTCTCAGATCTGGAAGATAGGATTTAACCACGAAGTTTTCTAGAATTAGGGCTAAAACTGTGAATACCTTTACAATCATTGCCCAGTTCACAGTATGGATTTTCTGAACAAGAGTAGGTGTCACTTGGAATATCATCTTTTGATGCATGTGAAAAATCGAAACTCATCTTCATAATCAGAGCAAGGGACTGAACAGGGGACTTATGATTTTTTTTGAAGGAAAAAAATCAAAAACCAATTTGATCTGAACTGTGGAAGCTTTCAAGCAAGTTCCATCGAAAAAAATTCAACTTAGATTTTTTCACATCTGGAATCAGGAAGGGGACAAATGCAAAATTTTTCGAAGAGAAAGATGCATTATAGAGGGAACTTACAGTAAATGAGATGAATAGAAGTGGATCGAAACAATTTCCAAGTAAACATAATCGTAAATTTCTTGAATGAAACTCAAGATGTGAACACTGGAAGAGAGAGATTGACCGAACATTTTAGGGTTTGTGTATGAACATAGTGGAGAAGAGAGGAAATGTCAAACATGTAGAGGAGAGAGAAAGAAACAACGGTTACCAAGTTGGTAAATGAGAGAATGGAGAAAGTAAGTGAGAGATTTAATGAGAGAGAAAATGGCGTGTAAACACAATCAAGATTCCACTATATGTCATTAATAGGGTACATTTCCACATGCTTAACCCAAGACAAAAGTGTAAATAAAAAAAGCCAATGAGGGTATTTTAGGCGGAATCTATGACTAAAAATATAACCAAGCACTATATTTTGGGACACCCGAAGAGGAAATGAAGCACTTTATTGTGGGACGGAGGGAGTAGTAGAAAAGTTGCTTATTGTCTAGTTATTTTTCTCATTATATGCATAATGGTGTTAGTGTTATGTCCAAATTATTTTGGAATAGTTTCAGAAACTTTTTACCTTTTAAAGCTGCTTTTTTCTTACTTTTTTCTCTCTCTATTTATTGACTGAAGTTACTGAAGTTTTATGGGGGAGTAAGAAATAATCTCTCTTACTATAAGTCCCTCAAATTATTACTTTTATAGGTTGTCACCGTGATTATTTGTTAATTTCTCTTTTACATGTTTAAGGATTGAGGGAATACTTTTATTATTTTGTTCCCTTTAACAAGTATATGCATCGGACTATTGGTGAAGATTCAGGCAGCAAGAAGATCACAAATGATTTATTAGGATTTACTTTTTACTCCTAGTAAGTAGTAACCTTTAAAGAACAATACTTGTAGCAGAGTAGGAGGGAAAGGGAAGAAGACCTATGAAATATCTATATTTGGGTTAAAAAAAGTATGCTTTGGGTATACATTGAAACATTCGGGTGTATAATAAAAAAAATTGGTAGATAATAGTTTGATATACCAAATTATTTCAATATCTTAAATGAGAAATTAGTTGAATTGAACGTTAACAACAAGTTACATAAAAGATGAAGGTACTTGACAAAAAGTTGTTAAAGTAGTCGGCACATATCAACTAGTTTAGCAACCGCGCTATGCATGTTTTATGAATTGAAATATTAATTTAGCTCAAAATCTAAAAAAAATCTAAAACTTATTTAATTTAATGTATAATATTTGATTTCTTTACATTCATTTATTAATTATTAGTTCTTTACAACATTAATTACTTGAAAATGGATCGTTAACATGATGTATTTATATACTGGTTCCAGTTAACAACGTCCCAATAATATTTCATACCCTCCACGTTACACCTATTTCACCCTTTTCCTCAGGCGAGTAATTAAGTCAGGAAGGGGCTTCAATTGCATCATTAACATTAGTATTGCCACTAAATTAGTCACCAAGGGATTTCTCTTTCTCAAAGGAAATATATTGTTGACCTGTTACATCAGTATGCAATGACTAATTGTAAATCGTTGAAGCTCCCTATGGAAAATTATGTGAAGCTCCTCTCTAATGCTTCCACATGCTTAGATCAACCAAAGACTCATATGTAAGCTCATCTACCTTACAAAAACAAGGCAAGGTATTGCTTACACTGTGCATGTATTGAGCCAATTTATGCAATCTCCTACTACAATTCACTTTCAAGCAGCAAAGAGGGTCTTGAGATATTTAATTGGCACAAAGAATCAAGGAATTCTCTTGGCTTCACAGTCTACAGCTCACCTTCAAGCCTATTGTGACAGTGATTGGGCAGGGCGTCCTAATACTAGAAGATCAACATATGGCTTCTGTATCTTGCTAGGTCAACCACATATTGCTTGGAAATCTAAAAAACAATATGTTGTAGCTAGATCTACTGCTGAAGTGGAGTGCAGATCTCTGGCCATGACTATATGTGAAGTAATGTGGGTGAAACAACTCTTGAGAGAGTTAGGTCTCAAGCATCTTGGCACCATTCCCATTTTTTGTGACAACCAAGTTGCTCTAGCCATTGCAGCTAATATTATTCACCATGAGAAGACTAAACATGTTGGCATTGACTGTCAGTTCATCAAGGAAAAGACTATGGAGGGTCAAGTTAATCCTACATATGTTCCTACTTCACAACAACTAGCTGATGTCTTCACAAAAGTTCTTACAATTGAACATCAGCCCTTTCTTCTTAGCAAGCTTGAAATTCATACCTCTCCTCCAGGCTTAAGGAGGAGTACTGTTGAAAGAGGTCCAGTGTCTATCTAGGCCCATGACCATTTTGTGTGCATACAATATACAAGCCTTGTAGTGTCATGTCCTTTCTTTTTTCTTTACTTGCTATCATTAAAGCTATATAGTGGAGGCATTCCTTGGTAGTTCATAGCCATTATCTTTGTTGTAGTAGGGTTGTAATTAAGTGAGCTACCTAGTGCTCCTCATATATATAGGCTAAGGAAGGAACTTTGTATCTCAAAATTGAGAGAGAAAGCTGTTGTTAGGTGCACATTGTAGCACATAATGATTCTTGCTCTGTTTGTTTTTCAACACTAATATTAAACAATCTCTATTATATATGGGAATACATAGGGAAAATCAAAAAATAGAAAAGGAAAAAAAAGGTAGATAACTAGCTGCTTCATTTAAACAAAAAAAGAGGGGAAAAAGTACCACATTTAAATTGAACAATAGTTTTTTGAAAAAATAAAATGCAAAGACAAATCTTCCTATTTTAACTTTTTAAACTTCTTATTTCATGTTATTAGACGCAATTACACATTTAATTTAATTTTTTATATGTTTTTGCGCCCATTACGTGCATATAAGGCTGGTATTATGGATGTCAACTAGCTTACTTGACTAAAGTCTGAAGAGGTAGTATCTAAGATTTGGGATCAAATTCCAAATAAATCATTTTTCCTTGTATCTCTCTCTACAAAAAAAAAAAGAATGTAGGCATGACGGAGGAAGAGAAGCATATTGACTGATTAAATCATTGTAATCACTCAACCCAATATGTCAAATAGGGTGAAATTGGGTTTGACCCACTTTTCATGTTATTCAGGTTTGGTTATTTTCGAAATTTGATAATTTCATATTATGACAAAAGCTTGGTCGTATTCGAATTTCAATAATCTATTTTATATAATAAAGCGTTAACCATTGAATCAAGTGATATCTAGTGTTAACAATTTAAAGTGAAATAGTATTAAACAAATAAAATAAATATAATTAGCTAAGTATAGCCCGGGCCTAAAAACTAGTTGGATAATTTTTATGGAGTACCTATGTGTTTTTTAGAATTCTATGTTGTACTCCTTATATTTTTTTTGTTCTACATAGTACCCTAGCTTCAAGTTTTTAAGTTTTCCCTATGGTATCCCTATTATTTCTTATTCATTACGGACGTTAATGTGAAGAGGTAACGACCCACCAACTTCGTCATTATTATATTGAAACCCCATGAACTCCAAACTTATGCTTCTAGATCCTTTCATCTTCTAACGAAATTATGCAAATTTAAAGAAGCACCAATGAGGCAATGAACCTATAGGTCGAATTTTGTCGGAAATTTTTCCCTCCATATGTTGGAAAGTAAAGAAACTAACATTCAATTTAACGTTGACTTAACATAAGGGTACCATAGAGAAAACTTTTAAAGTTTAAAGGGTACTATATAGAATAAAAAAAATATAAGGGACACAACTAGAATTTTAAAAAACACTGGATACCCATAGGAAAATCCAATTAGTTTCATATAAAACCATTTGGCTTGCGTCCGTCCAACCATACTGATAAGCGCGTAATATGTTATATTTTTACTCCATAATTTTAGTCTTATATTTGTCTTTTATATATTATTTTTATATTTTTACCAACTTTTATTCGTAGTGGGTTGTTTATATTCTTATTATATTTTATTGATTATTTAGCTTAAATAGTGTATTATTTTTGTTATAGGTATTTTACCATCTCACATTGGAAGAGGAAGATCACAAAAATAATCAAGAAAAGAAATAGACTAAAAGAAAGAAGAAAAGAAGAGGAAGGAAGCCCATTTAATCACGTGAGCATTGTTTTTAAGTGAGCAAAACCCTCATCATCTTCTATCTTCCTAATTCATCAGTAGGCAGCACAGAGTCCTCATTCCTCCTTCATTCTCGCACTACGCGCATCACACGCACAAGAAGATGAGATTTCATCTTCTTTTCATCCAAATTTTGTGGCAATTTCTATCATATTCCCATATCTATTGGGATATATATATATTTACCCATATTTTCACGCGAAAAGGGGGACACACGCATATACAGAGAAGTTCTTGAGAGTGAAGAAAACAAGCGGGTTCATCCAAGATCGAGCGATTGGTAGGGATTGAAGAAGTATTGCGTTTGCGGAAGCGAATTGAGGGCAGCGACTGCGTTAGTTCGGTTCTACATTCATGAGTTTTCTCCCTTCTACTTTCAATTAGTTGTTCTTGTGATTGAACTTGATTCTATCTGAATTTATTCATGATTTCAGTTTCTTATATCTCTATTATTTGAGTCTAATTGGTTAACGCTGAGTTGACTGAATTTAATTATTTAATTTAGCATTTATACAGTTCATACTATTGTTGGTTAATTGTGAAATTTGATATCTTTACTTGTAATTGGACGCAATTAGTTGTTGAGATACTCAAATTGTGCTATATGACTATTAGGCGCGGTGTTTAATAGTTGGATAGGGAGGACGACTTGAGATTAATAAGAGTGAGCGGCTCATCTTAATATTCTTAAGTGTATGAATTGTGCTAATAAAACAAGTTTATTAGGATTGGATTTGTCTTAGCAAGATTCTAGGTTTTTAGTGAGTAAGACAAGAATTGATCGCGGCGATAATTCACCAATCTAAGTGCTAAGTTAACTACTAAAGTGGTCTCAATTATAAAGGTTAAGAAGCTAAATTATGACTAAACATTCTATGATCGAATTGGGAATTAATAGAGTTTGTGTGCTGTCACTTGTAATTAGTAGTTTAGTAGTAGTTTTAATTTTAATTAGTCTAAGCAGTTGGTTACAACCGAAACCCCCTTAATCGTACATATGTGAATAGTGTAAATAGTGTAAAGTCGTATATAATATATATTTTTTCACTTAGTTGTATATTTGAGTTTAGGAAGTTAATAATCTTCTCGTGGGATCGACCCTTTCTTACCCTTTTACTAGTTATAAATATTTTTGAAGGTTTAAGTTAGGTTTTTAATTTTATACGGTAAACGACACGTATCACATACCTATATATAGGTGTGGCTGCGCGCACGTTTTAGTCTGTCAACTTATTTTCAAAAGATCATATCTCACTCGTCTCTCATTAGAATTGAGCTTTTGACTAGGCTTTGGAAAGCTATCAAGCCAAATTTTCATTTTCAATTGGAATCTTCCAAAGATATTGAGTGTATTGTGAGATATGCCTTATGAAGTTTACCCTTGTGCACAAACCCTTATAAATAAGAGTTACTCTTATGAGCAAATGGAGTTACTTGTATGAATATGTGGTTACTAACAATAAAAGAGTGTTACTCTTATAAAAAAATGTGGTTACTTTTATAGCAAAAGGGAATACTAATCATTTCACTCTTATGAACGGATGAGGTTACTCGAATGAAAATATGGGGTTACTTTTGTGAACAATTGGCGTTACTCGTGCAATTACATATGGTAATCGTATGACTGAATGAGGTTACTCTTATAAACGAATAAGATTACTCGTATGAACAAAAGGGTTACTTTTGTGAATTAATGGGGTTACTTGTTTGAATAAATGGAGTTACTAATCAATTTACTCTTGTGAATGAGAAACTAATCAGTTTATTCTTATGAATGAATGGGGTTACTCGTTTGAATAAACGTGGTTACTTTTGAGAACAATTGGGGTTATTCGTATGATTATATGAGGTTACTCTTATAAATAAATGAAGTTAGTAGTTGAATAAATGAGGTTACTCATAGATTAGATTACAGTACTTGTATGACTAACTGAAAAAATGAAAAACTAATCAATTTACATTTATGAATGTAAGGGGTTACTCGTTTGAATAAATGTGGTATACTTTTGTGAATAATTGGAGGTTACTCGTATGATTAAATGAGGTTACTCGGATAAATAAATGAGGTTGCTAGTATGAATAAATGAGGTTACTCATAAAATTAAACGAGTTTTCTCATAGTTTAAACTACATTACTTGTATGACTAAACGAGAAAATGAGAAACTAATCAATTTACTCTTACGAATGAAAGGGGTTATTGGTTTGAATAAATGCAGTTACTTTTGTGAACATTTGGAGGTTACTCGTATAATTAAATGAGGTTACTAATCTCTATTATATATGGCAACAGGGAGGGGACACGAACAATAGAAAAAGAAAAAAAAAAGATGTAACTACATAATAAATTAAAAATAAAATAAAAATATAAAAAAAGCACAACAAAAAAAATCAGTAAAATTTTACAATACAGTCAATTATTCCATCTCAACAAAAATCAATGATTTAGTGGGATAAACTAATTAAAAATTTAAAATTCTCGGATTTATTAGATATAATTATTAGCAATTAATTAAATTTTGTACATATTTTCGCACGCATCGTGTGCGTATAAGGCTAGTATACATAAATGAGGTTACTAGTTGAATAAATTGGGTTACTCATAAGATTAAAAAGGTAACTCTAAGATTAAACGAGGTTACTCATAGATTAAACGACATTACTTGTATGACTAAACGAGAAAATAAGAAACTAATCAATTTATGAATTAATGGGGTTACTCGATTGAATAAATGCAGTTACTTTTGTGAACAATTGGGGTTACTCGTATGATTAAATAAGGTTACTAGAATAAATAAATGAGGTTACTAGTATGAATAAATAGGGTTACTCATAAGATTAAACAAAGTTACTAATTGGTTAAACGATATTATTTGTATGACTAAACGAGGTTACTCGTATGATTTAAACGAGGTTACTTGTATAATATTTTTAAGGTTAGGATTCTTTAACTCGACGAAAGCAACTCTGAATCTTGTGAAATTTTTGACACGGACTAGATCCAGATGTTATAAGTATTCTGTAAAAATTCATGCAAAAATTCAATCCAAGTAGATTGCAGTTATCGTTTTACTCCAACTGGTCCAGTTTCCAGCGATTTCATACCAACTTCAAATTTTTTCTTCAAAAGCATACCAATTCAACTCAAAACTTTATGAAAATTTAAAACATTAAACTAAACAGAGAGTAGTACAATTTAGGCTCAAGAAACTCCAAAAAAGTCGAAGTATGCTAGGAGAACGAAGATTTCAAAGTTCACCTTAATTTTGTGCGAATCTCAACAAAAACAACTCAAAATCCTTTAACATTTTGACATGAACTAGATCTAGGAACTTAGTTAAGATTTCACGCATAAATTCAATACCACTACATCGCAGTTATCGTTTTACTCCAACTGGTCCAGTTTCCAGCGATTTCATACCAACTTTAAACGTCCGCTTCAAAACCATATCAAATCAACTCGAAACTTTATGAAATTTTATTACGTTAAACTAAACAAGGAGCAGTACAGTTTAGACTTAAGAAACTCCAAAAAAGTTGAAGTATGCTAGGAGAATGAATGTTCAAAGTTCACCTTAATTCTGTGTGAATCTAGGCAGCAAATAAGGAGTGTTTCCCTTGGATCTTAGGCAGAGCTAGCGAGTATTCGAGCCATGAAGAAAATGGAAAACCATGAGGCTATGAGAGACAAGAGAGAGATAATAAAATCATGTGAAACATAGAGGAAGTAGAGATGAGCTTTATATAGGTCGGCCACACCTGTAAATATAGTTGTGGGCCTTGTGGCTGACCATATATAAGAATTTGTGCATATAAAAACTAGGAAAATTCTATATGGTGACCCTCAACTTTTTTAAATTCTATTTGATAGACAACTTTTATCTTTTCTCTATTTGGTAACCCTCTACTTTACTTTTTGTATTTTCTTTGACCTTATTACATTTTAAAATTATTTTTTTAAATAAAAACTGATTTTTTAATTACAAAAACTGATTTTAAAATGAAAAAAAAACTCAACCCCCCACCATAACCACCCTTCTTACCACCCCTCTCCTCCCCTAGCCCTAACCCTGACTCACCAGGCAACTCCTCCCCCCAGACCTTCGACAAACCCCCCTACACCCTGACCCTCCGACAAACCCCTCCTCGAACCTCTTAACTTAGCATCTCTCCAACATAACCACCCATCCCGCTGCTCCACCATAACCAGTCATCTCTCCGCCATAACCACCCATCCTGCTCCCCTTTTCTGCTCGTTGCCACCACTTGTGGCTAACTTAGCCCCCGAAAACCGATCCCGACGCCACCCCTTGCACCCCCTCATTTCCCTTCCTCATCCCTCGAAATTTTTTTCAACAAGATCTGAACTTGTTGAATTAAAGTGATTGGTACCTCGTACTTCAGGCGCTGCAGCGAGACAGAGGAAGAGTGGTTTGATGAGGGAGGAAGGTAAGTGAGGATGAATGGGGGTTTGGTTTTCGGGGCCGGGAGAGGGTGAGAATGGTTGGGGGAAGGGGGTTAGACTGGGGTACACTAGGGTGGGGGTGGCCGGGTATCGCCGAAGGAGGGGTGGCTTTTTCACGGTATTGTTTAGAGGGTGAGGGAGGGGGTTTCCGGAGGACCAACGTTCGGGGGGGGAGTGGGGTCCGGGAAGGTCGGGGTTGGGCTAGGGGAGGGGAAAGGAGGGTGGGATGGGTGGTTATGGTGGGAGATGGTTTGGGTTTTTATTTAATTCTTAAATCAGTTTTTTGTAATTGAAAAATCAGTTTTTTAATTAAAAAATGATTTTAAACTGCAATAAGGTTAAAGAAAATAAAAAAATAGAGTTGAGGGTTACCAAATAGAGGAAAGATAAAAATTAACTACCAAATAGAATTTAAAAAAGTTGAGGGTCACCATATAAAATCTGGATTGCTAAACGACGCCCTAGGATTTCCTAGTAACGCCCTAAATACATATAATATAATGTATTTTCTCATTTTCTCCCCTTCTTCCTTCACTTTCCCTCCCCATCTTCTTCCACATCACCACTGGGCACCCGTGCCGACACACCACCACCGCCGCACCACCGCCGCCACACTGCTACTGGCGTCGCACCACCACCGACACACCACCACCGCCGTACCGCCACCACATTATCACCCTCACCCTTCTTCTCTCCTCTGTTTTCTACGATTTACAATGAAAAGAATTCAAAAAAAAAAAAAGGGAGGCGTCCATGGCGGGCGCTCCACCATGTGGTGGAGCCGCCGCCATGGACGCCTCTCCATATTTATTTTAAAAAAATTCAAAAAAAAAAGAAGGCGTCCACCATGGACGCCCCACCACCGGTGGAGGCGTCCATGGCGGGCGCTCCACCCACGAGGTGAGGCGCCGCCAAGGACGCCTCCACCGGTGGTGGGGCATCCATGGTGGACGCCTCCCCATATATTTTTTTTAATTTCAGTCTCCTTGTCCATGGTGGTTTTAATTTGTTTAGGATTCGAGTCTCCTGATTGTGTTCAGGGGAATAGGAAGGTTTTGTTTGGTTTGAATGAGGAGTTTTTGAAATTGGAGAAGAAGATGGTGGTGGTGGTGTGGCGGGGAAGTGAGCTTTTGAAATTGGAGAAGAAGATGGTGGTGGTGGTGTGGCGGGAAGTGCTGTTTTGAAATTGGAGGAGGGGTTAGGGAAGTGAGTCAAGGGGAGGAGAGAGAAAATAAATGCAAGTATACAAATACGGTATAAAAATACTGTATTTAGGGCGTTACTAGGATATTAAAGTTTATCGAGTCCATTTTCTGAGTCATTGTGTGGTAAAATTTTGGGAGGCATTTCAAAAGTTGTTTTTATCCTATCATTTCTTCACATTCTCACACTCTCACTTCTCTTACCATTTCCCGCTGAAAAAACCCTCTTGTTGCAGGCCCTTCCTTCATCCACTCTCTTCTGAAGTTGCTTACAAAATGATGAAACTAGCCACCATTTTCAAGTCCAGGTTTCTATATACTCTTCTTCTAACTCACCATTTCCATCGTTTCATTATTTCAATTAGGGTTTTTTCGCTGAATTTTATTTTATTTTATTTTCTTCTCCTTCCAATCGTATATGTAATTTGGATTTTACTCCTTATCTACTGCCGTTATTAGGGTTTTGAGTTCCTTTTTTGTTGTAAAATTATTCGTTAATGAGACTAGACTTCCGGTAATCGATGTTACATTTCTGTGTTTTTGTTTAGCATGGATTTTATAATTCTGCAGCTTGACTAGATAAGTACAACTCATGTGAATTTTTAGCGGGTGATTTTGTGTATTCTCTCTCCTACACAAGGATATAAAAGACCTGGAATTAATCAAATGTTGCGGTAGTTTTGGTCATGTTTATGAAATTGTTTGCTGAAAAATAAATTTCAATACATGATTTTGTAATGAGATTATAGTATAGGACTTTTTATGGTAGGGGTTGGATGGTAACTAGTGCAAGAAGCTGCGTGAGGGGTTTGTAAATTGTACTTGCGCTTGTGAAGACTAGTTAATTATTGCCTAGAACGATCAAAGAAAAGCATTTTCTTCTAATGTTAGGGATTTATATGTTTATAAATGAGGACTCTAAAGTAGAAAAATCAAATTGCTTTCTTCATCTTATTGCGTTTTTTTCTTCTTAAAACAAGGGGCAATGTATCCGGGCAACTTCTTAACCGGTATAATGCCACTCAAGATCTCTTTGGCTTGCATGCTTCGATGAGCTGTGCTGGCATCTCTACAGTTGAACAGAAGAGTTTCACCAATGGTAATGGCAATATTGTGTAGTTCTCTTTTTATTTTTTCTGGAATTTAATTGTTGCACAATTTTATTGCTTATAGTGTCTCATGTCTTTGGGATGTGTCTTCTATTATGCAGATCGTATCTTTGCCGCTTACTCTGTGTACAAGGGCAAAGCGGCACTCTCTGCTGAGCCTGTTCCACCAAAATTTAGTACAGTTAATGTATGAATATAAGCTGTTGACCATTCTTGATATAGTTGGTTCTTTGTTTATGATAATAGATTTGCTTGATCTTTTTTCTTTTGTGCAGTCTGGAGGTATGAGAGTTAAGCGTCAAGGTTTCATTATGTTGTCCTTTTCTCCTTCTGTGGGAGAGCGCAAGTACGACTGGCAGAGGAAGCAGGTAAAGATTACTTGTTCCGCTTGTCTTATGAACATATGACTTCTGGCATATATACCCGACACCTCCCCACCAAGATGTGGTCTCCTCAATTAACATCATATGTTAAGATAACCTATTTTATTTTCCTTCCTGTAGCCCTTACGTTTAAAATGGACCATAGTAATTGTATTTATAGAAAGGATGAATAAATGTAGTACATGTTTCCTAGCTTCCAGTCTTCTTATAGTTGTATTACCTGAAAGGCTGGAATACAAGTATCTTTATTGAATGTCTTTTGAAAATGCTGATTGTATATGTGTCCTTCCTATATATTGGATTTCAGTCACCCACACTACTATATGATGATTGATTTCTTTGATTGTGTATATGATATCTTGCATCATTTGACCCAGTTTCCTCAGTTATCATCATAGGAGAGATGCCTATTTTTGGGGAAGCGATTAAGAGCGGAACAGGTTTTCAATTGCGATTATGATTATGATCATGGCGATGGTTGCACATTGTGGAAGCAATATTAATTGTTGTGTCTTGCAAATTTCATTGATGCAACATGATTTTATATCATTCGTATTTACCATTTTAGCCTTTTATTAGTTTGTCAGCTTTGTATCAATGGACTATCTTTTACAACTTGGCCACTTAGGAAATATAGTTCGATATACAAGTATACAACCAACTTTTGAAATGAATCATAGTGTCTATATTCTGTTGATAAATCAAAGGGGAGGGTATAGATATACCAATTTTTCCTATCTTCTCATACTCTTTTAATGGAGGTACTTATGGCAGAACGGGCCGATTTGGTCGAAATATGATACTTTCATTCTGCTCTACTCATTGTCTCCTGGTCCAATTGTTTGGACGCTGAGAGGTGCGGCACACTCTTACCTTTTCTGGGTGTAAGGGTGCAAATCTACTACGTAACAGGCACAAGCGAGGATTTCATTCGTGCAATAGGACATTCTTGCCTATTGTCAACAAGAGCTCGAGTCTGGCATCGGTTTCTGAGACGACGAAAGCAGAACTTTGGGGGTTGGACAGACTTAAGACTAGTGTAATGCCAAGTTTAAGGTTACAAAATAATATCAGAGCAAGATGTATAGTTGGGATCTCATTTATCACTACCCTACAAAGGGCTTAAATGATGGATAGTTGTTTTACCCAAGACTGAAACAACAATAACATAATAATGCATGTAAACTAGCATACTTAAAGGGCCTAGAGAAACAAGAAAATAAACTTACAAAACATGAAGCTAAGCATCAAAATCAGAAGGACAAGACATTATGACGAAGGAAAGAGGGGATTTTAATTCCTAACACATTTGACACTGTTTGTATCATGTATTACACAAAGTTATATGTTTAGTTTCTTGGTTTCTGTTCTAAGTGAACTAAAGTCTCCCGGCTCTCTTTTGTTACTCTTCTACCATCTTTATGGGTTGACTAGTATCCTTTGTTCTGATTCTTCAGGTGTTTGCTTTGTCAGCCACAGAAGTTGGTTCTTTGATTGCGTTGGGTCCTACTGGTTCTTGTGAATTCTTCCATGATCCTGCTATGCAGACAAGGTTTTTTCCCCTCTTAAAACTGTATTTTTATCATGGTTTGCATGATTGCATCACGTAAATAGTCCTTGTATATGATTATGGCAGTAATGCTGGTCAAGTGCGCAAGAGCTTGTCAATTAGAGCAAATACAGATGGTTCTGGTTATTTCATGTCTTTAAGTAAGTCCAGTTTCTACTATATCTCTACCATCTAATTCCTACAAGTTTAGGTTAGCTGTAGATGAACATCTTTTGGCTTTCTGATTTCTCTTTAATTGAAGTTCAAATCAGGAGAGATTTACTAGAGGAAAAGTTATAGATGGTAGTTTTTGAATTATTTTCTTTTGCAAAAGGTACTATATACCAAACTATAAGCCACATTTCTAATTTTGTTCGTCCCTGAAACAATAGGCCTCTTTCTAAATTGAGTAACTTAAACTTTGAACATCCTCATGTTACTAAAAAACCGGTGATATTCTTACATGTATTTAGAAAAAGACTATTGGTATGGCGGAGATTGATTAATTTTAACAGTGATATATAGTTCTGGCACTTTTGCTAAATCCCTTTAAATTGACCTCAATGTGACTTGTTTGTGTTGGAAAAGATTTAAAGGTTGCTTCCAGAAAGTCATATATTTGATGTAGTTTATCCTCACTTGCAACAGCGTATCAGGATCCTGCTTGTCTAGTCATTTGATCTTTCTGTTTTTTCGCTTTTCTAGGCGTTAACAACAGCATATCGAAGACCAATGAGCGCTTTACTGTTCCCGTGACAAGTGCTGAATTTGCTGTCATGCGCACGTCATTTAGTGTATGAGATCTGAACCCTTTCTGTAAAATAGTTTGCAATTATCTAATTTTTTTTTTTTTTTGGGTCGGGGATTAAGGCAACTTTGGTCGATTTATATCTTATCTGTTCTAACAGAATATTGCACAATCCTCATCTACAAATTTATTGCTTGCTTTAAAATGTCCAAAGAATGATTAGCAAATCTCATTTAGAACAATAATATGTTGATGGGTGTTTGCTCATTACATGTAAAGATTTAACTTGAAAATTGACCTTTAACAATCCTTGTCACCATTGCTTGCTTTTATTCAGTATCCTGTCCATGAAATTTGTTTGATGAGAGGCAGCATGATGTGTCCTATCTCTTTTTAACAACAGACTGTACTAAGTTTACCTTGTTAGGGTATTAAACACTCGTGTTCTCCTCGTCTTATTTGAGGATGGAGTATGTATATATATATATATATATATATATATATATATATATATATATATATATATAGAAGTGAGTTCATATGAGAATGCATACTTACATGAGGAATGAGAATGGATTTTACGCGCTATAACTCTAATGAACAAGTGATGTAACTCTAATGAAAAAGTGATGTAACTCCAAAAAAATAAAATATTAGAAAAAAAAATTTCAAAACAAATTTTTTTTTAAGGCTTGAAGTTTTTTCGGGGGTATAACTCTAATGTACAAGTGTTGTAACTCTAATCCAATCGTGTGGTTGAGATTCATTCTCATTTCTCATGTAAGAGGCATTCTCATTTCTCATGTAAGAGGCATTCTCATGTGATCCTGCCCCCATATATATATATATATATATAGGTGATGTGTCATGTGTGATCCATGATTTATGCATCAAGTGTACAATTTCACTTCATAAGGGATTGTTCTGGATATTGACATTTAAAACCTAATGATAAAGGTCAGCAAGACGGGGAGAATTAAAGCCATGGCATTTTCATTGTAGATGTTATATTGTATCCTTGCACCTAACACCAGCAGCTTTTGGTAATGCACATTAGTTAAAACACATTAGGCATAAAATTTTCCGCCTCTGTGCTTTAACCTTTTCTTTTTTATTGTGTATCTTTTCTTGTAATACTTACCGACCTTAGACTCAATTTTGACTCGAAAAGGAACGCGTGGTAAACTTGAACAAATTTTGTGATGCCCAAAATAACCCGACCCGGTATTGACCCTAGCCAATATCAACTAACATTAATGTTATACTTATAACTCTAAATATGTACTCCCTCCTTTTTATTTTGTTTTTGTATTCCCCATCGGGAAATTTCAATATGTTGTCCTATTTTGAATCCTTCCATACATAGAGTAATTTTATGATTTAAATCCCCATTGGTTTTAAGCTGCAATAAATATGTTCACACTATTCAATAGTCATTTCTTACTCTTTTACCCCTCAAACTTTATTGGTTGCCTAACATTGATTAACTCAAAGAGCTAAAATCTTTATTTTTAATTAATTCAATATTATCTAAAATAGTCGAATCTTGTTTATTTTTTAAGTTGCATTGGCTTCTCCCCTGATTCCAAATAGGAACAACAAAAGAAAACGGAGGGAGTAATAAACCCAAACAATAATATATTACTCCATCTGTTCTGTTTTGTTCTTCCTATTTGGAATCTTTTCAAGAGATAAAAAAAATCAAACTAGGAAGATCAAAAGAGAACCGAGGGAGTAATATATTCCTTTCATTCTTTTTTAGTTGCAAGTTGCGACGCTTTGTCTATTAATATCTATAGTTGGAATTTATTGAAAGTTCATATCTTAAAAACATCTATTGAGACAAATATAACAAGATCCCACTTTACTATGTTCTTTCTTACCTATAAGTATCAAAGCTGGTCAAAGTGGAATATGGGAATAGTTTAAAATTCAAACTATCGCAACTTAAAAAGAACAAAGAAAGTGTATATATACCTGATTTTAAATTGAAAATCTAAATGTTGAAAACTCAAAATTGACCCGACCTAGAAATTGTAGACACGAATCAAACAGGAACAGACTCGACGCAAACCCAAACAAAAAAGAAGAATAGACTTGAAATAACCTAACCGGAACCATTCTCAAGGACTTGATTGCCACCTCTAATCTTATCCATGAAATTAGCCTATGTTGGTTAATTGGTGTTAGTAGGGTCAGGTTTGGAAGAGGGGGGGGCGTGAAGAAGTTGTGTAAATATTACTGGGAGACTCGTACTTCTTGTTTATCTCATCCATTGTCATCCGCTTTGTAAATTTTTTTTATGGGTTTTGTCTATCAACTTTTAGTTTGATCTTTTAGCAATCTAATTGGACTTGCTTCGGATAGTTTCTTGCCAACAATACATCACAATCTCAAAGATAGGAGGTACCCAGTAGTAGGCTAGTAGCCTAGTGGCCTCTAGTCAATTTGAAGAAACCACTAACAAGAAGTTATAGGATTTTTTCATCTCATTTTATTTTTCTTAATATGAATTTTATGCTGGTAATAGTTAGCACTAACGAACAATTTCGAGGTCCTGGTTAGAATTTTGGTTATTTGGTTGGAGAATCAACAATTTGAGGTGTAAAATTTCCCCCCTTTCTTTATTGCTCGTTTAGAGGCCGTGTAAAGAAACCAATTTTCTCACCCTCATGAATGTCTCTTCTGCCTCCTTCAAGTCTATCCCTTGAACCAAATTACTCCTTTCTCTCCAGTAATATATCTTTTGCATGTGATCTGGGCATGGTGGGGTTAAGAAAATTTGAGACGTGGTCACTTGAGCTCCAAGCCCCGTGGGCATATTCCTTAAAAGAAAAAAGTTGCAGTATTTGATATTGCTCGTCAATTTGGTGGCTTCATGTCTAGCTGCTTGCAACTATTTTGTTGGCATGTATAATTGTCGATGTATGTGGGTTGTTTTTGTAGTTTGCATTGCCCCACATTATGGGTTGGGATCGATTAACCAGCCAGCTGCCCAATCTGAATGAGCAAAATTCAATGAATGCTGGTCTGCGGAGCTCAAATTCAATGAAAGCCGGTCAGCGGAGCTCAAATTCAATGAAAGCCGGTCTGGGGAGCTCAAATTCAGAATGGGACAAATGAACTGAGACACAGCGGACTGATGAGGTTTGGTTCTTGCCTGGAAATACCTATTGAGCTTTCTTTTTGTCAGCACCAGAAAAATGCAAAGAAGACTTTGTTAGAGGTATCGAAGGGTGCTAGTTTATATTTAATGTACTTAATATTCTTGCCTCCTGTATGTAGGAGCTTGAGTTTGGAGTCTGATGGAGCTATTAGTATGCTAACTCATTCTCCTTCACTGAGGTTTGTAGCCCAATATCTGGGTGGTGGATAAAAAGTAGTGTATGTGTAAGGTTGAGGTGTGAATTTTGGGCGTTTGAAGGATAAACAATTATAAATTATTTGTCTTGTCCATTGACTCTTATAGTCTTATTGAATAAGAAAAAGTTTTAACAGCAAATTGTTTGTTATCAAACAAGAGAGAGGGCATCTAAGTAATTTCTTTTACATGGGCTTCACTCTCCATCACCTCTCTTGTTTGGTAATTGTTACCAAGTTGTTTAACCATAATAATATATTAAGAATGAAAGGAAAAATGAAGTCTTCTTTCTTTATTTTAGAGGGTTTAACAATGCAGAAATTAAAAGTTAAATGCGAAATTCGAATGAGTTTACATTGACCAAGAAACAAAGTCTATTTGTGCATGTACTCCCGAAAGGCATATGGAATTCTATAGGAGAATTCTTGTTGAAAGTCGAACTCTATTGTCGTTAGTTTCTCCAAAAGTGGAAATATGATTTGGATAACTTTACTTAGATATGCTATGCTCTAAGCTATGTATAAATCTAGCTACATAACTTCTTCGATCATATTGCGTTACGAGTGACATTTTATTGTAGGTTTGGCACAAATTTAGGTTGTTTTTTTTCGGTGTAACTTGTGTTGGCTTATTCTTTCCATGCACGACTTGTAGCTTTGAGTCTTTGAGGTGTTCATAAATATTACTGTACATTCTTGAACCTGTAAGGCTGTAACGCACAAAAAGCGGTGGTAGTGACGGTGCCTTTGTGTCTCGATTTGGTTAGGCATAACCCATAGCACGATATAGGTTGTGTTGGTGTGGCGAAGGCTAGAACCAAGCGTGACATTGCATTTGTGGTCTATAAGTTAATTTTTATAAATCCTATAGGACCAAGATTGTGAATTTTTTTCCATAGGAGGATGTGGAAACACGAAATGATGCGTGCACTCAATTTAATGAGATCCACCCAAAGCTGAAAGTAAATGAGAGGAAGTTGTAGGAAACTATAGTCAAAGGAAAAGCTTTAGGGGACAATTGAAGAAATGAAGAATGCAATTTAGTTCTTAATGCTAAAAAATCGAAAGTATGGAAGGGGTGAAAGTTTTGCTACCATTGTATAGGTATTGTCATGGACTCATGGGTAGTATGCAACTTAATTTTCTTAAACATGTGTCCAGTGGCGGAGCCAGCTAGGACTATGGGGTGCACATGCACCCCCAATTTTTTCAAAAGAATTAAAGTTTTTCGTGTAAAAATTTGATTTGTGCCAAACGCGGTACAATGCGCTCAACACAAAGCTTACGCGCCGAACACGTAGATCCCTCAATGCACGCAATACTATCGCGACTCGTGCAAAGTGTCTGAAGAATAACGCTTATAAACTATCCGCACCACATTGTAACAATAAAAGCTATTTGGTCTGGTGGTTTGTTGGGCTGGGTAAGCTTTTTCACCCTTGATGTAGCAAGTTCAATTCTTGTGAACAACATTTCAGCTCTCGTTTTCTTTTCCTTTGTTTTTTCGGTCAAATCCTGAATTCGTCACTGTGCACTCCAAATTTAAAATCCTGGCTCCGCCACTGCATGTGTCGGTTGACGATTTAGGTAAATAAGGGGAGGGGCTGCTTAAGGTTTCTTGTAATGTATTGGTTATGAATCTATCTATAGATGATGTTGCACATAATTGTTCTTGGCAAGACTTTCTCCGTTCCATAATATAAGTCATGTTTTCTTTTGCATAGTTTCCAAGACGTATTTTTTATCTTCGATATCTTCAATTCCGTACTAATAAAAAAATATAAAAAGTTGATATTATGAAAGTACATATTAAGACAAATCCAACAAGATCCCACTTGACTATGTTTTTTCTTACATAATTGTGAGAGAAGTTTTTTATCAAAGTTGGTTGATAAATAGTGCTCAAATGAGAAATGGGGCATGCATGTATAAAAAATGATACCACGTCCCAATAAAATTAAATAAAAATGAAAAAACAACCAATTAAATAATGACACGTGTCCCAATAAGTACCACGTCAACTAGTAACCTCCTACAACAAGTGAACAACCGGTTATGACCTACCTGGCGATTTTTTTTAAAAAGTTTGATATATATAATAATCGAAAGTTTGTATTATTGCGGGAGAAGCGGCCTAAATTTGTATTATTCTAGTTAAAAAATCCATATTTGTATTGTTTTTTTTGAGTGGATTGCTTACGCATTCAAAATTTTATTATGAATGATATCACACCTCTCCTATTTCTATTAAAAAAAAATTATATATAATAGTCACTCTGATAAAAAAACAATCAGGTGAGATTATGATTTACAAGAACCAAAATGGTAATGAAGCTTAGTTGCTTCAAATCATATCCTTAAACTGCCATCTCTTACCGTCTAAAAAAGAAAGAAAAACTGCCATCTGGATTCTAGCCCATCACTTTCAGACTTTCAGCTATCAAATTTCATTTGCTTTTGACTTCATCTCGGATCTCAGATCAACAATATTTTGTCTCTCCACCCAATTGAGTTAGTACCAGAGTTATATCAAATGCGAATTCCAAGATTAGGTTTGTGTTCTTGGGTCAACAACAAGATCGTTGAACCCCTTCTCCAAATTTTACGGAGGTAGTTTTTTTCCTCTCAAAATTTGGACCCTTTACATCGACTATCGTTAAATTATTTTCATTTTCAAATTTGGGCATCATTTTATATTATCAATTTTTTTGAGCTCAATTCTCTAAGCTTCAATTTGATTATAATTTTGTTTTCCAAGAGTAAAATATAGTTGTATGTGAGTTTATTAAACATTTCTGAGATGGGTTCATATCATAGTGAAATATAATTAATGTTCTTATTAATTTGGATTTTGCAGGGGTGCAGAACCCAAGTTATTGGCATTTTCATCAGCTCTTGGGTTTACATTTGGTATATTTCCAATATGTGGTATGTTGCCTCTTTTGTTCATCTTTTTTGATTGAGGTTTATATTTGATTAGAAGTTTTGGGTTTATTGTTGATGTGAATTTGTGATAAATTAAAAGTATTGGGTATGGCAAATTTAAGCGCTTGTTGCTGCTTCCCTGAGCTGTATACTTAAGTTTTGATATTAAGTTTTTGAATTGCAAAAATGTATCACAGTACTTCTATTAGCTGCTTGGAGAGTAAGGTTTTGATAGGGTAGTACTACTTTTCTTACTCCTTCCGTTCACTTTTATTTGTCGAAATTTCCATTTTTGAACGTCTCTTTCGTTTTTTTTTTTCAAGAATTTCACAATTATGAACATTTGATATATATGCCAGAAAGTTAAATGATGATTGATTGAGAGAATAAGAGCAAGAGTGGGAGGGAATGGGCATGAATGATGATAGCTTAATTGCTTTCTTTTGCTTTATTATGATTTGATGTTAAATTTTAGATTTGTTGGGCTCTTGTTCCGCTTCCACCATTAAGTTCTTTCCCCCTTCGTTCAACTCACCACAATTCTACTGTCAACCATAAGAATTGGACAGAACTATGTATTGTTTCTGCCTTTTTTTTGCTTTAAATGTGACAAATGAGCGGTTTTATGAAAGCACTCACAGTTTATGGGTGTTTTGTGTAAAATACACATTGTATTGTTGAAAACCATTGTCATGTATGGAGTAGAATGCTTTTGCTTAACAAGTCTTGCTTTGAGCATGAGTTGGATAACTGATCTAAAGTAATATTTGTTTGTGAATAGTGAGGCTAATTTAACTTTTAATAGGGGTCACCGTTCTTCTATGTGGAATGGCTATTCCTTTGTTGGGATCACGTTGCCATCCTCCAAGTGTGTTGCTGGCTAATTTTGTGGCTACTCCCGTTGAGTTGAGGTAACCTTGCTTTTATCCTATGGAGATTGAGAACTGCGGCTAATATTGACTGCGGCTAATATTGCACATTTTATGATTTTATTTGTATTCTTGACTTTCTGTTCTACTAAACTATATTTTGTATGCATTATAGTTTGGTGGTACCGTTCCTACGTCTAGGTGAAACTATATGTGGTGGCCCTCGATTTCCATTAACACCTGATGCTTTAAAGAAGGTCCTGACTGGCCATGCTTCAATTGAAGTTCTTCTAAGCATTGGTCATGCGGTATGAATTCAAACCTGCTATATATCCTCCAGTCTCTACATGTTTGCTCCCTCTAACTTTAAGTGAGTGTGTGTACATATTTAAATACCCGTATTAAATTGCTCTAATGAGGCTCTCACTGAGGTTGATCTGGAAGGAAGAGGGGGGTGGGGATTGGGGAGCCGACCTTATCAACATAATTGCAAAGACGGTCTCTTCTCTTGCAATAATAATTGCAACATGATGCTTTAGAAGATCGAGAGACAAGAGGCAAGTTGGTAACCTCTTTCTTCACAGCATATACGAAATAAAGGACAATTTAGAGAGACATGATTTTGTCTACTATATGCCAAAGTGAAAATTTTACAAGCATATGTGTGGTTTGCTTTTAAATTATCTAAACAAATAGTGTAAAGGATACATATCTACACCCCCTTTGAGGCCCATGCATCCTAATAGGATCGGCGAAAGGTGGAATAGAGCTTCTGCAATCATGTTGAAATTATTAAATCCATGAATACCTCTTTAATTAACCTTCTATTGCTTAAGTGATGATTATGTGATCACTTAAATACTGCTCCTTCCTTCCCTAAATATTAGGCCACATTTGTTAGGGTTCATTTTTTGAAATTCAGTTAGAGAACCATAAGTATCCTTTATGTAAAGTTATATATATCGGCTATATCAATGTAGTATTTCTTTGGAATTCTTCATTTATCATTAAGGGTATTATAATAAAGTTAAAAGTGCAGCTTGACATATTTAGAAAGTGGCCTATTGGGAAAATCTTGAATAGATTTGTGGTCTATCATTATGGGACAGAAGGGATTACATTATCTTTCGAAGTGACTGTCCTACTTTATTTATTTATTTTAGTAAGTATCAAATGGTGGTAACTGTAATGGAAATATAAGTAATTTGCGAATAAAGCCCCATGCCATTGTGCATGATATGCTTGTCCATCTCTAATTGCCTATTTCACTCAAAAATATTCATCATCGTTCATTGTGGTATTGAATGGTAATGGAAATATAGGGAGTAAAAAAAACACTTGTTTAAAGTTTCATTGTCATAGACATTGACATAATATTTTCTTTACAAAACTATATATAAATTCATTACAATTACTACCATTTATTAGTGGCTACCACCGTAAATGTCACACTTGTGTCATTATGCTCTCCTCGACTGAAAAGTAAAGTTACATTGGCAGTTTTTAACTCCAAATTTCTGTGAAAATTATACTGGCACATTTTCTCTTAAGTGGTTTTGGTTTGATCTACAAGGGGCAGACGATTATATTTTAGGGCATACTTTGATTGAGGGTAATGCATTAAGGGGGTAATGGAGACAAAATGGAAAAAATGAAGTTAGATTTAGGTGGTGTCATAAGAGATGATATAGATTATGCAAGGAGATATGGAAGGGGGAACTATTATCCTCATTTTGGGGGGTAATGCATTACCCTAGACTCTAGAGGGAGGATGGTAACTATTACCCCTGAATGAGGGTAATAATTCCCCCTTCTTTACATAATCAATGCCTTATTTTATCTGTCACCACCTACATTACCTTCAGACCAAGCATGGATTATAGTTATCTGAGTGTCATGGATAGCCTGCTTTATGTTTAAGCACTATCGCATCTGCTCATATACTTGTACAAGCTGTACAAATGAAAACTCGATGATCCTGTTTTAAATGCGCAACTCAAAAATCATACGATCGGGTAATTGAATTAGTATCAACAAAAAGTCTAGATCAGTAGAGGATTGAATTGAATTGTGGATCTGGTTGGTAAATAAAAAAGAGTGAAAAATGAAGGAAGGGGAAGATTTAGTGATGATTTAACAAATTGCTGAGACCTTCAATTGAACTTTCAATACTTGATCTGGGACCATGGTGCATGGACTATTGAACATCTTGGCTCGCTGTAACAATTTTGCTAAGTAGTATATCACCTGCTGGAGATCAAGTTGATCTAACAGTCTGAACTTGTTACATCTTTGTTTTGATAATACTTGTGTCTTTAGTTGTCCTTGACCAGTTAAGACAGTACTTTCATTGGTGATTGTGGGGGTTCCTGAAATTGTGCTGAGTGCGTTACTGATGGATTGATGAGGTTCTATTCTCAAATTGAAATTATAATTGTTGTTCTTGTCCTTTTCTGCTTAGGGCCATACATGATAACCGATTGCATTTATTAATATCACGACCTCGCCTTAAAAATGCCTTTTATTTTATTAGTAGCTTTCTCTTTGTCCTGTATTCCTGCTTACGCTGGTCTTTCTTGTATGTTGTCTTACTGTACTTGGAGTGAACTTTGATGCTAATGTGTTGCCTTTCACAGTTGGTAGGGTGGCTGTTTGCCGCACCATTCATCCTGGCTCTACTATATGTTGTATTCTTGCCTTGTTACAAGATTCTGGTGCAGAAATTCGGCTCTGCCCCGTTGAGCCCAACGAAGCCAAGCCAAGAAGAACTTAGGGTCAAGGTGAGGGCTGCCTGAACTACTGTATTTTTTAAAACACGTGTACTTCATTCCTTTGGACATTAGGATTTTGAGGTCTTCAATGTTTTTCTCGAGGCCTCAATTGTATAGACTATATGCTCATGGGTTCTCGATGCATTAGGTGTTCCCTTCGCAAGCAGGGTCTCCTAATGTTTCCTTTTCCTTGCCTTTTTCTAAATACAAATGTTCATGGGTTTGCTTAGTTAAATAATCTGATCAAGAGATGTTCTCAACAAAATGAACTGATCTTTGTTCAGCATGTTATGTACATGTGAATCCCAATCTTTAACAGAATCACTGATCTCAGCTGAACACTATATGCTGCTGTATGGAGGATGATTGCTTCCATTGTAGTCAAATCGAAAGAACTATCTAAAGCGAAGGTGATCCAGTTCATCCCCCTTCTCACATGTAAATATCCAAAAATTTGGAGAGGAAAGCACATCTACTCTCTAATCTATACTATGAAAGAAGCGACAAACTTATTCTAGTGAAGGTTGTATATTGTTTATCTAATAGCACAGTTGGTCTACTACTACCATATTTGATGGGGCTCGTTATCATCTTCCACTGCCCCGAATGAAAGTGATGTAGCTGGGGTTCCTTTTTTATCAGGAGGCTGCAGCATCATACTATTAACACAACATTTCGCGCTGTTACTACTGCTAGTTCTGAAGTACACAGTTGTACAAGTGTGAAAGTATGTTGTGAGTGCTCTCTAATCAATCATGTATTATAGTACCTCTCTTTGGTTCATTGCATATAAATGACTTATAGTTTTATAAAGCCACCTATTACTGAAATATGATTAATCGGAAAATTACTACTATATATTTTCTCCGAAGTCATAAAGACTTCCTGATTGATTTAGATTCCTCTAACAGTAGGAATTTTGGTAGTTCCAGAACACTGATCTACTAGCTTGGTAAAATAGTTCTAGTAAAGCATAAAGATATTGGATGAGTTAAGTACACAGTTGATATATATCCAGTCAAATTAAAGGTCAGCAAAAATAAGTCGAGTTAAAACTAAATTTATTAAGTTCATCAGGAATAAGTGAAGTTCAGCAAAATTACGTTAGTAAAATAACTTGGGGAGGATATAGCAGGATGTTTAAGGGCGAATATTAAAAGATTAAGGGAGTTGGAGTCTCCTAAATAAGTCCATTACAGGGATTATAGGCAACTAAGAGCTTGATAAAACTTGCAGGATGAAGCATGGCTTAAGGGAAAATTATAATAAGGATATGAATGAACTTTGGATGACACTTCTATGTGAGAAGATAAAATTTTGAATACAAGATCAATCCTGTCATATTCTTCTTTCTAAAGACAAGTTATTAGTTATTAGTGGGGACATTGCACGAGAAGCCCACACTCTTGCTACAAAAGCAAGAGAAGGAATCCGCTACCTTTCTTATTGTTTTTTCATCTGCCAAAAAAAAAATTAAAAAAAAGAAAGAGATTATCAACTTAGTTATGGGAAATGAAATGGACGTGTTCATGTGAAAGTTCAATTAGACATGAAGACATCCATTATCCATACCTTCTTAAATGAACACGTCCATGAAAACCAATAAGAGATGTTTAAAATATGTATGGAGACAAACTTTAGTGTTTATAATATCAAAGTGTCAATGTTTTAGAGATGGCAAATAGCAACAAAAGCAATTTGGCTTTCGGCAATTGTGGAGTACTATAGTGCAACTCAACTATACAATTTCAAGTTTTTTTCATAATCAACACCGAACATAATTTCCTATCTCTAAAGTCTTCTCTCCCCAAACCCTAAAAACAAAACACCCAGCTGCCAACCTCCTCAGGCTCGCCGGCGGCTGATTCCTCACCTAGTCGCCGGCGAGCCAACCCCTGTCGCCACTTAGGTTGTAGAATTAGTTTTAGGGTCCTGCAGTTTCCCCTCCCCCTCCCTCGCGTTTTCCCCCACCCCGCTTTCGTCGCTCCCCTACCCACTTCCCCGCCCCATCCCCAGTTCGGTGGTCAGCGCGTCCGTTGGCCCCCTCCCTTGTGCGACGAAGTTCTCCCCCCCCTCCCCTGTGCGTCAGCTCTCCATTCCTCCCCCACCCCCGTGCATCGACATTCTCCCCCCCCCTCCCCGTGCGTCGGTTTTCCCTCCCTCCCCCTCCCCCGTGCGTCGGTTTTCATGTTGGTCGGTCACCCTCCTCCCGTCGCTGCCTCCGTGTGTTGTTGTCCATGGTCCCCGTCCCCGTCCTCGCGTCTGGTAGGCACAATCCCCCGATTAGTGTTGTGGTTGTTTTGGGCTTCCCCTCCCCTCCCCCCCCTATAGTTGTTTCGGGCTCCCATTTCCCCTCTCCCCGAGTGTCGGGTTCCCTTTTCCCCTCCCCCTGTTAGTGTCGGGCTTCCCCTCCCCCTCCCCCAGTTGTTGGGCTCTCCAACTAGTTCTGTTGGATGTTAGTATGTCCGGTTTTTTCTTAAAGTGCGCGTTTAATCTCCAAATAAAAGGAGTGCGTTGTTTTCGAGTTGCTAAAGTTGTTGTCGGTGATTGGTTGTGGCCATCGACAAGTATTTGTCAGTTGGGTCAAGTTTGGTGGGTCAAGGTAATAACAGTAGCGTATGTCGGTTTTTGGGAATATGTGCTGAAGGACAAGGTGACTCACGAAGATCGTGAGCAAGGACGAGGCGATGATAGGCTTTCATGGTTGGGACGTATCTTTTTCGGTTTTGAATATCGGAGGTGTGTTCGAGGGCTTAACTTGTTTGGCTCTCTTCTTAGCTTGGCATTGATCTTAATGGTCTTTGCCTTGAAAACTTCAAATCTGCAGGCGGCACCCCAGTTGCATCTGGGGGTTTTCAGCACGCCCACTCATTGGTGTTTCTCCTATTTCATAGAGAAACCTGAAATACTCTCGATCGAGAGTAATGAGTCACAATGGAACGTGACTCCTCACTTAATCATGAGCTCAGAATCCCAAGCGATGACAGATCGTTGGGATTGCTCATGCAGCGAGACGCGACGCTCGCCGTAGGTTGTTCGTTGTCTGGATCGTGATCATCATCCGCTTCTTCTACCACTTCCATCAGCCATCCGAGGATTGCATCCACCATCACATGAACTGACCAGCAACGCCCCCCTTTCTACGTGACTTTGTATCGGTTTTACTTATTTATGTTTTAGGTGGAATTCTGTTTGTTTTAGTTTGGGTTGTATTAGCATTAGGTTGTACTTCCTTTTTAATTAATATACGATTTCTCGATGTCAAAATAAAAAATAGTACAACTCAACTAACAACTTTTTTTGTTCTAAGATGTTGGTAGTAGATTCCCTACCCTAATCGATTGAGTATTGATTTTCTTACGTCTTCTAAACATATCTGTACCTTGTTATTTACCTGAGTTAACATAAACGTTTAGCTCTGTGTTTTCACTTTTGATCTTATTACTATGTATGGGTTCTAGATAAGTGTGAAGTATTAAAAGGAACAAATTTCTTGATAAAGAACAATCAAGCTTTTTTTTTTTGAAAACCAGACCAATCAAGTGTGATTTGTAGAAAGTTTTGAAAATTAAAAATGCCTTCAAGTCTTAATCGATAATACATCATTAAAAGATATGCATGCATGACATGGACTAGAAACTAGTTATTTTATTAGCTAAATCTTTACTATGAACAATTCTAACAACATAAATATCTTTGTATGTGTTCATACATATATCTTCCGCAATTCATAAAGGAACATTTGGAGCTCATTTTTGAAGCTCCATTATTGGTCATTTTCAAAGTTACTTTTGATCATTTTTTTTTCTCATTTCGAACATTTCAAATTTAGTTTTGCTCATTTTCAAGTTATTTTTGCTCATTTGATGGAGTGACATGTACACTCTGATGTATAGTATTATAGGTGCTGTATTTCGTCTACCACAATCATGAAAAATTCAAACCCAAATTGACTATTTAAAACATCAAAGCCATACTTTTAAATCATTTATTTGATATAAAATAACTTACTGTTTTTTTAAGCATATATATATATACTTCCTCCGTTTTTTTTACATGTGACACTTTCCTTAAATGGAATGGTGCACAATACATGTAACACTTTTTTTTCTTTCCCAAATTGGTAACTTTTGGCCTGTTAAATTACCAACTTACCCTTACTTATAACAATTAACTAAAATTAAACCTACTTAATTTAACCTAATTATATACTAATTAAAATTAATTAACCCTCCTCTCTCTCTTCCACCACCCCTTCCCTCTCCCTTCCACCCCAGCCCAGCCCCCACCCCCTCCTCTCTCCCCTCCACTCCACTCCACCGCCGCATGACCCTCCCCCACCCCCTCCCCGTCGATTTCCTCTTCCCCTTCCACCGCCATTTCCCTCCCCCCCCCCCCCTTCCCGTCGATTTCCCCCCTCCCCGTCTTTTCGCTCTCCATCTCTCGCTCGGATCGTCGTTTTTAATGGTGCTCGGATCCGGAATCTCCAACAACGACGAAGTCGACGACGAACCAAAATATGAAGAAGACGACATCGACGAAGAAGAAGAACAAGATGATGAAGACGAAGAAGAATCTCCAAGCAATGGCGAGAAACAAATGCCGGTTAGAATCGGCCGCGTTTTCCGGCGAAGATTTTAACGCAAATTACCTTGGTCGAAGGGGATGGGTGGGGTTGGGGAATTCGAAGGGGATGGGTGGGGGGTTGGGGAATTCGAAAGGGAGGGGTGGGGGGCGGGGAAATCGACGGGGAAGGGGAGGGGGGTGGGGGAGGGGCTGCGCTTGGGGGGGGGAAGTGGGTGGGGGAGGGGGTGGGGGGGGGGGTTGGTTGGGGTGGGGGAAGGGGTTGGGTTCTTTGGGGTGGGTGGGGGAGGGGTGGTCCCACTCCCTTTAATCCCTACCATTACCTTTGCCTAATCTCCCCTCCAATTTTTTTTCTAGGTAACCATGTTTTTCAAAAGTGTCACATGTAAAAAAAACGGAGGAAGTATATATATATATACACACACAGTGGCGGATCCAGGAATTTCCTTATGGTGGTTCACCACCAATTACCGTTCACTAAACCAAAATATTTTTTTTAATTAAAAGTACTCCAAAATAAATTTCAATCGAAAATAAAATAAATATATAACCAATAATAATACAAAATACAACCAAATAGTACTAAAAAAACCAAATATCCAAAATTTTGAGAGGAATTTTGAATTGAATAGTGTGATGGAGAGGAATGTTGTTCGCTTGCTACTTGAGGAGACAAAATTTGTTCATTTTGTGTTGAATGTGGAGGAGAATTTGGAGTTGGATTTTTCTTAGTGAAGAAACTATCAATATTTTGCATTTTGTTTGGAGTACGTTTTCTCTTCATTATCAAATCTGAAAATCAAGTTACAATTTAACTAAATCAATATGTATCTCACCAAATGCAACATGCTCACAATTTGTCATAGTGCCATTTCACCAAAATCACAAATGTACTAGTATTTAGGCCAATTATGCATTTATGTAATCTAACATATAATTTATGCAAAACTAACATGGAGTCTTAACACATAATCAACAAAATCAACATAACACCCAATTCAAACATAATGCCATTTCAATTTTCAAACACCAATAACACCCAAATCAAAGTACAACAACAAAATCAACATGTATAACAATTCTAAATTATATAATCTGAAATATAAACACCCATAACAAGTGAAATAGCAATTTATTTTCCAATTCTAATGAAATTGATGAAACCCTAATCTGTAAAGTAAAACAAGAAGTCAAGAAGAAGTACGTATCTAGTCACGAACATCCACCGTCCGGCGTCCACCGAGTTCCGAGTCACGAACCGACGAACGTCGAGCAGGACAATAGGCTCAATAGCACCGAAGCCAACATGATTTTTATGCTGGTGCATGTGACCCAGCGTGGTATACACTACATCCGCCACTGTATATATATACAACTCTCTTAAATAGCAGAATTATATTTTATACCTAAACATCTTCTCTTTCCCATCAAAACTAGATACAATAATCTAATTTTGCATTAGGTACTAATGTATCACAATTAAGAATATATCATCTAAAGAGAACAATAATTCTTCTTAGAGCAAACAATTATTTTACAATAAATAAAAAACATTAATTTCCCCAAATAATACATACTAGGACTTGGTATTATTATTAATCTTATAATTCAACATATTTCCATGAAAATGACATTTTATCTTGGTTTTGTAGCATTTCGAAGTCGCAATTCCAAAATTAACAATTTTACGATTACAATTTACATCTACATAGCAATAAAAAATCATAAATGTGGCATGACTCGTGACTTAAAAATGCCATGTTTAGTACTCACTACAACTTTCAGATTTAGACCTTTCGTCATCCACAAGAGTCGTCATTAATTTTGTCTCCTTTAATTGACAGATGGAACTGCATGCTGCATTCCATGGATAAACTAAACTAAATCCGCCATTTTTTTCTTCTTACATCACACATCAAATCCAATACAAATTCCACTATTAATTTACTCAGATCTCTTCTCAAATTTCCAAAGAAAACTCAAAAGTTCAGAGTTTTCCAGTTAAAATCATCACTGTAAAACCCTAATTTCCGAGAATTTAGGTTTAATCTGTAAAAAAAATGTCTTCTTCAAATGCAGCTTACAATAGTAGACGGAGCAGCCGTGGAATTGTAGAATCGAATTCAATTGAAGGAGATGCAAGTACAATCACAAGTAGCAGCAATAGCAACAATGGCGGTGTTAGCAACACTGAAACAATAAAATTGTATGAAGCAATTATATTTTCTGGACCAATTGTGTTCACATTGATCATCCTTTTCTTGTTTTACTTCTTCTATCTTCGCCGTCATAGTGTTGATTGGTCTTCTCTTCGTATGCGCGCTTCTAATTCCGCTGCCGCCGCCGCTGTCGCAGACGATTCCAGTGATGTTGGGGTAAAACTAGATAATTAGCTCAATTGATGAATTGATTAAGTTTATTAGTATGATTTATTTCAATTTTTTGAGAATTTTGGTTGATTTTTTTTTTTTTTTTATTAGGTGGCTGAGTTGGGGCTAAAGAAAGAATTCAGGGAGATGCTGCCAATTATTGTTTTTACAGAGAGTTTTTCTGTTAGAGATACACAGTGAGTTTATTATATATCTGAATTTTGCTTTTTTGATTGTTTAGTGCGCTTATGAAAGTATGTTTGTTTGAGTCTAATCAAATAAGTGAGTGGAGTTTAATTGATTTTTAAAGGGATGGAAAAATGGAAGGTAATGATTTGGTTTTGGAAGATTGTTATTTGGATAAGAATTTAGGTTTTGGATGAACAAGATTTAGTGGGTTTCTTTTCAGGTTATAGAATTCAAAGTGGTCATTTAATCTTTCATTTTCATAATCATGCAAAACAAAGAAATTTAGCTTGGGTGGTTGAGTGAAGTTTTTATTTTAGTGAGCTTTGTTGCATGGACTCTTTACTGTATTTTAAGAAAGATTCTTCTTAGAGTGAAGATGCTGACATGGGTATGGAGACTTGGCCAATTCAGCGTAGGCGAAAACTGGCAATTTTTTTAAAAAAACTGGCATAGATAAGAAGATGTACCCATGTTGGGTATTTGTTGAAGAGTCCATGTAACATAGCAAGTGTGAGGAGATATGTATCTATCGCGTTTGCGTTCTTGGTGAATCTGTGCAATGACGTGATTACAGGGACAAAGGAGATTAGAACTATCAAATGTGGAGCAATTACAGTCCAAGCCTAATGTTGTGCCAGAAGCAACTTGGAGTTGGATTTGTGGTGCTCATACTGCTTCTTTTTTTAGTACTATGTCCATCCCTTTACTCATTTCTGATTAGTGCTTTGAATATTTTTCCTATTTTGTTGTCCCGCGATTTCTTGAGGGATGCTATTGCCTTTTGAGGGTCTTCACTTGTTGTCTGTGCTTGTTTTAGAATTGCCGGATTTGGGTTGCAACCTAGTTATTAGGTTACTAACCACCTAATGCAATTTATCAAGATACATGCAAGCCATGTACCCATGGACCTTTTATGTCGTGTTGAGGATTAGGAATGGGATTGTTTTTGTAACTTTTAACTTTTTCCCTGTTCAATGAGGTTTTACGTTAACGATCTTTTTCATTACTAACCACTTTATTTTCATCTCTCTATTCTAAGCTCTCCAAAAATCAATCACGATCATTTAGTGTTAAATTTGCATTTTGGTACTGCTGGCGGCTGGGTTTGAATATAGGCTAGCTTTCCCAAATATTTTGGAAATATCGTAGATGTTTGAGTCATATGAATAAGTGGTATGTTCTTGTAGATAACCAACCCTGATCTCAATGAACCTTCTCAAAAAGCAATTGTTATCAAAAGAATCCATAAGATTTGGATCCAGTAGTCACACTTAAATGAGGTTAAGAACACTGACTACTTAATAAGTTAAAAACAAAAAAAGGTAACTTATTATAGTTGGAAAACAAAAGCAAACTGAAACAAATGACAATAAAAGCTAAGGGAAAGGAAGCAACGCTTCATCTCCAAAGGGTGGATATGGACCATAGTTTCTGCCGCCAGAGTAGCTTCTAGAACAACCTAAGCTCTGTAGCTTTCGGGAACTACCAAGCTCCCCTAAACCTAAGCTTAGAACAACTTGATACTACTGGAAGTGATAGTTGCTTCACTCGTAGTCTTAGGCATCTTACCAAGGCGCAAACAAGCTTACTTCATTTATTAACACTATAATATTAACACTATAAGAAACCAAAAATGAAAGAACTAGAGAATCACTCCATTAAGCCAGAACTTAGGTTACACGTCTTTGTTTCTTGTGCATGCTGCCACCTCCCCAGCTGTCTTCACCTCCTGACCTTGAGCACATCAATTAGCCTTCTGCAAGTGGTGCTGCTAGTCTGCTACTGCCTTTAGCTTTACAGGATCATGTTCAATCATGGTAAATTATTTAAACCTGTTCAAGATTCACCAATTAATGTGATTAACTTTAATTAGTCCACATAGCTGCTTGATCAAGGTTCCTTCTCCGTCAATTGGTTACAGAGGATACAGTAAGGTCCTAACATGTAAGCCTTTGCTTAACTTTAGGGGCTAGCTTACAACTTATTCCCTTAATCTTGCTTATGTGCAGAACTTTAGTGTTTGCATTAAAGTGGCAGTAATGGACCTTAGTTACTTTATTAGCACATGCACAAAGACTAGCTTGAATGGTTATTGATTTGACAGATGAAGGGTGAAGGTTTGGCTAGATTTGGAAAACTAGGCTAAGTGGTTAGGTTTAGGGTTAGGGTGTCTGATCAATGATCTCCCCGACTGTAGGAGTAGGGAGTGGAGCAGGATCAATAGGTATGATCTAACTCTTACCGTAGGCACTTGTTTATTTACAAAAATGGTCCAGTTTAACCAGTTTACTCTCTCCTTCCTTTAAAATTGCTCCATTAGAGTATCTTTTTAATTTTTGGTTGGGTGGAGTTGATGGGAGAGTAGAGTGGTGGTCTGTCACTGCCGTTTTGTGATTTGGGGCAAACTCAAAGGAACAAACAGAAAAGGTAAGTTCGGCAATCTTAAAAGGGATGAGGGAGTGTTAATATCATTGGATAAGAGTTATGCTTAGAGTGATCTATAATTATGGTCCATCTTTAAGAGATCCTATGTTACTGTTCGCTAATTTTTTTCACTTTTTTTATATAACTTTATCTGATGTGTATATGAGTTACTGTTAGCAGATTATGTTTGGGTTGAAATTATGAAATATAACCCAACCCAAAGCAGTAGAAGTATGTACATTATATATGATTAAGACAACTGTACTACAGATGTTCAGTGTGCCTAGGGGAGTATCAAGCAGAAGATAAGCTTCAACAGATACCCGTATGCGGACATACATTTCATCTGAACTGCATCGACCATTGGCTAGCTACTCGTAGCACCTGTCCACTCTGTCGGCGTTCCCTTATCAGTGAATCCAAAACTCCTCCAGCCTCAGAGTCTGATAGTAATAATCAGACTGACAGTAGATTTGACAGCACGGAGAATGTTGATGACATCCTTCGCCACAATAGACTGCAAATTATATCTGTGCGTACTATGATCTAGCTTCTGATTACTGGAGAATCAGCGACTTGAGGGATTTCTCTAAAGGTAGGACCTGTACAGGGAAGACAAAAGGTAGGATACGAGATGGTTCTAGGTAATTCTGATTAGCAGTTACGCTATGGTTATATAGTCAGTGTTGTATTGATGTCTGTTGTTGCTACAATCTATGTGAGGAAGTGGATGAATTTTTTTACCGAGAAATAGATACTATATGGACTCTTAGTTCAGTGTAAAATCAAAGCATTGTATCCTGTCTGTGTTTTCCAATGGAGAAAATCTGCCTGTCCAATCTTTGGAGAGGGGGGGTACTGTTTTGTGTAACAGTGCTCTCTGTACTACTGTGTAAATTTATGTAAAGACTAGTTAGTTACAGTGAAATTAAGTGGATTTAAATTGTGGAGTACAAAATAACTCAAAGAACTAGATTGTCAATTGTTTTTCATGTTGATGAACATTGGAACTTGGAAGTCATAATTCATATGGTGGCGCCAAGTATTTACATATCTTGTCACAAGATTTTTTTTTTTATTTTTTTTTTAATTTTTTTTATTTGGACATTTAGCAAAAATTCAATCTAAACTATTACACCTTTTGGATGGGAGGAAATGGAGAGAGGGAAGGAAGGGAAAGGGAGAGCACATGTTTTTGGGTTTGGACAAGAGGTTAGGGGAAGGGAAGGAAAAGATCTATTTTTCATTTTTTTTAATAATCATTCCTCCTGAATTTGGAGGGAAATTTGATCAGTATTTTTCCCTCCTTTATTTTTCCTTCCTTTTCCTCCTAAGTTGCTAACTTGCTATCCAAACAAAGTGTTAGCAATGATAGGTGAAACATAATATGAAGTGCAAAATTACGATTAGCATCACCAACTGTACAAGTAATTAGTGATAAATAATACGGGTCACCCGCAACATAATATTCTACCGATATTTAAAAAAATGATAAAGGAAATATAAATTATAAGTTTAAGGTCATTCACCCCAAACTCTTTTGCTGTTTTAAAATATCTAAAAAAGAAATTAAATCAACTAATTAAAAAAGGAGAAAATAATTTTTTAGAGGCAATTCCTTTTTGCCTTTGTTGTCCACCTGCAACACCACCACCAAAATCACCATTCCCACCCTTGTTGCTACCTCCCCCACCTTTGACACGATCACCACAGCTACCACTTGCCCACCCTCGGCCCCACCTCATGACCCTTGTTATCAAATTGACCACAGATGCACTGAAAGAGTGGTTAGGAACATGGGATCAATTCATGAAAGTTTGAGGTGACATTGGTTGGATGATGGTGAGGACTGAGGAGGGTGTGATGGCCTGATTGTTTTCTTGGTGGTCGGGTGGTGGCTAAGGTTTTTGCTTTTTAGAAAACGATTTTTCATCACTTTTTCTAATTAATTAATTAATTTTCTTTTCATTCTATTATGTTACTTCATGCTAATACGTTGTTATGATGTTTGTTTATAAGTTTTGCTAGACATAGCCCTAAGGTTGTTGCACTTTTCATATTTTTATTTTCTATGGCATGACCAATATTTCGTGTACACCATGAACCACAAACCAACTTTCACATAACAATTTATGCATCACATAAAACTAAAACCTAAAGGGATCAAGGTTGGCTTAGTTGATTGGAACTCCCTCTTTCCACTCCTGTGGTTGTGACAAGGGTTCGGTTCTTGCCCCTTGTAAAGTGGGATCCCCAAATTCCTCCCCACTTGCAAGTAATCATCATATTCCCTTAAAAAAAAACACAAAAATCTAGATTTTAATGTCAAATGCAAACAAAATCTGACACACAATTTCTAATACATGTTTGGCTCTTCCTTAGTTCCTTTCACTATTATTGTCCTGCTTTTTTTTTTTGTACATTTCACAGAAATAGTCCTGCTTGATCATCATCACTTCGGCCATCTACTCAATAAAATATTGATACTACGAGTAATTTTGCAACTCTTCTAAAGATTCTTGTTTCCTCACCATGGATACTTATTCTGGAACAGTGGGGCTTGATTGATCTGATAGGAGTAATACAAAGTATAATCTTCATTATGCGAATGAAAATGCTTATTGATGTTAGCTTTTTGGCTTATTATTGATGGAGATTTTTTTGAAAAATCCTGGGCATTGATACTCTCTTACTCAGCCAGTTCCATATTCCCTCTTCCTTCTACTTATTATTTATCAAACACTACTTCTCTCTTCCTATAATAGCTTTGTTATAAGGCTCGCTCTTCCGATGCATATCAAACACAAAGCAATAATCTAGCACATGTAAGTTGCCTTGTACCTACAGCCTACATGAGCATGGCATCCTACCACGGAGCAAATTTACGCCAAAACAAAACTACACAAGCTTAAAAACCCCAACAAAAAGTAAAATGTGGTACTCACTACTCACAAGATAGCATGTATGAGCCAGCCTATGTACTTTGAACCGATCCGTATCATATATATGCTTAAGTACCCACAACAACAATAGGCTTTCCCACAACCCAGATAGCTAGGTTGGATTTCAGCTTTAAATGAGAAGTGGAGAATGCAGAAAGCTTAATATATGAATTAATTTCACTTGCACAAAAAGACAACTCCATTAACATGAACTTCCGAAATTATAGAACTATACACAAGTTTCTGGAACCAAATGCTGCAGTATCAGGAGGTAACTGCTATAAATACTCAAGGATTCTGTAAAAAAACACTGGTTTTAGGAACTATGTTCAATCCCCTCTAATACTCATGACAGAAAAACTCAACGAACACACTCGAGACCTTGACAGATCAGCAGCCAAACTAAAAACAATATAATGCATATAGCAACATCAATGACAAGAACTAACTGTACTAAGCGACACCATTTTCTTTTCATATTTTGGGACCTTGTTCTCATGGACGCACTCATATCCTTGCGCAATGTCATTGGAGAAACTGTTGCACCTGCACTGTTAGAATCTGAATCTCGATCTGTAGACCTGCGGTTCTCTTCCAACTCGATACCTCTCATGGCAATCATGTGATGATCTTTGACCTTCTTATCTTGCTTCAAGGGCTTCTTACCTAATAAAGGTGCCTTGGTAGAAGTTGCAACTTCCACTACGCCCCCATAATACGCATCATGAGGAGATGAAGACGAATTCAAGCTTTTACCATTGCCATTAGCTCCTGTTTGAGGAACATTTTGTAAAGAGGCAATCAATTGGCGAATAACAGGAACCAACTGTTCTTGTAAGTTAACATTGGAGTTAGAAGCACCACCCTTTCGAAGAAAACTCGAACCCTTCTTAGTGATCTTCTTGTATTCGTTCCTAACGTTCTCTAAAAAGCGAAGAAGGGAAGAATTTCCAATCCCTTCATTAGCAATTGCAAAGTAAATAAACCCTTCTTCCATCAAGAACAAAAATATTCTCCCACTCATAGTTTGAGAATACCATCTATGGAACAGTGGAGCTCTTTCCAAGCACGCCGCCGCCAATTTTTCGATTTCATGGTCTCCCCCACTATACGCCTGTAAAATTTTACCCCCTTTTGACACACAGCAATAATGCACAAAACCCTTTTCCATAGAACCCATCAATTAACATCCACTACTAGAAAACCCCACTATTACACAACTAAACTAAACTAAACTAAAATAAGCAAGTATTTTGATTCGGAGGAAGTAAAATTGGACCAAATCTTCAAGTACCGAAGCAGTTACTAAACAGAAAGCAACCAATTCATCCGCAACTAATTCAAATGCATCCAAAAAATACCAGAACAAATCCAAAGCAAATTTTTCAAATTCGAGGAAAAAATCAATCATGATTCATCTCTATCTCAAATGGGTTTTCCCCAACATCATAACCCAATTTAAATTCAGTAGCTCATTTGACGAAGTATATAATCTATAAAAATAAATACCCATAAAAAATACAGAAAATTCAGAGGCGGAGCAGAATTTCGAGGAACGAACTTACTTAGATTAAAAGGAAGGAATTTTGATGTTGCAAGTAAGTAGAATTGCGCGGAAAAGTTGTTGCTTGGAAGATTCCCATGGTAGTCAACAAGTCATAGAAAGAAAATATTGAAGAGAAGATACGGAAAAAAATGGAGGAGTTTATGGGAAAGCAGTAACAGCATGATAATGAAATGATGGGGTAACTGATTAATTCATCATTAATTTGGTTGACGCCGCGTCTTACTGGGTCAGCTTTCTAATTTTGCTGTGCTGGCTTCTGCTTCCCTTGGTACTACTTTTCTCCGTCCTTCCAATCAAAATCTTCACTTGCCTAGGCTAAAATTTATGCTTTCTCCCTCCTTTGACATAACTAGACTTAGCAAAATTGACTCCATCTGAATCACTCGATGACCCAATCTGAATCAGGCCGATCTGAAATGATCTAACCTAAACCGACTTGAACTATATCATTAACTATGATTCTCAACTATAAAATGAATTATTATTTGAAAGTTGGATGAATGAGAGGTCTCTAAAACCTGAATTAAGCTCTTTCATTCAATCCCTTCAAATTTACCTTTTTCAAATTCAAAATTACATTTGACAAACATATATCAATAGTTTAGTAATTATAATGTAACTAATTATTATGTTTCCTAATTATTAAATCGTCTAAAAAGATTAAAAGAATATCTACTTGCCTCTTCAATTAGTTTACTAAAAAATTACGACCTAAAAGTACTCCAAATAAAAAGAAAGAAAAAAAACGTTGCAATTAAAATGTCACAGTACTATAAATTATTATAGATCGATGTATAAGATTAGATAAAGCTTACTTCTAAATTATGAAATTATTGCTTGTTCTAATTTTGTATTATGTTTTTAAAAAAACAAAATCACCTTCTCGATTTCACCTATTAGGATAAATATTCTGTAAGTTTGTATATGGTAACACTTATAAACGTGTACAAACACATCCACAATTTAACATTTTATCTTTCTAAGTACGTAAGGATTCAATTACTTCATGTTTTATATTATTGAATTGAAATACTTTGATTATTTACTAGATCAAAACATGGAACACAATGTGAAATGTTAAAAATCAATGTAGGCTATAATCTAATAAATCTAATATTATCGTTTAGAAATTATGACCGTTATGAGAGAGTCTTACTTCCTAACCACACATGTTGAAGTGCACATGATATAATAATGGAAGAAGTTCTTAATTTTATTTGAGCAATTTTTTCTTAAACTATATTCCCTATGTTTTTTTTATCTTTTAAACTTGGAATTTTTACACTATTCATATTTAGAAAGAATCTTCTCAAATTTTCTCAATTTATAAGGAAAAATATGATCATGTGAGGTCTTGTTTGATTTGTCTCAATTAGTACTTTATTAATATTCAATAATTGTAATTTTTATTAATATATAATGAAAGATATTTAACTTCAAATAGGTGCATTGGGAGACGCGCACAGGAAAGTGAGAATGACAAAAAAAAAACAGAGGGAGTATTTCACATATTAATTACTAAGATCATGAAAGTAACTTTTTCATCCAATAAATATATATATATATGTACCTTGCCTTTAAATTTTTTTCAAAACAATATGCCTAGGCTATCATGTAAAATAACATTTTTGGGCTTAATAAATTGGACTTTCCCTTTTGGTCGTAATCACAATGTTACGTATGTGAATTGAACTTAATATATAGTATAAATATATTAAAATTCGTTCCCCTCCCCCCCTTAAAAAATATATTAAAAGGCATTCATAAACAAGAAACGATGCCACGTAATGCTCTCCCTTATGATGTTTTACTCCATGTGTTGTAGCTCATCAGAGCCGTACATGTGTCCTCACCTAATAAATAAAGAAAAAAAGATTTAAACCTTGGGTTATATTCAGTTGGGGGAAAAAGGCTTTCTTTCCTGGCCCAAAAGATAGTTAGAGCCCAACCCCTTGTAGGTGGCTGCAAGTGAGTGGTTAATAACCTCTTACTTATCATGGCCTGCCACGTGTCAGGATCTGATTGCTTAGCCAATCAGAGGCCACTATTCTAGGGTAATTTTTAAGGTTAGCTGTCATCTTACAATCACTATAAATACCCCTGAAATCAGGAGAAAAATCATTCAATGCAAACAGTGCAAAGTTACTCTGTAAAAATACTCTCTCACTTTCTCTCTCTAAATCTACTTTTTTCTTTACAACTCCTGATATCTGACTTAAGCGTCGGAGGGGGAACCACCACCCAAACCTCCAGGGTGGGTCCCTTTTTGCAGGTTCGGGAACGAAGCTCAGGCTTGGACTAAGTTGATTCAGACATTGTTGCACAAGTCTCCAAGTGAAGAACATCTAAGGCATACTAGTTTACTTGCTAGACAAGAAAGCTCAGCCTATAGCTTACTTGTTGGACAAGCAGAGGACTAAACATTTGGCGCCGTCTGTGGGGAGACACAACAATGACTGATTGTCAATCGTCCAACGTTGCCAGAAATCGAAGTTTTCAGATCAATGTCGAAGACACGGTAGATCATGAGAGACCGCCTCGCGGAAGGGACAGGCCTCCGATTATCGTCAATGTCCCTGGACCAAGCCAGCAGCCTCTCATTCAGGAGAATCTTGAACGTCCGGTGACTGCTGCGCACCTCGATAACGTCTTGAATGACTTTCAGACTAAGATGGCAGCAGTCGTCCAAGAACATATTAAGAGCAACATGCTGTTTTTCCATCATAACCCGGAGCCAGCCGCTAACAATCCAGCTCCTCTTAGGGGACGTTCCCAAGAAAACCGTCCAGGTCCTAGTCGACCTGTTCGCCAGGAACTCTCTAGGAGGACGGCCAGAGGAAAGCAGCCAGAGGACAGTGATCATCGAAGGAAGATGGACTGGAACCTGATGGTGAGGACCCAGGATCATGTTCGTCCAAACGGGCACCGAATGGAAACAGATGCCAGGGAATATCTAGAGGCAAAGAAAGCTGCAGCATTACAACGATTAGCGACAGGGTCTACACCATACTTGAGAGACCCTCCTTTGAGGTTGTCGTCCAGAGCGGAAGGACGAGGTTTAAGCCTCTCTCTTGTTCGTCCACGACAAGAAAAGACGGTGGTTCAGCCCATGGTTTATAGGCGTCCAGCACCTGCAAACACTTTGTCTGATCCTGTGTTAAAGGAATATCGTAAGGAGTATATACCCATTGAGGGACAGCTGGGAGCCCTCCGGATTAACTGGCCCACTCCATTCTCGGCCAAGATCATGGAGGCGCCCCCCTTCCCAAAGGTTAAACTCCCTACTGTAGAACCTTTTGATGGAACAACAGATCCGGACGATCACCTATCTGCTTACAAACATCAGATGTACGTCCAAGGAGTAGATGATGCTACCTGGTGTAAGAACTTCCCAGCAACTCTGAAGGGAGTAGCTCAGAAGTGGTTTAACAATCTTCCACCCAATTCAGTCTACAATTTTACTGAACTCAGTTTCTTATTTGCTAGTCACTTTGTTGCCAATAAGCAAGAGCAAAAAACAAGCATGCACTTGGGAAAGGTCGTCCAGGGACTTAAAGAAGGTCTTAGAAGTTTTGTTAAGAAATTCAATCTAGAAGCCCTTCAGATTCAAGATCTTAATGCCGGAGTGGCCTTTGACGCCTTTATCAGGGGACTAAGGCTAGGAAGTTTTAAGTTTGATCTTGTTAAGAAGAAAATCACCACTCTTGCCGAGGCTTTAAGGGAAGCCGAAGCGTTTATACACGCCACTGAAGTGTGTGCTAAGGCAAAGCATCCCGAGTCCAAGAAGCCTGAAGAGGTTGCTCAGCCAAAGAAGAGCAACCCCAAGAAGGCCGAGACTTGGGCCATAACCTCCACCACTACTTCATCCAGAAGAAGCAAGAGGAAAGAGTCTGAGCCTTCTTCATCCAATCCCATCGAATTCAGCAAGGACCAATACTCCATTCTCATGGAGATAAAGGACCAATATGAGTTGAAGGCACCAACTGAGATGAAGACTCCTTACAGAAACAGGGATAAGAGTAAGTACTATCACTTTCACAAGGACTGCGGTCACGAGACTAATGAATGTAAGCACCTTAAGAGGGCTTTGGAGGATCTAGCTCGAAAAGGAAAGATGAACTCCTATTTGCCTCAAGGGAGAAGGAAGTTTCAGAGGAAGGATGATCGGCAAACTAAGAAGAAGGAGAGTGAAAGCACGAACGAGGATGTTTTTCTCGTAATTTCAGGAGGATTTGCTGCTGGGGACCAACCAATAGAGGGCACAAAAACTACCTCAGAGAGCTTGGCCAAGTCTTACTAGCTGATCAGACAAAGGCCGAGCCCTTCCCAAAAGTGGTGGTTAGTGAACAAGATCGGGGCAAGCTGGGAACCCCCCATGATGATCCTTTGGTTGTAGAAATGAAGATAGCAAACTTGAGAGTAAGAAGAATTCTGATTGACACCGGAAGCTCGACGGACATCATTAGTGCTGATTGCTCGTCCAGATTGAAGTTTGATGAAAAGAACTTGGTTCCCGTCCACCATCCCATCATAGGGTTTGGGGGAGGAATCATCCATCCTATGGGAACCGTTACTTTGCCCGTCCGAGTGGGATAGAAGGATGCCTCAAGGACTCTGTTTATCAAGTTCTTGGTGGTCCGGGATTTGACAGCCTACAATGTCATACTTGGACGACCAACTCTGAATCATGTTAAAGTTGTAATAGTAACTCACTTGATGCTTATGAAGTATGAGTGTGATGATGGCAAAATTGGCTCCTTGTATGGAGACCAGCAGACGACTAGGGAATGTTACCCAACTACCCTCAAGCCGTCATCATGGAAAGCATGCAATGAAGACCAGACGAAGATTGTTGGCGGACTGAAAACGTCTGAAATTGGGAAAGATAAGACGAGGGTTGCTAGCAAAAGGAAAACGTCTGAAATTGTAAAGGACCAAGTGGCTTCGTTGAAGATGGCAATTGAGAGTCCTCAGGCGCCTGCCGCTCCCTTAAGGAAAACATTTGAACTTCTCCCCAACAAAAAAAGGAAGTATGAACTCGTCAAGGAAGAGTCCCCCTCGTCTGAGGAGGTAATGGCCATCATGGGACTCGCACTAGAACGTCCAGAGCCTGTGGAAGTCCCAGAAGATGTCAGTTTGGATGAGGCTCGTCCAGAAAGAACTTTGAAGATTGGGTCCTCGCTCTCTCCTGATTTGAGGGGCCGTTTAATCAGCTTGTTGAAAGAATTTCAAGACGTGTTTGCTTATTGTGTTGAGGAAATGCCTGGAATAGATCCAGAGATAGTCGTCCACCGGCGGAACGTTGACCCAAATTTAAAACCTGTTCGTCAAAAGAAAAGACATTTAGGTCCGGCCAGTAATCAGGCGGTCGACCAGGAAGTTCAGAAGTTGTTGGAATCTAAATTCATCAGAGAAACTTATTATCCAGAGTGGATTGCAAATGTGGTCATGGTGCCAAAGCCTAATGGCACTTGGAGGATGTGTGTGGATTACACTGATCTCAACAAGGCTTGACCCAAGGACAGTTTCCCTTTGCCTAAGTTGGATCGTCTAGTGGACTCCACGGCCGGCCATGTTTTGTTAAGCTTCATAGATGCCTATTCAGGTTTTCATCAAATCCCCATGTGGTCGGAGGATCAGGACAAAACGTCCTTTATAACCGAAAAAGGGCTGTATGGCTGGTTGAGGATGCCTTTTGGCCTCCGTAATGCGCCGGCCACCTTTCAAAGATTGATCAATACTGTTTTTCAGCCACAATTGGGAAGAAACATGGAAGCATATATTGATGATATGATAGTCAAGAGTCGGCAAGAAGAAGGTCATGTTATTGATTTGAGAGAAACTTTCGAAACTCTCAGAAAATACAAGTTGAAATTGAACCCCAGCAAATGTGTCTTTGGAGGCTTGTCGGGGACGTTCTTAGGCTTCTTAGTAGATCAAAGGGGAATATAAGCCAACTCCGAAAAGATCCAAGCTATTCTAGACATGAAATCTCCGTCAAAGATAAAGGAAGTTCAGCGACTGACGGGCTGCTTGGCTGCCCTTGGACGCTTCTTATCTACGTCGGGCGACAAGTGCCATCACTTCTTCGCTACTATCAAGAAGAAGGCCAAGTTTGAGTGGACAGTAGAAGCTGAGCAAGTGCTTCAGCAAGTCAAGCCGAGAGGGAGAAACTGTTTGTATATTTGGCTGTGTCCACTCAGGCTGTGAGTGCTGTTCAGTTGGCTGAAAGAGAGTTCGTGCAAGTTCCAATCTACTTTGTTAGTCATGTGCTCAAGGATGCGGAAAATAGGTACACTCCAGTCGAGAAGTTTGGATTGGCCCTCGTCATGGCAAGTAGAAAGTTAAGACCCTATTTCTTGGCGCACAATATACTCGTCTACACTGACCAACCCTTGAAGCAAGTTTTGCAAAAGATGGAAGCCGCCGGTCGGATGTTAAAATGGGTTGTTGAACTTAACATGTTCGATATATCATTTGAACCAAGGAAAGCCATTAAGGGGCAAGCCTTGAGAGATTTTATAGTTGAGCTTACTCGACCAACTATAGAACCAATATTTGATCCAGCTGAAGGGAGGAAGCATTGGACGCTCATGGTTGATGGATCGTCCACTGTCAATGGATGTGGGGCATGAATCATTTGTCAATCTCCAGAAGGAGACAAGTTTGAATATACGCTAAGATTCCAATTCCAAGCATCCAATAACGAAGCTGAATATGAAGCACTTCTAGCTGGAATCAAAATGTGTAAAGCGGCAGGAGCTCTGGAAATTGAGGCCAAATCAGACTCTCTCTTGGTCGTCAGTCAAGTCAACGGGGATTTTGAATGTAAAGAAGCATCGATGCGCAAATATATGCGTCTGATCAAAGAGGAGATTGAGCCTTTAAAGCGATTTGTTCTTGACCAAGTGCCAAGGTCAGAGAATCATCAAGCAGACGCTCTCTCAAAATTGGCCAGCTCGGCTAAAGGTGATGCGCCAAGAACAGTGTTTTGGGAAGTTAAACCCAAAAAGAGTATTGACCAAGAACAAATCATGTTTCTTAGTAGAGGGGCAGTTTGGATGGAGCCTATAATAGAATACAAGAAAACAGGACGGCTGCCTTTGGATCCTGTGGAGGCTAAGTATGTGAAGGCTCGAGACAAGTGGTTTGAACTATGGGATGAGACCCTTTACAAGAAGTCATTCAACCGCCCTCTCCTCAAGTGCATCACCAGAGAAGATGGTCTAGAGGTTCTGAAGGAACTCCATGAAGGAGCTTGTGCATCTCACATTGGGGGAAGAGCATTAGGAGAAAAGGCTTTAAGGACGGGGTACTACTGGCCTACTTTAAAGGAGGACGCCCTCATCTATGCAAAGAAGTGCGACAGTTGTCAGAAGCATGGAAACCTGCATCAGAAGCCGTCCAACTACTTAAGTCCCATCTTGTTCCCTCTGCCTTTTGCCAAATGGGGCATGGATATCCTAGGACTTTCCCGGTGGCCGCTGGGCAAAAGAAGTTTGTGATAGTAGCTGTGGACTACTTCACTAAATGGATAGAGGCTGAAGCCATGCGAGGAATAACAACGAGCGACGTCAAGGGCTTTATTTGGAAAAACATTATAACTCGTTTTGGCATGACACAATCCATTGTCTTTGATAATGGTCCACAGTTCGAAACGCCTAAGCTGAAAGATTGGTTGGCAGAAAGAGAAATCAAAGCTCACTTCGCTGCAGTCGCCCACCCACAAGCCAATGGGCAAGTAGAGTCCTTCAACAAGATTCTATCCAATGGAATCAAAAGGAAGTTGGATAATGCTAAGGGACAATGGGTTGAAGAACTACAGCTAGTGTTATGGTCCATCAGAACAACCGCCAAAAATTCTACAGGGGAGACACCCTTCATGTTAGTTTATGGCACTGAAGCCGTCTTGCCCATTGAGATTGAAGAACCCACCCTGCGAGTCATGTTGTACACGGAAGATGCCAACTGGGCTGCATTGCGCACGGCCTTGGATCAAGTACCAGAAGTCAGGGGCAATGCCTTGCTAAGAATGCAATTGTACAAGCTAAGAATGGCTCGGGAGTTTAACAAGAGAGTCGCTAGACGACCACTCAAGGTGGGGGATCTGGTTCTCAGGAAGATGGAGGCGGTTGGACGAGCTAAAGAGATGGGAAAACTAACACCAAGTTGGGAAGGACCTTATCTGATTGTCCAAGAGGTGCGAAGCGGAACCTTTCATCTCCAAGATCTGGATGGACGACCAATACAGCGCACTTGGAACTCATACACTCTGAAGAAGTACCGCGTCTAAGCTCATTTAATCACCAGGAAACTGGCCAGTAGTTTGTAGTCACCCAAAGTGCCACAGCACATGCTAGAGAAAAAGAATTGTATACATGTATCTTAGCATTTAGTCAAGCAAAATTCATATAATACAATTCCTACTTTCTTATCGCCTTTGTTTATTTTTACCAAGTTGGTTCACTTTGGGGCATTAAATCAGTTATTAGTCTAAAAGTGACAATAACTTGGACAAAAATACAAAGAACAATAGAATGTCAAAAATACCCATTTCTCTGCCGAACATCACTCCATCGAAGAGACCGGCCAAAGTGTAACAGCCTAAAAGGTAACAACACATAAATGACCAACAAATTGACAAAATCTCTAGTAAGAGAAACGTCAAAGTCTTTAAGAGAAAGCTGACCCGAAATAAGCCCTTAGTAAAGGATACTTACTTTCAAATGGACGGTCAGCTAAGTAGTAAAGACCCTAGTAAGGGATCACTACTTCCTGACGAGTGTTTCTCCCTCAAGGAAGCCGGCTAAGACATGGTTTGAACATGTAGCTAAAGCTCGTCCTTAGCAATTTCAACAGGCGTGGCCAACGTTGGCCGCTCTCCTTCCTGGACTATGGCTCGCCCATCATGTACGGTTAAGCTAAGCCCAAGAAGAGGGGGGGATGAGACAAGCCTATAGGACGAGCTAAAGGGAAACGATCGTCCAAAAACCAGGACGAACTAGGCAAAAAATGCCCTTGTGATAGTTCGATACTGCAGGACGAGCGTTACCAAACCAGGACGAACTAGGCAAAAAATGCCCTTGTGATGGTTCGATACTGCAGGACGAGCGTTACCAACTCGAGAAAAACGGTTAAAGTGTGGCTCGTCCACAAAACCAATATGTATTGGCCGCTTTCCTCCTTGGGGAAAGACTCGTCTGAATGAGAAAACCGTCCAAAGTTCCAGGACGAATCTCACTAAGTACTTGGCTACTTTTTGAAAAGATTCACGATCGTTTAAGGACAAGAATGGCAATCTTCCCCTATATTTATTTTGCAAACCGTCCAAAGTTCCAGGACGAGTCCCTTTTTGTACTTGGCTACTTTTTGGAAAGATTCACGATCGTCCAAGGACAAGGATGGCAATCTTCCCCTATATTTATTTTGCAAACAGTCCAAAGTTCCAGGACGAGTCCCTTTTTGTACTTGGCTACATTTTGGAAAGATTCTCGACCGTCCAAGAGCAAGGATCAGGGTTGACAAGCTTACTTTATTTATATTTTATAGACCGTCGAAAAGTCCAGGACGAGTCTCTTTTTCTACTTGGATGCATTTTGGAAAGATTTACGATCGTCTATAGACCAGGACGTTGCTCTTTCCTTAATCATGTGTGTAGATTGTCCAACATTCAGGACGAGGCTCATTTTATACTTAGTCGAAATTGGAATGCAAGAAAAGAAAGGACAAGCAATTGGCAAAAAGTCTTTTCATTTACACTTGGCAAAAATTTACAGCTTAAGACTAAAAGAGACAAAGCTATGACGGCAAACAAGCCAAGAAACGTAGGAAAATAAACCTAAAACTAGGCATCATCTTCAGCGCGAGTTTCTTGGTCGCACTCAGGGGCTTCTTCCTCGACCACAACATCGTCGTCCGAGTCTAAGAATTCCGGAGGCTCCTCGGCACAAACCATGACACGATTAACGTTCTGTTGTAATTCCAGACGGCGAACGAAGCTGGGAACCTCGCTAGGCTCAGCCAACATCCCAAAAGCTTTGACGGCCCAGTCTTTGGATGTCTCGATGACTTGAGCCAAGCCTTCTTTGGCGTCGTCAAAGGCCTGGGCCGCTTCCTTCTGCAGACGGGCATTTTTCGCCCTTAGGAGGATATTCTCCCTTCTTAGTTGGAAAGCGGCTAGAAGACCAGTATCCCTTTTGCCCTTCAACTCAGTTGAGACGGCGTCAAGGACCATTTTCAGTCGGTCTTGCTCCTTGTACAACTGGGTGATGGTAACAAGATAGTTCTTGTTTTCGGACTCCAGGTTTGCTGATCTCTTCTCCAAGGCCTCCAGTGACTGGCGATGGAGAGTGTTGGCCATCTCAATGTCATGGATGGCCTTGTCGCCTGCCGTCGTAGCAAGGTGGACGAGTTGCTTGTTCTCCTTTCTAAGCTCCCTCACCCATTCTTCAGTCAGCATGCTGCGAGCAAAAAGCTGGAACAATGAAAACAAAACAAGTCATTAGACGAGTTACAAAAAAGAGAAAATTTGTACAAGTATAAAACAAAAGCGGCAGCAAGTTATACCTCAGCAGCAAGTTGAGACATGTAGCCCACATTCCCGGCTGATGCTCCCCTTAATCCTTTAATATAGGATTCAGGGTAACATTTGAAGAGCTCCTGCTTAAGCCGATCTCTTTCTGCTTTGGACATTTTGACAAAGGCAGCAGAAGACTCCTCGTCCGAATCTATGGTGGGAGTAGCTGAGGGTAAAGCTGGTCCTTTGCCCTTATCTGAAAGAGGGGGGAGTCAGTTATCTTGATTGGAAAGACAATGGCATGTCTATTGGACGGACTCATGGACCGTCCGTCGACCCGCACCGTCCTAACTATGTTTGGATAATACGACTCACCAGACGAGATGGAGGCCGTCCTAACAACTAGTGGCATCTGCGAAACCAGCTTCGTTACCGAGCCGCTGAAGCCCAGGTAGTTCTTAGTAGCCGTCCCAGGCTCCGAAATAACCAAAGCCAAGGCCGACTCTGGCTTGATTTCTACAGAGTCCGCAAGTAGAGCGTCCATCTGACCAGCAGGGTCAGAACTCTTCTCCCCCTCGGCAGGGACAGCAGTGGAAGGCTCCTCTTTCAGGACTTTGTCCTTCGGAGGAGGCATGGTCTTCTCTCCAACTCCACCAGCCAGAGTAGTCTTCTCCGTCTTCTTCCGGGTAAAACCCTTGACCTTTTTGGCCGGAGGTTGGTCTGCAGTGGTGGTAGGCCTCTTCTTGGACGAAGAGGACTTACCAGGAGGAAGTTTGTTGGTAGGGGCATTTTTCTGCAAGAAATGAACAAGTTACAATAATGGTCGTCCAAAGAGCAAAAGCTATAAACTATTCATAAGGCTTCAGACGAGAATCACCCAAAGAAGGAAGGCGTCCTAGAATGGACACCCTCCTTCCTAAGGGAACCTCGTCCAAAAAAAATTCCGCACACAGACGAAGGTGATGCAAAGAAGGAAGCCGTCCAAAAGTGGACGGACTAAAAAGATTTCAGCCTAAGGACAGGAAATCAGCTCTTCGTCCAGTATTGGAATTCAAAGTTCCTCAGACGAGAAGGGCCCAAAGAAGGTGGCCGTCCAAGCATGGACGCTTTCCTTCTTCGGGTGATTCTCGTCCAAAGACTGATAACAAACTTGGACGAACACAAATGGTGCTCGTCCAAAGCTGTTCAACATCTCAGACGAGACTGGTCCAAAGAAGGTGGACGTCCAGGCTTGGACACTTTCCTTCTTTGGGTGACTCTCGTCCAAGGGTTGTAAATTATGTTACCAGTGTTTCAGCCCTTTTCTCAGCACTGCTCTTGGCGTACTCCTTCCATAAGTTGTCTGTGAATTTCGACATGCTTATATCCCCCGTCCAAGAATGGTTGAGACGTGTTCTGGCCGAGTCTGGCAAAAGGAGAAGAAAGAGGGTTAGTCCGATATGGACTATGAACGAAGCATTTTACTTGGGAATTTGAATGTATACCTCTATCTTCGGCCAACCGCAAGCCGGCAGTGACCAAGAAGTCGTCACTGTAAAACATTTCCTTAAAGGGTATCCAGTTAGCTGGTCCCTTAAAGAATGACTGGCCGGGCCTGGAGTACTCCTTTATTCTGAAGTACTCCACTACCTCCTCGTCATAATGGTCCTCCAACTCCAGTCAGGACTGCTTTCGTCCGGTATTTGTAACGAATCGGTTATAGAAACGGAAGCCCTCCGTGGCAGAGTCGTTGGCCGCCCTTAGGTAGTTGAAGTCGGCCTTCCATTCATGCATCTTTGATGGCTTGCCCCATGCAGTTAGAAAGCCAGGGCGGTTGCAGATACTGAGCCATGTTCCATCCACGGCACCAGGAACCTTAGCCGCATAATGAATATGGGTGAAGGATTGGATAGAGAGGGCCAGGCCGCGCAACTCGCAGACGGCTATAAACGTCAGGATGTTGTGCCAGACATTTGGAGCCAGTTGGTTGTGGCCGATGTTGTAATAGCGAAACACTTGTTCTATAAAGTCATGGAGGGGGAACCTTGATCCCGCGTCCAAGGCCAGCTTGTAGACGGCGAAGTGATTTTTAGGAGCGCTCAAAATGGTGGCCTCCTTATTAGGGATGACGAAAGAAAAGCCCGGCATGGGCATGAAATTGGACAAATAACTAGAGTCCGGTCCTATTTTTTCTAACCATTTGCGATTGGCCAAAATAAATGCGGGGTCAGAAAGGGGACCTAGGCGTCTTCTAATCTCAGACGAAGTAGTGGAGGCTTCGTCTGACTCATCGGCAGCGCCAGAATCACAGCCGTTATTGTCCTCACCAGTTTCCTCCATCTTGGTGTGCCGGCCAGACGGACTGGCTTCTGGATTTATTTGGGAGCCCTCAAAGCTGCGGCTAGGGGACAGGGGGCCGCCCAAAGGCCCAGCACTTTGGACCTCTCTCGTCTCATCTGGAACTCGTCCAGTAGATTCCTCCATGTCTCAACTATTTGATGGGATTATTATCTTTCGTCTTAGACGGGCCGTTTGCTTGACGCGCGCCAGATTACCATGCACTGGTAAAGACTGGGTCGTCTGACTTTCTCGGCCAAAACCACAAAAAAATATATACTCGGCCCGAAGAGGTCCAACTCTAGAATGTGCCGAAGAAGAAACACTCTCAGTTCTAGGGTCAAGACAAGCTCTTGGTCGGCTAGGATTATTTGACGAAGAAGATTTCATTTTATTGATTTTCTAAGAGAAAAATAATGAAATAAAGAAAGAATAAAGAACAAAGAAAAGATACCTGCTGAAACGCCTGGACGATTTGGTGAAGAAGGCCGAGGCTGGACGATCACTCTCTCTCTCTAGAAAAATTTGCAGAGCTTCTCTCTCTAGAAAAATTCTCTCAAGGTGTGAAATGATTGAATGTGCTCACACCAAGGGTATATATAGGGGGGTAAGAAACTCGTTGAGCCGGTAAAGGATGACCGAAAAAAGGTGTAAAACGGTCGATCATGATCGGTTAAACCCAGGAAAGGGCGCGTCGCTGCCTCCATTTTTGAATTTGAATAAACTACCTTGAGTAAAAGGGTATTAACCGTCAGATGGGCCAACAGTAAAAACCCTTTTAGGGGAAAATGTTGTAGCCTAAAAATCTACGGCTCCTTTAAAGACACTTGGGCTCATCAGAGCCGTACATGTGTCCTCCCCTAATAAATAAAGAAAAAAGATTTAAACCTTGGGTTATAATCAGTTGGGGGAAAAAGGCTTTCTTTCCTGGGCCAAAAGATAGTCAGAACCTAGCCCCTTGTAGGTGGCTGCGAGTGGTTGATAACCTCTTACTTATCATGGCCTGCCACGTGTCAGGATCTGATTGCTTAGCCAATCAGAGGCCACTATTCTAGGGTAATTTTTAAGGTTAGCTGTCATCTTGCAATCACTATAAATACCCCTGAAATCAGGAGAAAGATCATTCAATACAAATAGCGCAAAGTTACTCTGTAAAAATACTCTCTTACTTTCTCTCTCTATATCTACTTTTTTCTTTACAACTCTTGATATCTGACTTAAGCTTCGGAGGGGGAACCACCACCCAAACCTCCAGGGTGGGTCCCTTTTTGCAGGTTCGGGAACGAAGCTCAGGCTTGGACTAAGTTGATTCAGACATTGTTGCACAAGACTCCAAGTGAAGAACATCTAAGAGATACTAGTTTACTTGCTAGACAAGAAAGCTCAGCCTATAGCTTACTTGTTAGACAAGCAGAGGACTAAACACCATGTAATCCACATACAATAAAAAAAAAAATCGCGTTGTATTAGATTTGATATCGTGGCTTCAAGCTTATTGTAGACACATAATCGTATCTCCCCATTTAAGGGCCCAATGAAGAAACATACCGCGGTTTTAATTGCTCCGACCAAGGGCAGAGCAGTTCGGAGAGTCATCCCAAAACTATTTCGAAAAGTGTTGAAGTCCTATTTTAAAGCCCACTTAATTATTCATGATAATTAATTGCATTTTGAGCCCAATCCTTTGAAAAGCCCAATTAATTGTTTTATTTAAATAAAATATATATTTTCAAAGATTATTTTTATAGTTAAAATCTGATTTTATCCCGTAAAATCAGATTTTCAGAGTTAAAAGATAAAAGAAAATCTTTAAAACGCGTTTTTACAAAGAAAAAACTGTCAAAACGTGTCAAAAGCAAGGCGGTGCGCTGAGCCCACAGATGTGCGCCGAGCACACGTGTCCTGCCACGTAAGTGCGCCTAGCGTACAACAGTGTCCCAAGCGCACAAGACTGCCACATAAACTTATGTATCATACAAAGTCCTGCGCCAAGCGCACTTCTCTGTTTAAGACGCATCTTTTTATATCTTATCTTTTTTCAAAGCGCGTATCATGTGTACACTTTCTACTGGGCATGCCGCGTTAGGCGCGCCTATCTACGCCTGACACGTGGATTTGAGCTTGACACGTCATCCTGCTCCTGGTGCTGTTGGCGCGTGAAGCGCAGTTTCGTGTTCCCTATGAATAGGCTTCGATTTTCCGAATTAAAAAATGGTTTTTTACACACTTAAACACTTCGAACTCTACGAATATATTTATGAACCTCTCTACAAAACCTCCCTACAAAAACTCATAATTTCAGACATACAAACACATATTTTCATACATACATTCAAATCTTTCAGACATTCATACTTTCAGGCTTCACGATTGCTCGTCCCGAACGTTGTCAATCTCGCAGACCCAAGCCACGGTATAATCCTGAGGTTCCTTAAATAAATTCCTATTTTTATATTGAAGTTACTAACCATTTATTTCATAATGTAGATCTTTGGTATAAAATCATTCTACTGTATATTCTAATCCTTCATTCTTTTTATTTATTTTCATACATTATTATATGCTTGCCTGATTGTTCTATGCATGATTTTTATCACCCACATGTTATTTTTGTTAATCAAGACCTAAAGAACTAATCTAACATTAATCAGATTAATTTGGACAACCTGTTAGGTTCCCTGTAATTTGATTGCCTAATAACATATCACTAAAAAATAGTCTTTTATGTGTTTCCTAAACCAACATAGACTAATATTTTTAGGGTGCATAAAAATATTATATGGTTATTCTATTGCATAAAAATTGACATGAATCAATATTTAGTAGAGGCCAACAATGAGCGAATGTGGTTCATTATGATCGGGTTCGTACTCTCATCCCCCAACTCAATCTTTGGTTTATTTTGACCATCTATGGAGTCCGGATGGGAAAAACTACATTGGATAAGTCCCTAAATTGTCCCTATGGTTTCCAAATATCCAATTAGGTTTACGAGTATTCCTTTAAAGACTTGTTGGCGACTTTAAAACATTTTTCAATAAAATCTTAACAATGCGGTAGTCAAATACGCGCTCACACCGCGTAGGCGAAATAAAAACACGCCTACTCTTATATAATAAAGTCTTAACCAGTAAACCAGGTGACATTTTATATTATATTATAGAGTAAAATATTATTAAATAATAATTTTCTTACCCAAGACATGGTCCAAGCCTAAAAACTAGTTAATTATTTATTACTTGAGAGTTTAAAATATAAGAAAACACCTCTAATTATTTTGTCAGATGAAATTTCGTTAAATTATTATGCAGTTGTACAAAAAACAATTATATATTATATCAGAATGGAGGAGTATAAAGCAAAACACATCATGACATATCTTTCTATACCTTTTTTAATTGCTAAGCCTATTTCATCCCGCTATTTTTCATTTATACTCTTGTTTTTATGTTAGTTTACCCACTTTCCTTTTTGGGGTCCCTTGTTAGTTTACCTTTTTTTTTTTTTGGAATGGTCCCACAAATTGTTTATTATTATCTTTACTTTCTCACTACTTTTCTTAACCCACAACATTAACTTCAACACGATATGCTAATAAATTAATACTTTTTCTTTCTTTCTATGACCCATATACCTATTTATTCTAAAACTCTATGCCTAAAGAAGTGGGTAAACTAAAACCTGAGGGAGTAGTTCAATAGTTCATAATTCACTATACATTTTAGTTTTCAAATTCCATATAAACATCTTAGTAAACATATTATATAGAGAAAGAAAGTGTAAAAAGAAGAAAATTACAACACAATTTCCGATATATCAAAACATATCTATTAATATTCTATATTGTATATATCTCGTGAATTAGCACAAGTATACTCTATTTTACTTTTATTTTATCTTCTATTGGTTGTTTGTAATTACTGACTAAAAATATTTCATTTTAGTTATCACTTACTTTTTTATTATGTATCTAGTATGATTATTATCTTGATCCGAAATAGATCCCGATCCCAGTTGACTCAAACTAAATCAGACTGAAACCCGATCCAAAAATCAACAGACCGGACACATATTCCTTTAAAAGAATGAATGAAGCAAAACTTAAAACATAGATCCCTCCAAAAGCATCATGTTACTTAAACAATCTAGCAGCCCTAACTACCTAGGTCTCGACTTGGCGATTTTGTACACAAACAAGAGAATTCATCAACAAAGTCTTCGTAAACTAGATATGTTAATTGTTCATTGAAAGTTGCCTATTCGATTTCAAAGAAATAGAGTTATTAGCTCAATGTTATGTGCTGTTTAGTCACAAACATGGGTTACCCTTCTAGGAAAAATTATTTTGGTTAGGAGTGTTGTACAGCTTTTGAATAACTTGATTACTCGATATTCATTAGACGGTATGCATTGGAATTGCACATCTAATAATTTAATGTTGCAGGTTCATAATCTTTTACTTTAATCTCGAGAGTAAGTCATATGTGCAACAATAATTAGATTTATAGCTTCACCAATAGTATTTGAATCTGGATATGTCTAAAGGGATCTGACAAGATTTTCTATCAAATGATTGTGATATGAATAGTAATTTTGAATCTGTTCTGCTAATACACAATATTATTATAATCAAATTAATGTCCTAATAGGGATTTATCGAGATTTAAATTTTCATGAAATACAAATACTAAGATTAGATAATTGATACAATCTCTGATTAGACAAGTCTCAAGCAATGAACAATACACTTACATCAGCTTGCGAGCTACATGAGATTAAGAAGAGAAAAAACAGCTATACGATTTTGATGAGATTATGTAGACACTAGAAACCAGATCATTGATAACCTTCCAGCTCCATCTTTCCAACTTCCGGTGTCAAGAACTAATTGTTCAGACTACGCTGGTAAATATGTACAGCTTTGATCATATGATAACTGCTAATACAGGATGTAGTTTCATACAAAAAACACAATTCAAGCATGAACACGTTAGGAGCCTCGATAGGGAGAAAGAATATGAGAACCTGGTACATCTAGATTCTAACATCACTAAATAAACAGAACTTCCTGTAGCGAAGTGAACAAGACAACCACCATAAACAAGAACAATCTGAAACCCTGGTGTTTGTCTTCTTTAATTCTCCTTCTGCAATCGCTAATCAGTTCATAGCTTGTAACTGCATTCTGGCACTCCAGAATTGATCTGAATGTAAATCGTGGTGAATAATACAACTAAAGATGATATTGGTAGAACCTTAGAAGTATCAACCTTAATTCAATAGTTGGTAGAGGAAACCTGATGACACATGTAGTCTTTGGTGATCTGGCGGCCTTCATGTGCTAGGACAAGATTAGCAGGAAGACTCAACTGCATCATCAGGGCAAAGAAAAACCTCCTTCAAGACACTGAATTCTAATATCTTGCATGAGCTGCTGAAGAAGAGCTGGATTACTGGTGACAACAGCATCGACACTATTTGTTAACATATCAGTCATGGAAACCATGTCATCCACTGTCCATGCATATATCTTTTTGTTTCTCCTGAAAGAGACACACCAATTATGCAAACACAGATGTAAAGTACTACTATTAGTCAAGCAAAAAGTGTACATGGCTGTAGCGTAAACTGTAAAGTTGATCATTACAAAAGGGGGTGGGGGTTCCAGTTGAACATGCGTACCCATGAAGAATTTGGACAAGCTTTTCATCAATTAGTGGATGGTATACCCCAACAATCACTGCCCTTTTCATCCTCAGCAAATTATAGCTAGATCCAGTTTTTGGATCTTTCATAACGATATATCCAACCTACAAAAGGATCCATAACTCAGAGACCAGCGAAAAGATATCACAAAATGACTTAGGACATGTGGGGAAGGCTAAAGGTGAAAAATCAGAAGGAAATGCTTTATGAACAAAAAAGGAAGTTGAAAATCTGTTGATAGACACAAGTTCTCTCCAGGTTTATGAGACTGTCCTGCATAGGTGTCAATGACTGAAGTTGTTTTGAAGAGTCAAAAATCTTGTGAAATTGCAGAGAGCAATCTCATGTGGAGAGAATAGTTGGCAAGAACGAGAAGCCAATAGTAACAGATCCCACTAGAACTCCAAATAAGAAAAAGCTTTCAGGGAAGGCTTCTCAGAACCAAAAGCCAGTACTCACCAGAAGCAATGCCTGCCTACATATCAGTTTGTCAATATATGCCACTATTTTACAGAAAAAGCAAATTGACCTTTAACAACTTCACCAAACTGAATATTAACAAAAAAAACATATATAATGTTAATAATAACAAGACTCTTTTCTCTGACCAACCACTCATCCAGTGAGGAGATAGGAAAGGCAGTCTTCAGTATTGGAAAACCGAGAGCTACTGGGTGGGACGGCTTTCACCATCTCTTTTGCCCAGATTGAAGGACATAAAAATGGACTTGCAATGTTGCATTGAGAGGATATTTTCTTCCCCCTAAATCCCCCCCGACATCACAGGTTTATCATGAATCTTATCCCTAGAGTAGATAATTCTCATACCAATCATTCTCTGCACAACCTCCTACAAATTTGTCACAGCACTCCTGGTCCAAGGGCTGAGATGCATAGTCAACTCCATGATCTCCACATACATTTAACGGATTTTTCACCAGGTATCCCTGTTTCACCAAGTACTTTTATGGTTTTTCAAAATTCATGGGGTACCCCTATAGTTTCAAGAATGCACCAAATTCCCAAAATTCATTTTTTTTCTTTTCTTTTCCTTTCCTTTCCTCTGCTTTTCCCTCGTCACTCTCACTTCTCCCACCTCCTTTCTCTATCCTCTTCTTCCTTCAATCACTTCCTTCAATCACTTCCTTTCTCTCTATCTCTTTACCCAAGCTCCCTAATCCTGCCTTGAATTCGTTTTCCGTCTTCTTTCCAAAAAGCAAATAAAATCCAACTTCTTTCCTAAAAATGAACCACTTCCTATTTCATTTGGAAAAACCTCCATTAATAAAGAATAAGATTCACCATTTTTTTGAAAGAAATTCCACAATCAATGAGAACTCGAATTTCGAAAAGCAAAAGCCCAATTTTATGGTGTGAGTCAAATTGGGAACCTGCAACAACAACTTTTACAACAACAAAAAGAATTGCATAGCAACAACAGCGGCGAAGAACAAATAAGTAAAATTTTGAGGTCGAATTTAAAGCAATGGCAATGAAGAATGAGGAGAAGTACTTGGGGCAATAAAATGGAGGGTGAGAAGTGATGAGAGAGAAGAAGAAGGATTCAAGGTTGGAGGAAGTAGAGGAGAGAAAAAGGAGCTGTGAGAAGTGAGAGAGATGAAAAGGCAAATTTTAAAAAGAAAAAAAGGGGTAAAAAAGAAAATGTAATGGATTTTGGGTATCTGGTGTATTTTTGAAACTATAGGGGTACCGAGTACCCCATGAATTTTGAAAAACCACGAGGGAAAATCCGAAAAATAATAATTAATGTAACGAACATTTAACGCCATTACCATTAAGACCACGTTTGGTTCATTATTTTTATAAGCTCTAATAAATGGAAACAATTACCAATTTCCTTTCTTTTTGTTTAGTTCAGTCCTCGTCAATCCATTACCATTACTTGGTGGTAATGGACTCCCACAATTTGTTACCTTTACTTCCCCCTCAAGTAACAAAATCCGTTAATTTGTGGTAATGGTTATCATTCCCTTTCCATTTCATAGCTTGAACCAAACACCGAAAAAAGTACTTATTTTTGTTACCATTCCCCTCCTCTATTTGTTTCCATTCCATATATTGAATCAAACGACCCCTATGGGTATTGGTATGTTTTTCACAAACCTCAGGGGAACCTGGTGCATTTTGGAAACTATAAGGGTACCCCATGAATTTTGAAAAACCATAGGGGTACCCCATGAATTTTGAAAAACCATAGGGATACCTGGTGAAAAATCCGTACATTAAATGAAGAAAAGAAAGGAAAATATAGGATTATCTTCCCTTCGTCCTAGTACAAGCTCGTAAAGAGTTGCATTTTATCTACTTCCACCTCCATTGGCTATTGGTACATCCATTGTGCTTCCACCCCATTTTGAGGAATATGAGGAGACCCCCTTTCCCCATATATCGTTATCCTCTGTATGAAACACCTCCCTAAAATGATTGAGGAAGCCTATACTCAAAGACCTCAAGCCTTTCTCCCTACCTCGGAAGAATAAGAAAATCTCTCGTCTCTTGTTTTCAACATATCTTTTAGATATTGTTTTCAACTTTTGAATGGATGTGTTAGAATATATTGAAATTTGCTTTGAAGTTTGTTTCACGCGTAAATTTGGAGTTCTGATTTGTTAATTCTATTATTTTGATATTGTTAATCCTATTACTTTATTTTAGTAGAAAATTATATATTTAAATATTCTTGCTATCTAAGCATTAGGTTGTAAACTTGAGAGCCAGACTTGAGTTCATGAAAAATGAGAGTCTTTCCTAGTTAATGGTTTTGTTAAATCAATAGACAGGTACGTGTCCGAAGCATTGGTTGAAAATGAGATGTACTGCTTCGCCGATGATCCTTCAGTGATAAATCAGAGAAATATATTGCAGACAACCCACCTAAATCACCAGTGCTCTCTACTTATGCAAGGAGGAAGGGAAGGGCAGTTAAGTCAATTGCAAAGGGTATAGGTGAAAATCCCAATAGCAGTTAGTTACAAAAGGTGGAATGTTAGCAAGAAAAGGGGAAAAAGTGTAATTTAAGGAGGGGAACGGGGATCCTAGTGAGATAATCCAGAAAATTGTAGTGAGAAAAATCCTTTGGGGGAGATTAAGAGAACCTCAGTCATCTCGGAAGATTATGGATTGTCAATAATGGACTTGCGCTGAATTTATCAAAACAACTACCATCCTTTAAAGCTAATTCTTCTTATTTCAATTAATTTACTTCTTTCACCTGAATTCTTGGCATCTATTGTTAGATAATTTATGGTCTTGTATTTTGGGGACTCCCTTTACTTTCCTAATCTGCCACTCTGGCTACTGAACTATGTATCTCTAAGCACTACAATAATGCACTACCTCTGATCTATTCCTACCCATATATAAAATAGGTATTGTAAAGGAGGACACTTTTACAAGAGATATAGAAGTTTACCGTGGTGTTTGGTGAGAGTCTAATAACTTCCCTCACTAAAGTGTCACTTTTTGCCCATATCATGCAATTTATACAATCTGTTCTCTTGACCTGTAAGTAAACAGTAGGGGCTTCAATGCTTGATGTAGAAAGCCAGAGCTGCAACTAAAAAAATTTATCCAGCAAACTGAGGAGATCAAGTAACATTTGACTAGAATACAACCAAATAAATTAAGGTTCTTGCAGGGTTTAGCTATATGATGCTTAGTATTCACCCTGTTTTACATAATTTATAGTGAAACGTATCCTCTTCCAACAATAGTACATAGAGCTCAGAACAACATTAAATCCCTCCTAATGTCTATAAATCATCCTTATAAATTAAAGGCGCAACAAATTGCTCAAGTGAATGTGTCAAACCCAGTAGAATCAATCTCATTAGTTTCATCATATTATATACTTTCTCCGTTTTTACATAAGTGCCATATAGAGAAACGGCACACTATTCTAGAAGGTAAAGAAAGAAAGGGACCACAATAAGTTAGATTATTCCTCCCTCAATAACATGGTACCCACCACATACTTTAACAATACATAAGGACTATACTAGTAAGTGTAAAAAGGTGTTCAAAAATAAGGATTACACTTTTAAGTATGTAGCAACTAGCAAGTATTGTGACGTTTTCAATTTAGGGAAGCGCAACATATACTTAGAAACAGAGGAACTGAGGAAGTATATAAAGTCAGAGAGAAACTATATTTTCAAACACTTCACTAAAGGAATAATATAGTTGCCCAGTTGATACAGGGGATAGATATTATTCAAGATAAGGATAAAGAGTACCACGGTAAGAACAACAAACTTACAACAGCTAAAATATTCTCAGCAAGACCTTTTTCATAAGATGGAGGCCCAACTTTTGCGTCCAAGATGACATGTCTTACTGAAGCTGACACCAACTGATACGAACATTCATCGGGTAAGATTCAACCAGAAACAATTGCACAACAATTAGGAAATTATTAATCACAAAAGGTACACATAGTGCTAGGGGTGTGCACCGGTCCAGGACCGGACCGGAACCGGCTGGACCGGTGGACCGGAATCCGGGGTTTTCCTGGACCGGGACCGGACCGGAAAAATTCCGGTCCGGTCCGGTCTGGACCGGAATTTTTCCGGTCCGGTCCGGTCCTGGACCTCTTGGACCGGAATTTTTTTTTTAAAAAAAAAAAAATCTTTTTTATTTCATTTAAATATATTTATAAATTATATACATTAAAAATTAAAAATGTTAATGTCAATAATCCTAAAAGAATAAATGGTAGGTTTTTAAGTTTCTAACTTTCTACCATTTAAATTTTTTTTAACATATATATTTTTTTTTTTACTAAAATAATAGAAATTCCGGTCCAACTGGTCCGGACCGGAATTTTCCGGGTTTGGACCGGACCGGACCGGTGGACCGGAATCCTGATTTTCGGCGGACCGGGGACCGGACCGGAATCCGGTCCGGTCCGGTCCAAATTCCGGTCCGGTCCGGTCCAGATTCCGGTCCGGACCGGTTTGTGCACACCCCTACATAGTGCAATATGTACTATGCGTAGGAAAGGCTCAAAAGCAAAGATATAGTTTAGAAACAAGTAATTCAAATATTGCCACAAAGCATGTAAAAGGTAAAAAGTAGCAACATTTGTTATACCCTTAAAGCATCTTCAAGACTGGGAACTCTCTGATCGTCCAAGACTTTCGGAAATTGAGGTGCTGCATCCAATTCATTAATCTACATGCCAAAAAAAATTTAATTGAATCATCATTCACCAATCGGTCAGAATACATTCTGCAATAGGTAAACTGATATATAACAAATTCCAAAAATATTAAAGAACGAGTCTTATTGATTCTTGACCTCACTAATCATTATTGAAGGGGAAAGGGATCAATTCAACCAAAAATGGCAGAGCAAAGAAATATAAATATGCCAAAGTTAATAACCTAATTCTCTTTATCAGTAACAGTGTTTTTCATACAAGTACTCTTCACCTTGCAAGTAAGCGGCAACCGGGTTTTAACTTTTCAATATCTTACATCCACATCAATACATTGGAGGGTTATCACTTCCATCAATAGTTCAAAACATAAGAAAGGGCAGCCACCAGGATTTGTGCAGCATTTTGGTTCACTTAGATGGTATGTATGCAACCAACGAATTTCCCTGTCTTCAATTTGTACAAAGACACACGACCAGAAAGATTTCTTTTGATGTACAATTAAAGATAGAAGAAACGATAAGAATAGCTGCTATAATTCTCCAATCAGGATGTTGGCTTGCAAATCAAGGATAGGAAATGCAAACATGCGTGTGTCTATATAGGAAAGCAGACCAAGCATCCTACATCACTAACTGCAACAATTAGAACTAGACAGAAATACTCACTTCTTTCATACTTAGGTAGCCAACTCTAGATGTATGATTCCCAGATATCCGCTGCAACTCCCTGTCTGTACAATGTGAATCAATCTCCAACAAGCTTCAAAACCGGAACTATATGACTAAAGTTACTGATAGACTCCTCTGTAGTGCTAACTTCCAGAGAAGTTTTCACATGGAATATAACAAAGTCACTCCCTTTTTCTTCCTCACTCTCCATTTCTTCAATGACCACCACTTAAAGGTCTCGGCAAAATATGGAACCCACAGGTTAGGTTTATTATATTAACGACACTGGCATGGACAAAATATGCTGAGCTGAGGCTATAAAATGAGTATATTAGGGCAATTCACAATTGACTTTCCTTGATGGACTGACCTTACTTGTTCGATCATTCTTATTCCTTATATCCTTCGCACATTATCTCTACAAGTGGAGAATGCTATACCTACTTACCTAGTCATAACCAAAGAAATTTAATAAAGGCTATTACATTACATAAAGGGTGTCAGTTAACGGATTTTGAATTGTCCATCAAGTTAAAGCAGATACGTAACACTTTTTCTTTACAATCACAGGGCAACCTCTATGATTGGTCATTTCTTTAACACATTTGCTGCTAGAAGCTGGTATAGTCGTACTCGTTATCACAAGTAAAATCTTAACTAATATTAGTTCATACAAAATTTCAAACCTTAATTGACTTACATATATGAAAAATATAAGGAGTTCAAAGAATCTGTCTAAAAATAACTTGAAAATTAATTAATTGTCACTTAGATAGTTATATTAGTGAATAAAAAAAGTAATTCCCAATTAATCAATGCTTGTTGCAATGGAAACTATTAATGATGGTGTCATGGGCACCAGATACTGCTTCTGCGATTCTATATTACTACAATGATTGCAGCCAAGATCCCATTTTGTTTTTAAGCACACACCTATATACAGGATTTGTGGAATACAGACCTACAGGAACTCAATTCTACTTGTATTTCATAAATAAGAGAGAATTCTAAAGGACAATAGTAAAAAATAGTGCAACCCTACAATCATTCTGTAGTACTACAATTTGCAAATCCACCCTATAAAACAACTTTGACAGCAATTGCTATTAGTTTTTACAGTTCAAAAATAGCCATTGATTTGTTGAAAAGAAAAAGAGAAGCACTGAAATGCAAATTCCTAGAAAATTAAAAACAATGAGGCAGCAACAAGAAAGAATTGCACAGACACCACAAGAAAATGAGTTTGAGAACCCCTCATTGCTTTCAGCTTCTAGCTACCTCTTTCTCTTGCTAAAGCTTATGCAATTTCCTCTTCCTATTCAATGTTCATAAATCCTATCTTCTAATTAACCAACCTAAAATTTACCTTTTAAACAAAAACCCTGACTGGCAGTGAGACTTGGTTGGTTTATTCTAGTTAAAACCATGAAAGCTCTCTTAAGGTGATCCAGCCACATTTGCATGAAAAAGTGTGCACATAAGAAGAAAATTGGAAAAGGTAGGATTAAGTGGTAAATTGCTAGGGCCCAAGTCAAGTCTTTACAATAAGCTGAATAAAGATTACCACTTCATGGGTTTAATAGCACATGCCTTGCTACCACTGAAGTGTTAGCATTGTGTTTGGTAATGCAGCATATATGTGGAAGACAAAAGCAAAAAAAACATCATCAAGGTGGATATGTTGATAACTTAATATACCTGTCATGTAGTGCATAAAGGACTCCGTCAGCTGAAAGAGAGACGTCAATTTCAATACAGTCTGCTCGAGAATTAAGCGCACTGCGATAGGCGGCCCTCTGTATCACCATAAAAAAAGTTCATAGCAAAATACCTAAGTATTAACTATGCAGTCATAATAGCTCTTTACCACTCTTACTTTCTCTTTGTTAGTGACATCTATAATTTTAATATAATAGTAAATGAATCAAAAACTTCGAATTGAGCTTATTCTTTGATTCATTGAAATGATATTTTTCCTTATTCACTTTCCAAATGAAAATTTAGGTAAGTGCTTTAGATTCCAAGTTTTAAGCACTGATCTAACTTACACTTGAGCATAAGAAGGGAAAAGGAAATTTTCCTAGAAGCTTTTCTTTTCTTTTTCCTTATCTTACTATTACGGCCCGAAGAATTCCACACAAGTCTAATACTCAAAAACAATAAGCTATAAATTGCAAACAAAGAAGCAAAATTACCGTGTTAGGAAAAGCATTGGTAGAGTCACCACCATGAGCACAAACAAGAGGTGGGTCTCTTATCCAACCACAATTCTTCTTTTGCATCTGCATAAGTTCGGTATCAAGGAAATAATCACACACCAACCAAGTAAACAATAAGACTAACAAAGCTCACCGAAAACATCAGGCATCATCAATACTTCCACACTCCAGGTACATGTAAAATTCTAAGGCATAATGAAAACTGCAGCTTGTATTCATGAAACCGAGATAATCAAGAGGATAACACAAAGTTAGAAAAATCTAAACATCACAATGAGTTTAGAATAGCAAGGGGACATTACTTATCTCCTGCATTTCAGTTTAACCACTGCAATTGATACGAACTCTATCACTCTACGCAGTTAAAGAGGCATTTGGAATCATTCTTAATTGTGATCTATCTACAATAGCCTCTTTCCTGAAAATTGTGGTATAATACAACCAGCAATCCCATTTTGTCTGTCATACATAAATTATGACTAACAAAACAAAAGCTAAATAGATGAAATTGAAGATGAATTCTATGTGGCGCCGGTTCGATATCCGTCCCACGTACCCGATACGTCCTCACACCGGAGACGATACCATTACTTCACTTAGTAACGTGCCGTACACGTTGTGTTATAATAATCAGATTTTCCGTTCGCCGTCAATGTAATTTACCGATGAGAAATAAACTAGGTCAACTTAATGTAGACAAATTCATCAATATTCAATAACAACCAAAATCCGTCAGGAAACAGAAATAACTATGTTGATTTCAGTAAGAAACAAAAGTAAGTAAAGGTGAAACTGGTGTTACCTGATTAAAGCGTCTGAGACGGAAGTGGAAGAAGAAGGGAGGAGCAAGAGCTATGATCAGCAGTAGCACTATTATATATCGACGGTTTCCGGCGAGTCGTCGCCATGAAAGTCTCCAATTGAATTTCAACTCTCCTTTCCGCCACCCGCTTCCTAAAAGCGGTTGTTGTTTCCTCCTCATCGCCGTCTCATTCACTGGGCTTCCCAATGACGGATCTTTATGGGGGCAGGACTGGGCCTGGCCCCCATAAGATTTGGAATTTTTATTTTTTGTTAAAGCCCAAATAGAAAATTTAGACCTAAGAGCCCAAATACAACTGACACGCACGTCATTTCCCCCAAACTTTTGTCTTTACCTGCTTGCCGCTAGCTTCACGCTTGGAAATGAAAATGGAATTCTGACTGCGGAAGTCAGAAGAAACAGGCAAAAAGTGGAAGAGTTGCATAGTGATTATTCATAAAAAGGTATTGTACTACTGTTAATAAAATATTTTATAGAATGAATGAGTTATATAGGTACTACTAATTTTTCTACAAAGGCTTTAAAATAGGCTAGGCTTTCCTACGCTAGGCTGCTAGTTGTGCTTCAATTGTGCAGTGATAAACTTATTGATTATTGCTTCTTTGATAGTAATGTGTACCTGCTGGCTGCTTGCTTGATAAACTTTATTTTTCATATAAGTCATCAATTTTTTTTACTTTGTAAATTATGTAGAATCAATCAATTTAATAATGTATTTTTGTACTAAACAATTATTCAATTAATATTATATGATTAATTGATCTAATATACAATAAATAACATTAATATTATATAATATCAATTTAATTACTCATATGAAAATTTGACAATTGTAGGCGATTAGTTATTGCCGAAAAATTGACAATTGTACACGATTAGTTATTCCCGAAAAATTTGGCCCCCAGTAACAAATGTTCCAAGATCCGCCACTGGGGCTTCCCACCAGCTTTGCGTGAAGTCCCACTATAACGAGACACACTCGACCTGTGGTCAACCTGATACCGATTCAACTTGAATCTGATTCGGCTATCCCCAAACTTGACCAAAATCCGACCAGATCATATTCAGACCTGACCATGCCGACCTATATCCAAATCTGCTACCGACTGAAGACAACAAGCCAAGACTCGAACCCGAATGTGACCCAACCTGAAGTTAATCAGATTAGACCCAATAAATACCCGATTCAATCTGATTTATTATAAAAATCTAAATAATTGATATATTATGAAATGCTACAAAATAGGTGAAATCCCTACTGAAAAAAATTCTAATTGATTCACTTAAAATGGGCTTAACTATTTATAAGTTGGTACTATTTAAAAGTATATATTTTAATAACATGATATTTTAAAATGTTGCAATTGATACAATTGTAAAAATCTAAATAATTCATATATTATGAAAGAAAGGCAGAGTGAATTTCTTTCATCGGAACATAAATCAAACCAAAATAATTACTTGGATTAACCAAAAACCTTACTTGAATTAACCAGTAAATATTACTTGAATAAAATAACTAAATATCAAATCAAAATCAAAATTACCGAAAGATAACAACAACAAAACCAACCAAAATAACATAAAAAATCCAAAGAAATTCACAACTAAATACAAAGAAAATCTGAATATGAATATAGAATTAACAACCAAATTACAACAAAAAAAACAACAAAAATAGATAGAATATAACAACAAAATTACAACACCTCCAACAACAACCACAACACCTCGTCGGCAAATCATCGACCCTTTATCAAGGATGGTGGGGTACGACCGAAGCAGGGATGGCGAGGCGGCTGGGAAACGCAAGTGTTTTGGCGAAAATATGAAATCTCATCCCCCTTTCAAAACCAACACACACCCAAACCCCGCATTTTCAAAACCCTAAATTCGAGAGAGTATAGGTGATTATGGGGCGGGCCGGGCCACGCCTAAAAAAATTTGCCCATTGGTCCAGCAGGGCCGAGCCAAAATTCGGGCCAAAATTTTGTGCCCAAAGTCCGCTATTTCGGGCCAAAATGAGCGGGCTTTTCGAGCCAAAATCGGGTCAGGCTAACAAGTAGACTAAAAAGTCATTTTTGGCTTGCCCAAAACCCGTCCCAAAGCAAAAAAAAAATCGGGCGAGGCTGGAGTTGATCAGGTCTACGAGAGAGACGTTTCTCTCTCCTCCTCTTTCATGGCGTTTTCTGCCATGAACAACACCTCCAACAACAACAACAACAACAACAACAACAACAACGAGGGAGATAGATAAGCAGGAAGGCGAGGCGATAGAGGGTGAGTGGCCCGAGCCGCGGCAACAGGGTGACAGAGAGAAGCAGGAAGGGAGGTTGGGCGGCGCGAGCTGCAGCGGCGGATGGCTAGGCTAGGAGGATGAGAGAGCTTACATTACATTTCATTTGTCCTAGCCTTGCATAAACCTGACCTTGCATGGCGTTTCGTCTTCCTAAGCTTTGCATAACCTTAATCATTGCATAGCGTCTCATGCATCCCTAGAGAGTCTAAGTTTGCATCTTTGCATCATTATGTGCATTATTATCAGAGTTGTTTGCACCTATATGCTAACATCTTCTCTACAGGTAATCAGATTACTTGTAGTTATCGTGTTGCATACTAACTTTATTTTGCAAATGCTGGCGATATATAGATCAGTTCTAGACCGCAGTAATCGTTATCCATCCCGACACCATATATTTTGACTATCGGTTTCCTGATGAATTTTCAGTCAGAGTGGGGGGGGTTTGTAGACATAAAATTGTGTCTCCCCATTGATTGCCCAATGATGAAACATAATGTCGTCCTAATTGGTCCGGTCCAAAGGAAGAGCAATCGAACAAGCTAAGCCCAAAAGCATTTTGAAAATATAAAGTCTATTTATTAAATCCAAGCCTAATTCTAGAAGCCCAATTAATTATTCCTGATAATTAATTGTATTTTTAATATTTTAATGTTAATTATTCCCGATAATTGATTTTAAAGGATATTTCGAAAATCAGATTTTTATTCCTAAAGATAGCTGATTTCGGATTTCAAAGGATAAAAAAACCTTAAAACAAAAAAAAAAATTGCCCAGAAAGCAAGGCCGTATGTGCATCTGGCGTACTGTCCCGCGCAATATTGTGCGTCTGGCGCACATGATGTGAGTCTAACACAAAGCTGTGCGGCAGGCGCACAGTTTCATTTTATCTTTTTGCTCCGTTTTCGGTTTCCTTTACATATAAATACCTCGTTTCTTCGAACGACTTTTCACAGTGCTTTCCTACGATTTCTACACATACTCTCGCATACTTAAACTCACATTCAAACACATTTAAATACATTCAAACACATTCATACATTCAAATTTCTTATTTTGAAGCTTCAAGATTGCTCATCCTGCAGACCATAATACAAGACCTAGGCGACAAAGATATAATTTTGAGGGTCAATTCCAATTGAATTCCTTTTTTACTAACAATTTACTTGTCATAATGTAGCTCTTAAAGGAATTCACGTGTTGTTGTACATTCTTCTCTAAACCTTTACTTTTTATATTTCTTCTATCTATTATTCATGATTGTTCATATGCATGTTGTATGTTTTAACACTTTTATCACCTCACATGATTATTATTGCTAATCAAAGACCTAAAGAATTGTTCTAACGCCTAATAAGATATTGGACAATCTGATTGCATAATAACATGTCACCAAAAATTAGTCTTTTGTTTGTTTAATAAACCGACATAGATTAATTATAGATTGCATTAACATATTATGTGGTTGTTTATTGGCATGAAATATGACATGAATCGGTATTAAGTAGAAGCCATCAATGGGAGAATTTGATTCCTGATCTTATTCGTACACTCACCCCCCGAACTCAATCTATGGTTCATTGACCATTAATGGAGTCATGACGGGGAAATCTACATTGGATAAATCTCTAAGTCCTTACGATTTCCCAATATCCAATTAGGTTTAGGAGTCTTCCTTTAAAGACTTGTTGGCGACTTCTTTATTTCAAAACATTTCTCAAAACAAAACTTTACAATAAGGTAGTCAAATATGCGCTCATCCTGCGTAGGCGAATAAAAACACGCTCACAAGAAGTAATCTTTTTTCATTTAAAAATCAAAGCAAAATTAATTGAAACTTTTGATAAATTACGCTGATTGTTCCAGCCAATAAAATCAACTCAAATGAAAATACAACCAATATAATAGAAATAGAAAGATTCAAAATAGGAAACCTAAACAAGAAAACTATAATTGTACTATATATGGACAGAGGGTGTATATTTTTATGTGATACATTTCTCCGTTTTTTTTACTTCTATTATTTTTCACTTAGCAGATTTATTAACACAAAATTTGACCACTAATATGTTTATCAAGGGATTTGTATAAATTTTGAGCCTGAATCACAAAACGCACTTTATATCCTCTTTATGAAATTCCCTATATTTTCATAGTTTTTTTTCATAACTTCGTCGATTGTTTCTTCAAAAGTTGACCAAAAAAATAAATATAGATATTATATTGTCATGTTATTTTATTTGTAATACTATGTACTACACAAAAATCAAAATTTATTAATTAATTATACTATTATAATTAAAGGGCCCCTACGTCTCATCTCTCCCTAGGCCCATAAAATGTCAGGACCTGGCCTGACCAACGGTCGAGCATAAACTTCAGTATAATAAAGTTGACCTTAAATCATGCTATGATTACTCATCTAGAAAGTCAACATATATTATTTCCAAACAATCGTCATATTAAGGCAACATTTAGCTCGTCTTAATTATATCGGACAACGTGAACGAGACCTCTCGTTTAATAGGAAATATTAGGGTCTTAGGGATGCTATGCATGAAAAGCTTGGCTATAAAAATTGATCGATTGACATACTCTTTCTTTCACTAATCAAAATTAAAATAAATGCTCACTCTAAAGGACAAATCATCTCCTGTAATTTTTTTTTAAAAAAAAACACTACAACTCAAATTCACGACACCTTCCTCGAATAATGTAAAGAATCACTTTTAGTATGGGTCTTGTTATTTACTGTCGAAATTTACTAAACACTATTTGTATATTTATTCATATTTTGTATTTTTTTGTTTACTTTTTTACCTTAAAAAAATGAAAGTTTCAAAAAAAAAATTAGCATGAACCGAAGCAATTTTTTCGTTTTCCACCATGGTGAAATCGACCATTTTTTTTGGTTCCATCATGGTGGAAACAAAAAAAATTTAAACCCCTAGGGTTAGGGCAAACTTTTTCTTATTATTCTCATTATTATTATTAATAAAGATCTGTTAGCAACTTATTAATGTCTTTGTATGGCCAATTAAGGATTTATTCAAGATTATTACTCTTTCAAAAAGTAAGATTATTTCGAAAGGATTTTCTTAGATATTGATCATTCACGATCCTATAAAGAGGAAACTGTAGGTCAACTGATCGATGAGCATAAACTTCAGAAAAATAAAAACTAACCTTAGATTATGCCATGATTACCCGTCTAGAAAGTCAATTGATGTATGTTATTTCCAAACAATTGTCATATTAAGGCAACATTTAGCTTGTCTTATAGGTCCAACATGAACGAGTCCTCCTGTTTAATTAGAAATATTGTGGGAATGCTATGTAGGAATAACTTGGCTTACAAAAGGTGATCGATCGAAGTACCTCTTTCTTTCACTTAAAAACATACTGCATGCGATAGCTGGCAATTAGGATGCACAGTCTATATATCTCCAAATATAAAAGGGAACTAGACTATAAATAGAAACACGGTGTAGTACAAAAATCGGTTTTTTTTTTTTGACAACGAGAAATCGTACATTAATTACAAGCGAAAGTACAACCTAATGCTAATACGTCCAAATTTAAACAAAACAAACGAACCTAAATGAGCTTTAAGAGCTCGTACATGCCATCTAATAACAAAGTAATTAAACTAATAACAAGGTGCAAAGGAGGAGGGGCATCGCTGGTCAGTGCTTTTGATGGTGGATGCAAACCTCGGATGGCTGATGGATGAAGTAGAGGAAGCGGATGACGTCTGCGGCCGGACAACGAGCAAACAATGGCGAGCGTCGCATCTCGCCGCATGAGCAATCCCAACAATTAGCTATCGCTTGGGATTTTAGGCTCATGATAATTATATGAGTCACGTTCCATTGTGACTTTTTACTCTCAGCCGAGAGTATTGGAGGTTTCTCCAGAAGGTAGGAGAAACGCAAATGAGTGGGCATGCTGCAGATGTAACTGAGGTGCCGCCTTCAGATTTGAAGTTTTCAAGGCAAGGACCATGACGGTCAATGCCAAGCTAAAAAGAGAGTCAAACAAATTGAGCTCTCGAACACACCTCCGGTGTACAAACCTGGAAAACATACGTCCCGACCATGATAAACTATCATCACCTTGTCCATTCTCACAAACTTCTTGAGTAACCTTAACCCTCAGCACAGAATCCCAAAAATCGACATATGCAACTATCACAACTTTGAACCACCAAACCTGATTCAACTGACAAACACTTGTTGATGGCCACAACCGACCATTGACAACATCGTTAACAACTCTAAAACAACGCACTCCTTTTATTTGGAGATTGAACACACATTTGAGGAAAAAACCTGACATATCTAGTTGGAGATCCCAACAACCAGGGGGAGGGGGAGGGGGAGGGGGAGGGGAAGCCCGACACGAACAAGGGGGTAGGGAGAGGGGAAGCCCAACTCTAACAAAGGGGATGGGAAAGAGGAGCCCAATACACAACTAGGGGAGGGGGAGGGGAAGGGGAAGCCCAAAACAACCATAACACGAACCAAGGGACTGTGCTGACTAGACGCGTGGACGGGGACGGAGACCAATGAAACCATTACAACGTAAACCACCAAACAACGACGAGACACTATTGAACCAACACACAACCCAAACAAAACCAGCAAGCAAAGGGAGACCACCCGTAGAAACCAACAGGAACACGACTCAAACTAGTAACTATTTCCAAAACGAGCCGGGGAAAGGGAATGGAAACTGAACCCTAAACTTTGCAATACCAAATTCAGGGGAACGGGGAGGGGGAACTAGCCTAGGTACTGTGACATACTAAGACCGGAGAGGGGGCGGCTAGGCACGGGGCGACTGAAAAAGGCAAACCCTAGAAACTCTAATATGGTGTGAAGTGACTACAGGGGAAGGGAGGGACGACACGATGTGGGGAAGGGAGGGTAGATGTGACTCTACGGCGAGCAGGATAGGGGAAGTGCGACTCGACTACGGGGAGGGAGGGACGACTCCAGTACGGGGAAGAAGGGGAGGGGCGACGCGATGATGGGGAAGGTGGAGGAAGACGGTGGGGGGACGACGGAGGATAGAGGAAGACAGACGAGCGAACAGGGGCAACGAAGTAGTGTCGTAAAGAACAAACAGGGGAGGGGGAAGTAGACGCGGGGGGAACGACGGAGGATAGACAAGCGAACACTACGATGACGACGACGAAACTGTTAGGCTCGCCGGCGACGAGGCTGAGAGGCCAGCCACCTGCGAGCCTAGGGTGCGGCTACGAATATGTGGGCTTTAGGGTTTTGAGAGGAAAAGTTTTAGAGAGAGGAAGCGTTTTTTGAAAAACTTTTCTTCTTTGTCTATGTCATACAAAAACCAGTTTATTGTTGATAAAGATGCAGGTGGTGCAATTAAGCAGAATAGATTCGAAACTAGCTGACCTCAGGTCTGCTGGCTGCAATCAGACGACCAAGCTTCAAGCAGTACTAGTTATCAAACATTGGTAGAAAATCCAAGTGAATCCAAGCCAGAAAGCAAGGACTCAATACACACACGCATGAGTTGACATTATACATAGTAAGATATGACGATCACAATTCACACAACAAAGAAAAGGAAGAGATAAAATACATAAAGACGATCCATGATGATCGAATGTGGCGAGCAACACTAGCTAGCTTCACGCGCACTTGTAAACTCCAGGTTGAACAGCAACACAGTAAAGGCCACAACAATTTACAACGCCAGGCACACATGTATCGCCTAGCTTGAGGTCACACACACATTTGTTTATTATACAAATTAGTCCATCACAACTAGGGATTTCAGGGCCACGATCATGCCCTTCGTGGTCCTCACAACCGCATCTGTAAACATCCAGGCACATCCTCATCTTCTAAACATGCATATTTATAGTTTGAATCACAGCATATTTCTTCCACTTCTGTAGCTATAGGATCGCATATACTACCAGGGGGAAGACCAGGTCCAGAACAGTCATTCGCATGAGGGAGGCATAATTGCAGCACCACTTTGGATGAATTCCATAATATAATTGAGAGTGAAATAATTAGTATTTCCTTTTTATTCACAAAGAAATTATATAAAATGGGGCTTAGCTTATACTCCCTCCGTTTTTTTTTATTGCTACATTTTCTTTAAATGGTTGTTTCTTTTTATTGCTACATTATTTAAAGTTTCCTTATTTGGGATACATGGCCCACCGGCCAAAAAGTAATATTAGAATACTTGTTTTTCTCTTTTTCCACCAAAAAGTACTATTTTTCCACCTTTTCCCATTATTTTACATTGAATGGATAAAAAAGTACCCTTTAAAGAGCTTGAAAGTGACATTGCTTAAATTGTTGTGTAATACACAATATATCAATTAAAAAAACGGAGGGAGTACTTAGAAGTAAATTAGAATTAAAGGGGGTGGATTTTACAAAAACCTACCTGTTGCAAGGAACAATTACGATGCTAGTTGCATCTTCTTCTTGTTAGCCTTCCTCTCCATTAGTTATTAGTATTATCCTTTCCAATCCGTCTTGCATGGACCCGGTTCACATTAAAAACACTATGGACCAGGCCCAGGCACGTGACCCGCTACAAACTAGTCACTCCCACTTTCCAAACTCCGCGATTTTCTCTCTCTTCAATATTCCAAAAACCAAAGATTCTCTCGCTTTAAAATTTCTATAAATTATTCTCTCTCTTCATTCAAATTATTTCTCAATTTCATACAAAACCTGAATTTACGTACATCTCATTCAGAATCAAATTATTGTTCTTATCTGATTCAATAATTGTAACACTATATTGATTCGAAATTGATACTTCAACAATTTCCTGTTCAATTGAACAACTACGAGAAATTCATGGAAAATTCGGGTTTAATTAAGCAAATAGATCTCAATCAGAGTATTGTAGCATGTATTATAGACGACCTAAATCGGAGCATTGAAGCAATCGACGACGAACAACATCACAATTCAATCCAAAATGAGCATCAAGATCCAATTGTAATATATCTCAATAATACACCAAGTTTTGAAGGTAACAACATCGAAGTCAATAATTTCATTCGTTTTATTAAGCAAAGCAGTAACACAATAATTTTCTGTAGAAAATGTGGAGCTGTTTCAAGATGAGCTCGAAAATCAAGTTGACGAGCAATATGCTATAGTATCAACTGATGAATGTAATTTAGCTGTCATTCCAGGTAAGTAATAAAACACACTATCATTCATATATAAACTACATCATTAACTATATCATAAAAAGATACACTATATCAGACAAAAACACACTATATCATATATAGAAAATATTACGTACGAAAACGCACATACATATACCATATCACACATATCATAAATAGATACACTATATCACACATACATATACTATATCATAAATAGATACACTATCATACACTATCATAAAAAAAGCCGCTATATCATAAATAGATACACTATATCAGATAGAAACACACTATAGCATTTATAGAAAATATAACGTACGAAAACGCATTACACAAATACATATACCATATCACACATAAATACACTATATCATAAATAAATACACTATATCACACAGAAAGACACTATAAAATAAAAAAAATTTGCGTACACTATGAGACACAAAAATGGACTATAGTTCACAAATACACTATATCACACACCCATACACTATATCATAAATAGATACACTATATCAGACAGAAACACACTACATATATAGAAAATATTACGTACAAAAACGCATTAGAGTACACAAACACATATACTATATCACACATAAATACACTACATATCATAAATACATACACTATTATAAAAGTGACAAAAATATCTTAATCTTTTATATCAGGTTCAATTGAACAATCATTGAATAAATATGAAATTGGAGGAGTTTTACTTGGTCAAGTAAGGCCAACTTTGGATGATATACATGAGCTATATTGTCAGCATACTGCTATAGTAGGGTTCAGTGTTAGAAAATCCAAAATCAGTAAAAAAGAAGGGACATCAGTGGTCCATCAAAGTACTATGCCTGCTCTGCTCAAGGGAAAAGGAATACCAAAATAAAAAAAATAGGGAGAGAATAATACAGATATAATGGTACAAGACATTAATTCAAAGAAGCACATGACAAGAAAAGTTATGATCACAAGAACTGAATGTCCTGCTCTAATTAGAGTAAGGATAAACCCTGAAGGACACTATGAGATTGTGCAGCATGTTATAAAACACAATCATCCACTTACAAGAGAACCACTAAATTACCTTCATAGATCTGAGCGTCAAATGAGTGATCCAAAGCAATAAACCATACAAGCTATGCAAGAGTGTGGACTGAGACCAATAGATTCATTAAGATACATTAGTACGGAAGCAGGTGGTGAAGATGTATTGGGGCATTCCATGAAGGACCACTTCAACTGCTGCTATAGACTAAAAATAAAACCAATTGAGGGAAAGGATTCACAAAATGTTGTTGATAACCTATATGAGCAGATGCAAACAGATAGTAACTTCTTCTTTAGAGTAACATAATCGTGTCTCCCCATTTAGTACCCTATGATGACCAATATCCCTGCTCCAATTGGTTTGGATCAAGGAAAGAATAAAGAACGAGTCTAAAATAAAATGTTTTAAGCCCAAAACCATATTCGACTCTTTTTATTAACCCATTTTCGAAAACCCTTTTTTATAAATAGTTTTACTAAACCCACTTTCTAAAACGTTTTAAAATAACTTTATAAAAGCCCATCTTCTAAAACCTTTTAAAAATAGTTTTTTGAAAGCCCAATTTCTAAAACACCTGTTTTTTTTTTGCCCATTTTAATTAATAGAATTAATTAATATTGATTAGTTTTATTAATAAAAATATCTTTTATAAAAATAATCTTTTCCCAAAGTGTTTTTATCTAACTCTAATCTAAAATCTTTTTAACAAGTAAATCTTTTAGAAACCTATTATCTTTCGAAACCTATTGCAACATAACTACCTAAACCTACCTACACTATATAACTCATCTCCCTCACCATATAATCTTCCACGGTTTCACTCTCAATTCACACGGCACTCCCTCATACTTCCACCGCCCATCAAATCTCCCTACTGCCATACTAGTCTACATCCATTAATCCTCATTATTGATACTCCACGTACACATCATCTTTAGCCTTCATCGCCATCATCCTATTTTCTTCACCAACAACTTATCACTCCACAAGATACCCAAGTCAACCCCTTTGCCTAACTAATCTCATACAACATCAAACCTATGCCATTATCACTATTATTAACCGCCATTCAATATCAGTATATTAGAGTTAACTACAATACTTCATCTCCGTTCTCCTCCATACGTCATATATTCAATCATCAATATTCATCAACACCACAAATCTTTCTTCTCAAATATAACACTGCATTGTCTCGTCAGTATTTGTTCTACTCGTCGACTTCATACTTGGTGATAATATAATACTTGATAACGCCTAAAACAAAACACAAACAATCTTTTTAAAGGCTTGTTCCAACTTTCGATCTTGGATCCGTACAAATCAACGACCCCGGACGGTGGTATAATTTCTAAGGGTCAACTAAATTACCTAACTTTATTTTCTTTCTTTATTTATTTTTATTATTTTCTTGAAGTTACTAACCTTCTATTCATGATGTAGGTTATTAATATATTCCTGCGACTGTAAGTATTATATATATTATACTAACTTCCTGCGATATTTTATTTTCTTATCTTTATTACTTTTCATGAACATATTATTTTTTATGCCTGATTGCAATATTTATCACCTTGTATTTATTGCTAAACAAGACCTAAAGATCTGTTCTAATTAATTCAGATAATTTGGACAACCTGTTAGGAACTTTGTAATATAATTGCATAATAACTTGTCACTAAATAATTAGTCTTTTTATGTGTTTCGTGAATATTAAAACGTTATATGATTATTCTTTTGCATAAAATCTGTAATGAATCGGTATTTAGTAGAGGCCTGCAATGGGCAATATGGTTCTTGACTATATTGTCCCATCACCCCCAAACTCAATTCTTGGTTCCTGACCATCTATGGAGTCATGATGGGAAAATCTACATTGGATAAGTCCCTAAGATGTCCCTTCCGTTTCAATATCGAATTAGGTTTATGATTCTTTCTTTAAAGAATTGTTGGCGACTTCAAAACATATTTTTAATAAAACCTTAACAATGGGGTAGTCAAATAAACGCGCTTACACCGTTTGTAGGCATAAAAGAATAAAAATCCATGCCTACAATTTGACGACTTCACTGGGAATGATTTTAATTTTTTTTTTTAAAATGAGTGGGTGAAACTTGAAAAATACGATTCATTCTTCTTTTAAGCCTTTGAATAATATATTGTTTTGCATATGCATGGCTTTTGTTCAGTCACCATAAGGACAATCTACCTTGCCTCATTAGCACATGCTCTATGTGTGAGGTCACCCCTGGGGGGTTTGCGCTTTGTCGTTCCAAAAAGCTTCCTGAGCGATAGTGTTGGATCTTAGTCATAAGCAAACCTACCCAACCATGGTATTGTTCTCTTGTTCCTGACTTGAGAACTGGAGTGCGTCTTACACGTGGCCACCTTTTTAAGCAAAGGTACGAAGCATAGGATCAATCTCTTAGTCACGGACCTTTTCAGCCTTAACCTAAAACCTGACCAATAGTTAAACATAGAACTTGACTTTTAGGTTGGAACTTTGCATATTATTATTTTAGTTGTGCATATATGCGTGTATTTGCCTCTAATTGTTTTTGGTACTACGCGAGTTTCGAGTCAAAATGGTCGAACGAATCAAACAAAAATCTGGAAGGCGCGTTCTTCAATAAATGCAGGCCACGCGCCGTTCTTCGCTCCATGCATAGCTCCTACGCATCACGCGTCGCTCATGCGTCCCACGCTTTTTACTTGCATCCAGCGCAGAACGTCGCGTCTAACGCAATGTCTTCCCTGCGTTGGGCGCGCCTTCTTCGCGTCCCACGCTTTTCCCGCGTTCAACGCATTCCTTTGTTTGCTTCTCACCTACAAGTCGCACGAATCTCATCCATGGTTATGACTTGCTGCATATGTACTCGTTCCAAGTTGTTCGTGTTCTTGTGATTCTAGGATAACTAATATCCCATTTTCCTATCCTCTTTTTTTACCACTTTATTCTTTCCTTCTAAAAAAAAATCTCATCACCCTTTTCCTATCTATTTCACAATTTCTATCATCTTTTTCCAAAAGCTATATCTCCCATCATTTTTGAAATTTCATCCTCATCTTTTTTTCAAAAATTATTCTCCCATCTTTTTTAAAAATTTCATCCATCTTCAATCTCGTATCTACTTCAAAAATTCTATCTCCACCTTTTTTTTTCAAAAAAGATCTCCATCCTTTTTCCTATCTCATATCTTTTTCAAAAATTCATCCTTTCATGTATATTATCCATCTTTTCATGTGCACATCATTTAGGATTTTTTTTAGTGTCCATCTTGTTGTAAAAGTCTCGTCCACCTAGGAATTCTAACTGCACTAGAAGTCCGTCTAACCCAAATGTCTAGATTCATCCAGTTTCACTCCATTTAGAGTTCTTAACCTCGTCTAACACTATTCATGCTAGGAGTCTTCATTCGTTCGAGTCCCATCCATCTTAGGAGTCTAAATCCATTAGAATTATGCCCGTCTTAGGAGTCTAAATCCATTAGAATTCCGTTTATTTTTGAAGTCTAGGTCCACTAGAGTTTCATGCATATTATGAGTCTAGCATCCTCGAAAGTTCGTCGAATCTAGAATTTTAACGTCATTAGAAGTCTATCAAATCTAGGATTCTGAAGTCATTATAATTGCATATCAATTAGGACAATATTCATACAAGAGTCCCTCTGCATTGCATAGTCCATCATTAATACACTTCATGCATAACTAGTGTTAGTAGACATTTAGGAGTCTCATTGCATCCATTTCATCTCATGCATTCGGCATTTAGTAGTCCTGAACTACAAGCGATCTGATTCCCTCTTTTGGGATATGTAGGCAGCCTTTACAGGTTCGAACGCATATATTGAGTCATTCATACATGCATTAGGTCTAGGTGCATCCAAAAAAGTCATACTTGCATGCATTACGTCTAGGTGCATCAAAAAAAAAAATCCAAAAAAATCATCATTCATCTAGAATATTCAGATTTGTTCCTAGGAGCTCTACATTTTAAACAAACATACATTCTCCTAATCCATTTTTGTCTCTCCATCATCATTCTATCTCTAAATCTCCTTTGATGATCTATGTAGAAATCAAGTGACATTGAAATACGCAATCCATCGAATAACGAGCAACAACTTGCTGAAATGGCTAGAGCTTTAGCCAAGCTTTCTAGCATGATGGAAGAAATAGCTATAAGGCTTGAGAAGATCGAGTCTGGTGAATCTCCTGGATTCAACAAGACAATGGAGAGTGTTGTTCATAGGGTAACTAATGCAAATTCCTATTTGAGCCCGTTAATAACACCAATCTGAAAAGGAAACTTCCTGAAGAGTTCTCTACAACTGACATTCCTAAATTTAAACCAACTGATAATCCAAAGTATCAACTAAAGAATTTCCTTGCAACCATGATCATCAAATCGATAGACCCTGAACTTTACCCAATGGTATTTCCGATGTCATTGGACCCAATCTGTTAGAATTGGTTCTATTCCCTAGACCCCAAGCACACTGAAACTTGGTAAGGTATCACTATTGCTTTCATGAAACAATATGGATCGAACGCACAAATGCAAACCTCCCTTAGAGAACTCGAGGTTCTTAAACAAGGTGAAAATGAAGGTTTTACCACTTATCTGAATAGGTGGAGAGAGAAATCAGCCCATATGGTATCAAGGTCTGCAGAAAAAGACTTGGTATGAATATTCGTTTCTAACCTCCTCCCTAAATACAAAAACCACCTCAAATACTTGGGTCTTGATAGCTTCGCAAGAGTATATGATGTGGGTATCCAAATTGAGAATGATTTGCTGAAAAATACCGAAGATAATGACCTCAATGTCATAGAAGCAGACATATCTCCAAGCTCAATCGCTCATTAAGACACTTGAACTCGCTTAAGTCCAATCAGCACAAAACACACACTTCTCTTTTCATTTAGAAAGAGACCTCTTGAAGACCGAAGCGAAGAATATGTCTCATCACGTGACGTAGGAGTCTAGACTTAGGATTTCATTTTCTGTTTCATCTCTCTCATTTTGCCCAGTCTAATATAGGATTTTTCCTTTTATTGCATGTACTCATAACTTTCAAATAATTAATGAGTATTTATTTTCTAACCTTGCACCAATGAGCATTAATGGAAATCACGATTGTCGCATTAAAAGAAATGAATTTCTAATTCTCATGACTATTCTAATAAAGGCAATGAACAACTGACATATATAAAAGAGGCATTCCTCCCCTTCCCCATAAATATTCCTCCATTTCAATCTAAATGCATAACACCCCTCTCCCTTTAAACTACCTCATGGGAAGTACATTTGACATCAATTCATTGTAAAGGGCAATTAAAAAAAAAAGAAGAGTAACATAAAAAAAATCAAAGCGAAAAAAACACAAATATAAAGCAAAATAAAAAATGATACAAAAAGTGCAAAATATGAAGAAAAAAAGAAGACGTGTTGTAAATAAACCCATTAATAGCTTTGTCAAATGTACTTCTTTCAAAACCTTTAACCTTCAACCCAAAACTTTAACCAATAGGCCTTGACCTCAACAACAAAAAATCTTTACAAGCCAAATCATACCTCTGATAAACCTTCTCATAATCATGCATATCCTATCCCAATAAGCCATAAAAAACAAACCAAGGCCCGCTAGGTCGAAAACCAATAAGGGCGACTTAGGCAAAAGTCAAGGGATCTTTTCATTCATCAGCCTGAACTACGAATGGTCTGATTTTGCTAAAGATACGTAGGAAACCTCACCCTGAGGTCCGACCGCTTCAAACCAAAACCAAAGCAAATCATTATCCACCCTTGCTAAAGACCTCTTACAATTAAATGCTTAAATTCATTGCAAATGGCTCCAAAGCAAAATGCTCGGCCACCGATTAAAATGCTAAGAGCTACGACTAGCTTGATTCCATCATGGACACATAGGCAACCTCTTTGAGGCCCGACCATTTTAATTCAAAACACATTTTTTTAAAGGCTCGATTAGGCCCATGAGAAAAGCGCGATCGCCCAAAAATATCATGAATTTTCAATGCGCATCCCTACCTTTAGAACTAGACTGGGATTTGAACCTGCATCATTAGCCTACCTCATTGCATGAGTCGATTCATTATGACTCTGCCTTTTCTTATTCTAATCACTTCCCTTTTCTAAGTCGCATTATCGCTTCTAAGCCAGCCTTAGCATAACCTTTCAACACTGAGCGCTATGACCGCGCTTCATCTTTGAATGTTCCTTTCTTTGGCCTTTCTTATCTTTTTCACCTTAGGAACCCAATATGGAATCTTTGGTCGGAACTTCCGCGCCGCGCGTGACAAGATATCTTCAAAATCAAGCAATCAAGTTGAGTACTGCATAAACTCCATCTTACTGGGGGTTTCATCACTGTTCCACATAGAAAATCATAGGCTCTAAGTTTAAGTCTATCGTAATAAGGACTTCATTACGAGTCCATACATGAAATCTTGGGATTTAAAACCCACACTAATACAAGACTGCATCTATTTATGGGCTCGCTTAGGCCCTTGGGTTACAAAACTCGAAGCATATACAACTCAAGCGCTGCAAAAGCTCGTTCTATAACGTATTTCAAATCTAACATAGTCTATTAACTGAATAGATTATCCTTGGGTTCCATGTGTACCTTGATAAAGACTTTATTACGAGTCAATACAAAAGATTGCGGGGCTCAGACCCATACGAAATCGTAACTGTTTTATAGGCTCACTTAGACCCGTACCAACTACAACACATTTCGAATAAAACATGACCTACATAAATCATTGATATGTCTATTTTATATAGAGTTTTTACCCCTCGTCCCTCATTGATTATTGGTCTTAATTGCGCTCTTTGGAGCTATTTTTAGTTCTAATGTGCTACTTGTTGTGTGTTTGTAGTTTCAGGTTGATCATTGTAGGAATTAGCATGTTTTGGTGCATATCCTACTAATTTATATCACTACAAGAGATGATGTACTTTTGAGAGCACGAGCATTGAGTTGGAAGAGTTTTGAAGCAAAGAGAATAGTGGAAGAAGTAGAAAAATGACTCTAGTCCACTGTTTTGATTATATCTCAAGTTTTACAAATCTAAATGCAGCGACTTGGGTTAGACTCTACACTTCAAGAGCTTTCCAACGAGTGGTCACTTGCCTAATTCCGACGAATAACGAAGAAGTTATGGTGTTTTGAAGATAGAGATTTTGTGCAGGCAGACGACCGCCAGGCCGGGCGGAATCCGCCCCGGCTGCCTGGGCGCCCTTACTTAGCCAAATTTCATCGTTTGGAGAAGATTTGGAAGAAAAGAAAATATTTTGTTGTGGGCCCGACCGGGCGGGGCGCTACACTTCTATGAAAAATGACTTGACGACCGCCGGTCGGGCGGAATCCGCCTCCGCAACCCGGGCGAGGTAATTTCTAGGCGGTTTGAAGCGCGTGTTGCGCTGATTCTTATTTTATATAAATACTTATCCTTTTAGGGTTGAAGAGGCACATTTTTATATTATAGCTTGAGCTTTAGTTTTCTAAGCAAATTTTAAATACTCAAGAACCCTAGTATTACTCTTTGCCATTTTTACATTGCATTTTCAATAGAAGCTTGGATTTTGCAAGGTTGGTTCTACAATTGGTATTTCTTCTCTTCAATTGTTATTCTTATTCAATCTTTGATTATTAATTCACCATGTTTACTTGTTTCATCATGAATATGTTTTCCCCAATTATGATAGAGTAGTTTATTTCTTGGATTAAGGGGATCCATGAATATTTATGAAGGGATGTTTATAAAGTATTGATTTTTGATGATGTATGTTGATTCCTATTGAATGTATTATCTCTATTCAATCCGATTTGGCCAGATTTGATTGTTATAGTATTGAAATATTAGGTTATGCGCCGAGAGGTATAAACTTGATATTAAGGCTAGTTTCAATAGGTAGAGTTGGTATTAATAAATTGCGAGAGCCTGTTAATATCATTCTATGGTTAATTTCGACTCGAGAGAGGAAATCAACCTGTTTGACTGCGTTATTCATTATTGATTGTTGTGTTTCATCCTGGAATATTGTTCATTGGTGAACCTACGCCCTAGACTTTTTATTTATTGATATTCTTGATATAGTTATTGTTAGTATAACTACCAACAAACACTCGTTCCCTATAATCTAGATTTGATCGACAATTTGGAAAAGAACACTGTTTTCCCTGTGGATTCGACCCTACTTCCCTGTCTACTATTTGTTAGAGGATTTTAGGATTACTTTTGATTAGGTAATACGACTTAAGCCTGTCAAAATTTGGCGCCGTTGCCGGGGAAACGGTTTTGTTTTATTTTTGAATTGTCTTAGAGTCTAGATTATTCTATGTCTATACTAACCCCCATTCGAAGGAACATGTGTTCCCTAGAATTGTATATATATATATATATATATGTTTTTTTGGTTTAAATCTCCTCTGATTGTGTTGTAATGGAGTGAAATCACCATTATGGAGCAAATTTTACTGATTGACAGGGACAATATGGTTATAATTGTTGGGATGGTCAAGTGCCTGATTATGATGCATCTTTTGATTATCCGAATTCTAATTTTTGTGCATCTTATGATAATCAATATTCTTCCAATCCTAATTCAGATTATAATGGATTATCATATGCTCGCTATGAGTCTTATGTGTATACTTGGAACTCCCCTCCCCAATTGGACTTGCATAACTATCCTCAACAACAATCATCATAGTGTATTACAGATCTTCTTGATTTAATGAAACAATTGAATGAGTCCGACAAAGAATTCAGTGCTAGCCTTAAGCAATTGTGTGACCAACAACAGTTGATGATTAATCAATTACCAGACATTCAACAAATAAGAGACCAAAATATGTTTTCCTATGATGATGATGATGATTGTGTTGAGAATGCCATGTCAGTGGAGAATGGTTATTATATGACTCCCGATATCGAAAGGAATGATGAGAATGAGAAAAATATGGACAGGATGAATGTTTTGGTGGAGGAGAAAGTCTTAGTTACAAACCACTTTGTTACTGAGCCTATTTTAGAGGGTGGTGACATTGTAAATGAAATTATAGAGGTTGAACCTATAATTTATTGTCCCCATATTCCATTTTCAAGAAGGCTTGATCTTGTTTCTTCTCATCCTATTTTGTTTCCCTCATATTTTCTAAAAGGGCCACCATTAAAAGATACGTTTGGTCAAGTTGACATTGTTGATATTCTTTCCTTGAGATCTCTGGTGTCTACACAACAGATACAAGAAAGTTATTGTAACACCCCAGAAATTCAAAAGCGGAAAAAGAAAATAAAATTAATATATTTAATAGGACAATGGCGGAAACATCGTCTTCTGGGAATGTCACTACTGCAAGAATAGTGTTTAAATAACTAAGTGATAAAAACAACTTAAATAAATACTATAAATAATTTAATTACTTAGATTAAAAACGAAATGAGATAACTATCTCAAACTAAAAAGAAGTCTAGAACTAAAACACCTAATAGATTATTTCTCACATCTCGACCCGAGCCCAAAATCAAAGAAAATCTCCATCAACAAAACCTGCAAAATATACAACAGATATCCACAATCAGTGGGGAGTAACTAACAGCTCTCCCAACCCAATATAGGATTCAAATAGCAATTTTAAGTAAAGTTAAAATAAATGTTACTGCACAGGAATATGCTTCTAATAACAAGTGGTAACACAACAATAATGAACTAAAGATAATCATACAAGATCCATAGCATAAGCCTCCAAAAAATATTAAACAATATAATATAATAGGTTTTGAGAAAGAGCAGAACGCCAGTGGATCGCAACCCACTTCCTAAGGTTTGTCAGATCGAAATCTCCAGACAGCCTATGGGCTGACGTTCCCTACTGCCTGTGTCTAAGAATGGCCAAACTCCCGATGCACGATAGTACCCAGCTCAGTACTTCCCAACCTCTCGGACGACAACAATTAACCTAGGTAAAATACCCCTAAATTGCAACCTAGGTGGTTGGCATGTTCTTCACCGGGGACTACATCTATCCCACCGGATATCTTAATCTCAATAAAACAGTTACGTTCTACAAATAAATATAACAATTTATTCATCCATTAATCCTCAAATATAAATAATAAGGATGCCCTTAAGACCTTACACCTAAAATCAGCAGAAACTAGGATCACAATCCAAGAGTTTCAATTCAACAATATTTATTCTTCCCAAAGTATTATTAATAATAATACTAATAAAATCATTTCACCAGACTAAAAAGAATAGACCTTCATTAAAACATAGTTATACACCAAAACACAGTATAATCAAATACTCTAACTACTACACTCTCGTTGTCTAAGTTTGAGTACAAGGTTAATTACAACGTTAGTTATAATACCCCCGGTACATAACTCTTGGCGAAACGGTACTAAAGACAGTATTATTCTCCCTCGAGTAGTGTAACATCGACAACTTAGATACTGATTAATGAAAGGACAACATTATTATCATCTCAATTTAATTACAAATAACAACACCATCATAAAATAAATAAGATACTCACAATATAACTATAAGTAAATATATCATTCAACTCAATAATACAAATAAATAAATAAATAAAACATGCAACAATTCTTCAAAAGACTCCATATATCAAGATTTCACCTCAAAACAAGTCTTAACATGCTTCAACACAACAAGGTACGCATTTTGAAATGGTTTTCAACATAAGCAGCAACTTCAAATAGACATAACTTTCAGACTACACAGTATTTTTATGAAATTCTAAATGCATGTTAAAGCTTATCTCAATAGCTTTCCAACAAGTGGTTTTAAGCTCAATTACGAGGTAAAATGACTGAGATATGACACTTTGAACATACACTGTCCAAACTGGTCGCTGATCATGAAATAGCTCGCGGGCCGCGAAAGGCCTTCTGTTTCTTTTCCTCGTGCACATCAATAGGTATGCTATTTCACCCAAATTTTCACCACATATACTCATACATCAAAATGAAACATACCCAAGCTAATATATGATTACACCATAGAAATTAACTAGTTTAACATGAGGATTAACATGTAACATAAATTACATAGCCCCCAAACATGATAATTCAACATATATTAACTATTCTAACATGATTAAACACAAAATTTTTGAATCATAGCCCAAAATAAATAATTTCCAGATCAATAAAACCACAAGAATTCATCCAAACCCACACCCAACCTTAAACAACAATCAACAAACATGCTTAAATATAACCCTAACATCATGCCACTAATTTTTCACCAATTCCTAATACTTTCATGATAATAATACATATAACATCAAAAGCATAACATTAGGCATGAAGAATAACATTTTATACAATCCTAACATGATACTAACATGAATAAAAATAGCAAAGAACAATTCTAATAACACCCTAGCATACTTCTAAGCCTAATAACACAAATTCTAACTAACTAACATAAATCCTAACAAAACCAAAATCACTACTCTAATCCTAACGTGCTAGAAGAGATGCTAGTTACCTTGATTTTAGGTGAAAAATAATATTAGAATGGCAAAAAAGAAGAGAATAACATTGCTCCCGAAAACTCCAAGAAAACCGGATGAGTTGTCTGTTTGAAATAGAAACTGCAGATGCGTCTTTTCACTTTATTCAAAAACAAATTATACCAGGAGCAAGATCTTTCTGAGTAGATGAATTTTGACTACTCACACGTCCAATTCCGATAAGAGACGAAGGAGATATGATGCAAACAAGTTAGGTATGCAAAAATGGACGAAAATCCGAGAAGAGAGAAGAACTCTTTCTCTTCCTCTCTAAGGGTTGGGCGAAAATGGGGGTTAGAATGCAGCAAAAACCTGATTAATAACCTCATTAAGCAATGGTTTAAAGGGTGATTATAAAGGGGGTTAATGTTGGCAATTCATGGGTGATGAATGGGGGGGTTTGGCTCTTCAGATTTTGGTGGTTACAAAGGTGAATGGAAGATGTTCATCCAAGCCAACACCCTCCTAATTTTCGTACATCATGATAAAACAAATGGGCTTGCGAATTCGTTACATTGGTCGGTCCATAAAATATATTTAACGCTAAAGATAAAATCACACGCTACTTGAATTTATAAAATAAAAATTACTAACTATATTATAAAACAAATACACACATTAATAATAATAACAAATAAAATTCTTAAATATATATATACACTTTAAATTAATAAACACAACCACATAATGCAACAACTAAATAATTATACATGTTCAAAATAGTTTTAATAAAAAATTATTTTCTTTTAACGGCAAATATCATTTTAATGTAAACAACGTCAAAAATAAAGAGTGAAAATTACGAGGTGTTACAGTTATACTTTGTCCTCCTTTTCTCCATTTTATTTTAATTCTTCTTGTCTTCACTTTTATTTTGTTTCTGCTGATATTATGTTTGTGAAGATAGATGTGCTTGCACTCAAGCCATATCTTGTTTTTAGTGACATGTTTGCAGGAGCATTTGATAAGTTACTCAAGGTATTGGATTCTTCTGACTGCGGTTGTGTTAGAAATTAAAAGGAAATTAACAAGGGTCACAAGATAACAAACTTCTAGGCGTGGATCACTTTCCCAAAAGTAATATTCCGACCCTAATCGTAAAGCACGGGTTCACGGAATTCACCTTCGAGATACAAAGAAGAAACAATAGTGGTCACGCTTACTATGAACACTATTCAATGAAAAATGAGTTTGTGAGATTTTGTAGAGATGAAGAATTTCTGATTTTTGATCTTTAGAAGTTTTATGCAAGAGAGAGAAGTAGTTTTTTCAACCCCTTCATCATATGAGAGAGCCTCATATATATAACAATGCTATACTGTTTCAGGAAATCCGAAACGATACATCGACAAACCGTCAAACTACGCGAAATAACACAAAGAACAAACAAGACAGAAGCCTCGTCGCGAGTCGCGACGAACATCGCGAGTCGCGACGAACATCGCGAGTCGCGAGCTGGGCAGGACCCAGCAGGTCGCGAGGTGCGACACTGGTCGCGAGTCGCGACCAGTTCTCTGCCTCCCAGCATACGCTGCTGCTCTACCGTCGCGAGGTGCGACCATGATCGCGAGTCGCGATCATCACCATTACCTTGCCCTTGATTCAGCGTCGTGTGTTCATCATTACGTTCTTGATGAAACGCAAATACATATAGCATATTATTTTATATATTATTCGAGTAACAACACCTTTACCAAGTAACTCAAACAATATATCATGAAGTTTAACTAACCTTATACTCTAAATCTCCAACAATCCTCCCCCATTTAGAGTATACAAAAATAGTTATTGCACAAACATCATCAAAACAAAACAACCTCATGCATAAATGAAAGTGTACAAAGACTTGAACTTCCACTTAGTATAATACACATTCCAAGCATTCGTATCCAAATGGTGTCGATAAACGATTGAACCATTAGCAACACATAATGAAAACTTGAAGATATTACACACACAAGATTAACTACTCATTTTCAATATATACTTGACACTAATTAGCCATGTGTCCATATCAATTCATAAGTGCATCAAAGCTATGCCTCACTAGCTCCTTGAAGCGGCCAAACTTCGCACTTACATAGGTAGATCTCTTAGAAAAGCATGCTCCTGTGACAAAGCACAATGTCAAGAGACCTATTAAGATTAAACAACCTCTTAAATCATCACGGATTTAAAGAACTTTACCTTGGATGATTATACAAGTTCTTTCAATCAACAAATAAGGAAATTAATCTTATTGAACTCAAGACCCAACGTCTTATTGGGCGTTAAGTTAAGATTCCCTTACTCGTGATTTCCAAAAGGCACCAATCCTAAACCGATTGCCATCCTCTTTACCGTATCTCTAGCTAGCGCCTTAGTGAAACAATCCGCTAGATTATACGTAGTCCTTACATAGTCAACAAGTGATAGCACTATCTTTGATAAGTCCTTGGACATAACTATGTCTCACACCAATGTGTCTTGACTTACCATTATACACTTGACTATAAGCTCTCGCCAATGCTTGCATCACTATCACAATGTATAGCAATAGGTGATATTGGTTTTGGCAACAAAGGTATCTCAAACATGAGATTCCTTAACCACTCGGCTTCTTTGCTTGCCGATGACAGAGCTATAAACTCGATGTCATTGAAGAATCTCGCAATGCAAGTTTGTTTCTTGGAAGCCCAAGATATTGCACCTCCCCCAAGGAGGAATGTCCATCCACTCGTGGAGGAATGATCTTCTCTATTAGAGATCCAACTTGCATCCGAATACCCTTCTAAAACTGAAGGATATCCACTATAGGACAAACTATAGTCCATGGTTTTCCTCAAGTACTTTAACACTCGACGAATAGCTTGCCAATGTTCCATGCTAGGATTACTAGTATACCTACTTAATTTCCCTACCGCAAATGCGATATCCGGCCTAGTACTCGTCATAGCATACATCAAACAACCTATAACCCTCGCATACTCAAGTTGAGACACGGCATTGCCATCATTTGGCAATAATTTTTCACTTGGGTCCATAGGAGTTGAAACAAGAGAGCAATCACTAACATTAAACTTCTTGAGCACTTTCTCGATATAATGAGATTGTGACAAGATCAATTTTCCATTGTCTCTCTTAATTCTTATACCTAAGATGACATCCGCCTCCCCCAAATCTTTCATGGAGAATTGTGAAGATAGAAAAGATTTTGTCCACTCAACTTGTGACAAATCCGTTCCAAATATCAACATGTCATCTACATATAGACAAATCATGACACCATTTCCGTTGTCATCAAATTTGCTATAAACACACTTGTCCGAATTATTCAATTTGAAACCATTAGACAACACAACCTCATCAAACTTTTGATGCCATTGCTTAGGTGCTTGTTTTAGCCCATACAAAGATCTAATCAACTTGCATACTTTATGCTCTTGACCTTTTACGACAAACCCTTCCGGTTGTCGCATATAAACCTCTTCCTCTAGTTCTCCATTCAAGAACGCCGTCTTGACATCCATTTGATGGATCACAAGCTTATGAATAGCCGCAAGAGCTATTAATAACCTTATAGTGGAGATTCTAGCAACGGGTGCATATGTATCGAAATAATCAATACCCGGTTTTTGTGAGAAACCTTGAGCCACTAAACGGGCTTTGAACTTATCAATAGTTCCATCTACTTTCATTTTCTTTTTGAAAATCCATTTACACCCTATTGGTTTACACTTAGGAGGTAAATCAGCTAAAACCCAAGTGTTATTTCCCATGATGGAATCCATCTCATCATCAATTGCCTCTTTCCAAAAAGCGGCATCTTGAGACCTCATAGCCTCATTAAACGTTAAAGGATCCTCTTCCACATTAAATATATATGGAAACCTAGTCACTATGGAACTCCTTGATCCTTCAACCAAATATACATGAAAGTCCGGGCCGAAAGATTTCTCTTTTCTCGCCCTTTTACTTCTCCTAGGTTGTGATGATGTTGATGCAACATTCTCATCAAGAGTTTGTTCATCAACTTCTTGATCAATGTTAGTTTGATCAAGTCCAATTCCTTGATCAATGTTAATTTGATCAATTGCTTGAATATTGGTATTGGGAGTAATATCCTTTGGTCTAGGAATTGATGAATATCGACTTTCATCAAAAATTGCATCTCTTGACTCCACAATAGTGTGAATTGACCAAAAGTCATTTTGTTCTATAACATAGAACCTATAGGATTTGCTATGAAGAGCATACCCTATAAAGATGCACTCAACTCCCCTTTCACCCAACTTTTTACGTTTGGGTTCCGGCACTTTACAATTGCACGACATCCCCAAACCTTGAGATAACTCAAGTTTGGTTTTCTTTTATACCAAAGTTCATATGGGGTAACCTCGTTCTTTTTCATTGGAACTCGGTTTAAAATATGACAAGCTGTTAACATAGCTTCACCCCAAAAACCATCACTTAAACCCGAATAGGATAACATAGAATTTATCATTTCTTGCAAAGTTCTATTCTTTCTTTCGGCTATACCATTTTGTTGTGGTGTATAAGCCGCTGTAGTTTCATGTATAATGCCAATAGATTGAAAATAACTCGGGTCATAGAATTCACCACCCCTATCGGTTCTAAACCGTTTAACTTTGTCACTTAGTTGCAATTCAACTTCAGTTTTATAGATCTTAAACTTATCAAGGGCTTCATCCTTGGTAAATAACAAGTATACATAACAAAACCGAGAGTAATCATCAATAAAAGTTATCATGTATTTCTTGTTCCCCAAGGAAGGAGTGCTATGAAAATCACATAAATCACTATGCACCAAATCAAGCAATGAAGTATCTTTTTCCACATTGTTTGGAAAAGAATTTCTAGTTATCTTTGTTAACATGCATGTTCTACACTTCTCTATACTTGGATCAAAAGAGGGAATCAAATCATGCTTAGACATGGAATACAACTTTTTATAGTTAACATGACCAAGTCTATTATGCCATAGAGAAGAGTTGTCATTAACAACAAAGCAAGTATCTTTCAAAGCATTCAAAATACTTAGTTTGAACATACTATTACAAAGATAACCAAGTCCTACAAATGTACCACCCTTAGACAATATGAATTTATCAGCTTCAAACACCATCTTAAAACCTAACCGATTCAAGGTAGCACCGGAGACTAAATTTCTCCTAAGTTCCGGAGCATACAATACATCTCTTAAAATAAGAGGCTTTCCGGAACTAAACACTAATTCTACTTGTCCTACACCTAGAACTTTAGCCGTAGAATCATTGCCCATGTAAAGAACTTCTCCATTCTCAACCTCTTTGAAAGTCTTGAATAGAGACCGCTCCTTGCATACATGTCTTGATGCTCCCGAATCGATCCACCATGAACAATCATCCCGTACACAAAAGATTTCAGAAATCATACACACAAAATTCAGATTTGAATTAAGTGAAACTCGTGTACACATACCTTGCTTGGTATGGGTTTGGCTAGACTCGCCATTCCCACCATTCTTTTTGTTCATCTTCTTCTTCCAAATGGTGCAATCCTTCTTAAAATGACCGGGCTTTCCACATTCCCAACAACCTCGTTGAGCACCTCCACCAAACTTAGGCTTCTTGCCATAGTTGCCTTTGGTGAAATTGTTAGCCCTCTTCTTAGGATTAGAAGACTCCTTTGATTTACCATCCTCCACCATGTTAACGGTGGAAGAATTAGGATTGACATCCTTTTGTCCATCTTGGACCCGAATGCCCTCTTCAATCCGAAGATGAGCACCCAATTGTTCAACATTCATATCATCTTTCTTATGCTTAAGGGAATTTCTAACATCCTTCCAACCGGGTGGTAATTTATCAATTATAGAGGAAACAACAAAGGTTTCATCCATGACAATGTTGTGTTGCTTAAAACTCCCTAAGATTCTTTGAATTTCATGGAATTGCTCCATTACCGACCTAGAGTCTACCATTTTAAAAGCATTGAAATTACTAACAAGAAATTTCTTACTAGAAGCATCTTCGGCCATGTATTTACTTTCTAGTTCTTCCCAAAGAATCTTAGCGGATTCAACAAATTGATAAATATCAAACAAAGCATCGGACATACCGTTAAGGATGTGGCCACGACATATATAGTCATCATTCTCCCATTTGCTCCTCCTCCGAATTTCTTCAACAGTTTCATTTTCCCCTTCCTCGGGTTTGGGAGTGCTCAAAACATACACCACACTTAACGAAGTGAGAAGGAAATGCATCTTCTTCTGCCATCTTCTAAATCCAACACCTTCGAACTTGTCAAGTTTGTGAAAATTTGCAGACATTTCACGAATTGAAGTCATCTTGCTAAGTTATTACTTTTGGATTGTTAGAAATTAAAAGGAAATTAACAAGGGTCACAAGATAACAAACTTCTAGGCGTGGATCACTTTCCCAAAAGTAATATTCCGACCCTAATCGTAAAGCACGGGTTCACGGAATTCACCTTCGAGATACAAAGAAGAAACAATAGTGGTCACGCTTACTATGAACACTATTCAATGAAAAATGAGTTTGTGAGATTTCGTAGAGATGAAGAATTTCTGATTTTTGATCTTTAGAAGTTTTATGCAAGAGAGAGAAGTAGTTTTTTCAACCCCTTCATCATATGAGAGAGCCTCATATATATAACAATGCTATACTGTTTCAGGAAATCCGAAACGATACATCGACAAACCGTCAAACTACGCGAAATAACACAAAGAACAAACAAGACAGAAGCCTCGTCGCGAGTCGCGACGAACATCGCGAGTCGCGAGCTGGGCAGGACCCAGCAGGTCGCGAGGTGCGACACTGGTCGCGAGTCGCGACCAGTTCTCTGCCTCCCAGCATACGCTGCTGCTCTACCGTCGCGAGGTGCGACCATGATCGCGAGTCGCGATCATCACCATTACCTTGCCCTTGATTCAGCGTCGTGTGTTCATCATTACGTTCTTGATGAAACGCAAATACATATAGCATATTATTTTATATATTATTCGAGTAACAACACCTTTACCAAGTAACTCAAACAATATATCATGAAGTTTAACTAACCTTATACTCTAAATCTCCAACAGGTTGAAGCTACATACGTTAAATACAGGCTTTGCGGGAGGCAACCTGTGGTATTTTTTCCTTTCCCTTGTTGCAATGAGGACATTGCCTAATTCAGCTTGGGGGGAGGATTTCTGTAAGTATTGCTCTTCTTTTACTCTTATACTGCTTTCTAGTTTAGTTTAGTTAATTTAATTGCTTTCAAAAAAATGAAAAATCACAAAAAAAAAATGAAATATTGCTGACAAAATACCAAAAATACGAGTTGAATATGAATGGATTGATTGCTTCCGTGTGCCCCGAACTATGCTTTGAAAAATGATTTAACTCGCTATACTGGATAGTTGGGCATTTGTGATTGTAATGTTGTGATGTAATCTCTGATTGCCTTGATCTTGAGTGTATTTTGATGATAAAGCGCCTACTTGGACTGCATGCTTGAACTGGTTAGATTGTGAGGATTCATTTGCTATAGATTTACATCCATCTCCAATATATTCTTATGTGTTAGTTCCTCGTAGCATTATTATCTTGATTCATTGTACTCGTTGATTTCTAATGACTTTGGACATGTGCTGTGATAGAAGCGTTCATTTGTTTAATTTTTAAGCCTCAGAGTTGTTAAATGAATTATTTTCCTCCCTAGCCCAGCTGAGCCTAATGACTTTTTGTCTCTATATTAAGCCACATTACACACCTTGAGCATTTACAATGATTATTGTCCCAAGCCTAGTTTGGGGGAGCATTTGTTAGGTTGATACTATGATGTGTGGTTGATTCCGTAGGTTGTTGGAAATAATATCATGTTGGTACAAAGAAAAGAACATAAATAAGTGAAAAAGAAAGAAAAAATAATAATAATACATGAAAAGTCTCCATGATCTTCACTCATTAAGTTTCAAAAAATTCTTGATTCATGAAATATTATTAAAAATTATACAGAAGGAGACGGCTATTAGTTGGTTCGTGAGATTTCAAAGTTAATTATTATTTTGGTCAAGTTGTTGAGGCCATGGGATTTGTTTCGACCACATCTAGTCTATACTAGTGTTTTTTCTCCCCTTTTCTTGGCTTTTCCACCACATTCCCTAAATAATCTCCTTACATTTACCCGAGCCCAATTACAACCCTGAGAAAGACCTCTTGAGCACGTGTTTGATTGTTTATTGGAATAATACTGAGTCAATTTGCCAAAGTTGAAGATTAAGTTTGTTATTTGAGTCGACTTGAATAAGATGAGCGATATTATACCTTTCTAAACACATGAGAGCGTGAGCGGGAAGGGCTATTATGGTTGGGTTGGTGAGTGCTTGGGCACATATTATGCCTGCCACAAAATTGAGAGGAGTGACACCTCGGTGAGCACCTTTTCGAGATTTACATGTTATGTAGTGCAGCTGCATTTGATTGTTATCTTAGGTGATTGGTGGTCAGGGTGATCTGAACAACTGAACTTGAATTTTGCTTGCATGAAGGATTTTTTGAAAAATTTTTAGCCTGAATTTCTTATCTAAGGGATGAAGCAATTATATTCATGTTCATGATGTGCTTTGCTTAGGGAAAAGCAAAAATCTAGCTTTGAGAAGTTTGATATATCTATTTTATATAGAGTTTTTACCCCCGTCCCTCATTGATTATTGGTCTTAATTGCGCTCTTTGGAGCTATTTTTAGTTCTAATGTGCTACTTGTTGTGTGTTTGTAGTTTCAGGTTGATCATTGTAGGAATTAGCATGTTTTGGTGCATATCCTACTAATTTATATCACTACAAGAGATGATGTACTTTTGAGAGCACGAGCATTGAGTTGGAAGAGTTTTGAAGCAAAGAGAATAGTGGAAGAAGTAGAAAAATGACTCTAGTCCACTGTTTTGATTATATCTCAAGTTTTACAAATCTAACTGCAGTGATTTCAATTGGGTTAGACTCTACACTTCATGAGCTTTCCAACGAGTGGTCACTTGCCTAATTCCGACGAATAACGAAGAAGTTATGGTGTTTTGAAGATAGAGATTTTGTGCAGGCAGACGATCGCCAGGCCGGGCGGAATCCGCCCCGGCTGCCTGGGCGCCCTTACTTAGCCAAATTTCATCGTTTGGAGAAGATTTGGAAGAACAGAAAATATTTTGTTGCGGGCCCGACCGGGTGGGATTTCGCCTGACCGGGTGGGGCGCTATTTCACTTCTATGAAAAATGACTTGACGATCGCCCGGGCGGGGCAATTTCTAGGCGGTTTGAAGCGCGTGTTGCGCTGATTCTTATTTATATATATATACTTATCCTTTTAGGGTTGAAGAGGCACGTTTTTATATTATAGCTTGAGCTTTAGTTTTCTAAGCAGATTTTAAATACTCAAGAACCCTAGTATTACTCTTTGCCATTTTTACATTGCATTTTCAATAGAAGTTTGGATTTTGCAAGATTGGTCCTACAATTGGTATTTCTTCTCTTCGATTGTTATTCTTATTCAATCTTTGATTATTAATTCACCATGTTTACTTGTTTCATCATGAATATGTTTTCCCCAATTATAATTGAGTAGTTTATTTCTAAGGTTAAGGCGATCCATGAATATTTATGAAGGGATGTTTATAAAGTATTGATTTTTGATGATGTATGTTGATTCCTATTAAATGTATTATCTCTATTCAATCTGATTTGGTCAGATTTGATTGTTATAGTATTGCAATATTAGGTTATGCTCCGAGAGGTATAAACTTGATATTAAGGCTAGTTTCAATAGGTAGAGTTGGTATTAATAAATTGCGAGAGCCTGTTAATATCATTCTATGGTTAATTCTCAAGAGAGGAAATCAACCTGTTTGACTGCGTTATTGATTATTGATTGTTGTGTTTCATCCTGGAATATTGTTCATTGGTGAACCTATGCCCTAGACTTTTTACTTATTGATATTCTTGATATAGTTATTGTTAGTATAACTACCAGCAACACTCGTTCCCTATAATCTAGATTTGATCGACAATTAGGAAAAGAACACTGTTTTACTTGTGGATTCGACCCTACTTTCCTGACTACTATTTGTTAGAGGACCTTAGGATTACTTTTGATTAGGTGATACGACTTTAGCCTGTTAATCATCCTTGGGGATTCCCTTTTCTCCTCTTTCAAACAGTTTTCTAAACGAAAATTTGAGCTTCCAATGGAACGATCACATCATCAAATCATATCATCTGCATTAGTATCATATCTCTGCACTAGTATCTGCATTAGTGTCACATCTGCATCATCCAAACATTGTGTCAAACATTGCATCATTCGTCCTTAGCCATAGAATTCTACCATCAATCATCGAGTCACACACCACACGTATGCACATACGATAGCACATTTAAGTCTAAAGTGTTAGAGGTCACTCTTTATAAGTCGAGTCTTTTCATGTCCATACACTAGCACCCACATCACAGGACACATGTATGTCCCCTAGTTGTTTGTCTATATATCTGTGTGTTATTTGTATTCGCAGGTACCCAACATTAAACGGCTCTATACGAGTTATACTTTGCCAAGGTCTGCGGACCATTACAATTTAACAATAGAAGACAAGTGTTATATACATGGTGCGTCCAGCGCTCCGACAAAGACATCGTACGCAGCAAGCCGCGTCCAGCGCAGCATACCATGCCAAGTGCAGGCCTGTGCGTCTGGCGCACATCCCCATACAGCGCGCTTGGGGGCTTCTTAGCCAAGTGGGGCCCACATGCTCAACTCCTTATGAATCCAAATGTTCATTACGACATTGCTCGCAGCAAACTGCGTCCAGCTTAGCATCCCACGCCAAGCGCGGGCATGTGCGTTTGGTCCTGTACAACACGCTTGGAGGCTTCTTAGCCAAGTGGAGCCTACACGCTTAACTCAATATGAATTCAAATGTTCGTTATGACATAACACGCCAAAACTCAACGAACTTTCAAAAGTTCACAATATTGCCATCTTACGAAATTTCAACATGTATTACTCGAGAGACAACGAATACTCAGAAAAATCAATAACGGGATACAAACCGTTAGGTCTGAGGACCACATCAAATCAACTACACCAATTGCCTTGGAACAGGCCAAACACTCCACACTAATTGCATTGGAACAGGCCAAACACTCCACACCAATTGGCTTGGAACAAGCCAAACACTCCACACCAATTGCCTTGGAACAGGTCAAACACTCCCCACCAATTGCCTTGGAACAGGCCAAACACTCCACACTAATTGCATTGGAACAGGCCAAACACTCCACACCGATTGCCTTGGAACAGGCCAAACACTCCGCAACAATTGCCATGGAACAGGCCAAACACACCACACCGATTGCCTTGGAACAAGCCAAACACTCCACACCGATTGCCTTGGAACAGGCCAAACACTCCGCATCAATTGCCTTGGAACAGGCCAAACAATCCGCACCGATTGCCTTGGAACAGCAAACAATATTGCCTTGGAACATGCCAAACACTCCGCACCGATTGCCTTGGAACAGACCAAACACTCCGCACCGATTGCCTTGGAACAGGCCAAACACTCCGCACCGATTGCCTTGGAACAGGCCAAGCACTCCGTATCAATTGCCTTGGAACAGGCCAAACAGTCCACACCAATTTCCTTGCAATTGCCTTGGAGCGGGACAAAGGTTCTACACATATTGCCCTGGAGCAGGACAAAAACTCTACTCCGACATGAGCTGGATCATAATAGCTCATGATTCATTTTTCCACCTATCATTTCATTTTTTTGCAAATGTACAATTATTTTGCAAATATGTTTCACACATGTCTGTTCCTGAAACTTTTGCTTATTTTGCAAGTACTGGCGTAAAAGAGTAATTTTGGATTGCAGAGAGCATCTAGAATCATTTTCTGTACCGACACGTATACTTTGACATTCGGTTTTGCAAACCTCAGTCAAAGTGGGGGCTTCTGTAGACACATAATCGTGTCTCCCCATTTAGCACCCTATGATGACCAATACCCTGCTCCAATTTGTCCAAATCATTTTCTGACTCTTTTTATTAACCCATTTCCAAAAACCCTTTTTTATAAATAGTTTTATTAAACCCACTTTTTAAAACAACTTTTTAAAAACCCATCTTCTAAAACCTTCTAAAAATAGTTTTGTGAAAGCTCAATTTCTAAAACACCTGTTTTTTTGCCCATTTTAATTAATAAGAATTAATTAATATTGATTAGTTTTATTAATAAAAATATCTTTTATAAAAATAATCTTTTCTCAAAGTGTTTATATCTAACTCTTTTCTAAAATCTTTTTAACAAGTAAATCTTTTAGAAACCTATTATCTTTCGGAAACCTATTACAACTTAACTACCTAAACTTACCTACACTATATAACTCATCTCCCTCACTATATAATCTCCCACGGTTTCACTCTCAATTCACACGGCACTCCCTCATACTTCCACCGCCCATCAAATCTCCCTACTGCCATACTAATCTACATCCATTAATCCTCATCATTGATACTCCACGTACACATCATCTTTAGCCTTCATCGCCAGCATCCTATTTTCTTCATCAGCACCTTATCACTCCACAAGATACCCAAGTCAACCCCTTTGCCTAACTAATCTCATACAACATCAAACCCACGCCATCATCACTACTATTAACCGTCATTCACCATCAGTATATTAGAGTTAACTACAATACTTCATCTCCGTTCTTCCCTACGCCATATATTTACTAGCTTTTTATGCACGCGATGCGTGCGATGACATTTTTGGACATAACTGTTACTCATTAGTAAAACAAACCAAAAACAAATGTTCGTATCTAAGTTCACCTCCATTTTGTGAATAAGATTGTTTGAAATACTTGCAAATAGTATTTAAAAATACTTTAATAAAACAATTGGTATTGTTGCTTTCAAATAGTTTACACTAATAAAGGTTGGTACTGTTACTTTCAGATAATTTACACTAATAAACAATTTTATAGGCGTGCATAAAGAGAGAGAGATATAAAACAATAAAAGATTATATAGCCAACTTATAGTAGTAAGATAAATCTAAATCAACCATCATGTAGCATAACAATTTTAAGTCAATAAGCGTGCATAACAATTTTAATTCAATAAGTGTGCATAACAATTAGCAATTTTAAGTCAAAGCTCTCATTTTTGAACATACCCATATCTCTCTATTACTGAGTAGCTACTTCTCTCTCTTCAATTCTAAGCTACTCACTACTCCCCCAATTCCCAAACCCATATTTCCCCCAAATCAGACCGCTACTCCCCTAATTCAATTGTACATCATCTTCATCAATTTCCCCCAAATCAAACCACTACTTCCCCAATTCCCAAACCCATATTTAGAAATTTCGGAATTTCATGCAATATATTTTCTTTCTATATTCAATTGAACATCATCTTCATCAATTTCCCCCAAATCAAACCACATACTCGATTCTCTCTCTCTATCTCTTTTCAATTGAGGACGTCAATTATTAGATGAGGATTATCTCAAGCAAGTCGAAGAGTTGGCTTTGGCGGTCATGGCAATTGGCTTTCGCTCAGCCCATCATGGATCGCCGAGCTTGCTTGCTGTCATGGCGCAAGCTCTACAGTTTATGTTGAAATTCGATTTCCCCCAAATTAAGGAATATGTTGAAATTTCGATTATGGGCACAATTTTTTGATTTTAATATATGAGTTTAAGTATTTTTCTCTCAAATTCTTTTTAACATATGGGGACAAAAACAATTTGAGTTCTCATATTATGTCTCAATTTTTTTTTTAATATCTGGGCACGAATATTTAAGTTATTTTTTACGAAATTTGATTTTTTTTTTCCGGACCATTTATGATATTTGAATTTGATTTTCAACTATTTTCGAATTAAATATTAAATAAACTGCAATTTAACTTAAATTTTTTTTTGGAAAAAAATGTAATACATCACATATTCGTAAGAGTTACTGCAATTTAAGTTTAATTTTACTCGAACATAGTACATATTCTTAAGATTTACTGAACATAGAACAATACACATAATTTTATTTTCAATAATGAACTACGTACCTGATTAACATTAAAGAATTGGAAAATTTGAGAGTTCTGTATTTGAGAATATCGTGAAGCTCCAATCTATGAAGAGAACTGTTTTTTTTTTTGGAGTTTGTGTTTGTAATTGAGTTTGTGTTATGGAAAAATTGATTTGAGAGGTTGTTATGCCGTGTATTTTTTTTTTGTTATTGTATGTGGTATTAATGTTCGGTAAGTTCTTGATTATGAATCTTTTTGATTGGCAAGTTTATCTGATTGAACATTATATGAGTTGATTGGGTTTAATAGAGATTGGATTGATTTTTTTTTGGCAAGTTTATTCATGGAATTGGGGATGATTAGCTGCCAGAGGTTGTTTATGGAAACTTGGAATGTAATATCTATGTGGTGGAGGGGCATTTAAGTAAATTCCAAGAGGGACACCGTTGCTCCCCCCTTGGCTTATATAATAGAGATCATCAATATTCATCAACACCACAAATCTTTCTTCTCAAATATAACACTGCATCGTCTCGTCAGTATTTGTTCTACTCGTTGACTTCATACTTGGTGATAATATAATACTTGATAACGCCTAAAACAAAACACAAACAATCTTTTTAAAGACTTGTTCCAACTTTCGATCCAAGATACGTACAAATCAACAGGGTTAACTAACTTTATTTTCTTTCTTTATTTATTTTTATTATTTTCTTGAAGTTACTAACCTTCTATTCATGATGTAGGTTATTAATATATTCCCGCGACTGTAAATATTATATATATTATACTAACTTCCTGCGATATTTTATTTTCTTATTTTTATTACTTTTCATGAAAATATTATTTTTTATGCCCGATTGCAATATTTATTACCTTGTATTTATTGCTAAACAAGACCTAAAAAACTGTTCTAATTAATTCAGATAATTTGGACAACCTGCGAGGAACCTTGTAATATGATTGCATAATAACTTGTCACTAAATAATTAGTCTTTTTATGTGTTTCCTGAACCAATCTAGATTAATTATTTTAGGGTGTATTAAAACGTTATATGATTATTCTTTTGCATAAAATCTGTAATGAATTGGTCTTTAGTAGAGGCCGGCAATGGACAATATAGTTCCTGACTATATTGCACCCTCACCCCCGAACTCAATTTTTGGTTCCTGACCATCTATAGAGTCATGATGGGGAAATATACATTGGATAAGTCCCTAAGATGTCCCTTCCGTTTCAATATCCAATTAGGTTTATGATTTTCCCTTAAAGAATTGTTGGCGACTTCAAGACATATTTTTAATAAAACCTTAACAATGAGGTAGTCAAATAAACGCGCTCACACCGTGTGTAGGCATAAAGGAATAAAAATCCACGCTTACACAAGTGCAATTGAATTAGTTGGTACACAAGGGAACATTCTGACATATGGAGTTTTCATTAATGGCATTGATGGTTCTTCTCAACAAGTCTCCTTCAATTACCCAGAGAAGACAATTGAGTGTGGATGCAGAAATTTTGAAGAATCAGGTTGGTTGTGCTTTCATGCCATAAGAGTTCTACACTTGCATTATGTCCAAAAAATACCAGAGAAATACATATCATCAAGGTGGACAAGAATTGCAAAAAAAGAAATTTGGGGGAAATTTGATAATAAAAAGAGAGAAAAAAGAGAAATAAACAGCTTCACACCATGGAGACTGCACATTATAATGAGGTATGTAATTAATTATAGAGTATAACAAACAATAATACAATATATCACAGAGAAATATACTATATAATAAACACACTATGTGAACTGTTTTTAACACTTACAACACAATAGCATAAAGAAATACACTATATGGTATATAAACACACTATATCACATAGAAAGATATTATATGATAAATACACTATATGAACTGTTTTTTAACACTTGCAACACAATAACATAAACAAATACACTATATGATATATAAACACACTATATCACATATAAATCCACTATATGTTTGTCTAATACTATATCTACACTAGCACAGAATACACTATATCATAAATAAAGCCACTATATGATATATAAACACACTATATCACATAGAAATCCACTATATGTTTAATACTATATCTACACTAGCACACAGAAATACACTATATCATAAAGAAAGCCATTATATGATCTATAAACACACTATAGCACATTGTAATCCACTATATTTGTCTAAAAACTAACACAAACTTTCATGCCATAAGGTACTATAACCTCATATTAAAGAGCCACAAAATAGAATCAGCTAGAACAGTGATAGAGAAAAGTTTTAAAAAACAAATTCAAAAGTTGAAGAAGGAATAAAGATTGAAGAAGCAAAAGCAGCAGCAGAAAAAGCTAAAGCTCATGAGAAAGCATTACAAGAAGCAGCTGCATCATTACAAGCTAATGAAAGTCAAGAAAACAATACACAAGAATCAGCACTAAGACCAACGGTCTTAGATTCAGATAGAGCAGTAACAAAAGGAAAAGACAACAAGCGAATAAAAGGACACTATGATTCATACAAGAAGGCATCAAAAAAGGGAAAAAGAGACACAAGGAGTTTGGAAGCATAACGCCAAAAGAACATATGTTCTAAAATTCTTTACCAAGAGAACTATGCAAAGTTTTTAATGATTTGAGTTTGAAATAAGACTTGCACACTATATGGTTATGAAGTACATTTTTTTAAAGGATATGGTTATGAAGTACATTATATAAACAAATTCTTATGAAAAACCGTTGGTATGATTTAGCCTAGTGTACAACTATCAAAACCTACAAATATATACAGTTTTCTAATTAACTATATCAAACAATCATACACTATATCATCTGAAAAGATACTATATTACATAGAAATATATTATATGATAAACACTATGAAAAACACTTGCAACACTAACGCAAAGAAACATTGTTTGCAAACCTATTATATTAACACAAACCTACTATCAAACCAAAACTATTAGATTAGTAACATTGTTTGTAAAATCAATCAACACAACACAATAACATAATGAAACATTGTTTGTTAACCTGTTATATCAACACAAACCTACTGTTAAACCAAACCTACTGTTATATTAGTAACATTGTTTGTAAAATCAATCAAGTACATCATATAGTTCTACTTTGCAAATTTGATTATTAACTTCTTCTTTGTTGTCTTCTTCTTCCCACCTCCAACTCTTTTCTGCTGTTCTTTGTGTTGTTTTTCTTGCTGCATTTTCTTTCTCAACTCCTCTTCAATCCACTTACTCTCTTCGGCATTCTTCCTTTTATTTTCTTCAATAAAAGCAACAATCTTCGATCTCTTTGATCTGAATGATATAACCTTATCCACAAGCACACTTCTATTCTTATTCAGATCAGATAAAATCATGCAACCACACAAGGAGACTCTTGTTGCTTTCCTAATCCTCTCTTGAAAATAAATTAAATCAATAATAAACAATAAAAAAAATTAAATAAATAACTGAGTTAGAAATAATTATATTAAACTTACATCATTCAGATATGTGCATTCAAACACTTCTGAGCCTTCAAAAAGTAGCATATGGACAAGTATATACACACCACAATCCAAATCATATGCACCTTTTTTCCAGTCGCCTTTCACTTCTGTCATTGCCCATAAACCCATATCATCACCTTCAGATCGTGGGATTTTATAATATTGGAAAAGACTTAAAACTCTATCAGGAATGATTAAACTGAGAGTCTCCATCATTTTCTTATATTCCTCATTCCAAATCTTATTATCAATATAAAAAAAAGTATTTTTCTTTGTGTCAAGCACAAACAGAACAAAATGATTAGCTCCATTTAGCAAAATTGAGATAAAACCTACAAAATAAATAGAAGTATAAACTCACTAAATGAGAATAAAATAATTATTACATAACATAATAATATATATTGTAGCACACATAACACACTATATCATGAAGAAATCCACTATATCATATACAAACATACTATATCACATACAAACCCATTATATATTTGTCTACTCTGTAGCACACAGAAGACACTATATCATAAACAAAGCCACTATATGATATATAAACACACTATATCATAAACAAAGCCACTATATGATATATAAACACACTATATCATATACAAACCATCTATATATTTGTCTATACTATGTAGCAAAGAAGACACTATATCATACACAAAGCCACTATATGATATCTAAACACACTATATCATATACAAACCCACTATATATTTATCAATTTATACTAAGAAATACTTTCATCATAATTTCAAAAATAGAACTTGTCTCACCAATTCAACACCAGCATCCAGTTTTAGAATATTATTCAACTCTTCAATTTGAAACTTCCAGCATGAGATCAAATCATCGATGCGTTTAGCATCAGTGCATCTTTCAACACATGCAATAATGCAGCCTGCAACATAAGAAACTGATGTTATAACAAAATAAAATAATGCATGCAAAGATAAAAATTCAACAAAATAAAAATATATTACAAAAAGTTCTTATACCCTGAGAAGAAGTAAAGTAAAACTTTTTGGAGGATAAGAAAGACTGAGTTCATTGATATTCATCATTCTTGCCCAATTATCTATAAGTGATTCAAACATCTCAATCTCACTAGCAACCGTCCAAATCTCACTCCGAGGAATAGAGAATAACCCTTCATCCAGCTTAAAGAGCTCTTCACTGAATAAAAACAATACATTAAACAAATTTCACTCAAAAATTTACCTCCTATCTACAGGATGTTGGTTTTCAGAACAATAATCAACAGCCTCCCTTAAAAATATAGGTAGATTTCCATCACATTTTCAAAATCTTTCATCATCTTTGAAAGATGACTGAAAGCACCCTCAACTGCATAATCATCCAGCCTTAGAGTTGACTTGGCTGGACCCCTAAACAAAGCATTTTGGAAAACAGTTCATGTATTCTCGTCTACGGACATGTCGTCACTTGCATAAAAAAAATGTTGTTGACAACATTCTGGATGATATCATTGGTATTTTGACTCATTTGAGTCACTATAAAGCTAGGGAACACAGTAGTAGAAGGATTAGAAACCTCATCCCAACAAACTGGCAAATCCTTCACAGAAAATGCAATTGATACCATTTCATCAAAGTAATTATGATAAATTAAACTTGAAATTTTTTTGGCAAGATCATCTTGGGAATGATTATCACAAGGATGATTGCCAGCCACATAAGAGTCCTTCAACTCTTAAACGCATCTATGTGGCAATGAGAGACAGTTTCCAAATTTCTCTTCCACATCAACCACGAAGCATGAAGCTCCTACAAAGATAAAAACAAATAACTAATTTGTAATACTCTATATGTAAACAGGTAAAATTACACTATATCAAAACAAGACCAACTATATGAAAATAACACCAACTATATCAGAGCAGAAACATACTATCAGTACAACAGAATAGAGCACATACACTACAACATACAAAATACACTATATCATATAGAACAACACTATATCATTCAAAACTACACTATATCAAAAGGGAACATTATTCTAAATTTTTACAAGGCACAAACACTATAGTACACACTATATCACATTAAAACACACTATATCACATACACCCCCACTATATCAAATATAAATACACTTTCATCACCACCACATAACCACATAAGATCACATACAAACACAATGTATCTCTCAAAACTATACTATATCAAAAATTAATAGCATATACACTATACCACATACAAAAAACACTATATCATATAGAACAACACTATATCAGTCAAAACAACACTATATCAAATGAGAACATTATTCTAAATTTTTACAAGGCACACACTTTATCACATTAAAACACACTATATCACATACAACCCCACTATATCAAATACAAACACAATATCATATACTACCATCACATAACCACACTATATCATATACAACCACACTATATCACTCAAAACTCTACTATATCAAAAATTAATATTATTCTAAAATTTGAACTTACATCTTTAGCTTGTGTAGTAATTTCTTCATCAGTGAGACTTCCTGGTGGAAGATCAAACTGAATATGAAGCTTGCCCTTCACCTTCCTCTTGGGCACAACCTCCTTTGGTACATCACTTCATGTATCATCACTCAATACAGGATGTGGTACATACTGAACTTCAATTTTTTTTTTGAACCGGTTTCATCCGGCTGAAATCGACATGCCCATCATCAGTGAAGTAAAACTTAGCACTTATCGGATAAGTGTCATCAAGCAGACCACTTCTAAACTTATTACATAATACTTCACGACGAATTCTCTTGACACATTATCCCAATGAGACAACAGAGGCAGTTGAGTTGGAGGCACACCATCACCAATCTGTAGGTGATGGAAGTAAAACAACTGCAACAAAATTATACACCCAATATAATGCCCCCGAGAACCTTTAACAAACAATTAATTCTTGTATAAAGCATTCACATGCTTCAACCTCTCCAAAATATATTTACACCAATTCAAATGAAGAATTGTCCGAACATTATTTACAGCAAAAACCAGCCTCAAATCTAGTGTGTTATTTGCAACAGGAGCTAAAAAAAAAAAAAAAAGCAAATAACACATCTAGCTTTTGAAAAACCTCCCCACCATCAACTAACTTAATTAACTCAGAATAAACAGAAGACATAGGAATCTGCCCTTTATCCCGACAAACTCCAAAGTAATCCCTCCAGCTTGCTTTCAACTCAAAATGCGGATTCTCCGCATTAGGTCCTCTAGACACATCCACCACATAATTTCCTTCAACTAGAGGAAACTGAAACACATCATATACATCGAATTGGTTAACCTTGAACTCCTTTCCATAACCAACTCTAAACATGCCAGATCCACCATCAAACCTCTCCACCAACCATCCACTCAGAGAATTATTAGTCCTGGAAATCTTTAAATCCAACAAAGATCCAAAATCAATTTCTATAACAGGACTAATAATTCTCTGAGTGGATGGTTGGTGGAGAGGTTTGATGGTGGTTCTGGCATGTTTAGAGTTGGTTATGGAAAGGAGTTCAAGGTTAACCAATTCGATGTGTATGATGTGTTTCCGTTTCCTCTAGTTGAAGGAAATGATGTGGTGGATGTGTCTAGTGGACCTAATGCGGAGAATCCGCAGTAAGCAAGCTGGAGGGATTACTTTGGAGTTTGTCGGGATAAAGGGCAGATTCCTATGTCTTCTTTTTATTCTGAGTTAATTAAGTTAGTTGATGGTGGGGGGGTTTTCAAAAGCTGTATGTGTTATTTGTTTTTTTTTCTTTTTTAGCTCCTGTTGCAAATAACACACTGAATTTGAGGCTGATTTTTACTGTAAATGATGTTTGGACAATTCTTCATTTGAATTGGTTTAAATATATTTTGGAGAGGTTGAAGCATGCTAATGCTTTGAACAAGAATTCATTGTTTGTTAAAAATTCTCGAGGGAATTATACTGGGTGTATAATTTTGTTGTAGTTAATTTACTTCCATCACCTACAGATTGGTGATGGCGTGCCTCCAACTCAACGGCATCTGTTGTCTTATTGGGATAATGTGTCAATTGCCAAGAGAATTCGTCGTGAAGTATTATGTGATAAGTTTAGAAGTGGTTTGCTTGATGACATTTATCCGATAAGTGCTAAGTTTTACTTCACTGATGATGGGCATGTCGATTTCAGCCGGATGAAGCCGGTTCAAAAAAAAAATTGAAGTTCAGTATGTACCACGTCTTGTATTGAGTGAAGATACAGGAAGTGGAGGAAGTGATGTACCAAAAGAGACTGCGCCCAAGACGAAGGCGAAGGGCAAGTTTCATATTCAGTTTGATCTTCCACCAGGAAGTCTCACTGATGAAGAGATTATTGCACAAGCTAAAGATGTAAGTTCGAATTTTAGAATAATATTAATTTTTGATATAGTAGAGTTTTGAGTGATATAGTGTGGTTGTATACGATATAGTGTGGTTTTATGTGATTGTGTGGTTATGTGATGGTGGTATGTGATATTGTGTTTGTATTTGATATAGTGGGGTTGTATGTGATATAGTGTGTTTTAATGTGATATAGTGAGTGACTTGTTGTGCCTTGTAAAAATTTAGAATCATACTCCCATTTGATATAGTGTAGTTTTGACTGATATAGTGTTGTTCTATATGATATAGTGTATTTTGTATGTGGTATAGTGTATATGCTATTAATTTTTAATATAGTATAGTTTTGAGTGATATAGTGTGTTTGTATGTGATATATTGTGATTTTATGTGATCTTGTGTGGTTATATGGTGGTGGTGATAGTGTGTTTGTATTTGATATAGTGGGGTTGTATGTGATATAGTGTGTTCTAATGTGATATAGTGTGTACTATAGTGTTTGTGCCTTGTAAAAATTTAGAATAATGTTCCCTTTTGATATAGTGTAGTTTTGAATGATATAATGTTGTTTAATATGATATAGTATATTTTGTATGTGGTAGTGTATGTGCTCTATTCTGTTGAACTGATAGTGTGTTTCTGCTCTGATATAGTTGGTGTTATTTTCATATTGTTGGTCTTGTTTTGATATAGTGTATTTTACCTGTTTACATATAGAGTATTACAAATTAGTTATTTGTTTTGATTTTTGTAGGAGCTTCATGCTACGTGGTTGATTTGGAAGAGGGATTTGAAAGTTGTCTCTCATTGCCACATAGATGAGTTTAAGAGTTTGAAGGACTCTTACGTGGCTGACATTCCTCCTGATAATCCTTCCCAAGATGATCTTGACAAAATTTTGTCAAGTTCAATTTATCAGAAGTACTTTGATGAAATGGAATCAATTGCATTTGCTGTGAAGGATTTGCCAGCTGGTTGGGATGAGGTTTCTAATCCTTCTACTACTACGTTCCCTAGCTTTATAGTGGCTCAAATGAGTCAGAAGACCAATGATATCATCCAGAACGTTGTCAACAAAGTTTTTTATGATGCAAGTGACGACATGTCCATGGAGGAGAATACATGAACTGTTTTCCAAAATGCTTTGTCTAGGGGTCCAACCAAGTCAACTTTAAGGCTGGATGATTATGCAGTTGAGGGTACTTTCAGTCATCTTTCAAAGATGATGAAAGATTTTGAAAATGTGATGTAAGATCTACCTATATTTTTAAGGGAGGCTGTTGATTATTGTTCTGAAAATCAACATCCTGTAGATAGGAGGTAAATTTTTGAATGAAAATTGTTTAATGTATGGTTTTTATTGAAAATATTCTTACAATTTGTGTTGTTTGTTGCAGTGAAGAGCTCCTTAAGCTGGATGAAGGTTTATTCTCTATTCCTCGGAGTGTGATTTGGACGGTTGCTAGTGAGACTGAGATGTTTGAATCACTTATAGATAATTGGGCAAGAATGATGAATATCAATGAACTCAGTCTTTCTTCTCCTCCAAAAAAGTTTTACTTTACTTCTTCTCAGGGTGTAAAAACTTTTTTGTAATATATTTTTATGTTGTTGAATTCTTTATCTTTGCATGCATTATTTTATTTTGTGATAACATGAGTTCTTCTATTGCAAGCTGCATTATTACATGTGTTGGAAGATGAAACTGATGCTAAACGCATCGATGATTTGATCTCATGCTGGAAGTTTCAAATTGAAGAGTTGAATTATATTCCAAAATTGGTTGCTGGTGTTGAATTGGTGAGACAAGTTCTGTTTTTGAAATTATGATGAAAGTATTTCTTAGTATAAATTGACAAATATATAGTGGGTTTGTATATGATATAGTGTGTTTAGATATCATATAGTGGTTTTGTTTATGATATATTGTCTTCTGTGCTACAGAATATAGATAGATATATAGATGGTTTGTATATGATATAGTATGTTTATATATCATATAATGGCTTTGTTTATGATATAATGTCTTCTGTGTGCTACAGAGTAGATAAATATATAGTGGGTTTGTATGTGATATAGTATGTTTGTATTTGATATAGTGGATTTCTTCATGATATAGTGGATATCTTCATGATATAGTGTGTTATGTGTGCTACAATAAATATTATTATGTTATGATATAATTATTTTTATTCTCATTTAGTGAGTTTATACTTCTATTCATTTTGTAGGTTTTGTTCCCAATTTTGCTAAAAGGAGCTAATCATTTTGTTCTGTTTGTACTTGACACAAATAAAAATACTGTTTTTTTTATATTGATAACAAGATTTGAGATAATGATGAAGAATATAAGAAAATGATGGAGACTCTCAGTTCAATCATTACTGATGGAATTTCAAGTCTTTTCCAATATTATAAAATCCCACAATCTGAAGGTGATGATATGGGTTTATGGGCAATGACAGAAGTGAAAGGCAACTGGAAAAAAAGGTGCATATGATTTGGACTGTGGTGTGTATATACTTGTCCATATGCTACTTTTTGAAGGCTCAGAAGTGTTTGAATGTCCATATTTGAATGATGTAAGTTTAATATAATTATTTCTAACTCAATTATGTATTTAATTTTTTTTATAGTTTCTTACTGATTTAATTCATATTTCACTTTCCTTGATAGACGGACCTTAATTGTTCAATCATTCTTATTCATTCTATCCTTCCCACATTGAAATTCTACAAGTGGAATGCTATATCGAGTCATACAACCAAAGAAATTTAATAAAGGCTACTGCATTACATAAAGGGCATCAGATAATAGATTTTGAATTTTACATAGACCAGATACGCAACACTTTTTCTTTATAATCACAGCCACAGGGCAACCTCTATGATTGGTTATTTCATTAACACATTTGCTGCTAGAAGCTGGTATAGTCATTGTCACGCACAAGTAAAATCTTAACTAATATTAGTTCACACAAAATTTCAAACCTTCCTTGCTTACATATATGAAAAACATAAGTTCGAAAGAATATGTTTGAGATAACATGAAAATTAATTAATTGTCACTTGGATAGTCATATTAGTGAAATAAAGAAAGTAATTCCCAATTAATGAATGCATGTTGCAATGGAAACTATTAATGATGATGTTTGATGTAACAGGCTAACAACCACCAGATACTGCTTCTGAAATTCTATATTACTACAAAGATTGCAACCAAGACCTCGTTTTGTTTTTAAGCACACACCTACATACAGGATTTGTGGAATAGATCACCTACAGGAACTCAATTGTACTTTTAGTTATTAGAGCATGCCTGGGATATAGGAAACTAGCCTTCTTTGCACGCGTTGCGTGCGTGGATTATTTTGGTGATTATTCTTAAATTTCATCTAAATGTATTCTGAAGGATGTAAATTACAATCATTATTAGTTCTAATTAAATATCATGTGGTGTAAATACAAAAATTAAAAATTACTTGATGAAGAAGTTGTTTTCTTGGTATTTCTATGACTTATTAATGGATGTTAGTATTGTTATTGCATTTCAAAGTTTAGGTAGAATTAAAATTTATGTCTTTGATTTTGCAATTGATTTGAAAACTACTTTAGTTATGTTAATTTATTCTTCAATCATAAACTTTTTCTTTCACTACACATATTTTTATGTCAGTTTATTTTAGCTACTTTGAACTTCCTTTGATATACATATTTTAAATTAGGAAGGGCTATGATTGAGGAAAATATCAAAATCTTAATAGGTAATAATTTTTATTGAATTAAGGGTTAAAGAGTCTTTTCAAATAGGGACACCATAGCTCCCCCTTGGCTTATATAAAAGAGAGCATTAACGGTGGGTGTATTCAGGGGGAAATTATTTCAAGAAGAATATTTTGAGGGGGGATATTTTTCATTTGGTAAGTTTGGTATAAATAGGGGAGCATTCTTTCATGCTCTGTTTACTGCCCCTGTGTCTACTCCCTCCCTTCCTCGCACACTCATAAGCAGGCATAGAAAAACAGATACAATCAATCACCATCGGCGGGCAAAGCAACACATCGGAGGAAAATAGCTGGGGTGGAAAAATTAACCGGGGGGTGGGTGGGGGGTGGGGGTGGGTAATTGTTGCCCTTGATTTGGGAGTAATAGATTACCCCATGTAATCTTTACTCATCCCAACCTCCAAAAGTACCCAAAATTTTTATCCTGTTAATATTTCCCCTTTGATCTCCGTCAATTCAGGCGACCCCTTAAGGAATAGTTTTATGGATGCAATAAGAGAGATTTAAAGGACAATGGTAAAAAATAGTGCAACCCTGCAATCATACTGTAGTATTGGAATTTGCAGATCCACCCTTCAAAACAACTTCGACTCGATTGTTATTAGTTGTTATTGTTAAACAATAGCCATTAATGGTTGAAAAGAAAAAGAGAAGCACTGAAATCCAAATTCCTAGAAAAAATATCAGGGATCAACAAAAAATGCAGACACCACAAGAAAATAAGATGAGCTGAGAACCCCTCATTGCTTCCAGCTTCTAAAGCTTATGTAAATCCTCTTCCTATTCAATGTTCATAAATCCTATCTTCTAATTAACCAACCTAAAATTTTAACTTTTACACAAAATTCCTGACTGGTGGTGAGACTTAGTTAGTCGGCTTATTCTAATTAAAACCATGAAAGCTCCCTTAAGGTGATCCAGCCACATTTGCATGAAAAAATGCGCGTAAAAGAAGAAAATGGAAAAGGTAGGATTAAGTGGTAAAATTCTAGGGCCCAAGTGAAGTATTCACAATAAGCTGAATAAAGATTACAGCTTCATGGGTTTAATAGCATTAGCACATGCCATGCTACCACTGAAGTCTTAGCACTGTGTTTGGTAATGCAGCACACATGCGAAAGACAAAAGCAAAAAAACATCATCAAGATGAATGTGTTGATAACTTAATATACCTCTCATGTAGTGCATAAAGGACTCCATCATGTCACGTACCGACCCTTCCCTAGTCGCTATACGTGGCCCACTTGCTTCACAGTCCCGTCGGAAGGCAAGTCAGGGCACCCGATTGCTTAGCTTGGTTAGCTTGGTTAAGCTAAGTGTGCTACGAAATTGGCTAAGTATGGAAAAGATGGCTAGAGAGAGAGTTTATAAGAATGCTCTTATATTGCTTGAGAGAGAATACAATGTTGGATGATATGTACAAATGCATGGGGATGCCTATTTATAGGCTCCATCCCACCTTTCCCTAAATTCTAGAATATTCCGCACCTCCTCATTTGGAGGGTTCTAGACACATGTTGTCCTAGAATAATCTAGATACTCTACAACACATATGTACAGCAAGGAAGACTCTAGATACATTCTAGAAGTCCCTAGCCTAGAAGCTTACCTCCAAGGAGCATGCTAGGCCCTTCTAGAAGCTTCCATGCATTCCCGTAAAATGGCCGTGCACCATCACCTGATTCTGGGCCTCAAATCCAAAATCTAGCTCGACCATTCTCTTTATTAGCCCAAAATATGGCGGACCCCCAAATTTGAGCCCATTTGGAGCTCGTTTGGCCCACCAGATGTCTCGTGCCGTTTTTGCCTTCGTTGGGCCAGCGCAGGGCGCCCAGCCTGCTACTTGCTGCCCAGCGATGTTGTGGGCCGTGGAATGCCACCCGTGACATTCTCCCCCACCCAAATTCTTGACGACCTCGTCAAGATCGACCCTCGGGCAAGTCCCGTCTGCCCGCGTCTCGTGCTTGTTGCCTTTTCCCCTCGGCTAGCACATGACGTCTGTTGCATGTGGCTCTCATGCTTCGCCTTGTTGCTCGTCCCGCGGAGCTTGTTTCGATGCCGACCCCTCGACATCGAGGTTTCGATCCGTCCCTGGATCGACCCTGGACGCTTATCCCTTAGCGCCCATGTTGCCTTCAAGGAAGAGATTCTCACGCCCACTTCCTTGCCTTGTGCGAGATGGATGTCATACTCGCACCCCTTGCTTGTGATGGTTAGCACACCATCGCCCATTTTTATCGGCTTGACCGAGTCCAAGAACTCCATGCCCAGCACTATGGACTCGTCATCCATGTCGACTACCAAGAAGTCGACTTTTCCTCTCCACTTCCCCAAGCGGACATGAACATTCCACGCTCTCCCATACACTGGCGTGGCTCCTGAGTTGATGGCCTTCATCTCGCCATCCACCATGGTGAACTTTACACCTAGGTTCTTGGCTTCCCGCAGCACAAGAAAATTGTGTGTCGCCCCCGTGTCGACAAGCACCCTAGTGTGAACCTCATTCACCGACCCGTTTACGACCATCAAGTTGCACCCTGGCTTGATGCTCGTCCCTTGCGTTATCGTGGATGCCTCCCTCTTCGGCTCCTCTTCCACGACTTCCGACGCTTTGAGGAGTCGTACATTGGCGAGTTGGGCTTCCTCGCCCAAGCGCATCGCCCCCATCGACGCTTCCGTCGTCGACTCCTCACCCAAAGTTGCGATGATAGCACTTAACTTTTGTTGCTTAGGGCATACACGAGCCATATGCGGTCCATCGCAAAGAAAACATTTAAGTGGCTTGTTTTGCTTACCTCCATCGCGACCGTCCCCCTTGGATTGGGCCTTGTCCTTGCTGCTATCCGCATACTTGGCCCTCGGTTAAAGTGATGCTTCCTTCTCCTCGGGGTCATCCTCCTCGACCCTTTTGCCCTTGTCCTGTCTCGAATCCCTCGAAATCTCGATCAAGGACTCTGCCACGGCTATGGCTTCCGCAAGAGTCTTGACTCCACGTCTCCGTAACTCTTGCTCAGCCCACCTTTGCAAACCGTCCATGAAGAAAATGAGGCGAGTCTTTTCCTCCATGTCGGGGATCTCGAGCATGAGCGACGAGTACTGGCTAATGTAGTCCCGAATTGCCCCCGTTTGCCTTAGCCCTCGTAGCTTCTTCATTGCAAGCTCCTCGGCATTCTCGGGGTAGAACTGCCGCTTCAAGTCCCTCTTGAACTCGTCCCACGTTGCTATGTTGCATAGCCCTTTCTTGATGTCCTCTTGCCGCCTCCTCCACCAAAGGACGGCATCGTCCGATAAGTACATTGTGGCCGTACAAATTTTGGAAGCATCATCTTCCACGTGCATGGCCTCGAAATATCTCTCGACGCTCCATAGAAAATTGTCGAGAGCTTTCGGGTCACGCTTTCCCTCGTATCTTGGCGGCTCGGGAACCTTCATCCGAGGTCCTTCCCGCATCGTGACTCCCCCGGCCACGGCCGCCTTGCAAAGCGTCATGTCCGCTTTGCACGAGTTCAGGTCCCCCCGGACCGAATCAAGTTGCTCCTTCATAGCTTGGAGATGCCCCATGAAGGTTTCCTTGAGTTGCGCCAACTCTGCCCGAATTGAGTCGGCCACCTCGTTCACAAGGAGTTGGACAACCTCCCTGGCTTCCGTAGCCGCTGCACCAACTCCCAATTCGAGCACTTGAACACGGCTATCTATCCCGTCGATACCTTGTTCAAGTGTCGACATGCCCGCTTTGAGCTCCGCAATGCCTTGCTCGGCAACCCCCATGTTGTCGACAAGGTCCCCTATTGTGAGCTCAACCTTAGCAAGACGACCATCAAGCTCCGAGGTCGTTTGCTTCTTCTTCCGTAGGGTCTCATCCACGACCCCTGATGCACCAACACTGTCCTTCACTTGTGATGCCATCACTCCGACCCACACTTAATGCTTCGTCCACACAACAGCACCAACGCCTCACCAAAACTCGATCACACACCCCTAGTGATCGTCCCGCTCTGATACCACTTGTCACGTACCGACCCTTCCCTAGTCGCTATACGTGGCCCACTTGCTTCACAGTCCCGTCGGAAGGCAAGTCAGGGCACCCGATTGCTTAGCTTGGTTAGCTTGGCTAAGCTAAGTGTGCTACGAAATTGGCTAAGTATGGAAAAGATGGCTAGAGAGAGAGTTTATAAGAATGCTCTTATATTGCTTGAGAGAGAATACAATGTTGGATGATATGTACAAATGCATGGGGATGCCTATTTATAGGCTCCATCCCTCATTTCCCTAAATTCTAGAATATTCCGCACCTCCTTATTTGGAGGGTTCTAGACACATGTTGTCCTAGAATAATCTAGATACTCTACAACACATATGTACAGAAAGGAAGACTCTAGATACATTCTAGAAGTCCCTAGCCTAGAAGCTTACCTCCAAGGAGCATGCTAGGCCCTTCTAGAAGCTTCCATGCATTCCCGTAAAATGGCCGTGCACCATCACCTGATTCTGGGCCTCAAATCCAAAATCTGGCTCGACCATTCTCTTTATTAGCCCAAAATATGGCGGACCCCCAAATTTGAGCCCATTTGGAGCTCGTTTGGCCCACCAGATGCCTCGTGCCGTTTTTGCCTTCGTTGGGCCAGCGCAGGGCGGCCAGCCTGCTGCTTGCTGCCCAGCGATGTTGTGGGCCGTGGAATGCCACCCGTGACAATCAGCTCAATAAGAGAGACGTCAATTTCAAAGCAGTCTGCTCGAGATTGAAGCGCACTGCGATAGGCGGCCCTCTGTACTCACCATAAAAAAGTTCATAACAAAATACCCAAGTATTAACTAAACAGTCATAATAGCTGAATGTTTGGGCTCGTTTAATCAGCAGTCTAATAAGGAGCATAAAAGTCTCCTAAAGTATAGGACAGGTGGCAGCTGTGGGTCCCACCTGAAAGTTGACCTAATCATTAGTATTTGGGAAACCTCTAAAGGGGTGAAATAATCATTGCCTAAAAAGGTAACATGCCCATTGGTACCAAAAAGGCCCATTTGAACAATGTTTCCTGTCTGGGAAATCCCCAGCACTATATAAACCAACTGCCTCATCAATGAACAGGTATTGAATTCTCACCTAACAAACTCGAGCCTCTCTCTCTAGACTTTCTCTCTCTACCTCAATCATTTACTGACTTGAGCGTTGGAGGGGCGATCCCGGAACCACCCCCGGGTAGTCTAACCTTGTTTTGCAGGATTCTGGCGTACGGATATCGGAGCTCAGGCGATCGTTCTTGGGGCCCATATCACATCTCCCAACCAATTACAACCCTTAATTTCTTAGCAGAAACAGTTTGGCGCCGTCTGTGAGGAAGTTACAATCAAAGTCGCTTCGTCACCACTCAGTAAGATCCGCTCCGCAATGGCCCAAGCTAAGAGCACTCGCACTCGACAGCCCTCAGCACAGGCTCAGAGATTCGAAAGGGATCCGTCCCCATCTCTTCAGCGAAGGTCTGAACGGCCCAAAACACCGACCAAACCCTTGACCATGAAGAAGAAGAGCAGTCCATAGAAAACGGGCAGGACCCCTCCAATCAGCTGCAGCCCGCTGACCCCCATCCTATATCCACGGCGGATATAAACATGATAGCCGCTCAGCTCCAGCAAACCTTGCAGCAGAGCCTGATAGATATGTTGACCAACCTACAGCAGGGAGGCCCCCTTCAGCCCCCTAAAGACCAAGCCTTAGTCCCTTCCCTTCGGGCAGAGAACCATGGTCAGCCTGGCCGGCAGCAGTCAGGGGCAAGGGAATACAGTCAGCCTAGTCAGCGACGATCCAAGCAAGGAGAGAAAGACCGACACGGGTCTAAAGGAAAATCAGCTAGGCATGCTGAAGAGACCCACATATCCAAGTCCCCTCGGGGCAACGTAGGTCACAAGCAAAACGATGCCCAATACTTCCTCAACGAGAAGCGTCTCAGCAAAGGTTACGATGCGAGGCACATATTAAACAAAAAAGCCGCTCAGCGCGAGGGTCATGGTGATTCTGCTCAATCGAACCTCATTCGAATTAACAGTGGGGCGCTCAAGATCATGGTCCCATTCAGTCAGGCCATACTCGAGGCGCCCAGCCCGGGAAAGATCAAAACACCATCTGTCGAGCCGGACGACCACATGGCAACATACAAAGCTCAAATGAGTGTTCAGATGGGCTGCGAAGCCACCTGGTGTCGTTTCTTTCCCACAACACTCAAAGGTCTGGCCCTGAGCTGGTTCTAGGAGCTTCCCGCGGGGGTCATAACTGATTTCTCGGTCCTCGAAGACATATTGATTCACCAGTTTGTTGCGGGAAAAAGGCAAAAGAAAACAAGTCTACACTTGATGGGGGTCAAGCAGGAGAAAAATGAGAGTCTGGCCGGCTACATTAAAAGATTCAATGAGGAGTCATTGAAAATCTCAGATCCACAAGATGCGGTGGCGTTCGCCGCCCTAATGTTCGGACTTCAGCCCGGTCGACTAAGATGGTCCTTGGCCGAGAACGAAGTCAAAACCTTCTCTGAAGCGATGACTCGGGCTCAAAGATTCATCCAAGCGACATACATATGTCGTCACTCAGACGATGGGAGCAAGAAGAGGAAGGAAGAAGGAAATCACAGGGACCAATCGAAGCAACAGAAGACAGGTGGTCGGTCAGACAGGTTTAACGACCATGGAATCGACCCCCGGTTCAGCAAAAACAGAAGAGAGATATACTTAGACATAAAAGTCAAAGTCACGCTCCCCCGCCCACCTTCCATCAAAACGTCGGCTGCTCGAAGAGATAAGAGCCTGTGGTGCGAATATCACAAGGAATGCGGGCACACCACTAAAGATTGTAGGGAACTCAAGAAATCCCTCGACAACCTAGCTGACCAGGGGAAGCTGAACCGATACCTCAAGCACTCCAGTGAAGAGAAGGGCAAGCAAAAGGTTGGTCAATCCAACAGTGGAGACACGGAGGGGTTCATCGGAGTCATAGCAGGTGGCTTCGCGTCGGGAGGCCTAACCGGCCGATCACGCAAAGCCCACCTCCAAAATCTTAAGCATCAAGTGCTCGATGTCAACCATCCCCGAACCGATGGCCCCGTCATGACGTTCAGGGAATCCAGTCGGGCTCTACATACTCCTCATGACGACCCCCTGGTCATCGAGCTCAAGGTGGCCAATGCAAGAGTAAAAAGGGTGCTGGTGGATAGTGGATCCTCCGCCAACATAATCACATTGGAGTGCCTCCGGAAGATGAAATATGACGAAAGGGATGTAACCCCACTCAATCAGCCACTCATAGGCTTCGAGGGAAACTCAGTGCACCCTGTCGGATCTATAAAGTTGCCTACTCGGATGGGAGAGAAGGGCAAAGGAAGAAGCCTACCGATTGACTTCCTAGTGGTAGACATCCCTCTGCCATACAACATCATAATGGGAAGACCAACTCTGAACAAGGTCAAGGCAGCAATTTCCACTTATCAGCTCCTCATGCAGTTCGAAACCGACGAGGGCAAAGTCGGAAAGATCCAAGGGGATCAGTATGCAGCTAGAGAATGTTATGTGAACAGCCTAAAGAGCAAGGTCGACGTCCAAGAGGACTCGAAGAAAAGAAAGCGAGAGGATGGCCAGCCCTCAAGTGGCCTCGAGGTTTATATCACCGAAAATCCCAAGCAATACGAACGCCCTCAGCCAGCCGAGGACGACGAAGAAGTCGTCATTGATGAGAAACATGGTCGGACTCTGAGAGTGGGCAAGGCCATGGACCCTCAAACAAGAAAGAGATCATTCAAGTTCTAACAGAATACAGAGACGTCTTTGCTTACGAAGCCAATGAAATGCCCGGGCTCGACCCTAAAATGATGTGCCACGAGCTAAACATCAAAGAGGGGTTCAAGCCGGTCAAACAAAAGCTGAGGCATCAAGGTCCCGAAAGAAACGCCGCGGCAGCTGCCGAAGTTAAGAAATTGCTTGAAGCGGGGTTCATTGAAGAATGTCAGTACTCGGAATGGCTGGCCAATGTTGTCCTGGTCAAGAAGTCGAGTGGGGCATGGAGAATGTGCGTGGATTTTACAGACCTAAATAAGGCCTGTCCAAAAGATAACCACCCTCTGCCCAAGATCGATAGGCTGGTCGACTCAACTGCAGGTCACGCCCTTCTAAGCTTCATGGACGCAAATGCGGGGTACCACCAAATCCCGATGGCTGAGCATGATCGAGTCCACACTGCGTTCATCAACAATCAAGGAGTGTATTGCTATAAAATGATGCCCTTCGGGCTCAAAAATGCAGGGGCAACATATCAGCGAACAGTCAACAAAATCATCAACGACCAACTGGGCCGGAATATTGAGGTATATGTCGATGATATGATCATCAAAAGCAAGGTCCAAAGCGATCATCCCTCAGACTTAAGAGAGACCCTCAGAACGTTGAGGCGCTTTCGCATGATGTTAAACCCGAAGAAATGCGTCTTCGGAGTAAAAGAGGGTAAGTGCCTCGGATTCCTGGTTGATGAGAGGGGAATCGAAGCAAATCCCGACAAGATCAAAGTTGTAATGGAAATGAAGTCTCCTCGGAATGTAATAGAAGTACAACACCTAACCGGCTGTCTGGCCGCCCTCGGTCGCTTCCTATCCCGGTCAGCGGATAAGAGCTTGCACTTCTTCAAAACTCTGAAAAGAAAAGAGTTCACTTGGGATGATGAAGCCGAGCAGGCCTTCACCTCCTTAAAAGAACATCTATTAACCCTCCCAAAACTGATCTCCCCCTTGCCGGGGGAAACACTGTTTATTTATTTGGCTATTTCAGAATACGCACTCAGCGCTGTTTTGATGGCTGAGAGAGAAGAAAAACAACACCCAGTCTACTTTATAAGCCATGCCTTCCGAGGAGCAGAAGCCAAATACAGCGAAGTGGAAAAAATGGTTTTTGCCTTAGTGATGGCTAGTCGGAAGCTCAAGCCTTACTTCCATGCCCATCCTATTAAAATCCTTACAAGTCAGCCGCTCAGGAAGCTCATCTAAAGCAAGAACCACTCCAGTCGGATGACCGACTGGGCGGATCAGCTAGCGGACTTTGGATTGGAATTCGAGCCCAGAAGGGCAATCAAAGCCTAGGCCTTGGCCGATTTCATAAAGGAGTGTACATCCAGACCCCCAGTCAACACGCAAGATAGCTGGGAGTTGCAGGTAGATGGCTCGTCCACCAAGACAGGTTGTGGAGCCGGACTGGTTATCAAACCCCCGGTCGGAGAAAAGATGGAATACACCATCAAATTTGGGTTCTTAGGCTCCAACAATGAAGCTGAATATGAAGCCCTGATCCTCGGGTTGGAGTTGTGCATCTTGGCCGGGGCAACCGTGATTAATGCTAAATCCGACTCACAGCTGATAGTGGGTCAGGTATCGGGCGAGTACGAGGCCAAAGAAGACAACATGAGAATGTATTTGACCAAGGCCCAGGGTATCATCAAACAGTTGTCTCAGTTCAGAATCACACACATACCCCGATCAGAGAATCAACAAGCCGACGCCTTGGCTCGGATGGCCAGCTCGGCGGAAGGGTCAGCCCCTCGGACAATCATGTGGGAAGTCCTCCGACAACCCAGCATCAACATCAAGGAACAACACATGTTGAATCGGACATCTACCTGGATGGAAGAGGTAGTCGGGTATTTAAGAGATGGTAAGCTTCCCGAAGATCACAAAGAAGCAAAACGGGTAAAGCACAAATCCGGATGGTTCCTATGGCACGAGAATCAGCTCTACAAAAAGTCCTTCACCCATCCCTTGCTCAAATGCGTCACTCCCGAGGAAGGGAATTACATCCTCAGGGAAATTCACCAAGGGGCTTGTGGAAGTCATCCAGGGGGAAGGACTATAGCCGGGAAGGCTCTCAGGGCAGGTTATTACTGGCCTACTCTGAAAACGGATGCCCAGGAGTTAGTCAAAAGGTGTCCCTCTTGTCAAATCCATTCGGATATCCCGAGAGCACCAACCACCCCCCCTAACATCAATCCAAGCAGTCCTGCCATTTGATAAGTGGGGTATGGACATACTAGGACCATTCCCTCCGGCCTCAGGTCAAAGAAAGTTCCTCACAGTCGCTATCGACTACTTCACTAAATGGACCGAAGCCGAGCCACTCTCCTCTATAACCATAAGCAAGTTCAAATGTTCATTTGGCGGAACATCATAACCAGATTCGGTGTTCCTAAGGTCCTGATCTCCGACAATGGACGTCAATTCAACAGTGGCCCCACTCGGAATTATTGTGCTCGTTTCGGAATATGTACCAAGTTCTCTGCAGTATCTCGGCCACAGACAAACGGGCAAGCTGAGTCAGCTAACAAAATAGTTCTCAAAGGAATCAAGAAATCCTTGGAGGCTGCCAAAGGAGCATGGGTCGATGACCTACCCGAAGTCCTCTGGTCGGCCAGAACTACTGCCAAGGAGGCAATAGGGCACTCGCCATTCAGCCTTGTGTACGGGAGTGAGGTCGTCCTACCAGTAGAGATTGGCATCCCATCTCCTCGAATGACCTTCTATAGATACGAGAGGAACGAGGAAGAAAAACAGGTCAACTTAGACTTGTTGCCAGAAACAAGGGGCAATGCGCTGCTAAGGTCCATTTAGTACAAGCAAAGAATCACTCGGATGCTTAACCACCGAGTAAGGCCCCGCCCACTCCAAGTCGGCGATTGGGTCATTCGGAAAGTCGAGGCCATTGGGCTTTCACACTTAAAGGGAAAGCTTGGACCCAACTGGGACGGTCCATACAAAGTAACAGAAATCATAAAGCCCGGCACATTCCGACTGCAGTCGGCCGAGGGTGTCCCTTTGGCCTGACCCTGGAACGCAGACAACCTTAAAAAATACTATGTGTAAAGTTTGTTACTTGCAATAGGGGCATACATTGTAATAGCTTAATCATAGCCGGTTGGAATTTTTATAGTTGGTTGTTTGTAGTAATGAAGTGCAGCCGGTCGGCATCTTTTGTACCTTAGCAAACCTATTAGACTTAACCAGTCAAAATAGGTGGCATTTTTCCTGGAAATTATAGTCGGTCGGCATTTTGATTAACAAACAAGTCAGTCGGGATTAACAAAATTAGTCGGGCAATATTGCAATCAATAAACAAGGAAATTGGAAACAAAATAACAAGTTTCATTAAGGAAGGTCGGGCATTACAAAAAGGAGTCGTTACAAAATGCAAAAACGACTAAGTACAAGAAAGGCATATCCTAAGAGCTAGGAAGAGGGGGAAGATCAGTCACACTCTCGGCATTCGTTTCAGTGTTGTCGCCGACTAGCTCCTCCCCCCCACCGACATTGTCGGCCGCATCATCATCATCATCGCCGTCGATGACATTGACGTCTACTCGGCCCTCGTCCTCCTCCTCCTCCTCATCATCATCATCATCGGAGCCGGCCCCCTCCGCCTTCAGTTGAGCCAGGATCGCTTCGTTATCAGTGTCGATCGACATCTGATAGGCTGACCATATATCAGCCCAGATCAAGTTGGGTTGGGACTCGGCCAAGACCTTTTTCAACCGATCAAGGGCCTCGTCTTCCCCCATCTTATGCGCCGCGCTGCCCACTTCATTGGCATATACCTCGGCGGCCTCAGACTTCTCCCAGTCGGAGAACCACTGCTCCTCAGTCTTGACTTTGCCCTCCAACTCGGTCAGCCTAGCCTCAAGATCCGTCACCTTCAGTTCGGCCGCTGTCAGCTTGGCGAGGGCGTCATTCTTAGCGTCAGTGTCGAGTCTCTGGCAAGAGTAAGGTCGGCCCTCTCTTTCACCCATTTTTCCCGCTCCGCAGCAAAGTCCCCCTGATCTTATCTTTATGGCGTTCTCCGCATCCTCAAGCTTGGACTCGGCAATCCGCTTGGCCTCCTTGGCCCGATACACCTCATCGAAGTGCTTCTTGGCCTTCTCTTTGAGGTCGGCCACTTCCTCGGCCAGGCTTACCCGATTCTGAGCCACATTGGCCATCCGAGCTGAGAACTGAAACAAAGGAAGGCGGTCAGGAAATTAAGCAAAGGAAAATAAAGGCGAGTAAAAAAGAGATAGACTTACATCGTGCCAAGAGCGAAAGAGCTCATTGGTCTCATTCCGACCGTGAGTAACCTCAATAAACTCCCAGTTGGCAGGGGTATATATATGTTCCAGGGCCTTAATCCAACGCCCATCCTTTTCCGCCCGACTAAGACCAGTAAACGGCACCGATAGTGCCTCACCTTCACCCGGGCTGCCCCCAATCTGCCCAGAGTGCGGAGACATTGGGAGTGTATTGGGGGCTCCCTATTGGTCGGAAGTCCGAAGAATGCAGGGAGAGAGCGCCGCCATCGGTCGGCTGCTGTGGCCCTCTCGGGATGATCACTTCGATGGATTTTGCCTTTTTGGCCTCCTTCTCCCGTTCGGCTCTCTCCCGATCAGCCTTGGCTCTCGCGAGCGCCTTCTCGGTCAGAGCGACCTTGTCGGACGATTGCTCCTTTCTCTTCTTGGTCTTAGGCTTAGCGGGATCCTGAGGAAAAAGCAAAAGAATAACAATTACAAAACGAACAACCACTCGGTAAAAAGGGAAGCCGCTCGGCTAAAATAGAATGGGAGTTTTAACCTTTGGAGGGGCGGGGACCTTCATAGTCTTCGCTGCAATCTCGGCCTTCAGCCGAGCCGCTCTCATAGCTACCACATTCAGTTTATTAGCCATGACTGGGTCTACTTCTTCTACGTATGCTCGGGCGGGCTCTGCAAAACAAAACAAAGAAGAGAAAAATTAGTCAAAACAGAAAGCTAAAAGGTAGAAATTGTCATATCAACTACCCCAAACCACCTCCTCGGCAAATTACCCTTCGGGAAGGTCGAACTTAGACCCATACCCGAGAGAAAGTGCTCGTCTCGGAAAAGCTTGCAATCGGGCAGCCATTGCCCGGGCACGAATACCTCACCTCCGTCGACAATTCTCGACTCGGTCTGCATGTAGCAGGCCGCGGCTCCTTCCTCGTCATCCAACTCCCCCACTCGGTAATTCAGAGCAACCAGGGGAATCCCCCAATCCCCGCCAAAATATATGAAGGCAAATTCCCGACGGAACCCTTTCTGAGAGGAAGGGAGATTGAGGACGGTTCGATACCCTGGTCGGATCTGAAAGCACCACCAACCAGGCCCATTTTTAGCGGCCATAACCTCGACCAACTTGTAGAGGTGCCTCCATAGCTTGAGGGTTGGTCTGACATTCATCAAGTTGCAGAGGACCTGGAAGGCATTAATGCCACCCCAGGAGTTGGGAGAAACTTGGCAAATCGCCAAGTGATAGGCGTTCAGTAGCTCCTTAACAAAAGGAGTCAAGGGAAACCGAAGCCCCATTTCCATCGACTTATAATATACTGCTATACATCCGGGTGGAGGAGAGATGACAGTATGACGGGCCTCTGGTCGGACTAGATAGTAGGGGTCCTTTATTTGAAACCTCGTTGCTATTCCCCTGAGGTCTTCGGTCAAAGATTTAATCACCCCGGGCTCGGGAAAGAATGAACCTGGACCTCCTTTTGGATCAAGGTCGGGATATTCCAGCTCCCGACCCGACGTGGATGCTTCTCCTGCTCCCCTCGGCATGGCCACCATCACTACATCAGAAGATAGATACTTATCTAAGTAACTCCTTGAAGGAGGATAGGCCAACGAAACCTCCCAAGGGAAGGGAATGACTCCCTCGGCTTCCTCCCCCAACGAAGAAGAAGGACTCGGGAGAGCAACCGCGTCGGGCACAGCCGAGGGGTCGGGACAGCTTATTACCATTGACACCAGCGTTATTACCATCCCCCTCACCTCCTCGGACAAATTGTAGGGAGGTGAAGCTGGGGGTGTCGACGACTCGGACGAATCTCCCATTATTTATGAACTAGGGAGTCGGCCGAGATTATTAGAAAGAAATGAAAGAAAAAGAAAACTTAAAAGAACAAAAGCGTACCTGGTCGGATGAAGAAGCTTGAAGAAGAACTTGAGAGAGAATTTGAGAGATTTTTGAGAGAGAGAAATTGAAGAAGTGAGCAAATGATTCTGAAAATCTCTCCCCTCTCATACATATATAGGAGTACCTCGGGGGATGTGCAACGCAAACCCCCCCGCATCACTCTAATGGGCTTCTAATTGAGGCCCAACTGGACCTACTCAGCCCATTCCATGCAAAGTCCAATAAACTCGAAGAAAACACCCCCTGAGTCCGAGGAAGTTAAAGCGCCAAAAGTTCCTAAAGACGCCCCTTCAGCTCGGCCTGTAACGAAGGTCCAAACATCTCAAGTATCAAGAGTGGCTATGTGGCGTTTTAGGTTGGACATACTTGGTCGGGCAAAATGGGCGCAGCCCCATCATCCGAAATGCGAAACCCACTCGGACCAACTTGGGGCTCATTAGCCCCTTATCCGAGTGGCTCCATACCCTACCCGGCAAACAGGAGCCCCCCTCCTTTGCCGAGTCGCTTCTATACTTGGTCAAGTATGGCCAAGAATCAGCTAGCATCCACTCGGACCAACTTGGGGCTCATTAGCCCCTCATCCGAGTGGCTCCATACCTAACTCGGCCAACAGGAGCCCCCCTCCTTTGCCGAGTCGCTTCTATACTTGGTCAAGTATGGCCAAGTATCAGCTAGCACCCACTCGGATCATCTTGGGGCTCATTAGCCCCTCATCCGAGTGGCTCCATACCCAACTCGGCCAACAGGAGCCCCCCTCCTTTGCCGAGTCGCTTCAATACTTGGTCAAGTATGGCCAAGTATCAGCTAGCACCCACTCGGACCTTCTTGGGGCTCATTAGCCCCTCATCCGAGTGGCTCCATACCCAACTCGGTCAACAGGAGCCCCCCTCCTTTGCCGAGTCGCTTCTATACTTGGTCAAGTATGGCCAAGTATCAGCTAGCACTCACTCGGGACATCTTGGGGTTCATTAGCCCCTCATCCGAGTGGCCTTGTACCCTATTCGGCCAACAGGAGCCCCCCTCCTTTGCTCGGCCTAAGTATCAGCTGGAAGTACCCTATTCAACGAAAGATGACCGGGTCGGCCTACTCCCTTCATCAGAGAGTGACCCGGTCGGCCCTCATCCCCTTCAATGGAAGATGACCAGGTCGGCGCTCTCCCCTCACCAGGGAGTGACCCGGTCAGATTTATCCCATGCAATGGAAGACGACCAGGTCAGCAGACTTCCTTCACCTGGGAGTGACCCGGTCGGCCCTCATCCCATTCAATAGGAGATGACCGGGTCGGCGTTCTCCCTTCACCAGGGAGTGACCCGGTCGGCCTCACCCCATTCAATGGGAGATGACCGGGTCGGCGTTCTCCCTTCACCAGGGAGTGACCCGGTCGGCCTAATCCCATTCAATGGGAGATGACCGGGTCGGCATTCTCCCTTCACCAGGGAGTGACCCGATCAGCCTAATCCCACTCAATGAAAGATGACCGGGTCGGCACACTCTCTTTACTAAGGGGTGACCCGGTCGGCCTTATCCCATTCAATGGAAGATTGCCGGGTCGGCACTCTCCCTGCAGAAGGGAGCGACTCGGTCGGACCTCTAACTAGTCGGAAATAAGACAACTGTTATTCCGCCACAGACAGGCATCCCTCCAGTCAGGTTTCCGTGATCCCCATCTATGGCGTGGGGCTAATTGTTTGGGTTCGTTTATTCAGCAGCCCAATAAGGAGCATAAAAGTCTCCTAAAGTATGGGACAGGTGGCAGCTATGGGTCCCACCTGAAAGTTGACCTAATCACCAGTATTTGGGAAACCTCTAAAGGGGTGAAATAATCATTGCCTAAAAAGGTAACATGCCCATTAGTACCAAAAAGGCCCATCTGAACAATATTTCCTGTTTGGGAAATCCCCAGCACTATAAAAACCAACTGGCTCATCAATGAACAGGTATTGAATTCTCACCTAACAAACTAGAGCATCTCTCTCTAGACTTTCTCTCTCTACCTCAATCATTTACTGACTTGAGTGTCGGAGGGGCGATCCCGGAACCACCCCGGGGTAGTCTAACCTTGTTTTGCAGGATTCTGGCGTACGGATATCGGAGCTCAGGCGATCGCTCTTGGGGCCCACATCACATCTCCCAACCAATTATAACCCTTAATTTCTTAGCAGAAACACTGAATATCTCTTTAGCGCTCTTACTTTCTCTTCTCTTTGTTAGTGACTGATGTGATGCTTTTATATAGTGTTTTTCCCCCTGTATTTGAGCTAAAATGTGTATCAATGGTGCTCTTAGGGGCTATTTTATGCTAACTCTCTCTATCTAGTTGTGGTTTTCTATTTAGTGTCTGATTGTAGGTTTTAGGGAGTTATTTCTCTATTTTCTACCACTATCTGACCATTACACTGGACTGGAGAAGTTCGAAGACATATTTGATGAGTTCCGAGGTCCCGAGAATGCTTTCCGAGGCCCTGGACAAAAGAAGAAGCAAATCTTTGACGTCTAAAGCCAAGAGATGCCTAAACGGTGCCTCACCCAACTCCATTGGGCTCCTGATGCCCTATCGGGCGTCCATCATGGCCAAGAAAGTGTTTGTTGCGGGCCCGATCGGGCGACGTTGCCCGGTCGTTGTATCGTTGTCCATCCCGATCGGGCGAGATGGCCCGACACCATCGGGCGTGTTCGAGGATGTTCGAAGCTGCTGCGTTGAGCCTAGCGCACTAATCCTTGGCGAAGTACCATCGCCCGACTTCATCGGGCGCTAGGCGAGAGCGTGTATACGTCTGCGGAGCTGAGCTGAGCGCTGAACATCGAGATAGCCCGACAGCATCGGGCGGCATGGCCCGACACCATCGGGCGTGGTGTGCTTTTGGTGCGCAGCTACTGTTTTTGTGCCCGATCCCATCGGGCTTGGTTGGCCCGATCGGGCTTCTATCCGCGCGCGTTCATTTAATGATTTTCGGGCCACTTAGTATAAATAGGAAAGTTAGAACATTTATTAATCATCTTTGTTTTATCTTTGTTTTAGCCCTTATTTTTCAAAGTTTTCTCTAGAGAGTTATTCAAGAACCCTAGTTTATTGCTTTTCATTGTGGATTCAAGATCGAAAGTTTGGATTATTCTCAAGTTCAATATAGTTCTTTAATTTGGTAATCTTCTTCTTTATTCTCTTCATATTTATTTGCTTTCTCTATTATTTATTAGATTAGTTTCTTAGTTATTTGCAATAGTTCAAAGCATGGATTTTTATATGAAATTTGTTATTGGATTCTTAAACATGAGTGAGTAGTTTTATTTCTAGGATTGTGGGGATCTATGTATGCAATGAGGGATTGATAGATTAGTATAATTACCCTTTATTTCAATTGTTTCCTGTGATTGAATCGTTCATGCTAGATTTATGAATTAGGCTTGATTTATATTTCTATTATCGCAATATTGAATCTACTTCGAGAGGAGAGATTTCGTATAGGCCTTCAATCATTAGGCATAGTGATCCTTGACCATGCGAGGGCGCCTAGGTGATCTTTGAGGGAGGTAATGTTCGAGAGAAATTACATGTGCCCTAGATAAATTGATTTATTGGGTGATTATTATTCATCTCTGATTTCCCGAATTGTATGCATAGTGATCCATAGTCCTAGTTCTTTATTAATTGATTCTTACCTTCATATTTAGTTCTATCATTTGCCTATTAGTTTAGTCACACACCCATTTTCAACTGATTTAGTTAGTATAATATTAGAATTCAGATATAATAGTATAACTTTCTCCCTGTGGATTCGATCCTGACTTCCCTGACTACTTGTTAGTGGACCTTAGGTTATTTTTGATAAGGTGATACGACTTTAGCCTGTCAAATTTTGGCGCCGTTGCCGGGGAGACGGTTTATTTTTATTTTGTCTGAATTATAGTATTACACTAACCTCTACTCTGAAGAACACCTGTTCTTTAGAGCATCTCACGTTTGTTTTAGTGTTTTTGGTGTATGAGCAGGAAATTGAAATCCTCAAATCTCATTCCATTTGATCCGGAGATTGAAAAGACTGCTCGTAGACTCAGAAAGCAAGCTAAGCAAGCGAAGTTGTCTGCAGGGACACCTTCCCAAAAGACAACTACTCCACCATCTTCACCTATTACTGCCAGAATGGGTGACGAAGCTAAACCGACTTTCAGAGACTATGCACAACCATCTCCTGATAATGTGCCCACTGGGGTACGGTTGCCTACTATTGCTGCTGCAAACTTTGAAATTAAGTCTCATGTTCTGAATATGGTTCAGAATAACCAGTTTGCCGGGTTACCATCTGAAGACCCAAATCAGCACCTGCAGCGATTTTTACAATGTTGTGCTACTCAGAAACAAGCTGGTGTTACTGCTGATGAGATGAAACTCATCTTGTTTGGTTTCTCTCTGCGCGACAAAGCTTTATTTTGGTATAATAAGCTGCCTTCCACCATCACCACTTGGGCAGAACTCTCAAAGATCTTTCTCATCAAGTGGTACCCTTACCAGAAGACTGCAGTTATGCGTCATGAGATAGTGACCTTCACCCAAGACCCTGGCGAGTCATTATATGAAGCTTGGGAACGATTCAAAGATCTGCAGCGTCTTTGTCCTCATCATGGTTTTGACAAGTGGTATCTGTGCCATATTTTCTACACGAGAGTTGATGGCGATACTAGACGGGTAATTGATGGAGCTGCAGGTGGGTTTTTCATGGATAAAGCCGTAGACGAAGGGCATGAACTTCTGGAGAAACTCGCTTCTCACCAAGCGTCGACTATTCGTTCCTCTATGACAAAGGAAGGTAAACATGATGTTGAAGCCATTTCTTTACTGACCGGACAACTAGCTGCTCTTCACCAGAAGATTGATTCTTTGAAGCTAGGTAACAATTCCTCCCCTCATATGAGTGTCAGTGCTATGGCTAGTGTTTCTGGGTACAATGCTTTCATCTGTGACGCTTGTGGGATAGCTGGACATAACTCTCAAGAGTGCCCCTCTCTCTCACATTCTAGTGAGTCCGTGCACGCATTACAGTCACCACACAAGCCGCAGTTCGATCCCTACTCCAATACCTATAATCCCGGGATGAGAGATCATCCAAATCTCTCGTATAGGAGCAATAATGTGCTGAATCCGCAACAACAACATTATCCACAGCATCATCAACAACAACAATATCAACCGCAAGCTCCTCCTGGATATCAGAGAACTCACTTTCAACAGCATCAATCTACACCTCCTCCAGACCCAGCTATTGCTGAACTTAAAAGTCTAATGCTGCAGATGCATAAAGGTATTATTTCCTTTCAAGCAGATACTAGGTCCCAATTTGAGAGCCTGCATGCTCAGAATAAGCTGCAAGGGACACATAATAAGATGTTGGAGTCACAAATAGCTCAGCTGGCTAGTTCCTCTGCTAATAGGCCATCTGGGTCCTTGCCTTCACAACCAATGCAACCTAGGGACACTGCCAATGCTATCACCCTTCGCAAGTGGAGTGCGATACGATGCTCCAAGCAATGCTAGAGGTGGAATCACCAAAACCACAAGAAGTGCCTGAGGATGCTGAACCTCAAATAGAGCAAGGAGCTGCAGACAACACTAAGGAGGTGACTAAGGAGAAAACTGTGCCTCCGGTGATCAAGTTACCATTCCCCGAGCGGATGCTCTCGACCACCAGTATGGTAAGTTTTTAGAGGTGGTAAAGAATCTGCAGGTAACAGTTCCTTTTACTGAATTATTAAATCAAGTGCTTGCTTATTATAAATTTTTGAAAGAACTGTTGATGAGGAAGCGGACTCTCAATGAGGTGGAGACTGTGGCTTTTACTGCTGAATGCAACGCTCTTTTACAAAACCAGTCTCCACCTAAATTGAAAGATCCAGGGAGTTTTTCCATCCCCTGTCACATTGGCACCATATTTATTGACAAAGCCTTATGTGATTTAGGTGCCAGTGTAAGTGTCATGCCTCTTTCTCTCTCGTAAGCAAGCGAACATGGGCGAATTAAAATGTACTACCATTACTCTGCAAATGGCTGACCGTTCTGTGAAATATCCCTTAGGTATATTAGAGGACGTTCCTGTTAGAGTAGGTAAATTCTTTATCCCTGTGGACTTTGTTATATTAGACATGGCCGAAGACACTCAAACACCCATTATCCTTGGGAGACCTTTCCTCCATACTGCTGAGGCGGTGATAGATGTTAAGAGTGGGAAACTGACACTGACTGTGGGGGATGATAAGGTCATGTTTAGCCTAAACAATGCACCTAAAAGCCCAATGTTAGAGGAGTCATGTTATAGTGTTGATGTTATAGATGCATCGATCCATGGTTGCATGCCTCATTCCCCCTCCCGTGCTATTTCACATGATGTGATTGTCGAGTCTATTGCAGGTGATGAGCATTTTTTAAAGGTCTTACAGACTCACAAAAAGACCATTGGCTATAGCACTGATGACTTGACAGGAATCCACCCTGATCATAATGAGCATCGCATTCATCTACAAGAGGACCACAACACTAGCATTCCAGTTCAACGCGGGTCGCAAGAGGTGGTCCAACATGTGGCTACTAAACTTCTCGATCCAGGCTGATGGGCGGCTGATGCCCATGTCCCTTTCCTTTCCCTTGTTGCAATGAGGCCATTACCAAGTTCAGCTTGGGGGAGGATTTCTGTAAGTATTAGTAGTGTTTTTCTTTTTGTTTTTACTGTTTTCCTTTTTGTTTTACTGCTTTTTAGGTTAGTTAAGTTAGTTTAATTGCTTTGAAAAAATGAAAAATCACAAAAAAAATAAAATATTGCTGAAAAAACACAAAAATACGAGTTGAATTCGAATAGTTTGATTGCTTCCCTATGCCCCGAACTTATTTTGAAAAATGATTTAACTCATTATACTGGATAGTTGGGCATTTGTGATTGAGACGTTGTGATGTGATCTTTGACTGCCTTGATCTTGAGTGAATTTTGTTGATAAAGCGCCTATTTTAACTGCATGCTTGAATTGGTTAGATTGTGAGGATTCATTCTTGCCCTCGGATTTATCTCAATATCCGATATATTCTTGTGTGTTAGTTCCTCATAGCATTCTTATCTTGGTTTTGGCATTGTACTCGTTGAGTTCTGGTAACTTTAGGCATGTGCTGTGATAGAGGCGTTCATTTGTTTAATTTTAAGCCTCAGAGTTGTTTAATGAATTTTTCCCCCTAGCCCCGCTGAGCCTAATGACTTCTTTTTGGGATCTATATTAAACCACATTACACACCTTGAGCCTTTACATTGACTATTGTCCCAAGCCTAGCTTGGGGGAGCATTTGTTAAGTTTATATCATATTGTGTGGTCGATTCCGTAGGGGGTTGGAAAATAATGATATGGTTGTACAAAGAAAAGAAAGAAAAAGAAAAATAAAGTGAAAGAAAGAAAGAAAAAAAATTTGATAGTGAAAAATCTGAAAATTTCTATGATCTTCACTCGTTAACTTTCAAAAGTGCTTGAAATTATGTTGAAAATGACAATTATTGGTTGGTTCGTGAAATTTCAAGAGTTGGTTATTATCTTGGTTATGTTGTTGTTGCCGTGGGAGTTGTTTCGACCACACTTAGTCCTACTAGTGTTTTTTTTTGCTCCCCTTTCTTGGCTTTTCCACCACATTTCCTAAACAATTTCCGTACCTTTACCCGAGCCCCATTACAACCCTGAAAAAGACCTTTTGAGCACGTGTTTGATTGTTTATTGGAATAATACTGAGTCAATATGCCAAAGTTGAAGATTAAGTCTGTTATTTGAGTCGACCTGATTAGGATGAGCGATATTATACCTTTCTAAACACATGAGAGTGTGAGTGGGAAGGGCTATTATGGTTCGGTTGGTGAGCGATCGGGCACATATTTTGCCTGCCACAAAATTGAGAGGAGTGACACCTCGGTGAGCACCTTTTCAAGATTTGCACGATATGTAGGGCAACTGCGTTTGATGGTTTACTTAGTGATTGGTAGTCAGGTGATCTGAGCAACTGAACTTGAATTTTGCTTGCTTGAATGATTTTGAGTTGGAAATAATTGAGTTTAAACTTTTCCATCTGAGGGGTGAAGCAATCCTATTCTTATTCCTGTTGTGCTTTGCTTGAGGACAAGCAAAGGTTTAGCTTGGGGGAGTTTGATGTGATGCTTTTATATAGTGTTTTTCCCCCTGTATTTGAGCTAAAATGTGTATCAATGGTGCTCTTAGGGGCCATTTTATGCTAACTCTCTCCATCTAGTTGTGGTTTTCTGTTCTGTGTCTGATTGCAGGTTTTAGGGAGTTATTTCTCTATTTTCTACCACTATCTGACCATTACATTGGACTGCAGAAGTTCGAAGACATATTTGATGAGTTCCGAGGTCCCGAGAATGCTTTCCGAGGCCCTGGACAAAAGAAGAAGCAAATCTTTGACGTCTAAAGCCAAGAGATGTCTAAACGGTGCCTCGCCCAACTCCATCGGGCTCCTGATGCCCGATCGGGAGTCCATCATGGCCAAGAAAGTGTTTGTTGCGGGCCCGATCGGGCGACGTTGCCCGGTCGTTGTATCGTTGTCCAGCCCGATCGGGCGAGATGACCGGACACCATCGGGTGTGTTCGAGGATGTTCGAAGCTACTGCGTTGAGCCTAGCGCGCTAATCCTTGGCGAAGTACCATCGCCCAACTTCATCGGGCGAGGCAGCCCGATTTCATCGGGCGCTAGGCGAGAGCGTGTATACGTCTGCGGAGCTGAGCTGAGCGCTGAACATCGAGATAGCCCGACAGCAGGCGGCATGGCCCGACACCATCGGGCGTGGTGTGCTTTTGGTGCGCAGCTACTATTTTTGTGCCCGATCCCATCGGGCTTGGTTGGCCCGATCGGGCTTCTATCCGCGCGCGTTCATTTAATGATTTTCGGGCCACTTAGAATAAATAGGAAAGTTAGAACATTTATTAATCATCTTTGTTTTATCTTTGTTTTAGCCCTTATTTTTCAAAGTTTTCTCTAGAGAGTTATTCAAGAACCCTAGTTTATTGCTTTTCATTGTGGATTCAAGATCGAAAGTTTGGATTATTCTCAAGTTCAATATAGTTCTTTAATTTGGTAATCTTCTTCTTTATTCTCTTCATATTTATTTGCTTTCTCTATTATTTATTAGATTAGTTTCTTAGTTATTTGCAATAGTTCAAAGCATGGATTTTTATATGAAATTTGTTATTGGATTCTTAAACATGAGTGAGTAGTTTTATTTCTAGGATTGTGGGGATTTATGTATGCAATGAGGGATTGATAGATTAGTATAATTACCCTTTATTTCAATTGTTTCCTGTGATTGAATCGTTCATGCTAGATTTATGAATTAGGCCTGATTTATATTTCTATTATCGCAATATTGAATCTACTTCGAGAGGAGAGATTTCGTATAGGCCTTCAATCATTAGGCATAGTGATCCTTGACCATGCGAGAGCGGCTAGGTGATCTTTGAGGGAGGTAATGTTCGAGAGAAATTACATGTGCCCTAGATAAATTGATTTATTGGGTGATTATTATTCATCTCTGATTTCCCGAATTGTATGCATAGTGATCCATAGTCCTAGTTCTTTATTAATTGATTCTTACATTCATATTTAGTTCTGTCATTTGCCTATTAGTTTAGTCACACACCCATTTTCAACTGATTTAGTTAGTATAATATTAGAATTCAGATATAATAGTATAACTTTCTCCCTGTGGATTCGATCCTGACTTCCCTGACTACTTGTTAGTGGACCTTAGGTTATTTTTGATAAGGTGATACGACTTTAGCCTGTCAGTGACATCTATAAATGAATAGTAAATGGATCAAAAACTTCGATTTGAGCTTTTCTTTGATTCTTTGAATTGATATTTTTCCTTATTCGCTTTCCAAATGGAAATTTAGGTAAGTGCTTTAGATCTCAACTTTTAAGCAATAATCTAACTTACACTTGAGCATAAGAAGGAAAAAGCAAATTTTCCTAGAAGCTTTTCTTTCTTTTTAATTATCTTACTATTAGGGGTGAAGGAGGAAAGGGTGGTATTGCGCTCGAAGAATTCCACACAAGTCCAAAACTCTAAAACAGTGAGCTATAAATTGCAAACAAAGAAGCAAAATTACCGTGTTAGGAAAAGCATTGGTAGAGTCACCACTAGGGGTGGGAATGAGCCGAGCCGAGCCCAAATAGTGCTAGGCTCGGCTCGAGCTCGAGTTTCAAAAATGAGGCTCGGCTCGAGCTCGAGGCTCGTCGAGCCTCAAAAATGGAGCTCGGCTCGGGCTCGTGTCATGGAATGCGAGGCTCGGCTCGAGCTCGTTTGAGGCTCGAGGCTCGAGCTCGTTTGAGGCTCGGCTCGTGAAAAGCTCGAGGCTCGAACACTATCAGTCAATCCAAAAATTTCGGCCCAAATTATATTGGTTTACAAATCTGCAAAGTCCAAACTTAGGCTCAAGATAATGTCTTATTAATATACAAAGTCCAAACTTAGACCCAAAGCTAATAAGCAAGGCCAAGCTTTGATTGTATACACATTGCAGCAAGTTTGTTTTCTTTGTATAGATGTTACTACCTTCCTCCCTATTCTATTTGGCTGATGTGGGATTCATAACAAGCTACTGAATTTCAGTTTCTTTTGATGCATGTACTTCACTCCTTTTCCTTCCTTGTTGCTACTGCCTACTGCTACTTTACTGCGTCCTTGACTCCTTGTTGCTATAATCCATATGCTTTTGTCTTCTGTTTTTAAAAAATTCTTTAATTTAATTCGTGTCATTATACTCTATATTAATGTTTGTTCAAAGAGGCTACTTCACTCCGTCCTTGTTGCTGACCCAAGTTGCTAATGCTAATCAATGTGCTTTGTCCTTTTTTTTACTTCGTTAACTTAATTTATGTCATTATACTCAATATTAATATTTGTTCAAAGAGGATTGTAACTGCTTAAGTTTATTTATAATTTCTAAATAACTTCTACAACTGAGAATCATAGATTGGTCATTCACATTTGTTAATTACACAACTTGTCAAATTGTTTTAATGCTGATTAGTTATAGACTCGTAATATAACACCCCCTTACTAGTCTCCTTCTGATACATGACGATGTACGACAATTAATTTTTTAATTCAACTCTATAAATATCTTGTTGCGGCGGCGGTGATATACAGCAGTGGTAGAGACTCGGTTTTGTGACTTTAGCTTCCTTAGGATTTTCGTGAGTTTTTGAGGTTTTGGGCAAATGAGTTTTGGTGAGTAATCACTAGGGGAAAAAAAGGAAGGGCTGCGCAAGAAGGGTTGCGTTTTATTAAAAACGCAGCCCTTCTTGTATGAAGGGCTGCGGTTTCTTTGGAAACCGCAGCCCTTTTAACAAGAAATCGCAGCCCTTCATGCAGTATGAAGGGCTGCGGTTTTGAGGCTAACCGCAGCCCTACTAATGAAGGGCTGCGGTTAGCATGAAAACCGCAGCCCTTCATAAACGAAGGGCTGCGTTTTCTAGACTAACCGCAGCCCTTCTGATCCCATCCCATATCTCCAGTTTTGCGCGCACACACACAGTAGGTAGACATATTTTCTAAATTTCCCTCCCTTACACGCATTTGACGAGCGAAAAACCCCTCCCTCCCTCTCATTCACTCGCACATTAACCCTAACGCCCCATCACCGGAGCCCTGACGCCGGAGCACCCACATTGCTTCACCACCACAACCCTTCTCTTTCTTCATCTCTCTTCTCTTCTCTTAGCTTCTCTTCTCTTCTTTTCTCTTCTCTTCTCCACCATTTGAGTGGGTTTAGGGTGTGTAGCTCCTCCACCACTACGCAGTGCTACCACCCACAGGCGGCAAAAAACAACTACCACCACCACTGCCCTACTCTTTCTTCATTGCTAGCTCTTGGATTTAGCTAATTTTTTGCTTAGTTAAGTATGAATTAATGTTTTTAAGTTAGTTTTGTTTTTCTTAATTGAATTAAATGATTAATGTGCAATGTGGGTTTTGTTAATTGTAGGAAGAAGAGGCTTAGGAAGGCAAATAAAGTTCCAACTATCTCTACTCTCTTCATTGCTTATCATTGGTGTTAAGAGGTAACTAGTTTAATTTCGTTGTCTTTTTTGTTTGATTTAATTTGTTGATGAGACAAAGTTGTCATGTGATTCAATTTGATTAAGTTATGATAATTTATTGATATATATATGTATTTCTTATAATGTATGTATATTTCTTGATATGAGATTGTATGAAAACGCAATGTAATTTAGCTATGAAATCTACAAGTTGTTTGAATTGTCATCATATGCCTAGATACCCGTTCAAGACTTACTCATTAGGAGTAAGTCTTGAATAGTCCCCGGTTTGGGACTGTACGTTCTTGGACGTTTGATCTCACTTAGGTGGTGAATGTGTGTCTTCTTTTCAATTATGAGGAAAATCTTAGCTCATCGTTTCTCTACATTGTTCTCTGGGTACATATGTAGATAAGCAATTATCTACATTGTGTACTTGGAGAACTGTAGGGAAATGCTGTCGGATTTTCCTTAGAATTGAAAAGTTGGCACACATTCACTAGTGAGATTAGACGTCCAAGGATGGGTTAGGTTGGAGTGATAAGGACCTTCGGCTGCATGCATACAATTGAACATGTCACTATCTTAGATTGCTCTATACGTTTGTGATATGATGATATGTGAGTGTATGTACTTAAATAATGATTGATGCATTATAATGAATGGTTGTGTTTAATTATTAGAGGTCTTCTTGAATGAGATGGATCGTACTTGGATGTATGGTAGTCGTGAATCGATTGAGTTTGTGAAAGGGGTCTCGGAATTATGTACAACCGCATTACAATATCAAGCATCCTCTGGGAGCGATCGACTTTTATTGTCCTTGTTTCGATTGTAGAAATGTGAGCAAGGTTAGTAGTATACATGTGGTTAGGGAGCATGTCTTTCGTCGTGGGTTTAGGCCTCAATACCACGTATGGGTTTGGCATGGTGAGCAGGGCAAGTATATAGGAAGCTCTAGAGTAATGAACGATGTATGTGAAGAAAAGAAGGATGATGAGTTCGGGGATGAGAATTTGGATGATGAATTTGCAGATGATGATAGGGATCGGGTAGACGAGATGATACACGAGGTTGAAGATCAGTCGTGTAAACGACCTCGTATTTTTGAGTCTATGTCTGAGGCTGCTGAAAAGCCGTTGTATCCAGGTTGTACAAAGTACACCAAACTTTCCGCGGTGATAACACTGTTCAACATTAAGTCGAAAGCTGGTTGGACGGACTCTAGTTTCACATCGTTGTTGGAAGTTTTAGGCGATATGCTCCACGATGGAAATGAAGCGCCAAAGTCGTACTATTATGCGAAGAAACCGATGTGTCCTTTCGGTTTAGAGTACGAGCGGATACATGCTTGTCCTAACGATTGTGTGCTTTATCGTAATGAGTATGAGCATTTACATGAGTGTCCACGTTGTGGATTGTCGAGGTACAAGCGTGAAGGAGCTGGAGGTAGTGAAGGACCACCAGCTAAGGTGTTGTGGTATTTACCCATAATACCTAGATTTAAGCGCATGTTCTCAATTAAAGGAGATGCGAAGAATTTGAGGTGGCATGCAGATCGTAGGAAGAAAGACGGTCTGCTCAAGCATCCGGCTGATTCGCCTGAGTGGAAAAGTATCAACAGGGTGCATAAGGCATTTGGTAATGAGGATAGGAATCTGAGGCTTGGATTATGTATGGATGGCATGAACCCTTTTGGCAATCTCGGTTCGCAAGCATAGTACATGGCCGAGTGGTCTTAGTGGTTTATAACTTGCCTCCTTGGTTGTGCATGAAACGCAAGTACATGATGATGTCGCTTCTTATATCGGGGCCCAAACAACCTGGAAATGACATTGATGTATACCTCCAACCGCTTGTTGAAGATTTACAGAAGATGTGGAACGAAGGAGTGTTAGTATTTGATGCGTATGCTAATGAGATGTTCACTCTGCGTGCCATGCTTTTTTGTACTATGAACGATTATCCAGCTTATGGGAACTTATCTGGGTATAAGACGAGAGGAAAACAACCCTGCCCAATTTGTGTAGATGACATGAAATCTACACACCTTAAGGGCTGCAAACATGTGTATATGCGCACACGAAGGCACCTCTGACGCGACCATCCCTATAGGTTTAAGAAGAAGGCATTCGATGGGACGGTTGAAGAAGAAGTTGCTCATAGACCATTAACTGGTACTGAAGTTTATAATCAGGTGAAGGGCATTGAAACAATCTTTGGTAAACCTGCTAGTGAAGTTGATCGACCTACGGGATTATGGAAAAAGGAGTCCATTTTTTGGAAACTCCCATATTGGAAAGATCTAAAGGTCAGACATTGTTTGGATGTCATGCACATAGAGAAGAATGTTTGTGAAGCTATTCTTGCGACACTTATGAATATTCCGGGCAAGACAAAAGATGTTAAGGCGTCACGACTTTACTTGGAAAAACTGGGGCTTCGACCAGAGTTGTGGGCTCAGAAAAGGGACGGAAGGAAGAAGAAAGTAGTGGAGGAAAGGGTTGATGATGAAACTCGGGAAAAGTAAAAAAAGGTGGAGGATTCGGAGAAGAATTATTTGCCACCAGCTTGCTACACGATGTCACGTGCAGAGAAACGGATTTTTTGCGAGTCATTGTATGGCATTAAGGTCCCAACTGGCTACTCATCGAATATGAAGCGGTTTGTTACCTTAAATGGTGAATTGAAGTTATCGAGTATGAAATCTCACGATTGTCATGTCATGATGCAAGTATTCTTACCGATTGCAATTCGTGGGATACTTCCAAAGCATGTGAGGCACACCATTACCGAACTTTGTTCATTTTTCCATACAATATGCAGCAAAGTCCTAGAACCGTCGACCCTCGATTCCTTGCAGGCCAGAGTAGTTGAAACTCTATGCAAATTTGAGATTTTTTTCCCCCCGCATTCTTTGACATTATGGTCCATCTCATTGTCCATCTAGTTCGAGAAATTAAGCTGTGTGGTCCAGTGTTTTTGAGGTGGTGCTATCCTTTTGAGAGATATATGGGCACTTTGAAGGATAAAGTTCGGAATCCTGCACAACCAGAAGGTAGTATAACTTAAGGGGTTGTGGGTGAAGAGATCAGTAATTTTGTGGCTGAGTATTTTGCTAGTGTTGATCCTGTTGGACTTCCGACATCCCGACACGAGGGCAGACTTGAGGGCAAGGGCACAATTGGTTCAAAATTGATCACACCTTCCGTAGAAAAGCGTAAACAAGATCACTTATTTGTATTGCATCACGTAGCAGTTGTCCATCCTTATTTAAATGAACATATGGAGGAATTACGTGTTAGCAATCCTGGAAAAGGAGTTAGGGCATTGACGCAAATGCATAACAAGACTTTCATTGATTGGTTTCATAAACGAGTAATGAATGATTTGGATGAAAGTGTTCTGAAACTGATCAAGTGGTTAGCATTTGGTCCTCGTGAAGCTGTACGCTCTTATGAGGGTTATGATATTAATGGGTATACGTTTTGGGTGAACGTCAAGATCCTGAAGTCAACATCGCAACAAAATAGTGGTGTTTCACTTGTGGCGTCGGCTACACAATACGCAAGCTCGAAGGATAAGTCGTTCATGTACATGCCGAAAGCAATTATTATGGGCGAATAGAAGAAATATGGGAGCTGGACTACTGTACTTTTAATATTTGCCTCTTGTGTTGCAAGTGGGTTAAAGATAATCGACGTTGCGTAAGAAAAGATGATCCTTGCGGATTCACTCTTGTTGACCTTAGTCGTCTACGTGAAACTGAGGAGCCATTTGTAATTGCATCACAAGTTAAGCAAGTTTTTTTTGTAAGCGATCCTGCCGATAATAAGTGGTCAATTGTTGTACACTGGTAAAAGGAGTATCCTCGGTATTGGTGATGTTGATAATGAGGAAGAATATGATGCATTTGTGGACCTCCCCCCTTTTACCTATCCTGAAAATAGTGTGGAAGATGATGTGAATATGTCGGAGAACTATATGCGTGTAGATCACACGGAAGGGATACATGTACTTGAGGATCCTAAGAAACGGCGGAAGGTCAATAAATCATGAGACATAAACTCAGTGCCGTGTAATTTCTCCAATTTGTAACTATTATGTAGATTTTTAGGCTTATTTTTTGTTGTAGGTTGAATTTGGGGAACGAAAAGGTCATTTTAGGGCTACATGGCAATGATGGAGTGCAATGGGGGGGCAGTAGTGGTGGTGGTGGTGGGACTGTGTTACAAATGTGGAGAGTGAGGTCACATGGCAATGGAATGCTCTCCACATTTGTGACACTTTCCACTCTCTCCGCCGCTACCAGCTGATGGGCATTCCATTGCCATGTGACCTGATTCTCGGGTCATTTTAGGCCTATTTTAGCCTTTTCGCTTCCGATTCGTACTATATGAGTCATTTAACCCCAAATTCTTTTTGAACATGATTATATGAGGTATAATGTAAGTATTATGTAGAGTTTTAGGCTTGCATTTGTTGTTGGTTGCATTTCGGGAACGAAAAGGCATTTTAGGCAAATTTAGCCTTTTCGCTTCCGATTCGTACTTATCGAATCATTTAACCCCAAATTCTTTTTTAACATGATAATATGAGGTATAATGTAACTATTGTGTAGAGTTTTAGGCTTGCATTTGTTGTTGGTTCCATTTCGGGAACGAAAATGTCATTCTTAGGCCTATTTTTGCCTTTTACGCTTCCAAAGTGTATTTATCGAGTCATTTAACCCCAAATTCATTTTGAACATGATAATATGAGGCATAATGTAACTAATGTGTAGATTTTTAGGTTTGCAATTGTTGTAGGTTGAATTTTGGGAACGAAAAGGGCATTTTTGGCCTATTTTTGCCTTTTCGCGTCCAATTCGTACTTATCGCGTCATTTAACCCCAATTTCATTTTGAACATGATAATATGAGGTATAATGTAACTATTATGTAGATTCTTAGGCTTCCATTTGTTGTAGGTTGTATATCGGGAACATAAATGTGATTTTAGGCCGATTTTCGCCTTTTCGCGTCCAATTCTTGTTTCTCGAGTCATTTCACTCCATTTTATTTTTCAATATGATAATATAAGGTATAATATAACTAGTGTGTAGAGTTTTAGGCTTGCATTTGTTTTTGATTGAATTTCGGGAAGGTATATGTCATTTTTAATCACTACTAAATACGGTAAATGATTGAATTCTTATATTTTGTGTTTATTCCTTGGTTGTTTTGCAAGGTTTATATGAATAACACACCACGTTTGAGGGCCTTCACCAAAGACGAATTACATGAAGTTCGGGATAAGTTGGCGTCCCACATTTGTGATGATTGCTTATGATACATCTACTAGTTTGTATCAATTTTATGTACAATTTTTACATTATTAAATATATACATATTTAAAGTTAATTATTACGTTCAAAAACTTGTCATATATTATTACAATTTGATCGGTTTTTTTTTGTGTCGAAGGGAGGTTATGGGTGGAAGTGGGGTGGGGGTGGGCGGGGTGTCTTTGGGGTGGCGGGGGGTAAGGGGGCGGCGCGAGGTGGCGAGGGTGTGTTGGGGTTGGCGGGGGGTGAGGGGGCTAAAAGGGGGGTGTGGGTGAGGGGGCTCGCGGGGGCGGGGGTGGCGGGGGTGGGTGGGGTGGGGTGGCGGGGGGGGGGTGGCGGGGGCTAACGGGGGTGGGGGTGTGGGGGCGCGGGGGTGGCAGGGGGCTAGCAGGGGGTGGGGGTGAGGGGGCAGCGGGGGCGGGGGGTGGCAAGGGGCCGGGCTGGGGTGGTGGGCGGGGCGTGGTACGAGGTCTTGGGGGGGGCGGGGGTGGCTGGGGTGGTAGGGGGTGGGGTTGGGGGTGGCGAGGGGTTCTTTGGGGGTGGGGTCTTGGTGGTGCGGGGGTGGCGGGGGTGGTGCGGGGGGTTGGGCGGGGGTGGCGGGGGTGGCAGAGGGGGCTGGGGTGCGGGGGCTAACGGGGGGTGGGGGTGGGGGTGGCGGGGTGGTAGGGGTGGAGGGGTGCGGGGGGGCAGGGGTGGTGGTGGGGGTGGGGGGTGGCGGGGTGGGGGGTGGTGCGGGGGGTGGGGGGGTGGCGGGGGGTCTTTGGGGGTGCGGGGGGGCTAACAAGGGGTGGGGGTGGCGGGGGTGTTGGGGGTGGCGGGGGTGCGGGGGTGGGGGTGCTTGGGGGCGACAAGGGGTGGGGGGCTTTGGCAAATTTAATTTATTTTTAAAAAAAAAAATTGAATGTGAAGGGCTGCGGTTTTAGGCCTAAACCGCAGCCCTTCACTTTAATAGGGATGCGGTTTAGGCTTAAAACCGCAGCCCTTCATTTAGAGAAGAGGCGGCGGTTTAAGCGAAAACGCCCCTTCAAGCTTAGAAGGGTTGCGTTTTGGGCCGAACCGCGGCCCTTCGTTGTGAAGGGTCTGCGGTTAAAAACCGCAGCCCTTCTTATCTATTGAAGGGCTGCTATGGAAAGGGCTGCTGGCCAAAAACGCAGCCCTTAGGGCTGTTTTGACCACAGCCCTTCCTTGTCTTTCCACTAATGTTTTAAGGTTTTGTTCAAACTTCAAACTGAATAGTTGCGCCACTGCCCACTAGTATTTTTTTTTTTGAGGGAATGTGAGAGTATTTGCTTTTTGGTTGTATTTTTTCCCTATTTTAATATATAGTGTATTTTTATTGTTTTGCCTTTTTTTTATTAATGAATAATAATACTATTTTTTATATTTTTCTAATAAAAAAACTCGAGCCGTTCGCGAGTTTTTCGAGGCGAGCTTAGCTTAACTCGTGGATCGTATCGTTAGGTCTCGAGCCGATCCCGAACTCAAGCCGAACCTTTGCGAGCCGAGCCCTGGCCGAGCTTTCACCGAGCCGAGCTCGAACTGTTCACGGGTAGGCTTGGCTCATTCCCAGCCCTAGTCACCACCATGAGCACAAACAAGAGGTGGGTTTCTTATCCAACCACAATTCTTCTTTTGCATCTGCATAAGTTCGGTATATACCTGATCAACTCCAGCCCGGCCCGCGGGCCCGGCCCGGTTTTTGGGCGGGCTTGGGCAGTTTTTTTGGGCCCGCGGGCCGGGCCCGGCCCGGCCCGGTCAAATTTTTTTTTTTTTGAACGGGCTTTGGACAAGCAAAAAAACACTTTTTAGCCTAAAATTTGGGCCCGGCCCGTTTTGGCCCGCAAAAGCCCGCTCGGCCCGGCCCGAAATACCGGGCTTTGGGCACAATTTTTTGGCCCGGATTTGGGCCCGGCCCGGCCCGGCCCGCAAGATGGGCACTTTTTTTTTGGCGCGGCCCGGCCCGAACCCGGCCCGGCCCGGTGTTTGATCAGGTCTAATTCGGTATCAAGGAAAAAATCACACACCAACCAAGTAACAATAAGACTAACAAAGCTCACCGAAAACGTCAGGCATCATCAATACTTCCACACTCTACGGACATGTAAAATTCTAAGGCATAATGAAAACTGCAGCTGTATTTATGAAACCGAGATAATCAAGAGGATAACACAAAGTTAGAAAAATCTTGTTGAAGAAAGAAGAAAAAACTGAAAAAAGGAAAAGAAAAAATAGAAGTGAAGTAGTGAACTACAGATCAACAGAGGAGAGAGAAAAAGGAAAGAGATGAGCATGCCTTGAGTAGTGACACTGATCTTGGGTTCCGCTGTCATTAATAAAGATAAAAGATGAAATTTCCTCTCTTTCTTTCTCTCTCCATCTGCTTTACTCTGCGTCTGGCGCAGGATTTTTTTTTCTTTTTACGAAAATTCTTAAATAAATTTTTTTTAATTCGAGGGGTCAAGTGACCCCGTGACCCATACAGCTAGGGGTGAAAGTTCGGTGTGCGGTTTGAATTTAGCCCGAATCCAATCCGATCTGAACAAAATTTGGATTTTAATTTTTCAATCCAAATACAAACCAATTAGAATTTGAATCCAAACCAATCCAATCCGAATTTTCTGACATTAGATTGGATCCGATCCGAATTATCCATTTTTTTTTAACTCTTTTTATTTCGATGGAATAAATTTAGCTCGAGCATCAAAATAAAATGTTCGATAATAGAAGTAATCCATACAATCCCATTCAAATTCATTAATAAACTAATAACAACTAATAACTCATTACACTCATAATTCATTACAACAGAAGGTTCAACGACAGCAGAACAAACATGTTCAACTATATAGCAGGTTTAACTTTACAGCAAGTTAGACATGTTTACTATTTGAGTTTTTTTTAAAATCAATTAAGGCCAATCGTAAATTAACAAAAATATATAGGACCTATTTACTATTCGGTTATTTTGAATTTTTTGAACCAATCACCCTCAATCCATTTTTTATAAAAACTCAATCCGAATCCAATCCGAACATATTTTGAGTCCAATCCGAATTACTAATTCGGTTTGAATTGGATTGGATTTTGGTTTTCATCCGAATAACTTTCACCCCTACATACAGCCATAGATCCGCCACTACTTATCTCCTGCTTTTTCAATTTAAATTATTTAACCACTGCAATTCCTATGAACTCTATCACTCTACCCTATTAAAGTGGCATTTGGAATTATTTTTACTCGTGGTCTTTCCAAAAATAGCCTCTTTCCTGAAAATTGTTGTATAATACAACCAGCAGTCCCATTTTTGTCCACAAAAGTCCTACTTAAATTATGACTAATAAAACAAGAGCTAAATGGATGAAATTGAAGATGAATTCTATGTGGCACGATTTCGATACCCGGCCCACGTAGTCACGTACCCGATACATTCTCACACCGGAGACGATATCGGTACTTCACTTAGTAACGTGCCGTACCCGTTGTGTTATAATTTTCAGATTTTTCGTTCGCCGTCACCGTAATTTACCAATAAGAAATAAACTAGGTCTACTTAATGTAGAGAAATTCATCATCAATATTCAATAAAAACCAAAATCCGTCAGGAAAAAGAAATAATTATGTTGATTTCAATTAGAAACAAAAGTAAGTGAAGGCAAAACTGGTGTCACCTGTTTAAAGCGTCTTAGACGGAAGTGGAAGAAGAAGCGAGGAGCAAGAGCTATGATGAGCAGTAGCATTATTATATATCGACGGTTTTCGGCGAGTCGTCGCCATGAAAGTCTCCAATTGAATTTCGACTCTCCTTTCCGCCACCAGCTTCCTAAAAGCGGTTGTTGTCTCCTCCTCATCGCCGTCTCATTCACTGGGCTCCCCACCAGCTTTGTGTGAAGTCCACTATAATTAGAGGTGTCAAAAACAGACTCGACGCATAGGTCAACCTGATACCGACTCAACCTGAATTTGGTTCGTCCTAAGAGGGTCAGTACGCAGACCTAACCGAAATCCGACAAGATCATATTCTGACCTGAACATACCGACCTGTATCCAAATCCGTTGCCGACTGAAGACAATAATCCAAGCCCCGGACTTGACCCTGACCCAACTCGAAGTTAACCCGATTAGACCAAGCAAATACTCGATTCAGTCCGATTTATAATAAATGTAACATTCCATCCTTTTAAAAACATAATATAAATGAAATAGAATATTTTATTAAAGAAATGGCGATAGCGGAAATATCGCCTGACGGAAATGTTACTCTAATCAAAGGTTAAATTAAACTAAATAAAAAGAAAACTCAATTATAATATTCCAAGATATCCAAAAAGAGGCAAAACAACCTCATAATCCCAATAAATATAGTAAATATAAAATAAAATAAGATGTCTCAAAAAAAATCCTAAATAGCCTCTCTCTCATTTCCCATAACATGAAATAATCACCTGCAAAATATATCAACAAACATCCACAATCAGTGGGGAGTAACTAACAACTCTCCCAACTCAATTAGGATCCATATAAGAGTTATAAAAGCCTTCATTATCAAGTTATACAAAAACATCTCAATAGTTTACTTCAGATAATCAAATATAACACTCAAACAAAGATAAAACAACATGCTTAATATAAATAGTGTTTCGTCCGCTTGTCCAACAAGTAAGCTGTAGGCTTAGCTTCCTTGTCGAGCAAGTAGAGTAGTATCTTGAGTGTTCTTCAGATGGAGACTTGTGCAACAATGCCTGAATTATAGCTTGATCCTGAGCCTTGGCTTCGCTCCCGAACCTGCACAAAGGGACCCACCCTGGAGGTTTGGGTGGTGGTTCCCCCTCCGATGCTTAAGTCAGTTATCAGGAGTTGTAAGAGAAAGTAGAGATAGAAAGAGAAAATGAGAGAGAATTTATCAGAGTAACTTTACACTGTTTGCATTGAATGTGTTTTCTCCTGATTTCAGGGGTATTTATAGTGATAGCAAGTTGACAGCTAACCTTAAAAACGACTGCAATAGTGGCCTCCGATTGGGCGAGGAATCGAGATCATGACATGTGGCGAGACCATGACCGGGGGATGTCTATTAACCACTCCCCTTCAGCCATTTGGCCTTCTTTGGCTCGGCTATTGGGCCAGAAATTCGATCCTTTTACCCAACTGAGTATAGCCCAGAGATTAAGTCTTGTTTTTATTTTAACTAGGATGACACGTGTACGGCTCTGATGAGCCCATGTGTCGTCAAGGGAGCCGTTGATATTTGGCTACAACATTTGCCCCTAAAAGGGTTTTCCTTTGTTGGCCCATCGATCGTTAATGCCCTTTTACCCAAGGTAGCTTTTCTTGCCCGTCGACGGTTACGGCCCGTTATACGAAGGTAGTATTTTCAAAATGAAGGAAATGACGCGCCCTTTCTTGTGCTATCCCGGTCATTTTAGACTGGGAGACTCCTTTTAGGTCATTCTTGACCATTGCTAGAGTTTCTTATCCCTCTATAAATATCCTTGGTGTGAAAACATTCAATCATTTACCACTTCGAACAAATTTTTCTAGAGAGAGAGACTCTGCCATTTTCTAGAGAGAGAGAGATCGTCCGGCTTCAGCATCCTTCACCGAACTTCCCGGACGTTCTTAGCGAGGTATCGTTTCTTTGATCCTTTTATTCTTCTTTATTCTTTATTTTTTCTTAGAAAATCAATAAAATGGAATCATCTTCGTCAAATAATCCTAGCCGACCAAGAGCTTGTCTTGACCCTAGAACCGATACTTCTTCTTCGGCACATTCTAGAGTTGGGCCTCTTACGGCCGAGTACATATTTTTTCATAGTTTTGGCCGAGAAAGTCGAGATGACCCGGTCTTTACTGTGCGGGGTAATCGGCGCGCGTCAAGCAAACGGCCCGTCTAAGACGAAAAGCAATAATTCCATCAAACGGCTCGGATATGGAGGAATCGGCCGGACGAGTGCCGAGATGAGGGCAAGAGAGGTCCAAAGTGCTCGGTCTTTGGACAGGCCTCCTTTTGATCATGAGGCGAGACTTGAAATAAAAACCGAAACCGGTAGATTGGCGGGACGCCGATACGGAGGAGATCGGCGAGGGTAATAATGGTAGCGATCCCGAGGCTGCTAGAAGAATCGAGACGAGGCCTCTACCACCTCGTCAGAGATTAGAAAGCGTTTAGGTCCCCTTTCTGACCCTGGCTTCATTTTAGTTAACCGTAAGTGGTTAGAAAAACTAGGACCGGACCCTAATTTCTTGTCGTCTTTCATGCCCATGCCGGGCTTCTCCTTTGTCATTCCTACTAACGATGCGACGATCCTGAGTGCTCCCAGGAGCCATTTCGCCGTTTATAAACTAGCCTTAGATCTTGGACTCGAGGTTTCCACTTCACGACTTCATAGAACAAGTCTTTGCAGACACTACCACATCGGCCATAACCAGCTGGCGCCGAACGCTTGGCACAACATCCTGACGTTTATTGCCGTCTGCGAGCTACGCGGCCTAGCCCTTTCCCTTCAAGCCTTTACCCATATCCATTATGCGTCCAAGGTACCTGGGGCTATGGACGGAGCATGGCTCAGCATCAGCAACCGTCCAGGCTTTATGACAGCTTGGGGGAAATCGTCAAAGATGCACGATTGGAAAGCCGACTTCATCTTTTTACGGGCGTCCAGCGACTATGTCACAGAGAGCTACAGATATTATAATAGATCCGTCACAAATACCGGACGGAAGCGGTCTTGGCTGGAGCTGGAGGACGAATTTGACGAGGAGGTGGTAGAGTACTTCAGAGTGAAGGAGTACTCCAGACCCGGCCAGCGATCTTTTAAGGGACCGTCTAACTGGATACCCTTTAAGGAAATGTTTTACCAAGACGACTTCTTGGTCGCTGCCGGCTTGCGGTTGGCTGAGGATAAAGGTATATTTAAAATCATCCAAGTAGAACTCTTCGTCCATAACTCATTTGACGAACACATATATTTTTTTTTTCTTTTGTATTTTCAGACTCGGCCAGACAACGCCTCGAACCATCTTGGACGGGAGAAATCAGCATGTCCCAATTCACAGATAATTTGTGGAAGGAGTATGCAAAGAGCAGCGCCGAAAAAAGGGCGGAAACAGTGGTAATTTTTTTTTTTTTTTTTTTTTTTTTTTGATTGGTATCCAATTCTTGGACGTGGGTCACTCCAAGAAGGAGAACGTCCAGACTTGGACGACCAGTTCTCTGTCTCCATGCTCGTCCTAGAACTGTTTCCCAACTCTTGGACGAGAGTCATCCCAAGAAGGAGAACGTCCAAACTTGGACGGTCACCTCTTTGGGACTATGCTCGTCCAAGAATTGTTTTTCAAATCTTGGACGAGGGTCGTCCCAAGAAGGAGAACGTCCATACTTGGACGGTCACCTCTTTGGGACCAGGCTCGCCCAAGAATTGTTTTTCAAGTCTTGGACGAGGGTCGCCCCAAGAAGGAGAACGTCCGAGACTTGGACGGTCACCTCTTTGGGACCAGGCTCGTCCAAGAATTGTTTTTCAAATCTTGGACGAGGGTCGTCCCAAGAAGGAGAACGTCCAAACTTGGACGGTCACCTCTTTGGGACCAGGCTCGTCCAAGAATTGTTTTTCAAATCTTGGACGAGGGTCGTCCCAAGAAGGAGAACGTCCAAACTTGGACGGTCACCTCTTTGGGACCATGCTCATCCAAGATTTGGTATTCAATTCTTGGACGAGGTCACGTCTTTAGTACAATGCTCGTCCAAGAATGGTGTACCAATTCTTGGACGAGGGTCATCTCAAGATGGAGAACGTCCAGACTTGGACGGTCACCTTCTTGGAGCCATGTTCGTCCAAGAGTTGGTGTCCCATTCTTGGATGAGAGTCACCCAAAAAGGAGAGCATCCAGACCTGGACGTTCACCTTCTTGGGGTCATGCTCGTCCAAGAGTTTTGCCCCAAATCTTGGACGAAGAACAACTAAAGCAAGAAATCGTCCGGGACTTGGACGGTTACCTCTTTGGGACCGTACTGCTCCGGATTCTTGCATCCAATTTTTTGCGAGGGTCGGCCATAGAAGAACGTCCATATTTGGACGGTCACCTTCTTGGGACCATTCTCGTCTGTATTTTTACAATGGTAGTTATTTCTTTTTTGTGGACGATCAGTCTGATGCCTTAACTTTTTGCAGAAAAATGCTCCTACAAACAAGCTTCCACCTGGGAAGTCGTCCTCGTCCAGGAAGAGGCCTACTGCAGCCGCTGACCAGCCTTCAGCGAAGAAGCCAAAGGGCTTTACAAGGAAGAGAGCGGATAAGTCGGCTCCTGCTGCCGAGAGTGGGGAGAAAAGCATGCCTCCCCACAAGCGAAGACTCTTAAAAGAGAGCCGTCAACTGCCGGATCGGCCGAGGAGGTAAGGGATGCACACGCAGTGTGCCGCTCGGTGTTTTGCCGGCCGACTGCCGAGGTCAACCCAGTCCGCCCACGGCTTTGGTTGCGCCGGGAGGCGATCTTTTTGCCGAGAGCTATCCCGGGTTCGGCGGCTCAGTGGCAAAGCTAGTGCCACAGATGCCCCTAGCTGTTAGGACGGCGTCGATTTCGTCTGGTGAGTCGTATTACCCCAACATAGTTAGGACGATGCGGGTCGGTGGACGGTCCATGAGTCCGTCCAATAGACAAGCCATCGTCTTCCCTATCAAGATAACTGACTCTCCCCCTCTTTCAGATAAGGGCAAAGGCCCTGCTATTCCCCCAACTCCTCCCACTGCTGATTCGGACGAGGAGTCTTCTCCGCCTTTGCCAAAATGTCAAAGCTGGAGAAAGAGCGGCTGAAGCGGGAGCTCTTCAAATGCTTCCCCGAATCCTACATCAAGGGATTAAGGGGAGCGTCCGCCGGGCATGTGGGCTACATGTCTCGGCTTCTTTGCCGAGGTATTGCTTTATGATCGCCTTGTTTTATACTTGTATAAATTTTTGCTTTGCAAATCGTCTAACAACTTTCCTTGTTTTCCATGCCCCAGCTTACGGCTCGCAGCATGCTAATCGAAGATTGGGCGCGGGAGCTTAGAAAAGAGAATAAACAGCTCGTCCATTTGGCAACTACGGGCGGCGACAAAGCCATCCATGATATTGAGATGGCTAACACTCTCCATCGTCAATCCCTGGAGGCTTTGGAGAAGAGATCGGCACTCCTGGAGTCTCGAGAACAAGAATCATCTTGTTAAAATCAACCAGCTATATGCCGAAAGGATCGTCTAAGGATGATCATAGACGCTCTCTCGATGAGTTGAAAGGCGAAAGGGATGTCGCTCTTATTGCCGCCGCTGAGCTGAGAAGAGAGAACATTCTCCTAAGGGCAAGGACTGCCCGTCTGGAAAGGGAGGCGGCCAAGTTCAAACCACTTGTCTCTGGCCTTCACATACTTGGCCTCTACAGGATCCGAAGGCAATCGCCCCGTCTTCTTGTATTCAATGATCGGCTCCATCCGGACATTCCCTCGGTGAGAAACATAACCTCCTCTTGGTCGATGCTCTTTTTGGGTTTGACTTCCCAAAAAACTGTTCTTGGTACCTCACCCTCGGCCGAGCTGGCCAACTTTGAGAGAGCGTCGGCTTGATGATTTTCTGACCTGGGTATTTGGTCGAGAACAAATCGTTTTAGTGGCTCAATCTCATCCTTGATCAGTCGCATATATTTGCTCATTGATGCTTCTTTGCATTCAAAATCTCCGTTGACCTGGTCGACAACTAGGAGAGAGTCCGATTTTGCCTCAATTTCTACGGCTCCGGCCGCCTTGCACATTTTGATTCCAGCCAAGAGTGCTTCATATTCAGCTTCGTTATTGGACGCTTTGAATTGGAATCTTAATGCATATTCAAATTTGTCCCCTTCAGGAGATTGACAAATGATCCTCGCTCCACTCCCATTGATCTGTGGACGATCCATCAACCATGAGCGCCCAATGCTTCCTTCCTTTAGTTGGATCAGATATTTGCTTTATGGTTGGCCGAGTAAGCTCAACTATAAAATCAGCCAAGGCTTGCCCCTTAATGGCCTTCCTTGGTTCGAATGATATATCAAACATGTTGAGCTCAACCGCCCATTTTAACATTCGCCCAGCAGCTTCCATCTTCTGCAGAACTTGCTTCAAAGGCCGATCAGTATAGACGGCAGTATATCGTGCGCCAAAAGTAGGGCCTTAGCTTCTGCTGGCCATGACGAGGGCCAATCCAAACTTTTCAACATTAGTATACCGGTTTTCCGCGTCCTTGAGCACGTGACTCACGAAGTATATTGGAATACGGACGGATTCTCTTTCGGCCAACGGGACGGCACTCACCGCTGAGCGAGATACGGCCAAGTATACAAACAATTTTTCCCCCTCTGGGGATCGACCAACCTAGGCGCTGCTGAAGATGATCTTTGACCGCTGAAGGGCATGTTTCCGCCTCTGTTGTCCATTCAAACTTGGCTTTTTTCTTGATCGTGGCAAAGAAGTGATGGCACTTGTCGCCTGACTTGGACAAAAATCGTCCAAGGGCAGCCAAACATCCCGTCAGCCTCTGCACCTCTTTTACCTTCGAAGGAGACTTCATGTCTAGAACAGCTTGAATCTTTTCAGGGTTGGCTTCTATTCCCCTCGATCCACCAAGAAACCTAAAAACTTGCCGACAAAACCCCAAAGACACATTTCTTTGGGATTCGGCTTCAGCTTGTATTTCCTGAGAGTTTCAAAAGTTTCTCTCAAATCATCTACATGACTTTCTTCTTGACGGCTCTTGACTATCATATCGTCAATATATGCCTCCATATTTCGTCCTAACGTGGGTGAAAAACATCATTGATCAATCTTTGAAAAGTGGCCGGAGCATTACGCAGGCCGAATGGCATCCTCGGCCCGGCCATACGGCCCTTTTTCGGTAATGAAAGACGTTTTGTCCCGATCCTCTCGGCCACATGGGGATTTGATGAAAACCCGAATAGGCGTCCATGAAGCTCGGCAAAGCATGGCCAGCCGTGGAGTCTACTAGACGATCCAACTTAGGCAAAGGGAAAGCTGTCCTTAGGACATGCCTTGTTGAGGTCCGTGTAGTCCACACACATTCTCCAACCGCCATTGGGCTTCGGCACCATAACCACATTGGCTATCCGGTCTGGATAGTAAGTTGCTTTGATGAACTTGGATTCCAATAACCTCGGACTTCTTGGTCAACGGCCTGGTTTCTAGCCGGTCCCAAATGTCTCTTCTTCGACGAACCGGTTTCAGATTTGGGTCGACATTCAAACGGTGGACGGCTACTTCGGATCAATTCCGGCATCTCTTCGACCTAATAGGCAAACACATCTTGAAACTCTTTCAACAAGTGGACTAGACGACCCTTCAAACCCGGGAGCGAGCGAAGATCCAACTTTGAGGGTCCTTTCCGGGACGAGCTTCATCCCGGACATACTTCTTCGGGGGGCTTCCTGCGCTGCGGACGTTCTATCGATAGTCCCATAATGGCCATAACTTCTTGGGACGAGGAGGGTTCTTCCTTGATGATTTCATATTTCCTCTTCTTCTTTGGGGAGATGTTCGGGACGCCTTCCTTGAGGGAGCAAGAGGCGTCGAGGGCTCTCAATGGTCGGCTTTAATCCGGACGCTTTCCTCTCGCCGGTCATCTTTGTCTGTTCTTTCTCCTCCCCGGACGTTCTCCTTTCGCTATGAACCTTCGTCTCGATCTTTCTCTTTCCCGGACGTTTTCCTTTCGCCAAAGCAACTTGCGTCTGGTCTTGCTTATCGACTTTCCATGATGATGGTTTCAGAGTAGTTAGGTAACATTCCCTAGCCGCCTGTTGGTCTCCATACAAGGAGCCAATCTTGCCGTCATCACACTCATACTTCATCAACATCAGGTGAGTTACTATCACCGCTTTGACATGATTCAGGGTTGGTCGTCCAAGAATGACATTGTAAGCTGTCAAATCTCGGACCACCAAGAACTTGATAAACGAGTTCTTGAGGCTTCCTTCTCACCCAACTCGGACGGGCAACGTGGCCCGTTTCCCCTGGGGTGGATGACTCCTCCCCCAAACCCAATGATGGGATGGTGGACGGGGACCAAGTTCCGTTCGTCAAACCTCAACCTGGACAAACAATCAGCACTAATGATGTCCGTCGAACTTCCGGTGTCGATCAGGATTCTTCTCACTCTCAAGTTTGCTATTTTCATTTCTACGACCAAGGGGTCATCATGGGGAGTCCTCAACCTACCCCGATCTTGCTCACTAACTACCACCCTTGGGAAGGGCTCGGCCTTCGTCGATCGGCCTAACAAAACTTGGCCGAGCTCCCTAAGGTAGTTTTTGTGCCCTCGATTAGTTGGTCCCCCAAGAAGCAAAACCACCCGAGATTACGAGAACAACATCTTCGTCCCGTGCTTGCACTCTCTTTCTTCTTGTTATGCCAATCATCTCTCCTTGGGAACTTCCTTCCCCCTTGCGGCATGTAGAAATTCATCTTTCCTTTTCGGGCCAACTCTTCCAAAGCTCTCTTGAGTGCTTACATTCATTAGTCTCATGACCACAATCCTTGTGGAAGTGACGATATTTGCTCTTATCCCTATTTCTATAAGGTGTTTTCATCTCATTTGGGGCCTTCAACTCATATTGATCCTTGATCTCCATGAGAATGGAATATTGGTCTTTGTTAAACTCAATAGGATTGGATGAGGATGGCTCGGCCAACTTTCTCTTGCTCCTTCGGACGAAGTGGTGGTCGCAGCCTATAGCCCGGGTCTCGGCCTTTTTGGGGTTGCTCTTCTTTGGGTGAGCAACCTCTTGAGGCTTCTTGGACTCGGGATGCTTTGCTTCAGCACACACTTCGGTAGCGTGGATAAACGCTTCCGCCCTCTCAAAGCTTCAAGCAAGAGTGGAGATTTTCTTCTTAACAAGGTCAAACTTGAAACTTCCCGGCCTTAGACCCCACGATGAAGGCGTCAAAGGCTACCCCAGCATTAAGATCTTGGATCTGAAGTGCTTCTAGGTTAAATCTCTTAACAAAACTCCTAAGGGCCTCCTTAGGTCCTTGGACGACCTTGCCTAGGTGCATGCTTGTCTTTTGTTCTTGCTTGTTGGCAACAAAATGACTAGTGAATAAGAAACCGAGTTCGGTAAAATTATTGACTGAATTGGGGGGAAGATTATTGAACCACTTTGGGCTACTCCCTTCAAGGTAGCTGGGAAATTCTTACACCAGTAGCATCGTCCACTCCTTGGACGTACATCCGATGTTTGTAAGCGGACGGGTGATCATCGGGATCGGTTGTTCCATCAAAAGGCTCAATGGTTGGGAGTTTTACCTTTGGGAAGGGGCGCCTCCATGATCCTGGCCGAGAATGGGGTAGGCCGGTTGATCCCGGAGGGCTCCCACTGTCCCTCAATGGGTATGAACTCCTTGCGATACTCTTTCATTACGGGATTGGATGAAGTGTTGGTGGTTTTGGACGCCTATAAACCATGGGCTGAGCCACGGTCTTCTCCTGTCGTGGATGGACAAGAGAGTGGCTTAAGCTTCGGCCTTCCCCTACGGACGACAACCTCAAAGGAGGGTCTCTCGGGTATGGGGTAGATCCACGTAGGCCGAACGTTGCAAAGCCGCACCCTCTTTGCCTCTAGATACTCCCACGGCGTCGGTTTCCATTCTCGTGCCCACTAGGATGGACATGGTCCCGGGTCCTCACCACCAGATTCCAGTCCATCTTTCTTCTCTGTTCGGTATCCTCTAGTTGCTTTCCTCTCGCGGTCCTTCTAGAGGGTTCCTGACGAACAGTGTCGACTAGGACCCGGACGATCTACTTGAGAACATCCTCTAGGACGAGGTGGATTGTTAGCGGCGGCTCGGGTTGTGATGAAAAAACAACATATTGCTTTTAATCTGTTCCTGGACGACCTCCGCCATCCTGGTCCTGGAAATCATTCAAAACATTCTCCCGGATGGGCGGCGATCCTTGGACGATCTAGATTAACCTGGATGACCAGGTTCTTGGCTTGGTCCGGGAACATTGACGATGGATGGAGGCCTATCTCTTCCTCGAGGTGGTCTTTCATGCTCCACCGTATCTTCGACATTAACTTGAAGGCTTCGATTTCTTGCAATGTTGGATGATTGACAATCGAGTCATTGTTACGTCTCCCCACGAGACGGCGCCAAATGTTTCGTCCGCTTGTCCAACAAGTAAGTCAGTAGGCTTAGCTTCCTTGTCGAGCAAGTAGAGTAGTATCTTGAGTGTTCTTCGAGATGGAGACTTGTGCAACAATGCCCGAATTATAGCTTGATCCCGAGCCTTGGCTTCGCTCCCGAACCTGCACAAAGGGACCCACCCTGGAGGTTTGGGTGGTGGTTCCCCCTCCGATGCTTAAGTCAGTTATCAGGAGTTGTAAGAGAAAGTAGAGATAGAAAGAGAAAATGAGAGAGAATTTATCGAGTAACTTTACTTGTTTGCATTGAATGTGTTTTCTCCCGATTTCGGGGGTATTTATAGTGATAGCAAGTTGACGACTAACCTTAAAAGCCGACTCGCAATAGTGGCCTCCGATTGGGCGAGGAATCGGATCATGACATGTGGCGGACCATGACGGGGATGTCTATTAACCACTCCCCTTCAGCCATTTGGCACCGCTTTGGGCTCGGCTATTGGGCCAGAAATTCGATCCTTTTACCCAACTGAGTATAGCCCAGAGATTAAGTCTTGTTTTTATTTTAACTAGGATGACACGTGTACGGCTCTGATGAGCCCATGTGTCGTCAAGGGAGCCGTTGATATTTGGCTACAACAAATAGAGTAAAGATAACAAAATAAACAACATGGGTAAATAACTTATATATCTAAACTCAAGTATCAACAACATAAACCATCAAGCTTAAAATAATCAAATAATATAATTAGTTTGAGAGAGAAATCAACGCTAGCGGATCGCAACCCACTAATGTCAGATCGCAACCTCCAGGACAGCCTATGGGTTACGTTCCCTACTGCCTGTGTCTAAGAATGACCATACTCCCGATGCGGTGTAGGATTCCGTCCTTACCGACCTCTCGGACGACAACAAAATCAAGGTATACATAGGATTCCGTCCTATGATTTGCATGTTCTTCACCTTGGGATTCCGTCCCTCCAGATATCTTGCTCTCAAACAAAATAGTAATAATAAAATAATATCAATCATCAAATTACATGGATGCCCTTAAGGCCTTACACCAAATTAGCAGAAATCTAGGATCGAAAACCAAGATTTCAATTCCCAATAAAACTCTTCTCAAAATAATTAAAATAATAATGCAATAATATATGATTTAACACATCATAAAACAAAAAAAAAAAAAAAAATAGAACTGACCACAATAACCATATTATACATATATTTAACAATATTCTAAATCTCACAACCAAACAATTTACAATTCAAGATAACTAATAAAACTCATAAATACAAAGCAAAACTAAACTACAACATGCCAAGCTAACATTACGTATTAACATCCATAAGAGTCCACTTCACTAATTGAAAATAAAAATAAAAGAAAATAAATTAAAAATAAAATGGCATGCAACACTCACAACATCAGGTCATCATCATCCTCGTCAACAACACAAAATTTAAGACAACACAAGCTAAATAAATACAACATGAGCTACAACCTGTGCACCAAGTATTACAGCCACTGCCGCCCGGCGGGGGCCGAACGTGGCGCAAGACGCACCGAATCGTGGCTGCACATACAAGTATACAACCATAGCAGAAGCAAGCAGCCTTCATGGCATACAATGCTGCTTGTGAACAATGTCTATGAACCACGACATCGGAAAATGCAGCAAGGGAGTACAACAACTCTTACCTCAACATTTATATCATATTACAAATAATCAAGATAAACCTATGAACTTCATACTTAAAAAAAAACGTGATAAGGTTAACTAAATTGACAGCCCATACTCCATAGCCATGAGAAGAGTAAAACATATATCACCCACACATGACCAACAACATAATTTGAGTACTATCATAAGCATAAAATAAAAATCAAATAGAGTTCACAGATAAGCAAGACAACGACTACATACTAGCATACTTCCTCCGTTCTGTTTTAAATGAAACGTTTACTTTTTCACGCAATCCAACGTGCTGCTTTAATCGTTAATATATTTAGTTGTGCACCCGTAAAAAATATAAAAAATATATAATTTGATAGTATGCATCGAGACGAATCTAACAAAATACCACTTGACTATGTTTTTCTTTATATAATGGCGATAAATTGGAGTCAAAATTAATCAATGAATAGTATCATTTCACCCAATGTTTCATATAAAACAGAACGGAGGAAGTATAAAATTTTACCCAACCTAACATGATACTCCCTCCGTCCCAGAAAGATCTGAACACTTGTTGGGACACGTAGTTTAAGGTGATAAGTTGTGGTGTGGTTATCAAATGTTATTTTATTTGAAAAGTAGATGTGATAGGAGTTGGTGGGGTATTTTTTATTAGAGGAGAGAGAAAGTTGGGTAACTTTTTATTGATAAAAGGTAGAGTGTGGGCCAAAGATGTGTAAAAGAAATAATATATTAATGGTGCGACCATGCCAATAATGGAAGTGTTCAAACTAATTTGGGACAAAAATAAAAGGAAAGTGTTCAGACTATTCTGGGACGGAGGTAGTACTAAACTAAACCCATAAAGCCTAACTTAACTACTAAAACTAAAATAATTCGTATGTGAATTCTAACCGCTCTAGGAAACCGTTAGTTACCTTGATTTTAGGTGGAAAACAATACTAGAATGGCAGAGAAAGAAGAGAATAACACCGCTCCCGAAAACTCCATGAAAAACCGGTTGACTCACCTGTTTGAAACAAAAACTGCATTCACGTCTTTCACTTTCTTCAAAAACAAATTACACCACGAGCAATATCTTTCTGAGTAGATGAATTTGACTACTCACACGTCCAATTTCGATAAGAGACGAAGGAGATATGATGCAAACAAGTTAGATGCACAAAAATGGACGAAAATTCGAGTGAACTCTTTCTCTTCCTCTCACTTGCATTGGCCGAACCAAAATGGGAAGATGGTCTTTTCAGACCCAAAATCAGCATCAAAAGGGAAATAAAAAGGGGGGTTACAAGTTGAAATTGATGGGATAATTATGGGGTAATAAAATGGGTGTTACAAAGGAATTTCAAATGTTGAAATAAATCTGAAAATATCACCCATACAAGACATTATTTCGGACAGTATAAGGTCGGTCTAATTTTCGTTACGCAACCGGTCCAAAACGTGGCAACAATCGATAAGATGAAATATGTACCTCTAACGCGCAAATTTACATACTGTAAAATATATAATTTCTAATCAAATAAATTTTTTAAAAGTTGAAAACAAACAATATAATATAATAATTTTAAGGAGTAAAATATTCTAATTTTAACGAAAAATAATAATGAAGGGTAAAATAACATGAAAATTTAGGAGCGAATTTTCGGGGTGTTACAATAAAAATCTAAATAATTAATATTATGAAATGCTACAAAAAAAAAGTGAAATCACTAGTGGAAAAAATTCTATTTGATTCACTTAAAATGGGCTTAACTATTTATAAGTTGGTACTATTTAGAAGTATATATTTCAGGGTTTTTGTCCATAACTACCTTACTTACGCTCTTTTTTGCGAGAAACTACCTTATTTACAAAGTGTTGTACAAAACTACCTTTGTTACGTTATTGTTTGTTGACCACTACCTAAAAATATTTTTTGACGTTGACTGTATTTTTCCGGTGAGTAAAACCCATGTGCGGAGTCACATGACTTGTTATTTTCCTTATTTTATTCCCCCCTTTTATTTTTCCCTCCCGTTCTAGACTAATCCCCCCTCTTATTTCTCTCTCCTCTTTTGCCCATGTGCAGGGGGGATTAGTTCAGAAAGGAAGGGAAAAATAGAAGGGGGAATAAAATAAGGAAAATAAAAAGTCATGTGATCTGCACATGGGTTTTACTCACCGGAAAAATACAGTCAACGCCGGAAAACGCTTTTAGGTAGTGGTCAACAAACAATAACGTAACAAAGGTAGTTTTGTACAACATTTTATTAATAAGGTAGTTTCTAGCAAAAAAGAGCATAAGTAAGGTAGTTATGGACAAAAACCCTTTTAATAACAAGATATTTTAAAATGTTGCAATTGATACATTTGTAAAAATCCAAATAATTGATATATTATGAAAGAGAGGCAGAGTGAATTTCTTTCAGCAAAACATAAATCAAACCAAAATAATTACTTAGATTAAACAAAAACCTTTGAATAAACTAACTAAACATCAAATCAAAATTACAGAAAAATAACAACTAATAAAACCAACCAAAAAAACATAAAAAATACAAAAAAAAAGTCATTGCTAAATACAAAGAAAATCAGAATATGAACATATGAATTAACAACCAAATTACAACAAAAATAGAAATAAAATAACAACGAAATTACAACACCTCTAACAACAACCATAACACCTCGTTGGCAAATCATCGGCCCTTTATCAGGGATGGCGGGGAACGACCGAAGCAGGAATGGCGAGGTGGCGGGAAAACGCAAGTGTTTTGGCGAGAATATGAAATCTCATCCCCCTCTCAAAAACCAACACACACCCAAACCCTGCATTTTCAAAACCCTAAATTCGAGAAAGATGTTTCTCTCTCATCCTCTTTCATGGCATTTTCGGCCATGAACAACACCTCCACCACCACCACCACCACCACCAACAACAACAACGAGGGGAGAGAGAGAAGCAAGATGGCGAGGCGATAGAGGATGAGTGGCGTGAGCTGCAACAACAGGTTGAGAGAGGGAAGCAGGAAAGAAGGTTGGGCGGCGCAAGCAGTAGCATCGGACGGCTAGGCTAGAAGGATGAGAGAGCTTGCATTACATTTCATTTTTCCTAGCCTTGCATAACCCATGACCTTGCACGACGTTTCATCTTCCTTAGCTTTGCATAACCCTGATCCTTGCATAGCGTCTCATGCATCCCTAGAGAGTCTAAGTTTGCATTGATGCATCATTATGTTCCTTATCTGAGTTGTTTGCACCTATTTGCTAACATCTTCACCTGCAGATAATCATATTACTTGTAGTTATCGTCTAGCATAATAATTTTGTTTTGCAGAAATCGACGATATATAGATCAGTTCTAAATTGCAGAGCGTCTAGAATCGTTCTCCATCCCGACACCGTATACTTTGACTATCGGTTTCCTGAACCTCAGTCAAAGGGGGGGCTTTTATAGACACAAAATCGTGTCTCCCCATTGAGTACCCAATGATGAAACATACTGTCGTCCTAATTGGTTCGGTCCAAAGGAGGAACAATTGAACAATAAGCTAAGCCTAAAAGCATTTCAAAAATATAAAGTCTATTGATTAAATCCAAGCCCAATTTTAAAGGCCCAATTAATTATTCCTGATAATCAATTGTATTTTAATATTTTAATATTAATTATTCTTGATAATTAATTTTTAAAGGATATTTCGAAAATCATATTTTGTTCCTAAAGATAGCTGATTTCGGATTTTCAAAGGATAGATTTTATCGAAGGATAAAAAAGAATCTTAAAACAATAAAAAAAAATGGCCAGAAAGCAAGTGCACGTGACGCAAAGCTGTGCGTGTGGCGCTGCTTGTCCCCAAGCAAAGCACAACATGAATAAGAATAGGATTGCTTCACCCCTCAGATAGGAAAGTTTAAACTCAATTATTTCCAACTCAAAATCGTTCAAGCAAGCAAAATTCAAGTTCAGTTGCTCAGATCACCTGACTACCAATCACTTAAATAAACTATCAAATGCAGCTGCCCTACATATCATGCGAATCTTGAAAAGGTGCTCACCAAGGTGTCACTCCTCTCAATTTTGTGGCAGGCAAAATATGTGCCCGATCGCTCACCAACCCAACCATAATAGCCCTTCCCACTCATACTCTCATGTGTTTAGAAAGGTATAATATCGCTCATCCTAATCAGGTCGACTCAAATAACAAACTTAATCTTCAACTTTGGCATATTGACTCAGTATTATTCCAATAAACAATCAAACATGTGCTCAAAAGGTCTTTCTCAGGGTGGTAATGGGGCTCGGGTAAAGGTACGGAAATTATTTAGGGAATGTGGTGGAAAAGCCAAGAAAGGGGAGCAAAAAAAAACACTTGTAGGACTAGGTGTGGTCGAAACAACTCCCATGGCATCAACAGCATAACCAAGATAATAACCAACACTTGAAATTTCACGAACCAACAAATAATTGCATCTTTCAACATAATTTCCAATGCTTTGAAAGTTAATGAGTGAAGATCATAGAAATTTTTCAAATTTTTCACTATCATTTTTCACTCTATTTTTTTTTTCTTTTTCTTTCTTTTCCTTGTACCAAAATACCATTATTTTCCAACCACCCTACGAAATCAACCACACAATATGATATTAACTTAACAAATGCTCCCCCAAGCTAGGCTTGGGACAATAGTCATTGAAAAGGCTCAAGGTGTGTAATGTGGCTTAATATAGATCCAAAAAGAAGTCATTAGGCTCAGCGGACTAGGGGGGGGGAATGATTCATTAAACAACTCTGAGGCTTGAAGATTAAACAAATGAACGCCTCTATCACAGCACATGTCTAAAGTCACCAGAACTCAACGAGTACAATGCCAAAACCAAGATAAGAATGCTACGAGGAACTAACACACAGGAATAGACCGGATATAGAGATGAATCCGATGGCTAGAATGAATCCTCACAATCTAACAAATTCAAGCATGCAGTTAAAATAGGCACTTTATCATCAGAATTCATTCAAGATCAAGGCAATCAGATATCACATCACAACATCCCAATCACAAATGCCCAACTATCCAGTATAATGAGTTAAATCATTTTTCAAAGTAAAGTTCGGGGCACAGGGAAGCAATCAATCTAATCATATTCAACTCGTATTTTTGTGTTTTTTTCAGCAATATTTCATTTTTTGTGATTTTCATTTTTTTTCAAAGCACTTAAACTAACTTAACTAACCTAAAAAGCTGTAAAAACAAAAGAAAACAATACTAATACTTACAGAAATCCTCCCCCAAGCTGAACTTGGCAATGGCCTCATTGCAACAAGGGAAAGGAAAGGGACATGGACATCAGCCGCCCATCAGCCTGGATCGAGCAGTTTAGTAGCCACATGTTGTACCACCTCTTGTGACCCGCGTCGGACTGTAATGCTAGTGTGGTGACCCTCATGTAGATGAATGTGATGCTCATTAAAGTCGGGGCTTATTCCTGTCAAGTCATCAGTGCTATAGCCAATGGTCTTTTTGGGAGTATGTAAGACCGTTAGAAAATGCTCATCACCTACAATAGACTCTAAGGTAAGCACATCATTTGAAGTAGCATGGGAGGGGGAATGAGGCATGAAATCATGGATCGGTTCATCTATAACATCAACACTATAACATGATTCCTCTAGCATTGGGCTTTTAGGTGTATTGTTTAGGCTAAACATGACCTTATCATCCCCCACAGTCAGTGTCAGTTTCCCACTCTTAACATCTATTACTGCTCCAGCAGTATGGAGGAAAGGTCGCCCAAGGATAATGGGTTTTGAGTGTCTTCGGCCATGTCTAATATAACAAAGTCCACAGGGATAAAGAATTTACCGACTCTAACAGGAACGTCCTCTAATATACCTAGGGGGTATTTCACAGAACGGTCAGCCATTTGCAGAGTAATGGTAGTACATTTTAATTCACCCATGTTCAGTTGCTTACAGATAGAAAGAGGCATGACACTCACACTGGCACCTAAATCACATAAAGCTTTGTCAATAAATATGGTGCCAATGTGACAGGGGATGGAAAAACTCCCTGGATCTTTCAATTTGGGTGGAGACTGGTTTTGTAAAAGAGCGCTGCATTCAGCAGTAAAAGCCACAGTCTCCACCTCATTGAGAGTCCGCTTCCTCATCAACAGTTCTTTCAAAAATTTAGAATAAGCAGGCACTTGATTTAATAATTCAGTAAAAGGAACTGTTACCTGCAGATTCTTTACCACCTCTAAAAACTTACCATACTGGTGGTTGAGCTTCTTCTTGAGCATCCGCTCGGGGAATGGTACCTTGATCACCGGAGTCACAGTTTTCTCCTTAGTCACCTCCATAGTCTTGTCTGCAGCTCCTTGCTCTGCCTGAGGGTCAGCATCCTCAGGCACTTCTTGTGGTTTCTTAGCACTTGGTGATTCCACCTCGAGCATTGTCGGAGCATCGTACTACACTCCACTGCGAAGGGTGATAGCATTGGCGGTGTCCCTAGGTTGCATTGGTTGCGAAGGCAGTGACCCAGATGGCCTACTAGCAGATGAACTAGCCAGCTGAGCTATTTGTGACTCCAACATCTTATTGTGTGTCCCTTGTAGCTTATTCTGAGCATGCAGGCTCTCAAATTGAGACCTGGTATCTGCTTGAAAGGAAATAATACCTTTCTGCATCTGCAACATTAGACTTTTGAGTTCAGCAATAGCTGGGTCTGAGGGAGGTGTAGAATGATGTTGTTGAAACTGAGTTCTCGGATATCCAGGAGGAGCTTGTGGTTGATATTGTTGTTGTTGATGTTGTGGATAATGTTGTTGTTGCGGATTCATCACATTATTACTCCTATACGAGAAATTTGGATGATCTCTCATCCCAGGATTATATGTATTGGAGTAAGGGTTGAACTGGGGCTTGTGTTGGGATTGTAATGCGTGCACTGGCTCACTAGAATGTGAAAGAGCGGGGCACTCTTAAGAGTTATGTCCAGCTATCCCACAAGCGTCACAGATGAAAGCATTGTGACCAGAAACACTAGCCATAGCATTGACACTCATGTGAGGGGAGGAATTGTTACCTAGCTTCAAAGAATCAATCTTCTGGTGAAGAGCAGCTAGTTGTCCGGTCAGTAAAGAAATGGCTTCAACATCATGTTTGCCTCCCTTTGTCATAGAAGAACGAATAGTAGACACTTGGTTAGAAGCGAGTTTCTCTAGAAGTTCATACCCTTCGTCTACGGCTTTATCCATGAAGAACCCACCAGCAGCTCCATCAATTACCCGTCTCGTATCTGCATCAACTCTAGTGTAGAAAATGTGGCACAGATACCACTTGTCAAAACTATGATGGGGACAAAGACGCTGCAGATCTTTGAATCTTTCCCAAGCTTCATATAGTGACTCTCCAGGATCTTGGGTGAAAGTTACTATGGCATGACGCATATCTGCAGTCTTTTGGTAAGGGTACCACTTGATGAGAAAAATCTTTAAGAGCTCTGCCCAGGTGGTGATGGTGGAAGGCAGCTTATTATACCAAAATAGAGCTTTGTCGCGCAGAGAAAAACCAAATAAGATGAGTTTCATCTCATCAGCAGTAACACCATCTTGCTTCTGAGTAGCACAACATTGTAAAAACCGCTACAGGTGCTGATTTGGGTCTTCAGATGGTAACCCAGCAAACTGATTATTCTGAACCATATTCAGAACATGAGACTTGATTTCAAAGTTTGCAGCAGCAATAGTAGGCAACCGTACCCCAGTGGGCACATTATCAGGAGATGGTTGTGCATAGTCTCTGAAGGTCGGTTTAGCTTCGTCACCCATTCTAGCAGTAATAGGTGAGGCAGGGAAGCCTTGTTGTGGTGAAGATGGTGGAGAAGGTGCCTTTCAGGAAGGTATCCCTGCAGACAACTTGGTTTGCTTAGTTGTCTTTTTGAGTCTACGAGCAGTCTTTTCAATCTCCGGATCAAATGGAATGAGATCTGGGGATTTCAATTTCCTACTCATAGACCAAAAATACTAAAACAAACGTGAGATGCTCATTGCATACATAGATCCCCACAATCCTAGAAATAAAACTACTATGCCTAATGATTGAAAGCCTATACGAAATCTCTCCTCTCGAAGTAGATTCAATATTGCGATAATAGAAATACAAATCAGGCCTAATTCATAAATCTAGCATGAACGATCAATCACAGGAAACAATTGAAATAAAGGGTAATTATACTAATCTATCAATCCCTCATTGCATACATAGATCCCCACAATCCTAGAAATAAAACTACTCACTCATGCTTGAGAAAACGATAACAAAATCCATGTAAAAATTCATATTTTGAACAATTGCAAATAACTAAGAAATTAATCTAATCAATAATAGAGAAAACAATAAAGAGGATTACCAAATTAAAGAATTATATTAAACTTGCGAATAATCCAAAGGTTTGATCTTGAATTCACAATGAAAAGTAGTAAAACTAGGGCTCTTGAGAGAAACTATGAGAAATTAATGACTAAAAACCAAGATCAACAAATGATGTCTGATTTTCCTATTTATACTAAGTAGCCCGACATTCATTAAATGAGCGCGCGGAACAGTCGCCCGATCGAGCCAAGTCAGCCCGATGAGATCGGGCTCAACGCAGCATCGTTACTCCAATCGTAGCCAACCGCCCGATGCTGTCGGGCCATGCTGCCCGATGCTATCGGGCTAGTCGAGGTCAGTGCGCAGCACTCGAGCACGAACACAGCGGCAACAAGCACTCGCCCGATGGAGTCGGGCTAGGCCGCCCGATGCTATCGGGCTATGGGACCTCGCAGCACTCGAGCACGAACACAGCAGCAGCAAGCACTCGAGCACGAACACGCTCGATGATGTCGGGCCATCTCGCCCGATCGGGCCGGACACCGAACAACGACAGAGCGGATCAAGCCCGATCGGGCCCGCAACAAACTATCTTTTGGTCGTGATGGACGCCTGATCGGGCGTCAGGAGCCCGATGGAGTTGGGCGAGGCACCATTTAGTCATCCCTTGGCTTCAGACGCCAAGGATTCGCTTCTTCTCTTGTCCAAGGCCTTGGAAAGTATTCTCGGGACCCCATAACTCATCATAAATGCCTTCGAACTTCTCCATTCGATTGTGGTAGATGTAAATCAGTAGAAAATAGGGAAAAAGCTCCCTAATACCTACAAATCATCACAAAACAGAAAGCCACAACTAGATGGAGAAAGTTAGCGTGAAATGGCTCCTAAGAGCACCATTGATGCACATTTTAGCTCAGATATAAGGGGGAAAACTCTATATAAAACCGTAACATCAGGCGCAAAGCGGTGCGTCTGGCGCCCATGCTGTGCGTCAAGCTCAAACCTATGCACCAGGTGGACAGTTTTATTTTATCTTTTCGGTTTCCTTTGCTTAAAAATAGCTCGTTTATTCGAACGACTTTTAACAATGCTCTCCTACGCCTTAATACATCGACATCCCTAATATTAAACACTCAAGCTCATATTCAAACACTCAAACTCATATTCAAATATAATCAAACACATTCATACCTTCGAATTTCTTATTTCAAGCTTTAAGATTGCTCTTCCTGAAGATCGTTGCATAAGACCCAGGCGATAAAGGTATAATTCATGAGGGTCTATTTCAATTTGATTCTTGTTTTACTAACAATCTACTTGTCATTATGTAGATCTTCAAAGAATTAACGTTATACTGTACATTCTTCCCTAATCTCTATTCTTTTTATATTATATTATTATCATTCATATGCATGACTATATGTTTAATGCTTTTAGCACCTCACATGTTTATTATTGCTATCAAAGACCTAATGAATTGTTCTAACATTAAATTCAGATAATTTGGACAACCTGTTAGGTTCCCTGTAATTTGATTGCACAATAACATGTCACCAAAGATTAGTCTTTTGTTTGTTTAATGAACTGACATAGATTAATTATTAGATTGCATTTAAATATTATGTGGATATTTTATTGGCATAAATAGTGACATGAATCGATATTAAGTAGAGGTCAGCAATGGGTGAATTTGATTCCTAATCTTATTCGTACCCTCACCCCCGAACTTAATCTATGTTTCATTGACCATTAATGGAGTCATGACGGGGAAATGTACATTGGATAAGTTCCTGAGTTGTCCCTACGATTTTCCAATATCCAATAAGGTTTATGAGTATTCCTTTAAAGACTTATTGGCAATTTCAAAATATTTTCAATAAAACCTTTACAACGAGGTAGTCAAATACGCGCTCATTCCACGTAGGCGAATAAAACACGCCTACAGTATGTGTCTTGTTATTTACCGTCCAAATTTACTAAACACTGCCCGTATTTTTATGCTTATTTTGTATTTTTGTTTACTTTTTTACCTCAAAAATATGAAAGTTTCATAATTTTTTGCATGAACCGAAGCAATTTATTCGTTTTCCACCATGGTGAAACCAACCATTTTTTCCGGTTCCATCATGGAGGAAATGAAAAAAAAAATTAAACCCCTAGGGTTAGGGTAAACTTTTTCTTAATACTGTCATTATTATTATTAAAGATTTGGTTAGCAACTAACTTATTAATGCCTTTGTATGGCCAAGGATTTATTCAAAATTATTACTCTTTCAAAGTAAGATTATTACGAAAGGATTTTCTTAGATATTGATCATTCATGATCACCATTACTGTAAAGAGGTAACTGTAGGTCAAGTGATCTATGAGCATAAACTTCAGAAAAATAAAACATAACCTTAAATTATACCATGATTACCAGTCTAGAAAGTCAATTGATGTATGCTATTTCCAAACAATCGTCATATTAAGGCAACAATTAGCTCGTCTTATAGGTCCAACGTGAACGAGTCCTCCCGTTTAATTAGAAATATTGTGGGGATGCTATGTAGGAATAGCTTGGCTTACAAAAGGTGATCGATCGAAGTGCCTCTTTTTTTTTTTGGTGAACAAGGAGCATATTTAATTAAACTTTAAAGAGCGCATTACAATCCATACAAACTTTGTCAATACAATAACGGGGGGGGATAGTCCTAGTTACATTGATACATAGCCCCTGGCGCCTACAATTTCTCGCTACCGCATCGGCCACCAAATTAAACATCCTGCTGCAATTAGGGGTGTGAGTTCGGTTTTTGATACGATTTTGGGGTAAAACCAAACCAAACCGAAATAAATCCGGTTTTCACATTTCTAGTCCAAATCCAAACCAAAATTCAGCCCTAACCAAACCAAACCAAACCGAAATTCCAAAACCAAAACGAACCAAAAATATTGTAAATAACGAAAATTCTTGATAATTCAAATGATGATAATAACAAAAAAAAACGATGTTCATAATCATCTGTAAATAACAAAAATAATGAAAGAAAAAACTTAACGGACTAAGGAGAGAGGAACGGGGAAGCAAGAGCAACATCACCAAAGCAAAGAAGAGAATTCTTCGCGGGCCTTCTTCAATCTTCAAGATTCTTTAATTCGACGCATCGAGCAAAGTAAAGTTGTGTTCCATCTATTCCGGCAACACAGGACATCAATAAGTGAGGATTGAGCCATTGAAGAGAAAGAGAGTTGAGAAGGAGGACATAGACGATTGGGAGCCTGTGAGGGAGGAGAGAGACGGCTGTTGTAGTGTTAGAATTTTAGTGTTTGTTAAGCTCGTTAAAGAAAAAAAAAGCTAGGTTTTAATTATCACTAGACCGGGGTTCTTAAGGCCCAAATAAGATGAACTATAACTTATTAAAGTTCGGTTCGGTTTTTTCCGATTTCTCAAAACAAAAACCAAACCAAACCGAAAACCCAAAAAATTATATTTTGCCAATCCAAAGCAAACCGAATTTTTTAAAAAACCAAACCAAATTATTAATTCGGTTTGGTTTGGTTCGGTTTTCGGTTTTTAACCAAATAACTTGCACCCCTAGCTGTAATGGCGGGGAAGCTCCATCTTCATTCTCGTAAGCTTGTCTCTACACTCCATAATAATGTTATGATAAATAGAAACAACATTGGTGTTAGCAATTAACTTGATTGCATTACGACAGTCTGAGTACATAACACAAGCATAATCTGATTTTCCTCGGCCATAGATAGGCCCGCACAAATACTCATAAGCTCCGCGTGAAGGGAGTCTATGGCATGAATGTTTTTCTCAAAGCCAAGGAGTCAGTGTCCTTGTCTATTGCGAAAAACCCCTCCTAGACCCGTGGTGGATTGGGGTCCAAAAATGAAGCGTCAACATGCAAAAAGGTGAGGTGAGGGTTGTTGGGTAACTCCGGCATAAAGGATGACCTAATTTCCGTAGCTATGGTCTTAGTAGTGGCCTTAACAAAATGAGTCGCCAAGTGAAAGGCCCTAGTTACAATGACATCCGGGGGGACCGGGGCATGATTATGGAAGACACAAAAGTTCCTATCTTTTCATATCTCATAGCACACAATAGGAAACATAATACTCTAAACAAGCAATTCCTCAGAAGGAGAGCGGTGACTTCAGGTTGTTTCTCAACCAATCTAAGAAAACGAGGTCATCCCGTAGGTTAGTGTTTGTTAAGGCCCGGACTAGTTGTGAGGAAAGGCATCACGAATAATGTAAGAAGAATTCTCGGGGCCCCAGAGCATCGAGGGCAAGGAGGAGTCCTGAGTCATGCCTCTAATAGAAAGGAGCATCCTATGGGGAAGACGGTCGTGCCATAATAGCCAAAAGAAAAATTTCAGCTTGGATTCCATTTCCCCTTTCCAAACCCAACCAATATCCACTTGTGAAACTGAAACGAGGGAGTTGTATGCTTGACTAACAGAGAACCCTTGGGTGGTGAGGAAGTTAGGAATTAAGAGGTCCCGGGCATTAGGGTCCTCTAGAGATTGGATATTCATGATGAGGCTAAGAATAAACCCTGGAAGGTTGATAGAGATTAGGTCAAGGTTCCAGTCCCCTTGGTTATAGACATGAGCAACTTTAAGGTTCTATTCTCCTCTCATGAGTGGTCCATGGATGAGACTCGAATAGAGCCTAGGGAGATCCAATTATCCCCCCAAAAGCTAACATTTTCACCATTACCTAAAACCCATGTACTATTCTTTTGGAGGACTTCCCAGCCTTTACCAATATATTTCCAGATAGTTGAGCCATTCCGGAATTTCGTTACCCCCTCTTTCCGGATGTACTTTGAGCCAATACACTCCTGAGCTAGACTAGGGGGGCCTTGGTACACGTTCCACCCTAACTTAGCCAGGTGCGCCACATTTAACAAACGTTGGTCGGGAATTCCCAGTCCCCCCACTCCCTTTAGGGCTAAAGGTGGTCTCCCTCTAGACCAGGTGGAGGCACTTTTTATCCTTGGTATCCCTCCAAAGAAAGTTATTGCGAGATAGAGTTTAGATCATTTAGGGTGGAAGCTGGGAGGGAAGTGGTCTACATATAGTACACAGGGATAGTCGAGAGAGTGGACCTAATAAGGCAGAGACAACCAACTTTGGGTAGGAATTTAGTCTTCCAGTTTACCAACTTACTCCTCACCTTATCTACAACAAACTGAACGTGGGTTCTAGAGGGCCTTTTATGAGATAAGGGAATCCCCAGGTACATGCCTAGGTCTTTACTCTCCTTAATATTCACAGTCTCCTCAAACAAGAGTTTGTAATCCTCAGGGGTGTTTCTTGAGAAAGTCATTTTACTTTTCCCCTCGTTTATCCGCTGCCCTGACAGTTTACAAAATGATTCTAAAGTTTGATGGACCGCAATAGCCGTTGATTCATCTACTCTCCCAAACAAAAGAAGGTCATCAGCAAACAAGAGGTGGGAGATTGGGACTTTTGCTTTTTCCTACCTAAAAGAGATTCCATAGCTTATCTTCACATGCAATATTAATCACGGAGGTTAAAGTCTCAAGGCATATGTTAAACAGTGCGGGGACATAGGGTCACCTTAACTGAGCCCCTAGAATGATTGAAAGGTTCCGACTTTTCCCATTTTTTAAGAGCGAGGATGAGGCTTTAGACACACAATCCATAATAAGGTTGACCGTCGCATCATCCAGTCCGTTGGACAATGAGGCATTTCCGGACAAAATTCCATTCTATGCTATCATAAGCCTTCTCAAGGTCAATTTTTAGGGCGAACCACCCCCACCTACCCTTTTTGAGATTCATGGAGTGGGGGACCTCTGCTGCCACCACCAGGTTGACATCCGGGCCTCTCCCTTTTATAAAGATATTTTGGTTCTGAGAAATCCACGAAGCTATTAACGGATAAGTCTGTTTACCAAGACTTTGGTCAATACGTTGTAGATAGTGTTACACAGGCTTATAGGACGAAATTGCTTAATCGTTTCAGGGCTCTTTTGTTTTGGGATAAGGCAAATAAGAGCATGACAAAGAGACTCAGGAATACTCTCCCTAGAAAACCACTTCTGAATATTGCTCACCAAATCCTCCCTCGTGATATCCCATGTGTTCTGAAAGAACAACGGGTGGAAACCATCCGGCCTCGGGATTTTTAAGGGTTTCATACTAAACAGGGACTTCCTGACCTCCCGAGGGAGGGAGGGTGACTAATCTGCACGGGGTGCTCAACATGGGTTCTAACCTCCCTCTCATACACTTGGTGGTCCGTCGAGTAGAGGTCGCAATAGAAGGCATAAATTAGGTCATGGATGGCTTTGGGGTCATCGATATCATTTCCAACATTATCCCTAATACTCACTTTATTAAGACACTTCTATGGAAGAAGCCCGTATTTCTCTCCCCCTTCCCTATCCTATCTAGACGACTCTTGGTACGCCAGAGGAGCTCCTCCTGATCTAGGGTTTGAATAAGGTCATTTTGGAGCTGAATCTCTAAGGACTGATGGAAATCTGACAACGGGTGGTGTTGCAAATACTCTTGGGTCCCCTTTAGATGAGATAGAATCCTACGTTTCTTTCTATAGATATTCCCAAAGGTCTCCTTATTCCAAATAACAAGGTATTCACTTAGCGCAACTAAGTTTGATTGGATATCCACGCACCTAATATTCCATTTATCCAAAACAAGGGGCCTAAATCCATCATCTAGAGTCCACATGGGTTCGAAACAAAAAGGTTTCGAGCCCCTCATAGGAGACTTAATTTCAAGGTTCAGGAGAATGGGACTATGCATTAGGGAACGAGCTAAGCCAGCTCGGGTTTGCCCAACCTCTATCAAGTCTCTCAAAAATAGGGTTAGTGCATCTTTTATTAGTCCAAGTGTATTTAGGGTCGTGGAAACCTAAGTGTACAAGGCCACAACTATCCACAGTGGAAACATAAAGGTCCGCCCTATGCCTATTAACCCTCCCTCCCCCCAATTTTTCATTTTGACACGTAAACTCATTAAAGTCCCCAATCATTACCCAGGGGCAGTTTATAGATTTCGCAAGTTCCAAAACATCATGCCAAACTTCTTTTCTAATACTAAATTTTGGGCTAGCATAAATAGCGGAAACAACAAAGGAAATTTTAGAATGACGTACCTCGATGATGCCGTGAACTCCTTGAGTGCCCTCCCCCACCACCTGGAAGTCCAAGAAGTAGGAATTCCGTAGGAGGAGAATACCCCCGGTAAACCCAACGGGCTTGACCAAGTGCCAAGAGTCCACACCTAAAAGCCCCACAATATCCGCCGTCCACTGCCTACTAACCCAAGTCTCCGCGACGATAACAAAAGCCGGGGAATGCTGCTTCATGAGTAAGCGGTAGTTGGAGAGATAAGAGGGTCTCCCCAGGCCCCGTACGTTCCAGAAAAGAATCATAACACCTCTAGGCAAGGGTGGGGTGTCCATGACTCTCTTTAGAATTATTTCATTTCCGGCCAACCAGGGGTCTACTTCTTCCCCTGGTTTCCCGACACGTCCACGTTTTTGTGGGGCCATAGAACAACTTTGGTTTCGCGCGGGTTTTCGCTGCCTTTTGCCTCGACCCATGGTGCTGTTATCCCCAGTTACTTGGTCGGACACCACAATCGAGCACAAAGTATGGCATCCGTGTTGCTCATTGCCCCCATCATGATCGACCTCCTCTGAATTAATACCACTGTCCTTTCGAAAGGAAGGAGTGGTGTTGGGTCCAACCATGGACCGAGATTTTGGAGAATTTGACGTTCCTCGAACTCTACTACGACCTCTCGCTGGAGAACCCATTTGACAAATATTTTTAGGAGGGGGGGGAGGTGCGCAAGTGTTTGGAACTGAGGCACATGGGGTACCATGAGTTTCGACTCCGCATACATTTCCAGAAGTTTGTATATCTCTGCATTGGTTTTGGGGTATAACATCAATGTCTTCACTTCCTTAAGACCGAGGTCGGTTAGGTAGTCGATGGCTCCTCCGGCGTTACGGTTGCGAGATAATCTATGAAGCCCGGATTCACTTCGGGAAGGATGGGACGAATGGGTGGTTGAAGAGGATAGGCTCCTCGTATTTGACAACATGAATCCTTACTGGATTCCGAGGGGTGGGAGGAGAGATGGGTGGGGGAGAGAGAAATTGGCAAGGTCCATTTCCTCTGGGTAGGCCATTTTCGTGGGTGGTTTGGTTTTTTGTGGTTTCGTATTTTGAGGGAAGGGGGTCTTTTATAGGGGAGCGAAGTTTTGGTGGTGGGATGGGTTGAGTGGGGAGAGGAGAAACTGGGTGGAGAGGCATGGATGGGATGTTTGCAAGGGCGGGGAAAAGGGTAGGAGATTATGGGTGAGTAGGGGGAGGGAGGTAGGGTAGCCAAGTTTCGTGGCTTGAGAGGAGAGAGAGCTCCGAAATCTGATCAGGGATATGCATCCCCTGCAAAATCGAAAAGGGGTTATGATCTGCGAATTTTTCAATAGATTGTCCGCTCTTTTTCATTTTCGAGGTTTCCCCTCTTTGCGTAGTACTTCGAACTTGCACCGCCGTCTTTGCGGGAGAAGGTTCTCCATCTGGGTTGACTTTTAGACTATTGGGGGTCTCTTTAAATGATGGGCCGGGTTTCGGGACCTTCGATTTTCCCCTGGGCTTGGTTATTGTTTTCATCTTGCTTTTCACTTGGACCCACTCTTTTCCTCTATCACTACCATCCGAAAGCCCCGCCTCTTTTTGGCCGACGGTTTTCCCGGCATTCACCTCCGGTATCGTTCGCGGACAGTTCCTTGCTTGGTGACCTACTCGGCAAAGATCGAGCACGAAAACCCGCACCATCCACATATATGAGGTCCTGGGTTACACCCCTTATCCATGCCACCTTAGGAAGCACTTTTTGTTCATTTACCAAAACACATATAGCAGGGAATCTCCTTTTCTCCCCTGCAGAGAGTAAGAGTATACTTTCAAGGTTTTCCCTATGGCGTTTTCAATTTTCTCCAACATTCCTTTGTTAAAAAACTTCATTGGCAGTTCCGGAAGGTGAATCCAAACCGGGAACCTAGTGATATTTACTTGGGATGGTTTAAATCCTGCTTCCTAGTCTTGGACCCATATCAAGGATCCAAGGATAAACCAGGGTCCGCCTGCAATGATCGCCGACTTTTGGACTCCCGAGGCACATTTCGTACTATAAAATCCTTTACCCAAGGCTATTAACTCCATGGTTTCGGCCATTTCCATGTCTTGCTAAGCTCCTTTTTTAGAACTCTTGGGAACAAGATCTCCCTATGACCTTAAATATAATCGCGTTCTCCCATGGTTTGGAGATTTCCTGGTACTCTGAGTGAGATATGGGTATAAATACCTCTCCCTCCCTCTTTAATGCTGGCTGGGACAGCGCAAAAGGAAGGATCGCAGGGAGAATTACAATTACTTCATAAGACATCTGGACAGGGGTAATCAATGAAGATTTGACTAAGGCTCCCATAAATGACCCCACATTTATGGCTTTAGAGGAAAAAGGTTGGGAAAGGGGGGAGAGGGAGGGTTAGGATGGGCAGGGACAGAAAGAGGGGCCTGACTAGGATTACCTGGACTCTTGGCATCTTCGGGTAGCCCACTGGGACTGGCAGAGCTCCGGTAAAGAACCTCACTTTGTGCCTTGAGGGCAGGTGATGGGGGGTATTAATTGGGGGTGGTGTTTTGGGAGGGTTTTCTCTCTCTAACATTTATCCAAAGTTACGAAGTACCTCTTTGTTTCACTTAAAAGAATACTACATGCGAATTGCGATAGCTAGGAATTAGGATGCACAATTTATATCTCTATATATGGAAGGGAACTAGACTAGAAATAGAAAGACGACGTAGTAAAAAAAAACCAGTTTATTGTTGATAAAGATGCAGGTGGTACAATTAAGCAGAATAGATTTGAAACTAGGCGACCTCATGTCTGCCGTCGGCCGCAAATGTATCGACCAAGCATCAAATAGTACTGGTTATCAAACTTTGGTAGAAAATCCAAGTGAACCCAAGCCAGAAAGCAAGGACTTAATACACACACCACACACGCACGAGTTGACATTATACATAGTAAGTAAGATATGACGATCACAATTCACACAAGAAAGAAAAGAAAGAGATAAAATACATAAAGACGATCCATGATGATCGAATGTGGCGAGCAACACTAGCTATATAGCTTCAGGCGCACTTGTAGACTCCAGGTTGAACAGCAACACAGTCAAGCTCACAACAATTATCAACGCCAGGCACACATGTATCACCGAGCTTGAGGTCACACGCACACACATTTGTTCATGGATGATTCTAAGATGGTCATTTTTGAAAAAAGACCATGGAAGCAAATGGATGTGAGCCACACATTCTTGCTTGTGGACCCCTCATTTCTTTTCTTTTCCCTTTTCTTTTAATTGCCAAAACTAATTTCTTTTTATTTTGTTTATTTACCAAATTTTATGAAAATAATTTCTGAAAATCGAAAAAAAATAAAAAAAAAATCGAATTCTTTTTACACCAGCCAAACAGTGAATTATGTTGGGAAAAATATTTGGAGCCAAAATTTTTTTTTACCCATTTTCTGTCTCCTCCTTGTTCTTCATGTTCTTGGTATTTTTCACCAAAAACTCAAGAACACTTCCTCTTCCACCATTCTCAACCGAATTTCTCCCAAATTTGACCCATTTTTCCACATTCTCCCTCAATTTCGACCCCATCTTCCATCTTTTCTCTCCATTTCGACCCATTCTTCACCTCTATTTTACCCCATTCTTCACCTCCGATCCATTGTTGAACTTAACCTCCATGGAAATCGACCTAAACTCTTCACCCGTAGATTAAATGGATGTATTTTTACTTGAATATTTCGCATATAGTAACGAATTAATGATTTTATATCTTCATTTGTGAGTTTAAGTAAGATTAAACTTGCAGTTTATGAAAATTTTCCCCAAAAAAACCTAGGGTTTTAGGGAAAATAAGATGAAGGTGTTGGTGATTAAATTGCTCTAGATCATACAATTCACACTTTTATGCGACAATTTGTGGTTACATTTGAGTATTTCATACTTTAGTTTAGCTACTAGATGCAAAATGTTTCAGATTTTTCGAGACCTCCATGGGTGGTTGAGCTGATTTTTCGTCTAAGGTACTGCAGTGTTTTGGTAATTACGTACTAAATATATTTTAAACATGACCAAACATAAAGATAATTTGGTAATTACTAAACATATTTTGGACATGACAAAAAATAAAATTAAGGTGTGTGTGAGATAATTGCAATAAATCAATGCACTTTACACTTTTATTGGGTTACATTTGCTGAGTAAATCATACTTTAGTTTAGCAATTAGATGAAAAAGATTTGCAGCATTTTCGGAACTTCCATTGTAGTGGAATGTCACTAGTTTTTTGTGCAAGTTACTGCAGGATTTCGATAATTACTAAAGATATTTTGGTCATGACCTAACATAACCACTATATATGTTAGGTAATCACCTAATTAGGTTAGGATATTACCAAAAATTTTAGGTAATTACCTAACCCATTTTAGGGCATTACCTAAAATAATACTTGGCGTAGACAATGGCCTCAAATCATGTGACTATAACATATATGATGAGGGAATTGTATGGTTAAGATGTGGGTTATTGATAACCTAATCCATGAGGTTTTATGTGGTTTATATGATAAGATTACATCGAAGTAAAACGTTGCATTTTTTCCTTTTTCTTTTGCTTTCAAATGATTGAATTGATTGACTTTGGTGATATAAAAGGTCCATCGATAGAATGTTTAAGTGAGCAGCAGATTGGAATGGTCGAACAATCTCTCAAAATAATTATCTCCATTGTAATGAAATGTCACTGGTTTTTGTGCAAGTTACTGCAGGATTTCGATAATTACTAAAGATATTTTGGTCATGGCCTAACATAACCACCATATATGTTAGATAATCACCTAATTAGATTAGGGTATTACCAAAGAGTTTAGGCCATTCCTTAACCTTTTTAGGGCATTACCTAAAATAATAATTGGCCTGGACAATGGCCTCAAATCATGTGACTATAACAAGTATATGATGAAAGAATTGTATTGCTAAGATGTGGGTTATTGATAACCTAATCAGTGAGGTTTTATGTGGTTTATAAGATAAGATTACATAGAAGTAAACGTTGCATTTTTTCCTTTTTCTTTTGCTTTTAAATGATTGAATTGAATGACTTTGGTGATATGAAAGATTCATCGATAGAATGTTTATATGAACAGCGGAGTGGAATGGTCGAACAATTTCTCAAAAGAATCATCTCCATTGTAGTTGAATGTCCCTGTTTTTGTGCAAGTTACTGCAGGATTTAGGTAATTACCAAGTGGATGTTGTTCTCCCAATCACAATCCATTCTCATTACTCATCAAAGCAATCCAATGGGATTGGACAATCATGCAACTCGGTCAATTAGGCCCAATACCTTACTAAAGCACGTTGACTTGAGTTCTGGGCCCACATTGTTTCTCCTTGTATTAAAAAGCCTAAATTAACCCAAGATCATATACTTTTAGTTAATTGCCAAACATGTTTTGGGCATTACCAAACCTATTAAGTGTAGTATGTTCTCCCAATCATAATCCTTTATCATTACTCATCAAATCAATCCAACGTGGATTGGACAATCATGGCACTAGGTTCATTAGGCCCAATACTTTACCAAACCCCATTGACTTGAGTTTTGGCCCCCATTATCCCTTCTTGTACTAAAAAACCCAAATTAACCCCAAATCATATGCGTTTAGGTAATTACCAAACATGTTATGGGGATTACCAAACCTACTAAGTGGAGAATGTTCTCCCAATTACAATCCATTCCCATTACTCATCAAAGCAATCCTATGGGGATTGGACAATCATGCCACTAGGTCCATAGGCCCAATACCTCATTAAACCCCATTAACTTGAGTTTTGAGCCCACATTGTCCCTCCTTGTACTAAAAAGCCCAAATAACCCCAGATCATATGCTTTTAGGTAATTACCAAACATGCTTTCGGAATCATTAAATCTATCCAATCACAATCCATTCCAATTACTCATCAAAGCAATCCTACAGTGATTGAACAGTCATGCCACTGGGTCCATTAGGCCCAATATCTCACCAAATCCCATTGACTTGAGTTTTGGGTCCCTAATGTCCCTCCTTATACTGAAAAACTCAAATTAAACCAGATCATATGCTTTTAGGTAATTATGAAACATTTTATGAGGATTACCAAACCTACTAAGTGGAGGATGTTCTCCCAATTACAATCTTTTATCATTACTCATCAAAGCAATCCTATGTGGATTGGAAAATCATGCCACTGGGTCCATTAGGCCCAATATCTCATCAAACCCCTTTGACTTGAGTTTGGGGCCCCTATTGTCCCTCCTTGTACTAAAAAGCCAAAATTAACCCAGATCATATGCTTTAGGTAATTACCAGACATGTTTTGGGCTTTACCAAACCTATCCAATCACAATCCATTCCCATTATTCATCAAAGGAATCCTATGAGGATTGGACAATCATGCCACTGGATCAATTAGGCCCAATACCTCACCAAACCCCATTGACATGAGTTTTATGCCCCCAATGTCCCTCGTACTAAAAAGTTCAAATTAACCCAGATCATATGCTTTTAGGTAATTACCAAATATGTTATGAGAATTACCAAACATACTAAGTGGAGTATGTTCTCCCAATCACAATCCTTTATCATTACTCATCAAAGCAATCCTATATGGATTGGAAATCATGTCACTGGGTCCATTAGACCCAATACCTCACCAAACCCCATTGACTTGAGTTTTGGCCCCCCATTGTCCCTCCTTGTATTAAAAAGCCCAAATAACCCCAAGTCATATGCTTTTAGGTAATTACCAAACATGCTTTGGGCATTAACAAATATATCCCATCACAATCCATTCCCATTATTCATCAAAGCAATCCTATGGGGATTGGACGACCATGCCACTGGGTCCATTAAGCCTAATACCTCACCAAACCCCATTGACATGAGTTTTGGGCCCCCATTGTACCTCCTTGTACTAAAAAGCCCAAATTAACCCAGAAGCTTTTGGATAATTACCGAACATGCTTTGGGCATTACCAAAATTGTTTTTGACATTACCAAACCAATTAAGACATTCTTATCTCTTACATGTTGTGAATTTATAATTCTATTTGGCTTATTTGGATTAACACATTTATATCATATTGATTAATTTGTACTTAGGATTGTTTATTTCAATTGTTTATTTTCAATACACTTTGAAATTGGAGGTTTTAAGACTTCTCTTATTTTCTGTCATGTTTTGCTAATTACCGAAACCCATTTTAGTAATTACCTAAAGTGTCCGTTCCGAAACCCATTTTAGTAATTACCTAAACTGTCCGTTCAGTCATCTTCTCCCAACTTCATCTTCAACCTTTCGATTTTTTCTCTCTCCTCTGAAATTCTTCATCTAGTTTATGGTAATCAATACTCAAAAAACACAAATCGGTCCCAAATCGGCGGTTTTCCAACATCTTACAACAATTCAAAGTATGTTTTTGTTATATTCATAATGACCTAGAATTTTGATTTTGAGTTTCTTCATTTTGAAACTCAAACCTTAATTTCCATGGAAATTCGGGCATTCATGGTGTACATACGATCATCAATTTTATGTTTGTTCATCTATTTCATGAATTTACAAATATGAAAAAGAGGAAAGTGAAAAAAAATTCCCCAAAATTTTCCCCCAAAATCGGAAATTAAAACTTCGATTTCACAAATTCTCCATCACAAATTCATGATTTTTTTCATGAATTCTTACCATTTCATGGAAAGAGAAGGGTCCAAGTAAGAGATCTACTGAAAATTCGAGAAGAATCGAAGATCCATGGAAGATTTGAGGAAGGAAGGGGTAGAGGAGAGAAGAGAGAAAATCTGGGTAAAAAAAAATTCCTGGCCGAAATTAATATTCGGATTTTTCAGAATATTTTTTTGTATTTTTCGATATTATTTAAAATATTTTGAAAAATTAGAATAAATGATTTTGGTATTTTCTAAAATCATTTCAAAGCAAAAAAAGAAAAGGTAAAATAATGCTAAGGTGGGTGGCTCACATTCATTGTCGCCCCACATTCTCCATGGTCTTCTTTTAAAAAAGACCATCTTAAAATTTCATTATACAAGTAAGTCCAACACAACAAGGGACATTAAGGTCACAGTAATGCCGTTCGTGGTCCTCACATCTGCAAATGTAACCCGACTCATCCTCATTTAACAGACATGCATATTTATAGATTGAATCACAACATCTTTCTTCAATTACTGTAGCTGTAGGATCGCATATACTACCAGGGGGAAGACCATGTCCAGAACAGTCATTCGCATGAGAGAGGCATAATTGCAGCACCACTTTGGATGAATTACATATTATAATTGAGAGTGAAATAATTAGTATTTCCTTTTTATTCACAAAGCAATTATATAAAATGGGGCTTTTATACGTACTCCCTCCGTTTTTTTTAATTGCTACATTTTCCTTAAATGATTGTTTCTTTTTAATTGCTACATTATTTAAAGTTTCCTTATTTGGGATACATGGCCCACCAAAAAGTAATACTATTCTCTTTTTCCACCAAAAAGTACTCATTTTCCATCAAAAAGTACTTTTTTTTCACCTTTTCTCATTTTTTACATTAAATGGATCAAAAAGTACATTTTAAAGAGCTTAAAAGTGACATTGCCTAAATTATTGTGCAATACACAATGTAGCAATTAAAAAAAACGGAGGGAGTACTTAAAAGTAAATTAGAATGAGAGGGGGAGGATTTTACAAAAACCTACCTGTTGCAAGGAACAAATACGATGCTAGTTGCATCTGGTTCTTGTTAGCCTTCCTCTCTTCCATTAGTTATTAGTACTTCCTTCGTTCCAATTTAGTTGTGACACTTTTCATTTTAGAAAGTTTCAAATTAGTTGTTACACTTTCATTTTGGGTAATAACTTCTCTCTATCTCTCTCTTATCACATGGGACCCTTTTGTTTTCTTTCTCTATCTCTCTCCTCTCCAAAAAGTGTCTAAGAGTCCGTGATTTTGAAAGTATCACATCTAAATTGAAACGGAGCAATTATAATCCTTTCTTAGTTATCTGTGAGTTTTGTTATGGTTTTGGGAAAGATTTTGTTTATGGATTCCCCCATTATGTTTCCTTCTATTTATACACGTTTCATTCCTCATATGTCTAATTAAATAATCATATTATTATTTGTGGCTTCAATGTGTTTATACTTCATATGCTTGTTAATTAATTAACTAGGTACTCTAGATGATGTCACAAGTTTTTACTTGCATAGTATAATTTGAGTTTGACTTTTTTTCATGCATACAAGTATCCTTAGATATTATTTCTTCTTTTAGATTGGCATGTATCTTTTTTGAGGAATTTTTCAAAGCCATAAAGTTGTCAACGTTATGTAGACATGTAGTATCAAACTAAAATGTCTCGCCATCAAAAACTAGTGATAATAAGCGAATACAAAGTAATTTTAAAATAATTAAAGAAGTTAGTAAACAAAAAAGAATTGATTATTTAAATGTTTCAGGTTATATACTTACTCCTTTCATTTTCTTTTGCATGCAACATTACCTCTTTTGGTATGTAGTTTCATATCTTTATTGCAATACTTCCTCTTTTGGTAACAAAAGTTATCCAATTATACTACATTAACCTTATTAAGCCTACCTAAATTCATCATGAATTATTCATCAATCAATTACTGGGTTCTTTTTGCGAAAGCCCACTACTTTTATGATTTTCTTGGAAAGTGTCCAAACCTATATGTTTCAATAGAAAAACGATGGAGGAAGGTTATTATATGCTCTATAATAGATCAAACTAAAGTACATATCTAGTTTTTCTGCAAAGAACATATCTATACTAACTAGGAAATTATGCACGCGATCCGGGCCTGATTTTTTTTATTTTTCAAACATAAATTCTAGACTTTTTGGGCATAAATAGGGGTAAATTTTTAAACATTAGACATTTTTTGGCTAAATTTCACAGTTTAAGTCTCTATCACTTCACCGTTCTTTTATTAATTTTTTTTACTTATTCTTTCTTTTAGGTTCTTAAAATTAAACTTGATGAACGATAAAAGAACGTTAAGTGAATTTATTTAGGATTTCTTATGTTGTATTAACATAGTCTTTGGTGTTAAATAAATCATTTCATTTTGTTAATTGATTGATTTTTCCGTTTTGATGTAATACTTGATTGTCTTCATCAATTAATTGATAAGATATTTGATTGATGTAATATTCCCTTTTACTTTTCAACATATAGTACTAAATCTCATAGTCACTGTTTCTTTTTTTGGTGGCTCAATTATAACTTGATTACCTTCAATATTTAAGTTAATTTTTTAATACTATATTTGAGTTTGACTTTGGTTTTTTCCCTTTTTTATAGTAGTTGATTTACTAAAGGGCATTTAAGTAAATTAACAGAGGGACACCATAGCTCCCCCCTTCCCTTATAATAGAGATATATTAAAAGGCGTTCCTAAACAAGGAATTGTCCCACGTGGCGCTATCCATTAGAGTGTTTACTACATGTACTCCATATACAATAAAAATAATTAGAAAATCATGGTATAAGATTTGATCCAATGACTTCAAGTAACTATTTGATGTTATAATTTAAAGTAAAATATTAATAAATGAAAATTATAATTACCCGGGGAATAACCCAAGTCTAAAGACTAGTTTTCCATGATAAGATGAGGATATGAGAGGAGTTATATTTTTGCAATGAGGGTATATTAGTGGAAAAAATTTAAATAGAAAAAGCAGTATATTTTGGGACACCCAAAATGAAAATCAAGCACTATGTTTTGGGATGGAGGGAGTATATATATTTGTACAGATTTTCGAGCCTGGTTTTCATTTTATTTAAAATATATATGGCACTAACTAACAAAATCAACCTTTTTCAATAGTTAATGTTTAATATATATATTTTCAATGCACTTCTTTATATAAAAACTTTATGCATTATCATGAATAATTTATGGAGAATCATGTGGGAGAGAACAAAGTCAACTTAATTAAGTGACTTACTATTTTAGCATGTAATATTTATAGATATATTTGAACTTTCAACGTACCCATGATCAGTTGTAGATGGCTTTAAAATTTATCATATAGGCAACCAAACACACAAATATACTCAACTATCAAAATTATGCTTTCTATTATTAGTAATATTTTTTTATCAACTATCAACTATGAGAAAATGTGAGTAGAAGTGTCATTTCAAAATTATGATTTCTATTATTAGTAATATTATTTATCAATTAGGAGTATCAACTATCAACACTATGTGAAAATGTGAGTTGTAGAAGTGTCATTTCAAAATTATGATTTCTATCATTAGTAATATTATTTATCAACTAGGAGTATCAAGTATCAACAGTTCAACACAATGTTAAAATGTGAGTAGAAGTGTATCATAGTGCGAATTCTGTGAAATTTCGTCATCAAAATTTTGGACAAATATTAGATTACCACTGTGGAACTTAGATACATTTTTATTGGTTAGTTCTTAATTTTCTTCCTTCATTTTTGACCTGGTCAATAATTACGTAATTAATGTCATTTACTGTAACTTCAATCTATAGTAGCAATATGACAAAAAGGTATGTTACGTTTACACTTTACAACTACATACTGTATACTATGACGAGGTATTTTTTAGCAACTAAAAGGAACGGACAAAATATCACCTTGAGTGGTTTTTTTTTTTTTTTTTTTTTTTTTTGATTAGGAGATTCCCAAGTCGACTAACCCCTTCTGCGCTTACGCAGAGGAAACACCAACACGTGGCTTGGTAAGGCGTGCATAAGACGTCTTAAAGAAACACCCCAGCATAATGTTAGGGGTAAGGATCGAACCCCTGACCTCAGGAGCCAAGGGGGAGTGCTCTATCCACTTGAGCTAACTCCTATCCTTAGATCACCTTGAGTGGGTATGCTATGCTATATGAATCTTTGCACTTATCTTTATCAGTGAATAATGTTATGTTTTTTCACAAAGCTTTTGTTTATGGATCCCCCCATACTATGTTTGTATCTATTTGAAAACACTTTGCATAAATGATTTTATTTATAAAAGATATTTTTTATTAATAAAACTAATTAATATAACTTTTTATTTTGAAGTGAAAATTCATTCATTAATATAAAGTGATACGACATCTACAATAGAAGTCAGAAACTGAAAAATGCACATCAAATTGAAAGAAACTTAATTCTAATATGGCAAAACCACGATCATTGAGCAGAAATAACCCTTCTAAATACCCTCTTTCACATCACTGTCTGATGCAGCCTTCTACGAGGGGGTCTAACGATCTGATGTAGTTTTGATGTAGAACTAGAGTTGATTCAACCGATTGTACGCGAAGTACTGACCGCCGTTGCAATCTCGCACAAAATCCTATCAACAAATCAACCTTCAACTGGAGCCAAGGTCCAAATCCCACTGACACACAAAGAAACCAAACTAATAGACCCGCGGTGGAGGGGGTGACTACAAAAACCATAAAGGAGACTAAAGACATCACACAGATGAGACTTATTAAAAACTGAAAAAAAAAACGAAAAAAGCAAGAAAATAAACTATGCAAAAAGGAGAGAAAGATGGGCTTACCATGGACGAAAACATCCATGGCAGCCCCTCTAAAGGGTTTTCTGTGAAAAGAGGAGAGAGAGAGGAGAGGAGGGGAGAGCGGCTAGGTTTTTTTTTCCCTACTTAACTAATTTATATAACTAATTAATTCTATTAATTAAATTAGGCTTAAAAAGGGTTTTGAAAATGGGCTTTTATAAAAACTATTTTAAAAGGATTTTCAAACATGCATGGGCTTTCATAAAACTCTTTTGAAACGTTTTATAAGGTAGCCTTAGTAAAGCTAAATTATAAAAAAGGTTTTCGAAAGTAGATTATCAAAACGGGTTAGAATATGATTTTGGGCTTAAAATGTTTTATTTTAAGCTCGTTCTGTATTCTTTCTTCGATCCGAACCAATTAGAGCCGGGTATTAGTCATCATAGGGTGTTATATGGGAAGACACGATTATGTGTTTACACATACTAACTTTGTTTTACAGTAACCGGCGATATATAGATCAGTTCTAGACTGCAGAGCATCTAGAATCGTTCTCTGTCCCGACACCATATACTTTGACTATAGGTTTCCTGAACCTCAATCAAAGTGGAGGCTTCCGTAGACACAAAATCGTGTCTCCCCATTGTGTACCCAATGATGAAACATACCGTCGTCCTAATTGGTCCGGTCCAAAGGAAGAGCAATCGAACAAGCAAAGCCCAAAAGCATTTCGAAAATATAAAGTTTATTTATTAAATCCAAGCCCAATTTTAAAGGCCCGATTAATTATTCATGATAATTAATTGTATTTTTAATATTTTAATATTAATTATTCCCGATAATTAATTTTGAAATGATATTTCGAAAATAAGATATTTATTCCTAAAGATAGTTGATTTCGGATTTCAAAGGATAGATTTTATCAAAGAATGAAAAAGAATCTTAAAACAATACAAAAAAGGGGCCAGAAAGCAAGTGCATGTGGCGCACAGGCTGCATGTCACGCGCAATGTTGTGTGTCTGGCGCACAAGATGTGCGTCAGGCGCACGGTTTCATTTTATCTTTTCACTCCGTTTTCGGTTTCCTTTGCTTATAAATACCTTGCTTTTATCGAACGACTTTTTACAATGCTTTCTTACGACTTCTAGACATACTTTCCTATACTCAAACTCACATTCAAACACATTCACACCTTTGAATTTCTTATTTTCAAGCTTCAAGATTACTCATCCTGCAGACCGTAATACAAGACCTAGGCGACAAAGGTATAATTCTGAGGGTCAATTCCAAGTTAATTCCTTTTTTTATTAACAATTTACTTGTCACAATGTAGCTCTTACAGAAATTCACGCGTTCTTGTACATTCTTCTCTAAACCTTTTCTTTTTATATTTCTTCTATATATTATTCATGATTCTATTTGTTTTTTCGCAATTCAAAGTAGTTATTGATAACCCCAAAAAAAATATGTGTTGAGATACAACCTAACCAACCAAACACTAAATGGCTACAAACAGCCAACCAAAACAACACCTACAAAACAAAGCAAACTCAAACAAACACTACTAAATTAACAATCTTCTCTCCTCTTCATTACAATTACAAGCAGTGTTAAACAAAATCTCTTTAACTAACATCTGAGCAGAGATGTCCCCCTTAGCAAATATCTTCCTATTCCTTTGCCTCCATATAGCATAGATTGCTTAAGTGAAAAGCATAACATATATATATACTCTGGAGCTAGCTCTGTTCTCTTTGGCTTTACAAATATCAGTTCTACTTTCCTCTTCAAAGCAAGAAGCTGGATAAGTCAGCCTGAACTACCGCAACACTCCACTCCACACCTCAGCAGAATAATTGCACTGAAAAAATAAGTGCTGAACAGACTCCAACTCATTAGAACACAGACAGCAGACAATATCACATTTAGAGTTCCATCTGCGCTGCTAATTCTATCAGCAGTGGCCAATCTATTTTGAAGAGTCATCCACAAAATAAACTTACTCTTTGGGCTTGCCTTCTTGTTACAAATTAGTATTCTCCAAGCCACATGCTCCATATCTCCTTGTAATAGATTGTAAGCCTTTTTTATGCTGAACTTGCCATTACTAATAATAGCATCCCAGCCCCTACAATATCAATCAATTCTCTAAATTTAGTGATCTTTCTCAGACTCCAAGAAATGTTACTACTTATAGTAACAGTATAAATGGTTGCTCTCCTCAAGTAGTAAGCATTAATCCATTAGACCCATAATTTATCAACCTTGAAAAAGATAGCCCATAACAACTTGAGCATGGCAGCTTTGTTCCACAATGCCATATTATTCATGATTATTCATATGCATGTTGTATGTTTTAATGCTTTCATCACCTCACATGATTATTATTACTGATCAAAGACCTAAAGAACTGTTCTATTGCCTAATAAGATAATTGGATAATCTTATTAGGATCCCAGCAATTTGATTGCATAATAACATGTCACCAAAAATTAGTATTTTGTTTGTTGGCATATCAACACATAAATTTGACCACTAAGATTTTTATCAAAGGATTTGTATTAATTCTGAGCTTGAATCACAAAACGCACTTTATATCCTCTTTATGAAATTCCCTATATTTCCATAGTTTTTTTCATAACTTCGTTGATTGTTTCTTCAAAAGTTGACCAAACAATAAATATAGATATTATATTGTCATGTTATTTTATTTGTAATACTATATACTATGCAAAAATCAAAATTTATTAATTATACTATTAGAATTAAAGGGCCCTATGTCTCATCTCGCCTTAGGCCCATAAATTGTTAGGACCCGGCCTGACTAACGATCAAGCATAAACTTCAGTATAATAAAGTTGACCTTAAATCATGCCATGATTACTCAGCTAGAAAGTCAACATATATTATTTCCAAACAATCGTCATATTAAGGCAACATTTAGCTCGTCTTAAATATATCGGACAACATGAACGAGACCTCTCGTTTAATCTGAAATATTAGGGTCTTAGGGATATGCATGAAAAGCTTGGCTTATAAAAAGCGATCGATCGAAAAATCTCTTTCTTTCACTAATCAAAAATAAATGCTCACTCTAAAGGACAAATCATCTCTCGTAAATTTTTAAAAAAACTCTACAACTCAAATTCATGACACGTTTCTTGAATAATGCAAAGAATCACTTTTAATACGGGTCTGGTTATTTACTGTTCAAATTTACTAAACATTGCTCGTATTTTTATGCATATTTTGTATTTTTTGTTTATTTTTTTACCTCAAAAATATGAAAGTTACAAAAAAAATAGCATGAATCGAAGCAATTTTTTTGTTTTCTACCATGGTAAAACCGATCATTTTTTCTGGTTCCATCATGGTGGAAACGAAAAAAAATTAAACCCCTAGGGTTAAGGCAAACCTTTTCTTATTATTCTCATTATTAGTATTATTATTATTTTTTTGACAGGATCATTATTATTATTATTAAAGATTTGTTAGCAACTTATTAATGCCTTTGTATGGTCAATTAAGGATTTATTCAAGATTATTACTCTTTCAGAAAGTAAGATTATTTCAAAAGGATTTTCTTAGATATTGATCATTCATGATCACCATTACTATAAAGAGGAAAATGTAGGTCAACTGATCGATGAGCATAAACTTCTGAAAAATAAAAATAACCTTAAATCATGCCATGATTACCCGTCTAGAAAGTCAATTGATGTATGTTATTTCCAAACAATCGTCAGATTAAGACAACATTTAGCTCGTCTTATAGGTGCAACGTGAACGAGTCCTCCCGTTTAATTAAAAATTTTGTAGGGATGCTATGTAGGATCAACTTGGCTTACAAAAGGTGATTGAAGTACCTCTTTCTTTCACTTAAAAATATACAGCATGCAATTATTGCGATAGCTAGGAATTAGGATGGACAATTTACATCTCCAAATAAATGACGCCCTATAATTTTCTAGTAACGCCCTAAATACGTATAAAATACTGTATTTTTATACTTTTTATCTCTTTTCTCACTTTCTCCCCTTCCCTCAAGGCATCACTTCCCCTTCCCCTTCCCCTTCTCCTTCCACACCACCACCACCACCTTCACCACCACCACCTTTTATAATGCTCAAGATTATTTTTCCACCCCTCAGAAATGAGCATCACCACCAATCCACCACCATCTTCAACAATGGACGCCCATCACCACCACCATCTTCTTTGTTTCTTCTTCCCATCACCACCTTTCTTCTCCCCCTTTTTCTCTCCTCTGCTTTCTTCGAATTTAAAATAAAAATAAAAAAAAGGAGGCGTCCACCATGGACGCCCCACCAACGGCGTAGGTGTCCATGGCAGGCGATCCACCATAGGGTGAGGCGCCTGCCATGGACGCCTCTCCATATTTTTTTATAAAAAAAAGGAGGCGTCCACCATGGACGCCCCACCACCGGTGGAGGCGTCCATGGCAGGTGCTCCACCACAGGGTGAGGCGCCTGCCAAGGACGCCTCCACCTGTGGTGGGGCATTTATGGTGGACGTCTCACCATTTTTTTAAAAAAAAAAAATTCAATTTTTTTCCTCAAACCCAAATCTGAATTTTTTTTGTGGGATCTGTTTTGTGGTTGTGATTTTTATTTTGTGGGATTTGTGGGGCTTGGTGGGGCGTGCTGTACTGGTGGTTGCCGTGGTGGGCGAGCTGTGATGGTGGGGCGTGCTTCTCTTTCTGGGTTGTAATGGTGGGGCGTGCTTCTCTTTCTGGGTTGTAATGGTGGGGCGTGCTGTATTTTGTGGAATTTAGATTTGTTAAGAAGACAACTGCAAAGTAACATAGTTTCTCTGCTAGCATAACCCATAAATTAGCTTTATTCTAAAGTTGCTGCTTAAGCCACCACCAGCTTCTGCCAGGCGCTACATGGAAGCGAAATACACATAATACAGAAAGGTGTCCACTATTACTTAGAGAACTACTGGGTCTTTTTGCTGATTTTGTCAAGAGAAGAATGTACTTGTTCTTTTCATGAGGGGATAATGTTAAGCTCGCCGGAGGAGATGATGTTTCGTCGGAGGAGTCATGCTCGTCGGAAAATTGGTGGTGGTGGCTCCAATGGTGCAATTTATAGTGGTGGTAGAAGAATAAGGGGGAAGGGGAAGTGAGGAAAAGGGTAGTTAGAAGGTATAAAATACAGTATAAAAATACGTATTTAGAGTGTTGGAGAAAAAATTTAGAGCGTCGAATAGCAAAACCCATAAAAGGGAACTAGACTAGAAATAGAAAGACGACGTACGAAAACTGTTTATGATTGATAATAATCAGGGGTGGATTTGGAGGGGGTACAGTGGGTACAATTGTACCCCAATTCCTAAAAATAGAAAAGAAAAAAGTAAAATGGATTAATGTGGAAAAAGAAAATGTCAATCACTCCTCACAAGTCACAAGTACTTACGCAGCAGTCAGCACACTTCCTCCCTTAATTCTCTTTCCTCTCTCTTTCTCTCTCCTCTGTCAGCAGTAACATCTATTTCCTATGTGAAGGTTTGGAGAATTGAATAATCTATTTCAACAAAAGAGTATGCTATTTATAGCCTTTACAAATGTAGCTACAGGCTACAGCAAGTCTATCTTAGGGGATAGAGTTTACAAACTAATATTCTAAAGACAAGCAAACTAATATTAACAGAAGCTAGAATTACGTAGGTGGTTACAAAGAGATATTAACAACAATAATATAAATAATTATCAAAACTAAGTAGAAGGATCTTGTAAAAACCCTAGCCTCTCCCCTCTCTCTTTCTCTCTCAAACCCTAGCCTCCCCTACCCCTTTTCCCATTTTATTTTCACTTTTTAATTCATTTTCTTGTTTTGTTTAATAAATTAGTCTCTCTTTATGAGATCTTTTCAAACCCTGTTATGGGGTTTTTAGTTTATGTTTTGGAAATCTCCTTCTCCCCTATGGGAGTTGTGAGTATGTTTTTTTTGTTTTTAGGTATGAGAAATTATTCTCATTGGTTGCAGTTCGAGACTCAACATGAAGGTATTATAATCTCAGATGCGGTCAACATGACTCAGTCAAGAATGTTCTTCCCAAACTACATCAGAATGATAGACTTCCTCATCAATAGCTGTTTGATTCAGCAAATACAATGGGGTTGCGCTGTATTGCTCGATCTGGTTCATTGTAGTTCGTTCGAAGACAAATTTGATTTAGCCTTGTTTAATTGTATCTTGTTTTTCTTTAATACTTATTATAGATGCCGTTTGGCCTTCAATTAATGAATTTTCTCTTTAAAAAAAAAAAAAAGTAGATCCTTATCATCCTATCTCTTTACTAACTATTGAAATAAAAAAGGGTGGATTAGTGACATATGAACTATTGTAATAAGTTCTTGTTTCCAGTTGTTTCAGTTGACATAATTTTGCTTTTGCTTAATCCCATATAAAAATTCTGATTTTGTGACATAAATTGTAGTGTATTACTTTTTTTTGTTGCAGATTGTAGTGGATTATCTCTATTTGGGTAAAACTTTTTCTTACCTATATATGTTTGTTATCACTATTTTCCTTCAATAATTTTTCTTTATTTTGAGTCGTAAATTGAATCTATCATCGTATGCTGTTTTATTTGATATTATCTTATCCGTACCCCCATCCCATAATTCCTAGATCCGCCACTGATAATAATGCAGGTGGTACAATTTAGTAGAATAGATTCGAAACTAGCTGACTTCGGGCCGGGTCTGCTGGCTACGATAGGACCAAGCATCAAGCAGTACTGGTTATCAAACTTTGGTAGAGAATCCAAGTGAACCCAATAAGCCAGAAAGCAAGGACTCAATAAACACACACGCACGAGTTGACATTATACATAATAAGATATGATGATCACAATTCACACAACAAAGAAAAGAAAGAGATATAATGCATAAACACGATGCATGATGATCGAATGTGGCGAGCAACACTAGCTAGCTTCAGGCGCACTCGGAGACTCCAGGTAGAACAGCAACACAGTCAAGGCCACAACAATTATCAACACCAGGCACACATGTATCGCTTATATTGAGACACACAGTACACTGGTTCGAAAAACAAGTATGTCCAAGGTGAGCACAACAAGGGACATCAGGGTCACAGTAATGCCCTGCGTGGTCCTCACATCTGCATATGTGAACATCCGGCACATCCTCATCTTCTAAACATGCATATTTATAGTTTGACTCACAGCATCTCTCTTCCGGTAGTGTAGCTGTAGGATCGCATGTATTACCAGGGGGGATACAAGCATTCACAGAGAGGCAGTGTTGCAGCGCCACTTTCGATAAATAATGCATGTAATTCAGAGTGACATAATTAATTAGTATTTCTATCTTATATATAAAGTAATCATATAAATTAGAATGAGAGGGCGAGGATATTAAAAGAACCTACCTGTTGCAAGGAACAGATATGATGCTAGTTGCATCTGCTTCTTGTTAGCCTTCATCTCCATTAGTATTGTTTTTTAGCTACGCACTGCTATTCAAATTATGCGACTAATAGTTATCTGTGAGTATTTCTGAGAAAGATTTTGTTTATGGATTTCCTCATAATGATTGTTTCTATTTATACACCTTTAATCCTCGAACTAGCATGTAGCTCGGGCAATGCTCCGAGTCTTTACTTTGAATAATAATATGATGTTTTGAGCTTCTATTTATTTTAGATTAATTTATTATATATATTTATATTCCAAGTTATATATATTTATGGTTGAGATGGTAAGATGTCTACTATACAACTTATTGGTTGCATGTTCGAATCTTACTACACAAAGTTTTGTAGTACATGCTTCTTGTTAGCATATGATATTGCATGTTCCTAGTGAAAGGGGGGTTCCATGTGGCTACATATACTTTATTATGAACGCCTTTTAATATATTAGTATAGATGCTTCATTAAATAATCATTATTAGTGTTTGCTTCAATATGTGTATATATGCTTGGTAATTAATTACTTAGTGTGTAGTCTAGATGATGCCACAAGTTTTTGCTTTCAATAGTATAATACTAGTCGTATATGCACGCGACGCATATGCGTTACAACCTTATGTAGTTATATGTACGAATGAACATATTTTTTAAATCAAAAAATATGTTGGTACTGATGTAAATTATTGAGGTTCTTTTGTACATGTTATTATCTTTTTAAATTGAAGGTGACTGGTTTTAAATTGTCAATACTGTCACTGAAAAATTTTAGTGTCTACAGTCGATAATTTAATAACTCATTGTCAGCGGCTTAAGTATATTTCTTTAACGATTGTAAATGATAATAAACCATATTGTTTGAACTTTGTATATACGAAGTATTATGTTGTCAAGATATATCGCTAACTTTTTTTAATTAAAGATTCTAATTAATTCGTGAATTGATTGTGTCAATCTATTTTATATAGTCTATTTTTTACTTATTCCATATAGCAAGTTGCATTGATTCTCATTTTTTTAAATTTCTTACAAAAAGAAAATATTGTTTTAAATTATTAGAGGGTATTCTAGTTATTTTAAAGGGGGACACCATATCTCCTCCCTTGGCTTATATAATAGAAATCAGTTTGACTTTCTTCCATACAAGTATCCTTGGATCTTATAATTTATTTTTGGTTGGTTTATTGTATTTTTTTGAGTAATTGTTCAAAGCCATAAAGTTGTCAAAGTTGTTTAATTGGTATAAAATTAAAAAAAAATTGCCATCAATATCTAGTGATATAGTCAAAGTTATTTGATTGCCTATATATGAACAATCAACGTACCTATGATCAGTTGTAGATGATTTTAAAAATCTGTCATATAGGCAACCAAGGAATATACACAAATATACTCAACTATTAAAATTACGCTCTCTGTATTAGTAATATTTTTTTATCAACTATCAACACTATGTGAACATGGAAGAGTTCCCTCTAGGGTTTCCTTGGGAGGGTAGTTCTGAGCGATTGCTTGGGGTTCCTCGACTGTGGGTGTCATCTCGAGATTGTCTCGAGCTTGACGCAAATCTTTTCTCTTTTCTTGATAATGTCAACGTCCATAGATGCTGGAGTTATGAAAGGACAATTATTTACAAACCAATCATTGAAACTAGGGCAAAATCTTCCGATCTGCTTGGTGAACAAAATAACGAGATTTTTGATGGAAATGAAGATGCGGTGAACTGGGTCGATGATGGGGAAGACGAAGAGGAGGCTCGTGTGGCACTAGGGTTAGTAGAAAAAATTTGGACTGATCGATATATCAATGCCCATGCCTTTATGTCGACTATGAAAACGGTTTGGCAACCAAAGCATGGTGTTGATATCAGCATTATTGGGTGAGAATTCGTTTGTTTTCCAGTTCCATCATTGCAGAGACAAACAATGGGTCGTTGATGGGCAACCGTGGCACTTTGATAAACACGCAATCATTCTTGGCGACATTGAAGGTAACAAAAAACCTTCAGATATGAAATTGTATGAATTACCTATGTGGGTGAGGGTTTATAATTTGCCCTTTAAAGGCAGATTTAACTTGATGAATGTTGATGCTATAGGTAATAAATTGGGAAGTTTTTATTAAAATTGATAATTCAAGTTCGATGGGCATTGATAAGTCCATCCGAATCAGAATTAACGTGGATGCGCATAAACCTCTCTTCAAGAATGTCAAGGTTAAGATGAGAGGGGGTGTGGAGGAGTACTTTGATGTAAAATATGAACGCCCTCCACTTTTCTGTTACTTTTGTGGGAAGCTAGGGCATGGCTTGAAAGATTGCATTGACTGTAGAGATAATGAGGAACCACAGCTGGTGTTCGAGGGGTGGTTCAAAGCCTCACCTTGGAAATGTAACTTATTGGAAGAAGAGATACAAGGGAGGGAAGGGAGAGTGGGATGTGCTCGAAAACTTTTTATCACGAAACCAAAACCACCTGAGGTGAATACCAAGAGAAAACAAGTGGAGGAAGTGGCTGGTAAGCTAACTGATTGTGAGATAAAAGAAATAAGTAGGGAGGTGGAGGGATGCAGGGATAATGTTGGGGAGCAGAAGTATGGAGAAATAGGAGTGGAGCACGAGCAGGTAATAGCTTAAATTGGGGGATGTGGTGACCGAAGTCTTATAGTAGAGAAGGGAGGGGATAATAAGGTGCAACAAGAGGTACTAGCTGATGTAGGGATCGAAGAAGGTGTAAGTTTTGATGGGTGTGATTTAGTTATGAGTGAGAACCAAAAAAGTCGAGGGTGGAAAAGATTAAACAAAAAAGCTATGGGGGAGGGGAAAAAGAAGAGCACAGTGTCGGGGCAATAGGAGAAAAGAGCAAGAGGGACGAAGATGTGGGGGCAGTGGTAGGAGGTGAGACGAAAAAGAAAAAAGGGGAAGAGGAGGTGAATATGGCGTGTGAAGCTGATGACAATGCTGCAATAAATGTGGCGGGCCCCACAACCTGGGCTCTTGGTGGTCAATGAATAACATTCTCATGTGGAATTGTCGGGGTTTGGGGAGCATCCCGGCAATCGATGCACTTAGGCGCGTTGTAATTAATGAGCACCCTATGCTGATTTTCTTGCAGGAAACTAAGATGAAACAAGGTGAGATGGAATGTATTAGAAGGAAGCTTAAGTTCAAATGTATGCTTGTGGTCGATTGTGTAGGTGAAGGCCGAAGTAGGAGAGGAGGCCTTGCTCTTTTGTGGAAGGATGAGTGGGATATTACTATTAGCACTTTTTCAAAAAATCATATTGATGTGATGATTGGAAAAGATGGTACGGGAGAGTGGAGTTTCGCAGGTGTTTATGGATGACCGGAGGAGGGGAATAAGTACAAGACAGGGGAGTTACTGAAATCTCTTTATAGTGATGCAACAACGCCTTGGTTGTGTGGTGGAGATTTTAACTTGATGATGTGGTCTTGTGAAATGCAAGGTGGGAGTGATTTTCATTTTGAAGATGCTGCTCTTTTCCGAGAGGTAGTAGATTTTTGCATACTTGAAGATTTGCATTATGTGGGGCACCCTTTCACATGGACAAATAATCAAGGAGGGGAAAAAACATTCAAGAACGCCTTGATAGATGTTTTGCTAATGCCGGCTGGAGAGAATATTTTCAAGGATCCTTCGTCACTCACCTTGAGAAACGTCGATCTGATCATCTTCCAATTATACTTAGCCTGCACACAAGATTGGGGACCCATGGTGAAAGGAGGAAAAAAAAAGACGTTTCGTTTTGAGGAAATGTGGACTCGAGAGGTGATGTGTGAAGATGTGGGGGGCCATGATATTGCAAGCTGCCTATCTCGAACAACATCAAAGCTTCGTGTATGGAGAAAAGAGAACTTCGGGGATTTTGCGAAGGAAATGAGAGCAGACCCAAAGTGTAATTGATCAAATAAAGGCGATTGATAGCCAGATGGATGAGTTGGAGAGTAGAGAAGAATTATTTTGGAAGCAGAGAAGCCGACAAGATTGGTTGAAGAATGGAGACAAAAACACAAAATTCTTTCATGCTACGGCCAAGCAACGACTTGTCTGAAATTCTATTGATAGCATCAAAGATGCAGCGGGAAATGAGTTCAATGATGAGGACGAAATTTCTGAAATTTTCGTCCAACACTTTGATGAACTTTTTCGTGCTAATGATGAAATTGATGCAGCACCTATCATTGATAAAGTCTGCGAAAAAGTGCCACCAAATCTGAAAGCCATGCTTGAGGAGCCGTATGTCAAAGTTGAAGTGCATGAGGCTTTGAAGAAAATGCATCCCACTAAAGCTCCCGGACCAGATGGTATGTGTGCTCTCTGTATCAAAAATTCTGGAGCATTGTTGGTGTGGATGTTGAGATCAAAATCCTTGACATTTTAAATAATGGTGATAATGTTAGGTCTCTAAATCAGACTCATATAGCGTTAATTCCAAAAAAGAAAAATTGTGAGTCTCCTGTTGATTTTAGACCTATTAGTCTATGTAATGTACTTTACAAGTTAGTGTCTAAAGTATTTGCTAATTGACTTAAAAATATGCTCCCTCTTATTATTCATGAGTCGCAGAGTGGTTTTGTGCCGGGGAGACTAATAACTGATAATATTTTAGTGGCTTATGAGTGCTTCCACTACTTGAGAAAAAAAAAGGGAAAGAAGGGTATCTGGGTCTTAAGCTGGATATGAGCAAAGCCTATGATAGAGTTGAATGGCATTTTTTGGAGCAAATGATGCTTAAACTGGGATTTCCTACTTGCTTTGTGAATTTAATACTTGATTGTGTTAAATCCACTTCCTTCTCTATTCTTGTGAATGACCAGCCTTCTATGAGATTTATGCCATCTAGGGGGTTGAGACAGGGTGACCCTTTATCTCCTTTCCTTTTCATTATATGTGCCGAAGGTTTATCTACCCTCCTGCGTGATGCTGAAGCAAAAAAAGAAATACATGGGGTTAAAAATTGGGAAGAAAGTGAATGCTATCTCCCATCTATTTTTTGCTGATGATAGTTTATTGTTCACAAGGGCAAATGAGGAAGAGGCGGATAAAGTTTTAGACATTCATTCAATTTATGAAACTGCTTCAGGTCAAAAACTGAACATGGAAAAATCCAAAGTATCTTTTAGCCGAAACATTGAACCAGAAAAGCAAGAAATTCTTCATATGAAGTTAACTTTTAAAGCTGTTGAAGATCATGACAAATATCTTGGTCTTCCAACTTTTGTTGGGGGTCAAAGAAACGGGTTTTTTAGAGTATTCAGGAGAGGATTCTGAAAAAGTTGAAAGGTTGGAAATAAGGTTTTTTATCCCAAGCAGGAAGGGAAGTGCTTATTAAGGCTATTGCTCAAGCTATTCCAACATATGCTATGCAATGGTTTAATATCCCTGATAGCCTTTTGAAGGAGATGGAAAAAATGTGCCGAATTTTTTATTGGGGGCAAAAAAATGATGAGAGGAAGATGGCATGGGTGTCATGGGAGAAACCTTGTGCTTCTAAAAGAGAGGGTGGATTGGGAATGAGGAACTTGGGTGCTTTTAACAAAGCCATGCTAGCTAAACAAGCATGGAGGGAGTTAAAGTATCATAACTCCTTAATGGCGAAAGTATGAAAAAATAACTACTTCCAAATTCTTCTTTTATGGAAGTGAAAGTGAGCCCAATGGCGAGCTACACATGGAAGTCAATCTTGTCTGCTCGAAAGTTACTAGTGAAGGGCGCGCGAAAAGTTGTTGGAAATGGTGAAGGCATCGAAATATGGGCGGATCCTTGGATCCCCTCCCTTCCCCTTTTCCGTGTTCGACATGCTGAACAACCTGAAGATGCTCCAAGAATTGTGAAAGAGGTGATGATAGATGGTAATTGGGATCAAGAAGAGTTGAAGAAGTGGCTGTCTCAATGGGAAATAGAAGAGATTATGAAGATTCTGATTCCGTTGCACCCTTTTGAAGACAAGTGGACGTGGCACTATTCGAAAAATGGAGAATTTTCTGTTAAAAGTGCTTATTTTTTGGACATGGAAGAAAGGAAAAAAGAGCAAGAAACTTCATCTAACCGGAATACTAGTGCAGCATGGCGCAAATTGTGGCGAGCCAATGTTCCTACAAAGATACGCCATTTCGGTTGGAAGGCCTTACATCAAGGACTACCAATGCGAGCTGTACTCTACCGAAGAGGATGCGAGGTTGATAGCCGATGTCCCATGTGTGGTGAAGGTAATGAAACGGTTTTTTATGCTTTGATAAGCTGCCCAGAAGTTGCGCCTGAACCCCTCTGATGACTATGATGGCTCTCTAATGGAGTGCGTTACTCACAACTCGAGGCATGTGAATGAAGACACCTGGTGGGACTTACTCTGGAGTTTGTTGTGGGGAGTTTGGTTGAGGAGAAATGCTTGGCTTTTTTAGAACCGAAGAACGGAGTGTAGGGATGTGGTTGAACGAGCAGTGTGACTAGTGTACGAGTATGAAGCGACCATGGAGGAGCTGAGGCCAGTGTTAAATGAAGCAAGTGGAGGCTCGAAAGTATGGAAAGCTCCAGCAGCGGGTGTGTTCAAAGTCAACTCCGATGCGGCACTTTTTGGTGATGGTAAGTTGGGCTTCGGTGGGGTTGTTCGAGATGAATTGGGTGAAGTGATGTTAGCTACATGCGCCCAGCTGGATGGAGGAGGTGAGGTTGATATTGCTTAAGCTCGTGCGGCTCGTCACTACGTGAAGATTGCGTTTGAAGCTGGTCTACGCAAATTAGTGTTGGAAAGTGATTGCTTAAAGTTGATTTCACATCACAATAAACGTTTACAGGAGAATAATAGCTTTGGTTTTATTGTGTATGATATATTACGGTTAGGGAGCTCTTGTATCTCTTTATCTTTTAATCATGTTCGTAGGGAAGGTAATAAAGTCGCTCATAAACTTGCCCATCTGAGCAAGGAGTATAGTGAGATGAGGGTTTGGATTGAAGAGTTGCCCAATGAGGCTATGTCTTTTGTAAACGTTGATATGATTTCTATGAATGGTTAAGTGGTGTGTTGTTTCCCGTCAAAAAAAAAAAGAACACTATGTGAACATGTGAGTAGAAGTGTGCCAAATGAGAAATACTGTGAAACTTCGTCATCAAAATTTAGGACAAATATTCATATACCACCATGGAATGTCCATACATTTTTATATTTTTACTTTGGGAAATGATATATATGCAATTATAAGAAGTTAAAAATAGAAATATTAAATAATAAATAAACATTAAGTATATCGATTGACGCATGATTGTGTCATAAATTCCTTAAATAATACTATGTTATGAAATGTGTTTAATTAATACTTATTCGTAACTCTAAAAGCTGCATATATCAAAACCCTTTTACTTTTAGTGGTTAATTAGTTTTTAATTTTCTTCCTTCATTTTTGACTTAGTCACTAATTAGGTAGCTAATGTCATTTACATGGTGCTCATCAAGTTGAGCACCCCGGGAACAACTAGAATTTGATATGGTCAACGCTCAGTTAAAACTCTACTGGACCCAAAACCATAAGGAGCACGAGTTTAGTATGACCCTACTCGACACGATAAGCTCGTTTTTTTTTTTTTTTTTTTTTTTTTTGATTAGGAGATTAAGTTAGCCCAAGGACTAACCCCTACAAGGCTACTAGCCTGTAGGAAACACCAACACATTGGCTGGTAAGGCATGCATAGCATGCGAAAGAAACACCCCAGCATAATGCTGGGGGTAAGGATCGAACCCCTGACCTCAGGGGCCAAGAGGGAGTGCTCTATCCACTTGAGCTAACTCCAGCAACTCGTTAATTTTTTTCTAGGAATTTATTTTATTTAATATAGAAAAAAACCCATATTAGATAAATTTAACAAGTTAAAATTTGTCCTTCCATACCTATAATTAGCGATGATAATGAGCCAAACCTGTTCGAGTTCAGCTCAAGACCTTAACAAGTGGAGCTGAGCTAAACCAAACTCAGCTCGAGTAGCTCAAGAGTAGGCTCAATTAATCTTTTATTGAGAGGAATTCTATGGAATATTTTAAATATGTGGTAAAAATTGATATCATATACTCCTATTACACAATCATAAATTGATAACTAATCCACAACCCGTAGAATATTGAGTACAGTCATGAGGAATTAGATTATTAGAGGAATTAGACTCACAACTCCAAAAAATTACAAAAATCAAAATCAAAATAAAAATCAAGATGAGAAAATTTGGTAAAAGGTGTAGTGTAGCTGAGACTATTCATAAGTAGAGCTGGTAAACGGGTCGTGTCATATCAAATTCGTGTCATGTTCATCGGTAAACGGGTTAAACACCCTCAACCCTAACCCGACTCGTTTATTAAACGGGTCACCGACCCGTTTATTAATCCGTTTTATCAAGAGCGATATACACATAAACTAAACAAATGTATGTCATATATTTCTTAACCCACGTATTATATAATAATATCTTACCTAAATAAACCAAAACGGACAACCAAAGAATAAATCTTATGTATTTATGAAAAATATTCAAATTATTTCAAGCCCAACGAATAATATTGATAGTAGAATAGTAGTTAAACGGGTTGTTGTGTCATATTCGGGTTGAAATGTTCAACCCTAACCCAACCCGTTTAATAAACGGGTCGTGTCGAGTCAACCCGCTTACTTAAACGGGTTGCAAATTATGACCCAGGCCCGCTAATTTCGGGTCGGGTTCGAGTCGGGTTAGCAATTCGTGTCAAATTTTACCATTTATATTCATAATTCGATCATAGATAGAGCAGCAGTTAGGAAAACACGGCAAAAAAAGGCTCAGAATCATGTAGCATAACTTTATAAGCACCAAATCCCAAATCAAAAAATAGGGAAAACACCGCGACCCGGGTGGGTGACCCGACCCGAGTGCTTGAGTGGACCTTACCCCTGGCGGGTCGTGTGATCAGGAAAGAAGTTGGGCCTCTCAAAATCTGACCCAGTCGGGTCAAGTGAACCCGAGCCCTCGGGTCACTTACCAATCCGGGCTACATCCTGCTGCAACCTGGACTGACTCGGACCTCGTCTCTTCAATGTCTTGCCTCGGGATTGTGTATAGGTCCTCCAAACATGCTCCTAAATCCTGAAATAAAACCAAGCACCCAAAGAAAGAGCACAAAGGAGGAAAAATGCACAAAAAGAAGGAAAAGGAAGAAATTTAGCCTAAACTAGTCTAAAAGCTATCATAAAAACTATTAAAAACTAATCAAAAGCCAAGTATATAAACCAATCATCACTGGCCAAACCATTTGTTCAAGGTGTGGCTAGCCTTATATAAAAGTTTGTGAATGAGTAAAATTTTACTCATTTAGATAATTTATTACATAAATGCCCTTGAGTGTACCATGAGCATTGTACACCCGGGTGTACCGTGAATGGACTTCGGGGTGGTCCATTATCTCAAAATGACCCCTTTTACTCGTAGAGTGACCCTTTTAGGGAACAAAGTGAGATGGACTTACTCTAATTTTATGATAAGGCGGTCTTACGTAAGACTTACTATTAATTTTGGCTTTAATAGATCATGCGTTTCATTTGTTGTTGCTATATGAATTTTCGGACTATCTAAAAGTTTGTATAATCTTCTAAATTATTTTCAATATATAAGAGAAAATATAATTTGTGGGGGGTCTTTTTTGAGTCATCTCATTAAGTACATTGACAATATCAAACTTTATACTTCATTCCTTTTAGTTCTTCCTGTTTGGAATTTTTTAAGAGACAAAAAAAAAAGTTAAACTATAGGAGGAACAAATAGGAAATGAATGAACTTTTAGTAATATGTAAATAAAGATATTAATGTTACAATATGTAATTTTGAAAACGTGAAAAAATAAATAGAAATAACAAAATAAAGCAAACATAGGTAGTATCTTAGTAACTACTCCCTCTGATTCAAATTATAAGGCATTTTAGCTAAAAGTTTTTGTTTCAAAATATAAGGCATTTTACATTACCAATGTAAAATTAAATGCAACTTTGTACTATCAAGATAGGATTATAGGTTATTTTTTTATTATCAATACAATATTTAATGTCAATTCTTATTGCCTATGCAAATCTAATTAAAACTAACTAAATTCTTAATATGCGTAAAAGTGGTTTACATGTCTTATTATTTGAAACAGAGGGAGTAATAATACTCCTATTAATATTTTGATGCACTCATTTATGAAAAGTTACTACATTATTATGATTTAAGAGGGATTTAGGAGAAAATTATGGGACAGAACAAAGCCAACTTAATTCAGTGGCTTCGATTTTAACATATATTTCATTCGTTTTATTGTTTTTTTTATAAGGAAAACAAACTTAGACAGGACCCCTAACCAGGAGGCCAGCCTATGTAATCCGCCGTAAATTTATGAATTTTATAAATATATTTTAATGTATAGTTATATATATTTAAATATATTTTAGTATTTAAATGATTTATTTCTTCAAATGTTTACTATTTGAAAGTTAAAGGAATTATTTTAATGATTTAAAGAAGTTAGACATTTTGTTTGGTCATGCTTTGAAAAAAATATTTGAAAAGCTTAAAACACTTTTTGGATTTGAAAAAGGATTCCTAATTGAGTATGAGGAACCCAAACATTAAATTCATCAATCATTAAACTCTAGTTTGAGCCCAATCACCTTTTCCTAAGCCCACAAAGGGAACCTATAAAAACCCCCAAAGGCCAAAACCCCAAATATTTCCCACACAACTTTATTTTCTCTCTCCTCCTTTTTCCCCAAGACTTTCGGCCCTCCTATTCTTTTCTTTTCTCTATTCCTCCTCCTTCGATTTGGCCACCACCGCTGTCGACCACCACTGCCGACGCCAGCCCCGCACCGCCAGCAGCAGTCGATCGTGCCGCCGCCCCTTGGCCGTCGGTTCTTCTTTCCTCCTCTTCTTGCTTTGGTTATTTTCTTCCTCCTCAAGTTTTTATTTTTATGAAAAGTTTATGTTTTTAAAATTTGTTTTAATAGGATTATGTTTAAAAGTTATAGTTTGATGATTTAATTATGAATCTAAGATTATATATTTTTTGTATTAAAGAAATAAAAATCCAGATTTACATATTAGGTTTGAATTGGATTTTTAATTATCAAAGCATGAATTTTTAGGATTTTAAAGGTTGGAAAATCATAGTAGTATATTATAGTTTATGAAATTGAATATTCTTATGATTTTAAATATGTTTAAGTATGTTTAAAAAGAGTTTTAATATATTATATGTTGCTGGAAATTTGAAAAAAGTACTGTTGATGGAGTTTTTATGATTTAAACATGGGTTTTTGAGAGTTTTTAACAACTAGTGTAGTAGTACTATACTAGGAGGTTTTAATAATCAAGTTTTAATGATGGGAAAGATTTCTAAACACTTTTAAGGAGGGTTTGAAGTATTTTATTATTGTTGTAAATTTATAAGGGATTGGTTGTGGATTTATATTGGTTGTTTTAGGCGGAAAATTCTCTTTAGGCGACTTTTAAGGTTGTGAAGGCGGCCTCTCAATTTGTTTACACAAGGTACGTACATACCTATGTGTTGAATGGATTTGTACCATGATTTTAAGGATGAGAATTATGTAGTATCATGTATAGGAACTATTTTTGGTTCATATGTGATTTCTATTAAAGTTAGATTTGCATGTTTTATGCCGTTGTGTGAAACATATTGATTATGATGTTTATATTATGTTTGTATGGAAGATTGATGCAAGCATAGGGGATTTGGGAACTCTATTGTATTAACTCACATGAGGGATTGATATATATATTGGTTAGGATCATGATTAAATCATGTTGTTCCCTTTCAATTAAATAATTACTTTATAAGAACCGAGGGCCTTATTTGGTAAGTTGAATTATTATACCTATGAAAGGTTGGTTAGTTGTTGACTTGGTTCAACAAATAAAGGAATGTTAAAAATTAAAGGTGGAATCGATCTTGGGTTGTTAAGTTGTTGTTGATCACCTTATCTAATCCTAAGATAAAAATGGAAGTGTATGGTTGTTTAATGGTTATATTATTTGTACTACTTGTGAGTCATAACAAATAATAAATTGTTAATCATGTAAAGTGAAACGTGGATAGCAATAGCTTTAGACTTGTAAACGTCTGAAGTGTTGGACAAGTATGAGTTGGAGTATATGGTGGTAGCCCATGGCTTTTCTTGGGACCGGATTGATCACCGTGTCCTATTTTTATTTAAAATGTTCCTCGATATCGTAGGTCATGGGAATACGGAGTCGCGCCCGTATTTCGTCTTCTAAAGGGAAGGCTAGTTTTAGTTAGACAACTCGTTCCATTGACTATTCCATCTAAAGTAATTAAGTTATTGGTTGTGAAGTTTAGTTCAGTAAAAGTAGTATGTCAGGTTATTATATTATTATTTGTTTCTGCTTATTATTTATTAGTATCCTGTTAGGATTGTTTATTTATTTATTATGTAGTACTCAGCTTTGCTGATTACGTGCTTTGTATGTGTATGTTGATCATGGCTATGCCTTATTGATCCTGTGATGACTCTTTTGGTGAATAGTCTCTAGGGACCAATAGTGCATTGTCCATTTACAAGTTTGAAGATGATGCATCATAGGTTCGGGATTGAAGAGCTTGTGTAAAATATTTATCATACTTTAATTTTATACTTTTCGTGTTGACTTTGACTATTGTCGTTGACTTTGAGTTTGGTTGGTTTGACTTTTAGAGTTGACTTTGTGGTTGACTAAGTTTTATTTATAAAGTTTATTATTATGTTTTCCGCTGCAAAAATTCTGAATAAGCCGATACGTTTTCACACGGGCGATAATACTTTGATGATTCTCTAAGTTTTATATTAAAAATGTATTTTAGAAAAGAAAGAATTGTTGGGGTGTTACAGCCTAAAACATCCCTACGGATGATAAGGGGAAAATCCAAACATTAAGGAGGAAACCAATACAAGAGGGAAAAGTAGCCATGGACCTTCCTAGGCTCCTGGCCATAAAATTCGCCGCTCGATTTGCTTCCCAAAAGCAGTGGGAGAACCGACACTCTTGGAACTTGGAAACATCAATACCTGCATCAGAAATAATATTAGCAATCTCCCACGGAATACGCCAAGCATTCTTCATAGCGTTAATGACTCCTAAATTGTCTCCTTCTATGATGAGATGGGAAATGCTAAGAGAAACAACACCCTTAATCCCTTCTCTCTCGAGCCCGGGCTTCAGCTTGGATTATAGACACATCCGACCCATGAGACTTAGCACCCGCTAGCAACACCACACCCTCGCTATTTCTAATAACAAAACCGAGTGAAGCACTACCATTAGCAAGTTTAGAGCCATCAAAATTTAGCTTAAAGAAGTTCTTGGGAGGAGGGAACCAAATTAGATTAGCGCCAGAATGCAACCAATCACACTTTTACTAGACCGAACTAGAGCTGAAGGGGGGTCCAAACAATCAACCCCTTCCACCTTAGCCCAACTATTAAAAAAAATTTTGAATTTGAAAGCTGGCTCGACGGCAAGAAATACTTTCATCATTAAAAATAATACGGTTTCTAAAAAACCAAATGAACCACCAAACTACAGAGAATATGGAGACCACCTCATCTGAGGACTTAGCAAGACAAAGATTAAGCCAGTGGCGAAAATTAAATTGATCTGAGAAAATAACCCCCCCTTGAAGGAGGGGCCAATCCCCATCATTGTTATTGTTACCTTCATTCGTTTTATTATTACTTTCAACGTTTGCCATTTTCGGAAAATAGTACTTCATATTACATGCAATTTTAACGTTTTTGATAATATATTCAATCTCTCTCCTAGCACATGTGATCCCATATTTTTTTATCATTCTCATCTCTTAAATTGTAGTACTATACTTTTATATTGCAAGTAATAAATAAAGGAGGAAGTATATTAATATATTTGAACCATTCAACGTTCGTATCACTATGCATGATTTTAAGAGTTTATCATATATATAGGCAACCAAGGAAGATACGCATATATGCTCAACTATCAACATTAGGCCTATTATTATCATTACTATTTTTATCAACAGTATGTGAATATTGAGTAGAAGTTTATCAAATGACACATAGTGAGAAATTTCATATGACGAATTCAAAAAAAATATAAAAAGGAATTCTCGCGGGAGAATATTTACTCTTTCAATATCTATTTCAGCTGTAGAGTTAGCTTCTCAATCTTTTTCTGTCCGTGAGGATTCCACCAGAGCGCGTTATACTTTTAATAGGCCATGAACTAGATAAGAATCATTCTCAACGAGTCCATAATAAGTGATCCCATTTTATTCATCGGATCCGGGTAGAGACCAAAGATGTTGAACCAATAGTTCATTACCGAATGAATCTTTCCGTTCTAAACTCTATACGAGAGTTATTAGTATTTATCTAATCTGTTCCTATCTAACGAAAGACTATTGGATCAAATGATAAAGAGATTTTTTTTGAAAGAGAAAATTCATTAATTGAAGGCCAAACGGCATCTACAATAGGTATTAAGGAAAAACAAGATACAATTAAACAAGGCTAAATCAAATTTGTCTTCGAATGAACTACAATGAACCAGATCGAGCAATACAGCGCAACCCCCTTGTATTTGCTGAATCAAGCAGCTATTGATGAGGAAGTCTATCATTATGATGTAGTTTGAGAAGAACATTCTTGACCGAGTCATGTTGATCGCATCCGAGATTCTAATACCTTCATGTCGAGTCTCGAACTTCAACCAATGAGAACAATTTCTCATACCTAAAAATAAAAAAACCATAATCACAACTCCCATAGGGGAGAAGGAGATTTCCAAAACATAAACTAAAAACCCCGTAACAAGGTTTGAAAAGATCTCATAAAGAGAGAATAATTTATTAAACAAAACAAGAAAATAAATTAAAAACTGAAAATAAAAGGGGAAAAGGGGCTTACCATGGATGAAATCATCCATGGCAGCCCCTAACTGATGAAAAATGGGTAGGGGAGGCTAGGGTTTGAGAGAGAAAGAGAGAGAGGAGGCTAGGGTTTCACTAGTAATAAGAATCCAAGTCAATTAATTGGCTAGATCAAATGATAAAGACATTGTTGAGAAAAAGATGGCTTTTATCAAAATCTAGTCAAACATTTTAGAATTAATACAACTAGGGAATGTCAATACATTTTTATATCTTTACTTTTGGTAGCTAATTTTTAATTTTCTTGTTTTACTATTTACTTAGCCAGTAATTGCGTAACTAATGTCATTTATTATAAGTTCAATTACATAATTAATAGCAAATATACCAAAAAGGTATGTTACAACTTAAACGTATTTTTTTTAGCAACTATAAACACCGACAGACAAAATATTATCTTGAATAGGTATAATTTCTTTAGCCCTAGATCTAGACCTAGCAAAATTAACCCGATCAGAATGACCCGACTTGAGGCTAAAATTAGATGCAGAAAATGAAACCTAAAGTTGACCCAAAATCCAACCTGAATCAGGCAGACTCGAACTTGATGTGACCTAAATTAACCCGAACTATACTATCAACTATGAATCTCTACATATATGAAGTATGAACTAAAAATTAACTTTTTGTTATTGATAATACTCTATTACTTTACTTTAACTTCAATTATTTCATTTTTGTGATTATTTTATTTTTTTTAATTATATATTTAATTCAATTATTGACTTGACCTGAAATTGATCGAACCCAAGATGACCGGTCTAGATTGAAGCTCGACCGATTGCATAGGCCCGAAATGAACCCGGCTCGAATAATAACAGTTGATCTAACTCGAACCCGATACGAAAAAAGATTAGAAGCGGACCCCGCCTAAATAAAAGTTATATATGTACCCGACCCAAACAACTCGTTTACCACCTATAACCCTACTCGATCACCATAATGGAATTAATTAATCACTTATCAAATTATTATATATTCGACAATAGTTTTTCTATGTATCCTTTGAATCATTCTCATTATAAGAATATCTTCATTGGCTCTCTATCTAGACCTTGTTGGATGAGGCCCTTGTAAAATTTTCGAAGGACAATTGTTAACTATGAAAACATATTAGTCCCTTAGCTTTCTTTTATTATACGTTCATGTATTCCTTATCGGGAAATTTCATTATGTTGTTCCATTTTTTAATATTTTCATACATAGGGCAATTTTATGACTTAAATTCCCCATTGATTTTAAGCTACAATAAATGTTTTCACACTATCAGTACAAAATAAAGAAATATAAAGTTAGAGAGAGAAAGACAAGAAAAAAGCTCCCAACTAACCCGAAAAAAAGACCCTAGCCCTAAGCAACAAATCCCTAATTCAATTTCGTACTAATTCGCCCCAAAATCACTCAGAAAATGATAACAACTACACGAAATCTCTGATATTAGTCTTAATTATAGCTTTCTGGTTGCCTAAATTTGGAGTTAAGAGGCTCCCTCTCTTCTGTCAGTTGTGTAGTAGGACCGTAACCATTAATAAGGCTACGAGCTGCTCAAAAGAGCTCTGTCAGGGCTATACGGCTATAGTTAGTGTTAACTCCTCTTTTTTCATCATTAGTCCAGCTAATTCGCCTTCAATTTGGATTAGGTGGCTTCAATTCCTGGGTTTCAAGTACAAATTTCGAGCTAGGGTTAGGGTTCGGTTTTTAGGTGATGGGAAAGTTCATTTATTCCCCCTTTTGAGTGATAGTGTCATTAAAAAGTTTTGGTGCTATGTCATCATTACTGGGTTGAACATGGTATCTCTTGTTCGATTTGTGAACTGTTGGATTGCTGATTTTGGTTGCTTGTTCATAAGTAAGAAATTCGCATTTAATGCAAAAGGAAAGCTCTCTGCTAGTTGCTGGTTTTGGCGTTATTTTAGGATTTGGCTGGTTCTCTTGCCCTATAAATACTTCTATGTTCAGGTAAAAATTACTACAAACTCTCTCTTAGCCTCTTTAAATTATGTCTCAAACAATCTAGTGTCTGTTAAATCACTCCTTAAATTATTTATTTTGTTGGTTTGGTTATCTGCTATGGCTAACCCTAAGTCTTTCAAAGATGCAATTTTGAAAGAAAGTGATGTGGAAGATATTAGTAATGCTAATGTTTCATCTGTTGGTAATATCTCTACCCATACTGAGTCTTTTAATGCTGATTTAAGTGCTTTGTCTAAAGACCCTCCTGGTCCTCCTTCTTTTCCCGAGGCCATTGTTCTTGATGAGCTGCCTCAGGTTCAGAAAGATATTGTGGATTTATCTAAGTCCTGTTTAGTTGGTAAAATGCTTGGTGACTCTGTTGATATGAGAACTATAATTTCTACAACCAGGGCAGACTGGAAATTCTGTAAGGGTGATGTTGAGTACTTGGATATGTGAAATGGTTAGGTTCTAATTCGTTGTGCAATCCTGGTGACTTATTTCTTGTTTGATAGACCCCGGCATGCTCAAGGCGAACTATTTGTCATCTATCCATGGAGGTCTCATTTTGATCCCTTTGTGGAAGAGATTAGGTGGGTAGACCTATGGGTAAGGATTCCTAGAGTCCCTGCTGAATTGCTAAATTTTGAATCTCTTGCTAATCTTCTTGCTGCTAATAATGTGGGGTCTATTATAAGGCTTGACCCTAGATCATTATTGAGGCATAAAACAAGGTTTGCACGTGCATGTGTGAGAGTTGATATTACTGCTCCTTTGGTTCAATATGCTGAAATTAAAAGAACTGGTGGGATGGATTGTGACTATATTATATGGCATGAGGATATCTCTACAGGCTGCTCTTTTTGTGGTTGTGATGACCACATTATTGATAATTGTGTGATTTTGTTCCCCCCAAGAAAGAAAGGAAAGTTATGTTATTGAAAAATCCAAAAAAAAAAATGGTTGGGTGAGTTTCTAGGTAATGCTAATAGGCATGAAATGCCTTCCACCACGTTGAGCAAGTAAATGTGGTGGAGGCTAGGCCTAGGCATGTATCTAGACCTCGTTTTGTTCCTCCTTCTTCGCTGGTGCTTGGTGTTCATAAAAAATTCCCATCTAAAGTGTTTGCTGGTCGAGTTAAAGTTCCTGATGCTAAGGGTGTGATTATAAATGAACCTTCTGCTGAGGGTTTTGCCAAGAAAGCTATGATCTCTTTGCCAAAAGGTGATGTGAAAGGTAAAAAAGCTCTTATTTCTGAGGCCATTGTTGATATAAACTCCTCTGATGATGAATCTGTAAGTGATGATGTACTGCCCCGTCTATTGCTGTTGGTGAGTTTTCTTCTGCTCCTATGGTTGTGCATACTCCAATGCCCCATAGTGAGGCAGGGTATCAACCTCTCCCCCCCTCCTCAGGTCCAGTATTCTATCTTAGCTCCAGTTCCTCTGAGAGTGAAATATCCTGAAGATTTATTTGTTAATGAGTATTTGCCTGCTGCCCCATTGGAGGCTGATGAAGGGGATGAATTTGCTGATCTCCTAGCTCAGTCTGATGTTGATGATGATACTTTTATAGTGGGCGACCAATATGAGGATGATATGGTTGATGATTATCTATCTCAACCTGAAAATTCTTTTCATTCCATCAATTATGATAACTCTATAGTCAAACAAATTGAGGGTATGGGGGTTGTAGAGGCTAGCCCTTCTGAAAATTTCTCATCTTCTAGTTCAGCAAAAAGAAGAAAGGGCTGGTTGAAGTAGATTCAGCATGCTCGACTTTGAAGACGAGTAGGCCTTAGTCCTAGCTTCTTTCCCACCTGCTAATTAAGTATGATCATAAGTAGTTGGAATGTGCGACGTGCGAGGAGACCTTTAGCCATGGAGGAAGGGAAAGTTTTTTTGTAAATCTAATAAAGTGATGTATAATGATGTTATGAGAAACTAAAGTGCCAAACCCTCCTTCTCAAGGATGTGTGAGGCATTGCGGTTTTAATCATGTTGATTTCCTTCCATCTTTTGGATTAGCAGTGGTATGTGGATTTTGTGGAAGGATGATTTATGTAATACTTTTAATCTCTCAGTTGCTTGTAAGTCTTCCCGGTTTTGGGCTTGCACTATTGAACTTTTAGCTTGTAATTTCAGTTTCATAATTATATTTATCTATGCTCCTCCTAATTATCATCTTAAATATGAATTTTGGGATGAATTAATTGCCTTTATTAAAACAATATCCCTCCCCTATATTATTTTAGGGAATTTTAATGAGTTGAGTTCTCATTTAGACAAAAAAGGTGGGGCTGAATTTCGATTTTCAAGACTTGACTTAATGAATCATTTTTATGGTTCGGTTGATTGTGTTGAGCTCCCATTTGAAGGGAATCCATTTACTTGGAGGAGAACTAGATCAGGACCTCGTAATATATTAGAACGATTAGATAAGGGGGTAGCAAGTCTTAAGTGGCTTAGTAATTTCCCTAATGCTAAAATTTTCCATCATCCCTTTACGTCATCGGATTATTGTCCAATTTCTTTGAACATCAAATATATGAATTCATTAAAAGCCCCTCCTTTTAAGTGTCATAAATTATGGACAACTCAGAAAGATTTTGATACTCTAGTTAAAAAAACTTGGTGCCAACGTTTTCAAGGGTCAACTATGTATTGCTTAACTAGAAAGTGCAAACTTTTAAAGCAAAAAGCTAAAACTTGGGCTAATACTCGTTTCGGAAACATAAATAGACAGTGAGGAAAAGTAGAAGAAATTCTAGAAGATGTCCAAGCTAAATTATTAGTTCAAGATGGCTGCCCAAAATTAATTCATAAACAAAATATTATGTTAGCTAAGCAAACTAAACTTTTGGAATTTCAAGATTCTGCTTGGAAAGTTAAAGCTAAATCGAATAATTTAAAGCTAGGAGATGCTAACATAAAATACTATCATGCTTGTGCTTCTATTCGACGAAATCACAATCTTATTACCTCTATTAATGATGTTGCAGAAAATACAATTACCCATCCAAAACTCATAGAGGAGTGCATTTCAAGTGCATTCAAAAAAAGATTTGCTTCTAATCCAAACTGTCATTTTAACTTTGAAAATGATCTCTCGTTATTAGACTGTATTGTGACAGAAAATGATAATAGTGAATTATTTGCAGAAGTTATGAAGGAAGAAGTTAAGAATGCATTGTTCGATTTGGCTCCTGATAAGTCGCCTGGACCTGATGGCTATTCCCCTTTTTTCTTCCAAAAATATTGGTCCTAAGTAGGTAACTCGGTTTTTAGGGCAGCAAAAGCTTTTTCCCACTCCGGAAAAATCCTAAAAGAAATTAACCATACTTTTATTACATTAATTCCTAAGATGGAATCGCCTACTAATCCAAATCATTTTCGCCCAGTCAGTCTGTGCTCAACGATTTATAAATTTATGTCAAAAATTATGGCAAATAGATTAAAAGTAGTGTTAGGTAGAATTATTCATCCATTGCAAGGGGCCTTTGTTCCTGAAAGATTGATTCAGGATAATATTTTGATAGCTCACGAGGTTTTCCATTCTTTTAAGAATAAAAAAGGGAAGGAAGGTTAGTTAGAAATAAAGCTTGATATGGAAAAAGCTTATGATAGATTAGAATGAAATTTCATATATGCCACTTTTAAAAAATTAGGCTTCTGTGAAAAATGGTTATCCTGGCTTCAAGAATGCATTTCTACCGTTTCTTTTTCAGTTCTAGTGAATGGTATCCCAGGGGACATGTTTTTTCCCTCAAGAGGTATTCCACCAAGGGGACCCCTTGTCACCATACATCTTTATCTTATGTACTGATATTTTAGCTCGTCAGCTGTTCCAAGCTAGCGAAATGGGGGCCAAATATATTGGTGTTACTTTAGGCCACTCAAGAGTTACCATTCCTTTTTTTGACTTTTGCGGATGATTCTATGATTTTTGCTAAAGCAAGCTGTGAAAGCTGTAAGGTCATTAAGGAAATTTTGGATAGCTATTGTTCTATGTCAGGTCAATTAGTTAATTTCCATAAGTCAGCTTTTCAATGTTCCCCTAATACCCCTGTAGATGTTATTTATGTGTTTGTGGAAATTCTGGAAATGGAGGAATCCTCCTCTTTGGGAAACTATTTAGGTTGTCCGATTATTTCTGGTAAAGTAATTAATGCTACTTTTTGTGAAGTCCAAGAGAAAGTTACGTCTCAACTTACTAAATGGAGAGCTAATTCTCTTTCTCAGGCGGGTCGTACAGTTTTGATCTAGGCTAATCTGGCTACCAAAGCTAATGTTCAGATGCAAAGCTTTGCTCTTCCTCTGTCTATTTTATCCTCTCTCGATAAGAGTTATAGAAACTTCCTTTGGAATAAAGACCCTAACTCTAAATCTGCTAATTTGATAGGTTGGGATAAAATTTGTAAACCAAAAAGGTTTGGAGGGCTTGAGTTGAGAAAAGCTAAAATTAATAATATTGCTCTCCAATTAAAATTGCTTTGGAAATTATTAGGATGCCGGATAATTTATGGGTTAAACTTGTTAGGAAAAAATATTAAAAAGAGGATGATCTTTTCTCCTACAAAACTAAAGCTAATGTTTCTTGGCAATGGCGTGAGCTGATGTCCTTTCGTACTCCCTTTAAAAGAGGCTTAAGATGGGCAGATGGAAATGGTAATGAAATTGCCTTTTGGGGAGGTAATTGGGTGTACCAATTTCCTATTAGTGATGTTTGCCCTCCCGTCTAAGGGTCGGAAAACCTATTTGTCAGTCATTTTATATCTGAAGATAATAAGTGGAAAAAGGAAGTTTTAGCACAATTTGTTTCTCCAAATATTGTTGAGGATATTTTGAAAATCTTCATTCCTTTGAATAACGTGCATGATAGATTTTTTGGGGCCTTTCTTCTGATGGGGAATACTCAGTGAAGTCGTGGGTCTCTCTTCTTCAAGGGCATGGGTTTCTTCCTTCTAATCAGGTTAGATATAGTTGGATTTGGTCTCTCTCTATCCCTTTTAAGATTAATTTTTTTTCATGGAAAATTTGTCAGAATGGCCTTCCAAAGAAAAAAAAATTGGAAATGAGCCATGTTTTTCTTCCTATAAAATGTGTCTTCTGTAGTTATCACTCTGAGGATGACCTTCATCTGTTTGTGGAGTACCCTTTTCTTTGTGATGTGATTAAGGTGGTGAATGAGGAGGGTTGCTTTTCTAATTTACCTTGTTTAGAGGTGGGGTGAACTTTTTTGGATTTCTTATGTAAAGCTAATCTTCTTATGAATGCTTCTAATTTGAGTTTTTATGCTATTGTCTGGTGGTTCATTGGTATGCCCGTAATAGTATTACTTTCCGGCAAGAGAGCTTCACTCCAGTTAAACTGGGGACTATGATCAAAGTTTATATGAAAAAAATTTCTGTTTTTTAGCCTATGTCTTATATTAGGAAAAAAGACAGGAGTATTAGTGATCTGGTCAAGGTAAGTAGGAATAATCTAGCTTGGTCCCCCCCGTCGGAAAATTTTATTAAGCTGAACTTTGATGGTTCTAAGCTCCAGGATGGAAGGACAACTTTTGGCTTTGTGATTAGAGATTCTTCTGGTAAATTACTTCTTTGTGGAGCCAATTCGCTAGACCCTTCCTCCTCTATTCTTGTTGCAGAGGTATGGGGTCTCAGGGAAGGTATTAGAGGTGCTCTCTCCTTAGGTTTTAGTAATATTTTCATTGAAGGTGATAATCTTGCGGTTATTCAGGCTATCAAACAAATTTGGAAGATTCCTTGGACTATTAGTACTCTCATTACTGATGTTGGTGAGGATCTTAAGAGATTTGCTAATGTTAACATTAGTCATGTTCTTAGAGAAATGAATTTTGCTGTAGATTGGTTGGCTACTAGAGGTCAAGCTTTGTCAAATCTTTGGTACTGGTTTAAGTCCCCGGATATTGCGTTTTCCAAGATCATCCGAAAGGATGCTTTAGGGTGGCCTATCAATTGGGATCCCCCCTAGTTTTCTCTTTCCTGCTTTAAAAAAAACGTGTTCACACTATTTAATAGTTTTTTTTTTTTACTGTTTTACCACCTTAAGCTTTTTGGTCTTATTTGTTACAGAGAGGTTTGAGGCAAAATTAGAGATTTTAACTCATATTAGAGGATTTGACTAGTCAATGCTCTAATTTGAGTGTTTGGTAAAGAGAGGTTTCAATTAGCTTATTGAGCCCAAAAATCTCTTTTTGAAAAAGTTGGGGAGAGGAGCTTTTTGGCATTAGAAGTTTGGGAATGAGTAGGCCAATTACATTTATGGCCTAAAGTTGTTGAAAATTACATTAATAAATAATAAAAGGTACAACATTAGATTATGCATATGTCCTTATTAGTCATTTTACACAATTATGTAGCAATCAGCTATTAGCTATTTAACAAAAACCTTTATGCAAATAGCTAATATAATCAGCTAGTCAAATCAGCTAATACAATCAACTAACAGCTAACAACTATCCGCTAATTGCCAAATGGAGCCTTCTCTCATTGGTTGCCTGACATAGAGTAATTCAAAGGGTTAGAATCTTTATTTTTAATTAATTTTATTTTATTTGAAATAGTAGAAACTTATTCATTTTTGAGTAGCCGAGTTAGAGTGACCTCATGCTAGACCGACCCAATTCCATCTTTACCAGTACTGTAAATTTGATATAATCGGCAGCAGGCCAGCAGCAGTCTTAAGACTAGAGGTGCGGTGCGAGAAATAGAATTTCAAACTATGTTTATCATTTATTAATATTTCACTTTAAAATGATAACATCAAGTATCATTTGGTTTAGTGGTTAAGACTTCAGTATATATGCTCGTGATCACGAGGTCGAATCTTATACGAAGCGTAAGGGAAAGTGGCATCATTCCTTGTTTAGAAAAGCCTTTTAATATAGGAACAATTGATAGGAACAGTCCCAGCTTTGAGCTTTCCGCCATTTTCAGTCCCAACTAAAGATTATTTCTGAACGGTCCCAACTATATATCATTTTTGCCAAAATTGGTCCCAGGTGACTTATTACCTGTCTAACAGGTTAAATTTTTAATCCTTCTTCCTTTTTCTCTCTCGTATCTTCTTCCTCCCCTGCTACCCCTCCCCCTCCGACCTCCGAAATCCCATTCCCCCTCCCCTGCCACCCCCACCCCCTCCCAGCAACCCCGACACTCCCCGACACTGCGTGACTGCGTGTTAGTGTCGTAGAGGCAGTGTTTGCCACTTCCCCGACACTCACTGCTCTTCTTCGTTGCTGAACCAATTCCAATGTGGCCTGATTTTAGGCACATTAATTCCATGGAAACACAAAATTATTGCACGTACGAAATGTTCAAGCAAACCAAGTTATGTTGGCTTCTTTTATTAATATTTTCTTATATTTTAGAGGTTGAGGCGCAGTATAAGGTGGATGATTTTTCTTTTGGGGGAAGGATTAACTCTCCTTGATGAAAGGTATGTACCATTGTTTTGGTAATTATTATTCCACCGATTCACAAAGTAATATATGAAATATTTCTTGAGATTTTCTGAGAATACCATGGGTTAATGTCCAATTGAGTAATTGATTTGTTGTTTATTTATTTTTTCTTCCTTTCTTGCAAAGTCTTGTGTATTGTATGCTTGCACTGCACTTTTGAGCACTTTGTCAACAACCTGCTTCCTTCATACAATTATTATATCTCTTTGCCTTCATTTGGTATGTACTACGGTAGTGAGAATTCAATATTGTTGCTCACCGGGTCCAGAGGGATATAAACTTGTAACTGAAAAAACAGAGAGAGAAAAATAAAGAAAGAAAGAGGATGGGGCTTCGGGAGTGGGCTCGGTGGCAGGGAGGAGGAGGGAGTGGCAGGGAAGGGAAGAGGAGGAAGTAGCAGGGAGGAGAGAGAAAGACGAGGAAGAAGGACATGGTGGAGGGAGGAGTGAGAAAGAGGTGGAGAAGGAAGAAGAAACAGTGGCGATCGTTTTACCTGTTGTAGCAGGTCATTAACTCTTTCGGGCCAATTTTGGCAAAAAATGATATATAGTTAGGGCCATTTCGGAAATAATCTTTAGTTGGGACTCAAAATGACGAAACGCCCATAGTTGAAACTGTTCCTATGTCTTTAATATATTAGTAGGTATAGATAGATTCGAGCTCTAAACCAACTTCGAAGCTGAAATCTCTCTTTTTAAACTCGATCAACAAAATCGTGCAGAAGTAGAACGGTTATCGTCATTCGTCACACATTCACACTCCTCTTCTCTTCCTCAATCCTCCCGCCATTTCCAGCACAACAATGGAAGAATACTTGCAATACATGAAAACTCTTCGCACTCAAATGAACGGTTCTCTCTCTTTCTCTCTGTCAATTTCTCACTTTTCGACTCATTCTAGAACAACAAAAACCTAATTCATCGTTGCTGCGAACAGATGTGGAAGATCAAGCGACAAAAATTTCCTTTGAGGAGCAAATGCAAATTACTACCATTCACACTCTCGAGAAAGATCTCAAATCAGGTTCTCCACTTTTTCCTTTCTCTTTTATTCTATCTTCATCATCATTTTCGTCCTCAAATTTGATAGATAAGCTTAATTAAAAGTTATCACTCAGCAATTACATTTAATAACTTGCAATTGCATTGTTGTTGATGATGATCGACGATTTTTCAGCGAAGTCGGAAATGAAGCGAGTTGTGGAAGAGACTGATGAAATGGTTAAGGTTAAAGCTGAATTATGCTCCAAAATTTTGGAGAAACAGAAAAGAATTACTTCCTTAGAATCTGACTCGGTCAATCTCTCACAGGTTTCTGCACTTTTCTTACTTGGTTAACTAATTATGTTTAGCCCTTCATAAGCTATTTAGTATGTGCAATTTTGCAGTTATATGTGTGCATTTTAAGAGGCGGAGTAACTTTGGATCAAACACTTGTTTATCTGATTAGTAATACTTTTTTTTTGTGCTGATTAATTTGATTATTAGTTATTGTAGTACAATGGTTCATTTTTAATTGTAGAACATTGAGATGTAGAGAAAATAGACAGTATGTGAAAGTTAAATGCGTATATATAAGTTGAGATTTATGTTAATGTGTTGGAGATTTTGCATGATATACTCATCCTTGCTATCTTGCAACATTTCATCCACACTTGATGCTGCTCAGTAAAAAAAATTATAAAAATAAGTATTTATGGTCCTTTTTTGTTTTTATTGCAGACTTTGGAACTTATTCAACAAGAAAAAAACAACTTATCAGCGAAATTTCTTGAGAAAAGGTGATTTAGATTGTGCATGTAGATTAAGCACATTGATTACACAATATTCTAAATTATATATTTCGGTTGCTTCCAGGTCATATTATGCCAAGGTTGTTGAGGATATGATTTCCAAAATGCAAGAACAGAAGGTTAGATTTCGCTTTATTATTTCTCACTATGTTGGGAGGAATTATACCAAATCCTTGGGTGATGTTTTGGCAGGACTGGCTGGATCATAAAGTACATAATGAGGTGAGAATTGATTTCGTGTTTCAGTGGATTTAGATTGTAGTTGTGTCGTTCAGTGCTCATCCAGAAGACTTGATCCATTATCTTCGGCACATCTCTCAATTATCTTTCATTAGTTAATTTTCTTAATATTAAGGAGTGTACAACCAATGACAAAATTTTATTGAGATTTGTGCAGTCCAATATGCTATTTGGGCACTTATGTCTACATATAATCAAAGTTACTGTCATTTGTATTTTTTTTTTTTTTTTGTTTATGGTGTTCTGTCTGCTGCTTTCTCAAGGAGCCGTTTTTTTAGCATTGTTCTGCTGTTCTTCCATTTTCTCGCTTTAATATTATTGCCTCTTATAGTCTTATGTGAATATTTCACATCATTATCTCAATTCATAAGAGGATGAACAATTGAAACTGTTAATCCTTGTTATCTGCAGCCCTCTGAAAGGAGTTTCATGGAAACAGATTTGACTCAAGGTATAGACAGTATCTAGTTGAAGAGAGTTCTGTGATATGATATATCTTCTGCCACGAACCTGTAACAAGTCAATAACCTCCTCTCACCCCTTGAAGAAAAGGAAAAGAGGGAAATAGGGAATTTCTGGTCATTAAATGTCAGCCATGATGCATATAGCTTCTTATGTGACAGGGCATATCATTTTCCATTACATGACTACTTTTACAGTTTCATCTACAGTTTGCACATGTAACATGAATATCGTCACATAATTTTATTCTCTGTATATGCATTTACAAGAGAGTTATTACTTGCCAATGACGTGCACAAGGCTGACATTGGTTTAGAAAGAATATGTGAGTTTTGATTAAAGTAAGAGATGAAAATCACTTTGAAAATCAGTCTAATGGTGCCACAGGCTGGAAGGTTTTTTTTATAGTTGTAGATACCTCAGTTGCTTGGTTTGGTGTCAGAATGGAGTTGCAGGCTGCTTGTCACATAGCATAGCTTGAAAGATGCCTGAATTGGTTTTCCATCAATCAACATAATAGTTGAAAGAATTTGGAGGCAGGGCCAACAGCACTGCTATGGGATGACAGTATGCACATTTTGTTTCCTATTTCCTTCTGTCTCTTGGGTCATGAATATCTAAACATAACAGATTATACATCAACTGATATGATAGTTGGATCATGGATGCCAATACTTCTACCCATACATTTGAGGATGTTTTTAGAGGTGATTGTTGAAAGGACTCAGAAACATATAGTAGGCATATCCATTTAGGGCTTACACATGATGGCACATAGTGAGCCTTATCCTGATTTTGTTGATTGAATCTTGCAGAAGTATCCAGCAAGGGTCCAGTCCAATGCAGCTCGGTATGAACATTTTCCAGCAAACTTTTGTTCAGGAACTCATTTTGTAATTTTAGCATCATACTGGATAATAACCTTCATAGGAAGATGAGGACAAGAAGCTCCTACTGGGAAAACTGCAAACTGCACAATCTCAGCTTGATGAGATTATCAAAGCAAAAATCAGACTAATTTCAGAGAACACCGAGGTTGGCTCCCCAAAATCTTATTTTTGCAATTTCTCGAAATCATTTTTTGAAGTTCTAGAACCTTAAATTTGTCTTCAGATTTCCAGGCAACTCTTTACTTTCCACAATCTGCTATCGGACTCAGTTTGTCTCGTTTCTGCTTTATGTCCATTTTGATGTCTCAGTTGAAGCAATCTGTTGAGCAATTAAAGAATGATATAAATAATCTCAAGGTGATGCATCTACTCTCTTTCTATCCACCCTCTTTCCCCCAAAAGGTTTGGTTTTTAGTTTGTTCCTTATGTCCTTACCAATTACAGCCAGAGCTTAGTGCCACAGAATTGAGTACACTGGAAGAGGAACACAAGGCTCTCTTGTCAGAGAAGGATGGAGAATTGGAGTACATGCTGAGTTTGGATACCAACCTCGAGAAACTGAAGGTACATGTCAAATTGCCACTGCCTGCTCTACTGTTTCTGTTTGCTAAAACTGCAGTGTGCTTTTTGTTACTATTAATGTAGTTTCGCAAGATCTGGACTTATTCAGGACTATAGAACATGGTCTGTTTGTTCACTTGATCAGAAAGTATAAAAAGGGTACCCCAGTATCTGATAGCACGAATGCCTATCCTGTAAAGTCTACCCACTTGGCCACTTGTGACTTCTTTTGGTATGAAGGGTATGCATTTTTTCTACTAAATACTATTGAAACAGTAATATTTTGTATTCTTAGGGAATTTCGCACGTGATCAAGTGTGCATGCGGAGGAGACTACAAGGTGGATTTAGGCGGTTGTGATGTGGGAGAATAGTGTATTATTGATATCAACTCTGAATGAATTTTGTAAGTCAGATATTTCAGAAACATGGGAGATATGGATTCAGTTAACCTCATAGGTAAGCCTGTCAGTTAAACAATGCAGGGAAATTTCATGCCTTTACTTTTTAATGCCTGAAAGGTTGACTGACACTATGCAAAGTGTCAAAGACCGCATGATGTTTCTGCATGGAAGTATATATATGCGTTTTAAGGATTTTTTGCCAAAAACTACCTATTAATTGTAACTTTTTGAAAACAACTACATAATAAGTCTAATTTTTAAAACAACTACCTTTTATCTTTTTTTTTTTTTTGTTAGCACTACCAATACACGGTATTTTCTAACGTTTACGGTGTATGGGTAGTGCTAATAAAAAAAGAATGATAAAAGGTAGTTGTTTTCAAAAAGTTGTAATTAATAAGTAGTTTTTGACTTAAAAATCCATAAATTTATATCTTTTAAAATGGAGGGAATTGTCAAGTGGGGCCCACCAGACGGAATTACTAACGTTTACTGTGTATTGGTAATGCTAACAAAAAAAAATATGATAAAATGTAGTTGTTTTAAAAAATAAGACGTATTAGGTAGTTGCTTTTAAAAAGTTGCAATTAATAGGTAGTTTTTGACAAAAAATCCAACTTTTAACTAAAAACACGTTGATCTGGATGGTTATAACGTACCTGAATTTGCTGTGGTTTTTGACAGCAAAATTAAAAAAACTCAAATGGACCCGGTGCACACTAACTTAGTGTACACCGGGTTGGTAAGATATTAACTTCATATAGTGAATTCTACATAGATATAGTGAACTTATATACAATATAGTATATTTTATTAACGGAAAACATAATGTGAAATTATATGCAATATAATAGAGGAATTAATTAACATATTTTAACATACAGGAAGATTTAAGTTGCGTAGTATATATCATGACACATATTTTAACATATGGAATGATTTAGTTTCTCCATGATATAATGAGTGTCTGAATGATATAGTGAGTTTCTGCTTGATATTGTGTGTGTTTGAATGATATAGTGAGTTTCTGCATGATATAGTGTGTTTCTGAATGATATAGTGAGTTTATGTATGATGTGTGTCTGAATGATATAGTGAGTTTCTGTATGATATAGTGTGTGTGTGTTTGAATGATATAGTAAGTGTGTCTGAATAATATAGTGAGTTTTTGCATGATATAGTTTGGGTCTGAATGATATAGTGGATTTCTACATAATATAGTAGATTTTCGCATAATATAGTGGATTGTTCAGTAATGATATGTTGTTTTACCTGGTGCACACTAATGTTAACGTGAACCGGGTCCACACAAGTCAGATTTATATGGATTCCTCTATACACTTCAATGCTTCTTATACTAGTGCTATTATCCTGTTTTACTTGGTAAATAGCAATGGAGGGTGTTCCTCAACTCACTTGGGATATATTGCAATGAAAATAAATTAGGACTAAGAATAAGAGAAGCAATGAGTAAACCTGAACAGAGCTACCTAATTTGTGTAAACTTCTGCTTGAGTTAACAAATCCTATACTGTTACACATCAATGATAAGTCGTCAATCTTAATTAGATCAGCTCTAGTTTGCTCTAGAGGTGCTAATAAGCATAGCTGGTTAGTAAATTATTCAAGCTTTGCTCCAAAATTCTCAGGAGTCAAGTATAACCAAGTTCGATTCAAGAGACTTGTGAACAAGCTTGATATTTCAATATATTTAAACTAATTTACTTTACACATTTTAAAATTCGATTTTTTCACCAAGCACTCCTGAGTTTTTAGGAAATTAATGGGGTACCCTTGCACTTTTGAAAATACACTTGGTACCCCTCAGTTTCAACATAATACACCTAAATGCCCCTACTGTCAACCATCCGTTAGTCCTCCGTTAGAGCAAACTTTAATTCACGAGGTACCCTTAAATTGAAACTTTTTCACCGAGTACCCCTAAATGTTTTCAAATACCACCTGCATATTTAATGGTTAGAAATTGATTCAAAAACTAGCCCTTATGTCTTTTCACTTAGTTTCTTTATATATTGTTGATCCCCCTTCTAACATCCTTGCATGCACTATCTTCTTACCATATATCTAAATTATCCTAGTGAGTTCTCTCTCAAAAACATCTTCCTCAACCCAATAGTCTACATACATTAGGGTTCCAAATCGAATGTATAGATGTGGGAGGAAATTCGCAATTAGAAGTTTTGATTCAAGTTTAAACTAGAGGTGATCATGGGTCGGGTCGGGCCTAAAAAATGTGCCCATTGGCCGGGCCGGGCCGAAATTCGGGCTAAAATTTTGTGCCCAAAGGTCGCTATTTCAAGACAAAAAGAGCGGGCTTTTCGGGCCAAAATCGGGCCGGGCCAAAAATTAGACTAAAAAGTCATATTTGGCTTGCCCAAAGCCCGTCCCAAAGCAAAAAAAAATCAGGCCGGGCCGGGCCCGACTGCAGGCCAAAAAATTCTATCCAAACCTGCCCAAAAATCGGGCCAGGCTGGAGTTGATCAGCTCTAGTTTAAAACCACAACGATTGTATTTTAAGTGTGATGTTTGTGACACTTTTATGTGGTGCAAAGGTTGGGTGGAGCAAAGTGGAGGCACCAATAATGACGCACAAAGCATGGGAAGCTCATAGAATGATAATATGCAAGAAGAGATGAAGCAAATGAAGAAGAAGCTCAAAGAACAAAAAAAGTTAGTCAGGCTTACAATTAAGTTAGGGTTACTTATGTTTGTGTTGCTCCTCTTTGTAACTTGGAAGTAACTTATGTAATGCAATTGCCACAAGATTTGGAATAAAGAAAGTTGTTATTCATAATAATCATTGTAGCATACATATGTATCCACAGCCAAAAACTAATCTCTTGTTTTGTTTCTTTACAAAAACTGACTTCACTAAAACATTATAAAATGGTCAACTAATTCACTGTGTCTTTACAAAAACTGATTTCACTTAATCACCCAAAAAAATGAATATTCATTTAGAACCCAAAAAAATATGTTCAAAATATGCACTTGTTGCTAGCTTGCTTAGGTGGCCTTCCTTGCTCTCTTCTGTGCCTTGGAAGTACTAGCCCCACCGTCGCTGACTCTCTTTTGACCTTTATCCCCTCTCCACATGTTCTTGCATTGTGGCCCAGTTGCTTGCACTTGCTGCACTTAACAAAGCTGTGTCTCTTGGCCTTCTTTGCCTCATTCACTCCTCTTTTCCTCTGTTTTGGAGGTCTGCCAACACCTATCTTCCTGTTTGGAGGGTGAATTTGTGGGAGATTATAATCTGGCCACTGAGAATGATCAGCCATGGGATGGATGTGCTCAGCATAAGTGGCCTTGTAAGCTTCCCCCTTGTAATAATCAGACATATACTTAAGAGGGTCAATCCTCTGATTGTACATGACCCTCAAGGCATGCTTGCAAGGGAACCCACAACCTTGCCACTTGCCACACCCACAACTGAACCTGGCCAAATTGATTTGGGAAATTCACATTTCCATTTGTCACTTCAAACTCCCCTCCTCCACAAGGTGTAGCATGGCATAACCTTGAATCCCCACTCCTAGTTTCAAGGACCTTTGAAGCATAATCAGTTAGCTGCCCGGCTCCATGTCAATGGCTTTGTCAAACCTTGCACCAATCCTCTTCATCGACCACACTCTAATGGCTGTAAAACTATACACAAATATTAGACCATTAATAATTCAGACATTGCAAAAAAAAAAAAAAAAACAAATGGCAGATGTATACCTTCAAGTAGATTGAGCACAGGTAACTCTCTGTGAGCTTTGGTGCAAGCATTGAAACTTTCCACAAAGTTTGTGGTATTGTGATCAAAACTGATTGTTGTGTCAAACATGTGCCTAAACCACTGCTCTGTTGTATTATCTAGGTATGCAACAACATCTTAATCAAAAGCCATGATCTTCTCCATAGCTTTCTTGAACATGTATGTGTTATATGCATTTGCTGCAATCCAGAACAGTTTGTGGAAGGCTGATCCACTCCAGCCTAAATTCTTGCAATTCATGTAAAGGTGTTGGCAGTAAACCCTCCTAGTTGCCTTGGGAAACACTCTATGCACAGCAGCATCAACCCCTCTCATCTTATCACTGATGAAGCACCAATCATTCTTGGTACACCGTTCCTTTTCAAAGTAAAGCCTTAAATTCCTAAAGAAGTACTCCTAAGATTCTGTGCTTTTAGTGTCAACTATCCCATTGGCAATAAAAAAAATTTCATTATTACCATGCCCACCAAGAGCTGACAACAAGATCCCCATATAGTATCCACTCAAATGTGCCCCATCAATGCCTATCAAAGGCCTACAACCCCTTGAAAACCCTCTGACATGTGCGGCAAATGAAAAGAAGCATGCCTTGAACTTTGGTGCAACTTGCCCTGTGCTCCCTGTCCAAGTGATCAGTGCATATGACCCTGGGTTTGTGGCTTTTATTACCTCAGCATATCTGGGAAGCAAGCTATAAGCCTCAGCAAAACCCCCATAAATCTGCTCCTTAGCCATGACTTTGACTTTGTAAAACGGTATCTTCTTCGCTATCACCCTAAACCTCTCTTGGGTCATCTTTTGCAAAGATTCCACTGGAAATTCTGGAGTAGTTTTGATCACATCTAGTAAATGCTTACACAACCAATTTGAAGAAATCATGTGGTTCTCCTCTAACCTCCCATAGGTTGTGTATTCCCCATTGATAGTCTTTATGACCCAACTGATCTTGTCAGTTAATCTGAAAGCATGTATCCTCCAATCACATGCTTCCATGATACAAGCAGCAGTAAATCTCTTGTTATCAGCCTTCAAAACACAAAGCCCAAACCCCTCTTGAATGCAAAAGTCTATGAGAACATCTAGAAACACTTCCCTAGTTGGAAAGATCAACCAAGGCTCTAGTGTAATACTACCATATGGCTGTTCAGTCCAAATCTTGCTATTCTTGTACACCTTGTCCATGGTTGAGCTTCCATCTAGGTAATCCTCAAAAGCAAGCTCAGATACATCATCGTGTAGAAGGTCATCATCCCCCTCTTCTACCACAAAATCACCTAAAACATCAACATCCTCAGATGATTCTTCATCCTCCCTAGCAACAAACTCTTCATCATCATTGCTTTCTTCAGCATCTCCATTATCATCACCAAAATCCAATCCAGGTAGTCCTTCCACTACCCTTCCTCCCTGTTCCTTAACCTTTTGGAACATAATTGCCCTGCTTTTTAGCTGTGGTTTTAGGCACTCTAAAACTTGTGGGCCTAACCTTTTTACCTTTTCCTTTCACGGATGGTGATGTTGGATGTGAGTAAGGTGGTGATGTAGGATGGGAAACAGGATGTGAGGGGGTGGGCTGTGGGGGGTGGTCTATTGTTGTTCTTGGGTGGGTTGTGATTGGGTGGGTTGTGGGGGGTGGGGGGTGGGTTGTTGTTGTTCTTGGGTGGGCTATGATTGGGTGGGCTGCGAGGGGTGGGCTGTGAGGGGGTGAGTTGTTGTTTAGGGCCAACCTTCTTCTTGGGCCTTGGTGTGAGTTTTTTCTTCTTGGGTGTTTGTGGCTTTGTTGCTGTGGTCTTTTTTCTAGGTGTTGTTGTTTTTGTGGGTTGTTGTTCTTTGGTGGACTCATTAGTAGGTTGTGTACTTGGGTTGGGCTGTTGTTCTTGGGTGGGCTGTGAGGCCTGTTGTTCAGAGGGTTGTGAGTGTTGTTCTTGTCTTTGAGGCTCAGGTTCTGGTTGAGAGGTGCCAGGGAACACTTCATCAACTTCTTGGGTTGAGTACACTCTCATGCACTCAACCTCATCTTTGTCAATTGACAAAACAGGTACCTCAATAGCAACACATAAGCCCTTAGCAAACAATTGCTCTTCTTCTAATCTCCTCTGCTCTTCGTCTTGTCTCCTCCTTTCATTCTCCTCTTCCTCTTGTCTTCTAATTTCCTCCTCCCTCTCCCTCTGTAATATCTCCTGCACTCTCCTAATGCTCTCAAACTTTCCCTCTCCTCCTGATCTTTCTTTGCAAGAACAGGCCTAAAAACTTGGCAAGGGTCTGCAGTCTCCTCTACCCATACCTCAATGGTATCCTTGCCCAAGCCCCACACCCACATTTTCATCAAATCAGAATCAGTGCGCCACTCTATTTTGTTCTTAGTCCTAGGGTTTTCAACTAACAACCTAAAAAGTTTAGGCAAATACACATTTTGCTTCATTGATTCCTCAATAAAATCCGCAAACAAACCCATTAAATGACACAAATCAGAGTCCTCCACCCTAACATCAAAATCATGGGTACAATAATGTACCAATAACCACACAGCAGCCATCCTAATAGCAAGATTACATCCACAACATCAAACACAAAGTAAAGAAAAAGCACAACAAATTTTAAAAAAACAAGTCAAACAACCACAATATAACCCTAACATCCCAGAACAACACAAAACATTATACATGCAACAATCAGATGATTACTAAGCTTTAAAGCACTTTAGGTTGAAGAAAAGGAAGTAAGATTTTATTCGAAGATTTTGAACCGTCGCTTTCAAATTTTGAAGTTCTCCGCATTCCAGAAACTTGTTTTTATTTTTATTCTTTTCTTCAAGTTTTTGCACTCCAAAACAATCTCATCAAAAATTCTCCTAATGCGCACCAAATGAATGCAGAATTTTGTTCAAAGGATCCAGTTTTAGGGTTCCATAGATGAACCAAAACAGAGGAGTGGAAGTTGAGGGGACGAATTTTGTTGGAAGTGGAGTGACGATGTCTGACAAGAGGTTAACATTATGGCGCCACATATTAATGGCATTCTTGTAAATATTGCCTAATGGAGCACTAACGTCCGTTAAGTGTAAGGGTATTTAATGTTAATAACAGTAACTGAGGGGTACCAGGTGTATTTTCAAAAGTGCGAGGTACCCCATGAATATCCTGAAAACTCAGGGGTACGTGGTGAAAAAACCGTTTAAAATTTAACTTGAAATTAAAATAAATAAATAAAGCTAATGTAAGACTACAATATAACTGAAAAAATTATAGAAAAAGATCCCTTCATCTTACAGAATGATCGATGTTTGTAATAACTAATTGAAAGATGGTCAAATATGGGATTTTGTGATGAATTCAAGGCATAGTTATGAACTTACCGTAAGATACCACAAATGAACGGTGTACTCCCTTTATCATTTTCAAACTCATATAAATTAATCAAGTTCAATCTGTACGTATTAGTTGAGCTAAAAAATGTGCTGAAGCTCAGGTAATTTACAAAATAGTTTGTTCAAGCTTGGCTTGTGTTCAACTTGTTTATTAATTGAGTCGAGCTCATAATCAAACCTTTTCTTGTAAATCTTTTGATTTAATATATTTGTTGAATACTTTAATTAATTACGAAGAAAGCTTATAATAAAACAGCATAATGTATGAGTAAATGTCAAAATAAGGAATATAAGAATATAAATTTATTTACTAAATAAATGACTTACCATCCATCTTTCTACACAAAAGATCTCTCAGTAGAGGTTGGTTCAAGAACCAAAATAAAGGAACTATTCATAAATATAAATAAACGACAATTATAGGGCTTTCAAATTTGTTCAAACTTGACCAATTTACTAAGTAAACGAACAAAAACAAGACTTTTGTTATGAGTCAAACTATGAATGCCACACATGTGAAATTCATGTATGTGCATTTATTGTTTGTAGAAGTTTTTACCACCTTAGTTTAGTTTACCAAAAAAAACTTTGCTAGTTAGAAAAACCCTAGCCTCCATTACTCCTTCTTCGTCAGTTAGGGGCTGCCATGGATGATTTCATCCATGGTGAGCCCCTTTTCCCCTTTTATTTTCAGTTTTTGATTCATTTTTCTTGTTTTGTTTAATAAATTAGTCTCTCTTTGTGAGATCTTTCAAACCCTATTATGGGGTTTTTAGTTTCTGTTTTGGAAATCTCATTCTGCCCCTATGGGAGTTGTGAGTATGGTTTTTTTTGTTTTTAGTTATGAGAATTTGTTCTCATTGGTTGAAGTTCGAGACTCAACATGAAGGTATTAGAATCTCGGATGCGGTCAACATGACTCGGTTAAGAATGTTCTTCCCAAACTACATCAGAATGATAGACTTCCTCATCAATAGCTGCTTGATTCAAAGAATACTGAAATGTGCTTGTTGTGTTCTTCGATCCTGGTTCATTATAGTTCTTTTGAAGACGAATTTGATTTAGCCTTGTTTAATTGTATCTTGTTTTTCTTTAATACCTATCATAGATGCCGTTTGGCCTTCAATTAATGAATTTTCTCTTTAAAAAAAAAAGTTTTTACCACCTCTATGTATAGGTTAATAGGTTAAATAGTACATAAATTGTATTATAAATACCTAAGTATTCAATAAACAATTGATACGCACAAGCGTGCTATCAAATAAAATTTTCCTCTGATAAAATCCTTATGCTTCTTTATTTTATAACAACTATTTTATTGTTATTTTTGTGGGTGAAAGGTAAACAATAACAAGCCTTGATTAAGCTCGAATAAGAGTATCATTTACATTTTACACTCCTAAGATTAACGGACAGTGACAATCTGATAAGTGACATCAACATCCCTTATCTCATATCTGTTCAAAGTATGAGATCTAGAAACGAGGAGAACACAAGCCTTGTAATTTGTAAATTGACACTAATTTTACTAAACTCTTCCACACCCAATCCCACCTCACCTCACCTTCCCATCCACAATGACAACAACAACCGCCGCACCACTAATCTCCGCGGCATTCCCAATCTCATCTGCCGCATCACAACCACGCCTCCTCTCTCTCCGTCGCACCGCCACCATTCCAACAACCCTAACATCTCCAACAACACTCACAAAAACCACAAAACCAATATCGATACGGTGCGACGTCGCCGTACAATCAGACACCTCAATTTCAGCTTCAGAAGACGAAGAATTGAAGAGCAATTTAGATAAAGTTGGGTCTAGGGTTAGGGTAAAAGCGCCAATGAAGGTGTTCCACGTGCCGAAGTTACCAGAAGTTGAATTAACGCCGGAAATGGAAGGGGTTATTAAACAGTATGTTGGATTTTGGCAAGGGAAGCGTCTTTCTGCTAATTATCCCTTCAAAGTTCAGTTTTCGATCGATATCGAAGATCGTGGTAAGGTTAAATTCTTTGCTCATCTTAGAGAAGACGAGTTCGAAATCATTGATTGAGCTCGAATTCGGTTTTGTGGCTGACTTATTGTATTGTGATTAGATATGATATACTTTCCATATTGTATGTTATTTTTATGATTATGTGGGGTTTTCTGCAATCTTGGTTGATAATTGTTGTATTTGTATATACATGTACGCTATGTTACTTGGTTATTATACTTAACAAGCTAATAAATTGATCGATCGAGTTGGCGAAATTTTGTGAAATTGATTGTTTTTTTTAGTGTAGAGGTAGTTATTTTCATTAGCAAGATAGGGAAATCTTTATTGGGGACTTTAGTTGAGCTAGCTTGTTTTGGTTTGGATGTAGTTAGAGCATATAGGGTGGGTGTAAACCAGCCGAGCAAACAAACAACTTGTGAAAACACTCTGTTACAGCGCGATTAAGCAAATGAACGAACACTAAGAACATTTAGAAACTAGTTTTAATAAATGGGCTAAGTTTGATCTTGCATCAGTAGGAAATCTTCTTTGTCATATTTGTCATATTCTAAGACCATTGTGAATTAAGTAATATTTGGAATGTTTTCATGTTCTCTTCAACTTATTTTTAATTCAGTGCACTATTCAGTTCAGCTTGCAACTTACCGGTTCAATAACTTATTTCTCAAATATTAATATATAACCATATTTCATTCTTGCTATTTTTATTAAAATTGATTTTAGTTAGTCATCTTTGGTTGAAGTCTATCCCTTTCCTGAGATGTCTATTGTTGAAACCTGCTTGTCAATGTGGTGGTTGATGGATCCTACTTGTTACTAAGAGGTGAAATAGATTGGTAGAAGCAAAAGTTATCACATATTTCCAGCCTCTTAAGAGTGGGAATTGATTGCATTTATTGGGGCGGTGCTAAAAGTTGCGGGTTAGATAGAGTTAATGTTCAGGTCTTGTGGTTCAGGGATTCATGACTGATAATTCTTTGTATGATTCTAGTATGAGTATCTGCAGAAGTCAGGGTATGTGACGTCCATTCAGCAGCTTAAAGCTTTATGTTCACGACAATATAGGATGGGAATTATGGGTTTCTGTGATATCTTCAGTAGTTACCTTTCAAAACGTTGATTGCCCTCGTTTTGTTGTTACATTTTCTGTTCAACTTGCACCACTTAGTTTATGAACAAGCTGTTATTGTCTCCAACCACACTCACCAAGTGCATGCTTTACTGGTCACTGGCTTATATTTGACACGACAACATCAGGTTCCAAAGGTTATAATGTTTCTGGATGTGTCGCTATTTTCAACAGAGCCGAGGAAGTCATTAGTGGTTGCTTTTTTCAGCCTTGGCCTACCAGGGGTATAACACATAACATCTCATATATTGTCTTGAACCTGAGCTGTTCTATCTTCCTGTAGCTTAGGGATCCCAGCAATGAAGTCTAGATTCAATATCAATGTTCTCCCTAGCTTCTAACTAACTACACTCTCTGTTATTGTCATGACATATAATCATGGACTAGAACTATACAGAAAGAAAGAGGCCAGGTTGAAATTAAGTTCCCCCTAAGGAATTAGACAGTGAACACTCTTCTGGTAGTTTTTCTTTTTGATTGTATATCCTACTGCCTATGTCTTTAAAAGTGCAGGTGTTTTTTTAATAGGCACATTCTCATGTTTGGTAAATATCTTAAAAAATGGATGCTATCTATAGTTCACAAAGGAAACATGTAGTCTTCTGAGTATGCAGGTTAGCATTTTTGTTTGCATGATTTTTAAACTATGTCACAAGGATCCAACCTCACCATATCCATATCCATGTTGGATATTGTTTCAGATAAACAGATTTCTCAATGCTTTGTTTTGTAAGAGGCCAGAAAATGAAGGATTGACTATTTGTTAGTGTGGGATGTCTCCAGTCCCATATGAATTGGTATCATAATGAAGCTCCACCACTAAGCGTTTTTTTTTTGTTCTTGCTTCTCATTACCACCTAGTACCACCTTGAATTTGGGAATGGGTGGTAATGTAAATGAATGAAGAAAAACAATTTTTGGTGTTTGGGCTCTGTTACCATGGCCATTCAAATGGGGCATCTCATGATGTAAATTTTACTCATAAATTCATTACCATTTCTTCATTCTTTTACTTCATACCTAATGTGCCCGAGCCATAATGAACACCGGTACCTGGGTGTCATCCTTTGAAATAAAAGGAATACTTAGAAATGCCCGTTTTATGCGTGTCAGTTTTTTCTGAAAGTGCAGGTAATAGATAGCACATATATCTTATTATGTTGGTTCGGGTCATATGTGGAGCACTATTGAATAGGAATTATCTTTTCAGATGAGGATATTGGGGAGGATGATGAAAGGAATGGTGAGAATGATGATGGTGAGGGGAAGGATGATGTGGACTGTGTCCAGTTGCCCTCAGGAAGTAATCAGCAGATATGGGTGGGGGTTTGCGTGGAGAGTCTTCTAATAAGGATACTCAGGTTAGGGATTCAGTTGCTGATCACAGAGTCTAACTCTTGGGCAAGGATATGTTGATTTTAATGGGAATTAGTCTTTGACACTCTTAGAGTCTATATTACTCAGGTCTGTACTAGGAGAAATTGGAATAGAGGGTTCGATGACTTGAAATTCAACGTTAACAGTGAGGGTGGTTGTGATATTGTCTAAGGAAGAAATTTGCGATTATATCCCGATCCATAGACCCTTATAGGCTGTCTTTTTTTTTTTTGAGGACTTCTTATCTGTACTGGTTTTGTTTGTTTCTTTTAATTTGATAAAATTACTTCTCTTTTAATATAAAATTATTCTTTTTTTGCAAAAAAAAATTATGTTGGCTCAGAGATGAAATAGTGCATGTAGTCTCGAATCTGGATAGACTGATACCTACTAACTCTAATAGCGATACAATGAAATTGCTACTAATCTCGCCGTTGGGGTCAATGTATACTGCCTGCATCTTGGGTAGAGTAGTGCCTTTGTCGCCTTTGAAGCACGGAAACTCCTGGCAACGGCCGTAAGCCTAATACCATGTACCAGAAATATCGAGAAGACACAGAAACAAAGGCATTTGCTGACTTATGGTGTTGATGCATGTTGAGTTGATAATTTTTCTGATTTCCTTTGGTAAATTCCTGCAGGACTAGGTTGCAAGTGTGACAGGGTGAGGGAAACGTGATTTAGCTATTATATTTTAACTTCATTTGTTTTTACCTTTTTGATTTTATTGTTTCCTTTACTTTGACATTTTCTTGCAGTACCCATACTCTTGATTATAGGAAATTTGCTTCTCCCTGTCCTGGTGGCCGTTTCAGTTCCCAAGTGAACACCCCCCTTAATGTGTAGAATTAGACTATTAGAGTGAAGCAGGGTATTATTGCAAAAAGTTTAGCTTTTGCTCTGTAGTCGTGTGGTGTGGTGTTTTTCTCTGAAGATGAGTTGCTGTGTTAATTGAGTTATCCTACCTCTCTATAGTATGGACCTTCTGTCTTAGAAAACTGCAGTGTACTTCCCCATTTGTCGCCCAAATAGTATATCTTAAGAGCAGAAAGGAAGAAGTTACGAGCAAGAGTGGCCGTAACTCCTGTCGGTCTCTCACCAATAAATTGGAATTTATTGAAAGGCATTATCAAGAAGGGGGGACAGAAAATAGAATTAGTTCTTACTAGTTCACCAAAACCAAAAGCGTTGACGAGATTAAACTTGTGGAATTCGAGGATAGAGCCTTTATCTTTGTTAGTCTTGATTCAAAAAAGAGACCCTTTCACATTTTATTTTATTTTGTTTTTTTGGCAACAAGCACACGAAACATCCTAGATCAGCCACCCCTTTTTGGCCGAATTAGCCAGACTGTGGGACTGTTGAACAACACTTCTACCGACTTTACGGACCTGACAATAGGCAAAGTTGTGATACAAGTTATTTATGTCAATGAGTAACGACCAAATTTTTACTAGACTACTCTGGTTATTGATGGCGCTGGTGGGTTGTGCTGAGTCTGACAAAACTACAACTCTGTTTATGTGTGTACTTTTCGCCTCTAGGAGTCCTCTAAGAAGAGCATACCCTTCCGCTTGAAGTGGTGATCATGCCATTACGCAATCATTTCCCTGGAATAGGATTCTGCCCCTGTAGCTCGCTGACCATCCGATACCTCGATTTCTTCTCTGTTGGGACTCGCTCCTGCAGAATTCCGTGATTTCTTGTCGCGGTATAGGTCCTCCAACAGGAGTTCCCTGGCTGACTCGACCTCTCCTAAACACTATTCTATTCCGATGCAGCCAAATAGCCCAAAGAGTTGCCAGAAATACCTTGCTTATGTGCTGATCCTTGCCTTCGATTTTCCAAGATAATTTGGTAACCGTTCTTGGAGTGGTATACTCCTATCATATTCAACAACTAGCATTTTTATGTTTCTTTTATGGTAACCGTTCTTGGAGTGGTATACTCCTAAAAGATTAGCGTTTCTTTTCTCAATTTGTTATTCATTAGTGTTATAAAATTTTTATCTCAAACAAACATTTGTAATTTTTTTTAGTTTTTTTTATGTTTTTTTTAAATCTATATTTCGTTGGTTTTTTAGTTATTTGTTCATCATTATTCAAATATAGTATTGAGAGAAAGAAATATAAAGCAGAGGAAAACTTGTGCTCAAATAAAGTGGAAGAATTTGTATATCAGGTTCAATCGTTGAATATTAATAAAGTGGAAGAATTTGATTTATATGATAGAGTTTACCGAATAATAATCAACATTTAGGTTTTAGAATATTATCAGTATAATTATTAATATGAAATTCAAGTTATTATTTTTTTTTTCTTCTGATTGTTTCAATTAAGTTATATTATAAATTTAATTTTTGATCATAGTTTTTAACACATGCAAGAAGAGGAAATCATTCTCCTTAATTTAATATTTAATTGAAATTTCAAATTCATTTCCATTGTTAACTTGTTCAATATATATGGCAAGTAGGAAGAAGAAAAGATTATTTAATATATATGGAAATTTAAATTCATTAAGGATAATATCTATATCGTGGATGGGCATTTAAGTAAATTCCAAGGGGGACACTATTACTCCTCCCTTGGCTTATATAATAGAGATAAGGCCAAGTGGGTAACTCCGCCAAACCTTTATTTTATCAATTCACAATCCCTGAATAGGTGCGCCTCTGTTTCCTTTCCTTGGCTGCAGAGATGACATTCTTCCTTAACCATAATTTTCTTATTCTTAAGTTTGCATTTGTAGCAAGTGCGCTATGCATTATTCTCCAAATAAATTGTCTTCCACTTAGGTACCACGTTCATGGCTTATAGTTTTCTCCAAAATCTTGTCGTACCAATTGTGGCTTTGAGGTAACCCCTTTTCTCCATAAGTAGGGTGTACGCTTCCTTAACGCTTATTCATAAAAGTCTTCACATTTTCTTTTCCCCGTGTGGTTAATGTTGTGCGGCGTCGTCTGTCTTGAGCTCCAACGCAAGTGCAGTTCATTTTAGTAGTTATCTTTAGAGATCCCTTGAATCTACGGGAGAATCAATTGAGTTGTTCATCTCTTCACAGGTTCAATCATCTAGGTAATAGAAGCATATGTTTATTGATAGGAGGTTCGCCGTTATCTTACCTTTCTTTTATGTAAATTTTTTGTTGAAAGGAGATTTTGTGTGTTACAGAATTTGCTCCGATAGACTGAGGTTGTTTGGATGATAAAAATGTAAGAAGTGCAACTTTTCATAAAATGGAAGAAGTTGCCTACCTAGGACCTAGGTAAGGAAAACTTCTGTTCTATGATCAACTAAACAAGTTTTGTCACTTCCTAGGAAATGAAATTTTAAGGGATAAATAACTTTCTAGGAAATAATACTTTCTACATCCATCTAAATGAGCACCCTTCAAGATCAGATTAGAAGGCACCAACTTGGTGAAGTGATAGTCTAACGGAACAATAAATGGATCATGAGCAAGATCACTTCTTAACGTACATGATACAATAAACTTAAAACCATCCTCCAAAATCACGTCGAGGAGAAAAGTCAAGAACACCGACCTGTCGAAGATACTCCATTTGAAGCTCAATGCCCAAAAGATACTTAAAGGGATCAAATATTGAAGCCCAATGCTCCACTTGGCCCATGTAGTTAGGCCATTATCCATTTTTTTTGACAAGTAGGCCTTTATCCAAAAATATACCTAGCACATGAGTTAATAATAATAAAGAATCTCTAGGAAAATAATGAAGACTATATTCAACAACAAGAAGTCATGAAAAAAATTATGGAGCGTCTATTGAAAAATCACTTACAATTCTTTTTTTTTTTTGTACTTGTGCGTATCTTGCTGATGAGTTTAATTTTCTAACCCAAAAATCATCAGCACGGGGGAAATTTTTATAAACAATCTCAAGATCTAACCCACTCTTGATACCATGTTAAGATGATTCAATAATAGTTTGGTTAACTCACAATGATAACGCATAACTTGATTACATAATGGGTCTATATATTAGACCATAACCTTTTTTTTTTTTTTTTTTTGAGGGGTATTAAACCATAACCTAAATATAATAGGTATAGGTCACTACAATATTAGTTACCTAAACTAGAATATCTCAAAACATTCCCTTAAAAAAAAAAATATCTCAAAACATACTAGAACCTTAAACATATAACTCTGATAACAAAGAAAATGTTTTAATAAACTATTCTCGGGAGTCGGGATTATACAGTGGTACCCAAATATAATCATAAGGTTTGAAAAAATATTACCAAAATATGGAAAAAAAAAACCCGAAACTAGTACTATCTCCGTCCCAGAATACTCTTGACACTTATCAAGACACGTAGTTTTAGATGATAAGTTGTTGTTTGGTTATCAATTGTAATTTTATTGAAAAGTAGATGTGATAGGAGTTAGTAGCTAGTAAAAGTAGTATCACTTTATTTTAAGGAGAGAGAATGTTGGTCATGGTTAGAGTTGGTAGGTAGTAGGAGTGGTATTATTTTATTTGGAGGAGAGAGAGTGGACCAATGGTTAAAAGATAGAAGGATTAAAATAATAGTTGGTCATCTCCAAAAGTAGAAGTGTAAAGAGTATTATGGGACGGATTGAAAAAGGAAAGTGTAAAGAGTATTCTAGGACGGATTGGAGTAGTAAGTATTCCTAAATAATTAGTGATAGGGATATTACATCACACGACAATTAATTTGTTTATATTTATGTTGTAATGATAATTGATAAGTATGTATATGATAATTCATCATTATATAATTTTTTTTTTAGAATTATCTTTTCGATATGGCAAGACCAATAAATGGTTTTCAAAGTTATTTGTATTTTTGAAATTAATTCATTAATTGTTCGTTCTATGTGAATTGCTTTTCTTCTTTTAAAATTTTTCTATTTTCAACTTCACAATGTTCAGTTACTTTATTTTACCATTTTTATGTTACTAATGGAGACCATTTTATTTAAGGTAAATTGTATTGATAATTACTTCTCAATTTTAACGAGTTTCTCTATTGGTTCGTTTCAAAATTCGTAAGTTTTTTTAGTCTTTAGCTTGGAATGAGCTATTCTTTGGATTCCAAAATAATCTTTTATTTCATTTTTAAGAAATAAACATATTCCAGGATACTGAAGGATAAATATTAACTTATACAAATTCAAAATTTTCGTTTGGGATAATTTATAAGTTACATAGGCTTTAATAAAAAAGAAATTAGAAATAATTTTCGAATTCTTAGCAAGATTACTGGTACTAAGAAAATGAAAAAAAAAAAACGTCTTTTATAGTCTAAAGAAATTGAATTCTATTTACTTTTGTTTATTAATCTTTTCAAGATTTTTTTCAGAATTGTAAATGGATTTATCAATCCAAATTTTTGTTGGTTCAAGATAAAGTTGTGTATTAATTCTATAAATATTAATCATATATAGAAATATATCTACATATATCATTTCTCCAAAAAAAATTCAAAACATAATTTGATTTATGGTTTAATCGAGCATATCTTCTTTTTAGTTCTTGACCAATACTTTTTGGTGATTTGAATTTGGTAGTACTATAACATGTTTGGTTAGGACTAATATTTGTTTTGATATTATATTTTGATTTTTTTTTTCTATTTGATTTTGTATTATCCTGTTCTGATCTATCAACTAGATCGTTCACTTTTTATTTTGTCATTGAAAATCTTGTCCAATTCAGGAATCGGGTTTGAATGGATGATTCAAGAATCAAATGCCTATTGATTATCGAATCTTTTTCTTTCTTTTTTATTTTACTAGATTTTTCAATCAATCCAAATCCTAAAATTGGATTCACGGTTGACGTGTTTTTTTTAAACCTAGAAGAATTCAATAAGCTAATTTTTTCTGTCATTTTCTAAGTTCACCAAAAATTGAATTTTTTCTTTGACCCTTTTTCGAACTTGAGAGCGCCGTTGTCGAAACTTTTGAAATTTTTCGATAAATTCTTTAAAATTAGGTTTAAAAAGAAGGATTTCTCGGGATATACCAAAAGGAATGTTAGTTTCCATTCTCAAAATTGTTAAGAAAATTATATGTTTGAAGTTGTATCTTTTTGTTTTATATCTAGATTAGAAGGTTGCATCATAGATATGTGCAAAAGATTGTCGCCCGATTGGAAATAATATCTTTATCTCGAATACCATCCGCTAACTAGCTACTACATCCGTCCCAAAATAGTCTCGAACACTTTCCTTTTATGTTTGTCCTAAATTAGTTTGAACACTTCTTCTTTTTTGGCATGGTCCCACCATTAATATGTTATTTCTTTTACACATCTTTGGCCCACACTATACCTTTTATCAATAAAAAGTTACCCAACTTTCTATCTTCTTTAATAAAAAATAACCCCACCAATTCCTATCACATCTACTTTTAAAATAAAATAACATTTGATAACCACACTACAACTTATCACCTTAAACTACGTGTCCCAACAAGTGTTCGGGATCTTTCTAGGACGGAAGGAGTATTAGAAAATTCGATTTCGATATTTGAACAACGTTACAGGTATATTTACAATGCATTTTCGATATGTTGGAATTGTTTCAGTTGAAGAACCCGTTAGCTTTGTATCAACTAAAAATTTGAAAGTTCTTGATTTTCTGAACCAATCTGGCCTTATTCGAAAAGTAAAATAATTTTTTTCCTGATTTTTGGTTGATTCCCCACTAAATTGACTCATTAAAGGTACAAAAAGTCGAGTTTTTTGTGATATTGATTTTTTCACTAAATGTTTATTTTTGGGATATTATCTCGGATAACCCCGACATATAGGCTTTTTTCCAATATAACCCCGACTTTGGCAGCCCTATCTCCGATAACCCCGAACTTGATTTTTGTCATTAAACCCGACGGAATTGTTAACGACATTAACTATTTTCAAACAAACAAAACCTCATTTCTTTTTCTCTCTTGTTCTTCATATCTTCTCAAGCATTCATCAATGGTTACCATGAAAACTTTGAACAATTGATGGAAGAACTGATCATTTGCGCCTCTTTTCCTCTATAAATTCAATATCTTTGATTATATAAATTTCCAGGAAAGAAAATTTAAGTGCTTTTTTCTGGGGTTTGCTCAAAATGGAATTTGTCACTTACACTTCTCAACCAATTGCTTCATCTTCCTCAATTTTATGTAATTATTTCTTCAAGTTTAATGACAAAATACAAGTTTAGGGTTATCTCGGGAAAAAAAAATATGTCAGGGTTATTTGAGAAAAAAATCCTATATGTCAGGGTTATCTGAGATAATATCCCTTTATTTTTTAATGTTCAATTTATTGGGAATTATAATCATTATGTAGAATATTATGCACTCCGTTATAAAAAGTCCATTAATATTTAGATTCTAACTATAGTTTAAGGTGAAACATTTTTTTTATTATACTACAATAGGATGCATTCAATAAAGGATCATGGGGTTTTTTGTAGTTTTTTTTTTTTTTTTGTAATTTTATCATTTCTTAATCTAGTTTTTTTTTTATCAAGTACAACTATACCAAAAAATTAGTGTAGATTAAAAAAGCATCAAAGTTATATAATGTAGAATAATTTTCCTATCACAAAATTTATTTTTTTGAGAAAAATATCACTGCACATATTTTTTAATAAATTTTATTTTTGACACTTGTTACAATCTTACTTCATCTTACCCTTTATATCTTTATACTCATATTCCTTTCAAAAATATTAATAAATGATTTTGTCCAACTTAGTTTTATGTAACTGATCTTTCACCTATTTGTTTAGTGCATAAAACATTCATGCTTGGTGAATAAATATTTAAAAAGTTGATAGGAAAATCACACATCTCCTATGGTTCATACATGCATCCGATACTAAAACATGATTGCTAAATGCAACTCATTTACTAAACACAACCCTCACAAATACTCAAAATACCCTTAATTTTTATAATCTTCCTTTCTCACTCTCTCTTTTCCCAAAAGCATGGACTATGGAGCCGAGACCACCCTTCTTTATTTGCACTTGTATAAAAACAACTTTGTGGATCAAATGAAACACACTTGAAAACAAGAAACCAAAGAGAAAGAACATGTTCTTACTTCTTACAGTGGAAAAGAACACGTGATTTTTGGAAGCAAAAAATACCAAGTTAATAACAATAAATCAGGTAATAGAAACTTTTTAAAAAATCAGATAATATAAAATCCCTTGATTTTCGGTGTTATCTAAATACCTGCCAGATTTAATCTTTCATGGAATTTGAAATTCTTTCTTCAAGTCAGTGAAAGAGAGTTTGATCTGAAGCTCAAGCTGAAGCTCACATATTATATTCGAATTCAGTTTGATCTGAAATCATTCACAATCAGTTGATAAATAAAATTTGCTGAATATTTGAAATGGAATTAAGGGAGCTTTGTTTAATAGAGGAACTCGGTTGAGATAGAGAAGAAGGAAAGAGAAAGAGGATAGAGAAAGCTTGATCATGCGTTTGTTCCTTATTAATTCACAAGTCTCGTACGCTCATGTTCTTCTATAATTAGTATGGTGTTCTTCGTTTATAACCTTCAAGTTCTTTTTATGCTTTTATTCATTTTTTTGAATTTTTATAGTTTTTTGTTTCTCAAGTCTTATATGTTCATCTTCTTTTATAGTCAATATATATATAATGTTCTTTGTTTGATATTTCTTTTATAGTTTTTTATTTTTCAAGTCTTATATTACATGATCTTTCATAGTCAGTATGGTGTTCTTTGTCATATAGCTTCATGTTCTTTTTATGTTTTTTTTTATTCATTTTTGTTATTTCTAAATAGTTTTTTGTTTCTCAAGTCTAATATGCACATGTTCTTTTATAACCAATATGATGTTGTTCATTTGATTCCTTCAAGTTCCTTTTGTGTTTTTACTCTTTTTTTATTTTTAGCATTTTTTTATATCTCGCAAAAAATGAAAAGGTAGGGTCTTACGTTGCCAGAATAATTATAAAAGGTCATGTTTCTCACAAAAAGTGGTATATAAAATATATGTTTTGACAAATAATCTTTTTTCTAAGGAAATAATATATTATTTTATGTATTAACTATATAATGTATTTAATCATTAGCATGGGTCATTACAAAAACACGTAAGAGAAGAAGATAAAATTAAAACACACAATGCAGAAAAAATGGAAAACAGAAAAATGAAGACAAAAAGGAAAAAGAACTAAACTAAAAATTAAAAAAGAAATCATCAGATATAATACATGATGTAAAACACAAACAAAAAATAAAAATATATAATTTACATCATATCTAATAAACTGATTTTTCTAATTGAGAAAAGAACAATATTGGAATGTACAAAGTCTCCAACCCAAAAAAAACAACCAAATCATGATTGATCTCCAAATCAAGTAAATCAACTAGTGTTTGGGAGAGAATATAGGGGCAAAACTGATATTTTTTTGAGAAAATATTAGGGGAATTGTATGGAAGCGCTTGATATGTTTTGCTCTGCATTTTTACTCCGTGGCCATGCTACTATACACGGTCTTAAGTGCACGGAACAAATTTGCGCTCTTTTTCTCCCTCTTCCTTTCTCTTTCCCCATCCATTTTTCGGATCCATCCTCATGTTCTTCCATCGATTTCCTGAAGAAAGTAGCAAGCTAAGAAATATTTTTTTTTGGAGACGCAGTCATTTTGTGGGCTCTCAACCCTAAACAGATTTCATTCCATTCCATTTATAAGGTACAACAGTCAATAGAAAAATGACACCTCATTATCAGCTAAAAGACAAAGCTAAATAAAATAAACACCTTTATATCCTATATTTTCAACATCCCCCTTGCAAGTTGGACTTGATTAACGTAAACAAGTCCTAACTTGGAGCTTAAAAAACAATGCCGACTGCAGTAAGAGATTTGGTTAAAACATCTCGCTATTTGTAGAGAAAATTTTACATGAGCTGTGGAAATCAAACCAGCTTCAATGTTTTCTTGGATGTAGTAACAATCAAGTTTGAGGTGTTTGGTGCGTTCATGAAAAACTTCATTTTGAGCAATGTGTTTTGCAGAAATGTTGTCACAATGAAGAACAACTGGTTGCTTGAAAGGTTGCTGTAAATCTTCGAGCAGACCAGTAATCCAAGCAATTTCAGCAGTAGTCATGGACATACTTCTTAACTCTGCCTCACAAGAAGATTTTGATGTAACCCTCTGTTTCTTTGTTTTCCAGGAAACAAGACATCCTCCTAAGAAGATGCAATAGCCGGTGATGGATCATCCCGAAAAAGAACAGGTTCCCTAATCAAGCATCACAATATGAAACAAAATCATCTCCTCCTTCTTTTGGGTAAAATAAACCATAGTTCTGAGTACTCTTCAGATATTTCACAACATGTAAGGCAGCCAAAAGATGAGGCTTTCTTGGCAAACTCATGAATTAACTGAGTTGTTGCACAGAAAAGGAGATATCAGGTCTAGAGAGATTAAGATACAACAGTCTCCTAATCAAACTTCTGTATAATTCAGGGTCTTCCAAAGTATCTCTCCCTCATATGTACTGAGTTTGACTCCCTTAGGGAAGGGAAAATGGACATTTGCACAATTATGCAGTCCTGTGTCAAGAATCAATTCTTGAGTGTATTTTCTCTGATTAATAATGGTGCCTTGGTCTCCTCTAGCCACCTCTATCCCAAGAAAATATCTTAATTCTCCCAAGTCCTTGATAGTGAAACAACATCCAAGGAATGTTTGAGAGAATTCAGCTCTGCAATATCATCACCTATGAGTAAAAGATCATCAACATAGACAAGTGCTATACTAATCAGACCATTATTGTGCTTGGAAAAGACTGAACTGTCCCTAGCACACTGTTTATAACCCAGCCCTTTTAGAAAATTTCGGAGCTCAATGTTCCACTTTGCCTTGATGCTTGTTTCAAACCATACAAGCTCTTCCTTAGTCTACACACCTTTCCATCTGACCCTTCTTTATAATATCCACTAGGAATCTTCAAGTAGACTTCTTCTTCTAAGTGACCATGTAGGAAAGCATTATTGATGTCCAACCGAGACAATTGCCAATTTCTCGTTAGTAGCAAGAGCTATCATAGTCCTCACAGTAGCAAATTTTGCTACAGGAGAAAAAGTGGCTTTATAGTCTTTTCCTTTTATCTGTTTATCTCCCCTTGCTACTAACTTTGCCTTGTACCTTTCTATCTCTCCATTTGGTCCGAATTTGACCTTGTACGCCCATTTGCTATCAAGAGCTCTTTGACCTTCGGGTAAAGAAACAATTTCCTAAGTTCCATTTCTCTCCAATGCATCTAATTCTTCCCGCATTGCCCTCCTCCATTTAACATCTTGAGATGCTTTAAGGTAAGATGTAGGCACTTTTACCTTGAACACATTATTGAGAGAAGCTACGTACTCTCTATCATAACATTGTTGATCATTCAAACTAGCAACAATCATGTTAGCAGCTGCTTCAATAGGAGCCTTTTCTTGAATATGAAGTATGTAATCATCATACTTTGAAGGAATATTTCTCTGTCTTTCGGACCTCCTAACGAAGCAAGAGTGACTACATTTTGAGGTTCATTATGAACTCCATCATCTCCAGGTTGCTCTATGTCGGAAAAATGCTCTTGATCATCATGAACTTCTGGTTGCATATGTTCAAAATCATCTGTAGGAATTTCTTCTTCTACAATGAACTGAGAAGGTGGTATTTGCTGTAGAGAATTTATTTGCTGTTGTTCTGAACTTGATCTAAAAGGAAATATACTTTCCTTAAAAATCACATATCTGCATACAAGAATTTTATGACTCTCCAGGGTCATAAACTCGTAGGCCTTCGACCACTTGGATATCCTAATTGGATACACCTTTTGGGCTTAGGAGCAAATTTGTCTCCTCTTGTGTGTGCAAGTGGTAGCATAACACAAGCAACCAATCACTCGAGCAAGCTGTAGTTTGGTGATTTACCCATCAACTTCTCATAAGGAGTTTTCCGGCCTAAAATGGAACTAGGCAAAGCAAATTAGTAATGTGAGTTGCAACTAAAATACACTCACCCCAAAACTTGCTTGGGAAAGCAGCATGAATTTTAATGGCCCTTGCAATTTCTCGCCATATGTTTGTGCTTCCTTTCAACTCTCCCATTTTGTTGGGGAGTTTTAGGAGCACTTCTTTGATGAAAGATCCTTTTTTCAGCAAAGATCTTCCCACATTCTTCTTGAACCACCTCGGTACCATTATCGGTTCTAATGGTCTTGATTGAGGTCTTGAAATGATTTTCAATGTATGCAAAGAATTTTGTCAAGATATTTTTGACTTGTTCTTTACAGTCAATTAAATAAGTCCATGTGACTCTTGAAAAATTATCCAAGATGGTGAGAAAATACCTTCCACCTGTTACGACTTGGACTCTATAAGGTCCCCATAAATCCACATGTATTAAATTAAACATGTGTGCAGCAATAGAGTGACTAATAGGAAAGGGTAGCCTATGGTGTTTAGCATGACAACAAGTACCACAAATTAAGTCATTCAAACCATTGCAATTACATTGAGAAATGTGCTTAAGTTTAGACAGAGAAGTGTGACCCAATTTGTGATGCATCGATGTTACATCATGTTTTCTTTTCTTGTTCACACTAACATTATTACAATTCATCATGAAAGATGCTTGATCCCATTGTTCATTCTTCTTGTACTCCTTAGCTTCCAATTCCAGCTTGTATATACCATCAAGCCTCCTCCCTTCTCCTAATAATCTACCATCAGAAAGGTCCTGAAACAGGCACTTTTCATCAGAGAAAATTACTTTCAATTTGTTTTGTTGCATCAGCCTTGCAACAGAGAGCAGATTGTGTTTATAACTGGGGAACAAACAACACATCCCTCAGAATTATCTTAGGTCTAAGCTTTACAGACCCTATTTTTAGGACTTCTCTAGTTGTCTCATCAGGCAAGCCAACATGTAAAGCCTTATTAACTCTCCTTTTTCTCAAAGAAAAAACTATCATCACACACCATATGCTCTGAGGCTCCTGAATCAACTATCCAGGTTCCTTTCCCCAGCAATTTATAGTAAGATTGAGCATTGTTTGAGGAAACTATACCTGCAAAATTGCTTACTGATTGCTACTATCGTCATTCTGCTTAAGAGACAACACCTTCAACACTTGTTCAACAACAGCATTCACTATGTTAATGTCCTTCTGACCACCATTATCCAGAGGATCTTCCTGCATTCTTTGCTCTTCCGTGCCTGCAGTATCATTCCCTGCATAAGTACCACTCTTCTTTCCCTTATGTGGTGCATTATGAGATGGATTGGCTGAATTTGGTGGATTTTTAAACCACTCAGGATATCCATTGATCTCAAAACACCCTTCTATGGTGTGACCTCTCATCTTGCAGTGGTCACAAAAGTATTTCTTCATTCTCTCTTCCCTTGTTTCTTTCTTTTGGAACTGTTGATTTCTTTTGGTGAAATGACCTCCTCCACTTGTGTTTCTTTGTCACAGAGAGAGCACTTGCTTGAATATAACTCTCAAGACCTTGAGATATCTCCTTTTGTTTCTCAGCTTGTTGCACCAGTTGAAAAGCTTTGTTAATACTTGGGAGAGGATCCATAGCTAGAATATTTTCTTTAAGATTATCATATTTAGGATTCAATCCCATCAGAAAATCAATCATTCTATCCTTAGCTTCTCTTTCAACTATCTTCTTAATAAACTTACAAGTGCATTTCTGAACAGCCCCACAATCACAATCTGGAATACCATCCAAACTGTTCAGCTCATCCCAGTATCTCTTAAGCTTACCAAAGTAATCTGCAATGCTCAACTCATTTTGCATTAACCCAGTTTCCTCCTTCTTTATAGAATATAACTGGGGTGCATTAGTCTGACCATACCTCTCAATAAGATCATCCCAAAAATGCTTAGCAGATTCACTAAGAATTAGTTGGTCAGCTATATCAGGAGTTACAGAAGCAAAAAGCCAACATCTCAACATGTAATCATTTCTCATATATTTACTCAAGTCTTCAGAATCAGATAAAGGTTTAGGAAGCTTACCATCGATGAACCCAAGCTTATTTTTAGCTCCCAGTGCCATGTTGATGCTTCCACTCCATGGCAAGTAATTGTTGCCATTGAAGACAACACCAGTCAAAGCAGTAGTTGAGTTATCAGAACTACTAAGATACTAAACATCTGAATAAGGAATTACTTGCCTTTCTGTCTTAAGGAACATATTTCTAAGCTCAAAGCTGATATCAACAATCTCACCTTGTATTTCCAGATTTATCAGGAAGAAAATATCAAAGAAAAAATTATGGTTTTGTCAAATAACAACAAACTAACAAGAAATGAAGTTAAAATTCAAAGATTTCGAAGAAAAAGCAAAGATTTTTGAACGAACAAACCTAGTTTGCTCTGATACCATGAAGAAAGTAGCAAGCTAAGAAATATTTTTCTTTGGAGGCGCAGTCATTTTGTGGGCTCTCAACCCTAAACAGATTTCATTCCATTCCATTTATAAGGTACAACAGTCATAGAAAAATGACACCTCATTATCAGCTAAAAGACAAAGCTGAATAAATAAACACCCTTATATCCTATATTTCTACATTTCCCTTTCCCAATCAATTTTCCGAATCCATCTGCGAATCCATTCAGACAGTAATCAATTTCGTGCATCTTCTTCAATCAAATTGCAATCAATTTTCGAGTGAGGAAATTCTCAAAATTTGTTAGTTTATAGTCGCGAATTGGGTTGCAGATTATTGAAGTGAAATTTTGAATTTTTCGAGTGAGGACTTTCCGTGAATAGCAGGAATATTGTTCATTTTTTTCCTTTCAAATTTCCAAGAGAATGTGATGGATTGATAGAATCAAGTGGTGATGCGATTCCAAGGGGTTTCGTGAAAATGGAAAACCTAATTCACATAGTTCGACCTAAATTTGCATAATTTGTTTTCCATTTTCACATAATTCGAACCCTAATTCACAAAAATCAAAACCAAATTCGAACCTAAATTTGTCAATTTGGTCATTTTCATTTTGACGAAATTTCTCGGATTTCCTTTTGCTTCCTTTGATTATTATTATAAATTTCTTGTTCAATTTATGTTTATTTGTTGGTATTATGAAATTACCTAAAATTTATCTTACTTCTTATCATTTGAATTACTTCTACGGGTGTGCACAGGTCCACACCTGGACCAGACCAGACTAGACTGTGACCGGCTGGACTTATAGTCCGAATTTTCGGATTTCTTGGACCGGGGACTAGACTAGGATTTTTTCAGGTCCGGTACTAGGATGAACCAAAAAAATCAAGTTCGGACCAGATCCGGACCATTTTGGACCTATTTTGTGAAAAGAATAAAATGTTGGCATATAAAAATTATTTTCACACATGTTTTTCGATTTTAATCTTATTGGATTTGATTGGACCTCTTAGAGGAAGGAGAAATAAGGTAGGATGTTCGAGAAATAACTTAAAGTTGCATTTTAAATTTGGGGAAAAAGAATTTTCCGCAACCGGATCTGAACGGATCAGAACCCCGGAATCACAGTTTTTCATGGACCGAGGAGCAGACATGAATTTTCATCTGGTCTGGTCCAGATTCCGGTTTGATCCGGTCCAAATTTAGATCTGACTCTGATCTTTGCGCATCCCTACCTACTTCATGTGGCTGGATGAAATACCGTAATCTATTTCAGCTACCTTGGATGAGGTGGCAGTACTTGCTTCATTAAATTGAGCTATAACAACAATACTTGTTTTATGTTTTTGGGTTGAAATGACAGTCTATTTCATTCACTGTAAAATACAAAGAAGTTAGAAATGGTGTTTAGATATTAGACTAATTATTCCTCTTGATAGACTCATAACTTCGGATTCCTAACTCGACATAGATTTTTTTCAAATAATTACAAAATCTCTTGTTTTGTTGAACTAAGTATTAATAAAATAAAAATCATTATAGCCATTAAGATTAGAAGCTGGTGACTGGAGTTTTAGTGTCATTCATGTACGGTATCATGTCTCACAAAGTCAGAAGAGACGAGTAACTTTAACTGAACTTCTATTTGTCGCCCCCAAACTACTTAAAATCGACCCAACTACCATCTGAATATACCATTATCCCCTTAGCTGCTTTTTACCATTTTACTTTACTTTAGCATTTGGAATTTTTACTTCATTTCAAATCTTTATTTTACCAATTTACAATTCTCTCTCCACCACCAAGTAAAGTCACGACCACCAATTGGAACCTCCAGCCTAACGCCATCACCCAACGCCATCACCACCGGCAAGAATGTCGTCTTCAGGCGAAGTGGTAATTTTTTTTAACTGTAAACACATGCCTAACCACTACTACATAATTGACTTTAAGTAACACATTTTGGTAACACTTTTAAAAGTGCAATTTTCTTGACTATACATGTAACACTTTTGTAACACTTTATTTTTTTGTAACACATATTGTAACACTTACATAAAATGTAACACTTTTAAGTAACACTTTGTATATGGTAACATCTCTAAGTAACACTAATACAATAGATAACACTAATATATTTGAAATAAGTAACACTAATAAAATAGGTAACACTAATATATGTTAAATAGGTAACACATTAGATATTTTTTTTTGAAATTATTAAGATTTTTTAACTAGAGACATGTTCTAATTGGAGTAGATATTGCATATTATGCTAATCCCCAAAATTAAAAATAATAGGCGCTATTTTTTGCCGCAATTGAAAATTGAGTGAACAAAAAAGCCGAAATTTGGTTTGAGTCATCAGGTCATCAACGCTAATCACTAAATGCCAAAGTATACCAAGGTAGTCAGTCTTCTCAAATTCCTAAAACATTTCTAATACGACGGAGAACATTTACCAACAATTTCACGACTCAGATTCATCCGCGGTGTCGTCGAACTCTTTTTTCATCCGGTTTCCATCTTCATCTGTATTGTTGTTTGAAATTTCAGAGCAGTGATTCATGTTATATTGGCATGTTTGTTCCTTGAAGTCACTCTTTTTATAATCTAGTTAGAAATTTCAATTTTCTTCATTAGTGAGTTTGAAATCCCTAATTTAGTTTTACCAATTTCTTGATTTTACTGTATGGTCGAATTATTGGTTAAATAAGAGATCTTAATTGTTTGCTTATTGGATTTTACTGTCAATTGTGTCGAATTTCTTCATTTTTCCGTCAAATTCAGCAGTGGTTGATTTTACAGTTGCTGAAATTTTTTTTCGAATTTTCTTGTAGGCACTAGCTTTGATATCTGTATTGGGAATTTAGCTTTCCCGGCGACTTAAATCTTCGTGGATTTATCACTGAACTTTTGTCGCCCAAGAAGTCTCGAAGGTAAGATCGCAAGTTATGATTCTCTCCTGGCGTTTTTCGGATTGAGAATCCCTCGATCAACTTATTTTTACATGTTACAACAGAACACTCATGACTTTAACAAGAAGTTACTGCTTTCTCCAAGTCAAGTGTGCATACAATGTGCGTGATAATCTGTTTTAACGTGTTATCGCAAAGACTCGTGATAAAAAAAATTTGAATTGCACACAAATAAATTTGGATAAAGCAAATATCCTGGGTGCGAAGTACTCATCTCGTTGCAAAACTAAACAATTTTGAAAAAGCTATATGGTGGTTATGGAATTTATTCTAATAAGTTGCTGGATGTTAGGTGTTTTTGCTGACCATTCTCGTGAAGTAATCCTTCTGGAGGAGGTAAAGAGTTTATTATTGTTGTCCTCATGCAATGAACTCTTTGAAATTCATTCTCTTTTTTTTTTTCTTTTTTCTGAGTTTACTTGGTGTCTTTTCCTTACTGTTCAGTTGAGATCGCATGTTATTCTTTATCTGGCTATTGCACTTTTATGATTACCCTTTGTGCTTGCAACAATATTGTATGTGTGTTCATGCAATCATTTTCTGCTCTTATCCCTATATCTTCCTAGTAGTTGTGAACCGACACCGCTTGATGTTGTTCTAAGAAGAAGCAGTTTAGACTCGGAGGATATATGGTTTTGATCTTTTATGTCTTTCCTAACACAAATTTTAGACCTTAGATTGATGTAAAAATGAAGCATTATGTCCTTTCTTGTTCATTAACGTATGGTTAGTGGTTTGAACTCTACTCAACATATTTTTGTCCAGTTGAAGGTGTGGGTGTTGAAGTGCTCTTAAACTATTATTCGAGTTTTGCAGGTCCCGAATTAAGTTTTTGTTACGTGTAATGGATTGATCTTACCTGTTTTTTCTCTCTCTCTCTGGGCACTCGCAGAAGTGAACACCCTGAAAATGTTTTTAATTCCATGGAGACAATTATGACCCTTGTATTGGAAGAGAGCGAGGATATATCAGTAGATCTTCTGTCTTCTATCCTAGACGTTCTGAAAACAGAGAACAAGGTCAGTTATCGTGTGAGTGCCACTAAGGCTTTTATTTTTTATCACCTTGAATGATTTTTGACATCTTGATCTTTATTGTGATGTTTAGGAAGTCCTCGCTTGTTGCTCGCTAGCGTGGAGAAAAAGTGATCAAAAACTGTGGCCGGCAAGCTTAAACCTTATCCGTTACCGGTTATTAAGTCTCGTGGTATACTACTGCAGATGATTATAGTATGGTTGAGGCAAAGGTTTTCCAAACGGGAAGTGAAGTTGTTGATCCCAGTGATGCAGATGCTGCAAGGAAAATTGTGGTATTATATTTCTTCTCGCATTGTGAATGGATTCTATTCTATCTTGGTAGTTCTGCAAGGTAAATGTGTTGCCTTAAAATTGATGCTACTAGCTTGCAATATATCTTGATATCTAGTTACTCTAGTATAGGTTTTCTGTCTTCATCATCTGATCAATGTAGTTCCCAACTCCTAAGGTGCCCTCTCAAATCAGTTTGTTGCTTGGGTTGACTTTTTATGCCTTCAGAAAAAAATTCTGCAATTTTTTCTTGGGGAGGGGGGGATTAAGTACGTAGAAAGAGATCATGGACTGAGTTTAAAGACAATTCCTTAAGCCCACTTATGCAATTCAATTAGTGTGTTGCTATTGCTTGTATGTTATCTTATACTTTTTTTGTGTCAGTAATACTCAGAGTATCATATCAAGCGTAAGAGTATTGTTGTTCTTAAACAACTAGATTATTAAATGTTAGGTAGTGTTGCTGCTAGTTATCATTATAATTCCTGTGGGGGTATCATGATTTTCACCCTCAACTATAACCTTTACCATAAAGTTCAATGCAAGTGAAATGTTCAATATTATATTGGATTCTTCGTGTAATACCTAAATGCTATAATGGTCCTGTGTGTTATATTTGCTCTTGAGTTTCATAATGGAATGTGGGTAATTGCAACTTCGTGTATTTCTTTTCTCCCACCCCTCTCTTGTTCTCTCTGTTGGCTTTCATGCGGCACTTAGAAGAAATCCAAGCAGCATACTCTTATTCAAAAGTAGCTACCTCGTGATATTATTTTGAATTCCTAATATGTTCACTTTTTTGGGTAATTAATAAGATAATATTGTTGCTTAAGATTTCCTCTTTAATATTTTTATTACAGGATGAAGAGAATCAAAATGACGAATTGAAGTAGCAACTCATGATATCGAAGCCGCTAGGAAAATGGATGCATATGGCGAGATGACAAATGATGGAGAAGAGATATATGACTATTAGATCTAGTTTTAGATCATCACATGAATATATTCCTTAGTTTGTTGGATGATTTTGATTTATATTGAATATATATTGTTTTACATTAGTTTATTATCTACGGATCTAGCACTAGCTAATAGGTGTACAAAATTCTACAATTATTATAATATAATTGTCAATTCATATATTAATATTGTATAGTCTAATTAGTTAATTTATTTATTTACTTACACACATATGCCTAATAAAGAAAAGTGCTACTTAAAAACCCATAAGGTGCTACAGGATATGACAAAAAGTGTTACTTAATAACGCATGACATGCTACTTAAAATAGCAAAAAGTGATATGTAATGTTTAATAAAGTGTTACTATAGCTTATGGTAACACTACAATATGTTACTAATGCTATAAAAAGTGTTACATAAGAAATTTTGGGTAACACTTTAATTGTGTAACAATAGGTATTAAAAGTGTTACATAAGTGAATCCAAAGTAACATTTGTTTAAATGTTACTATAGGCGATCAAAAGTGTTACCTAATGACATAGGTAACACGGGCAGATGTAACACCCAAAAAGTGTTACGTATTATCTAATGTAACACTTTAAGTACTATAAGTAACACTTTTTGGGTGTTACTTAAAGTCAATTATGTAGTAGTGAACGTTTGGCCAGAACGTCGGACCCATGGATACAATGTCTGGCCACGACGTTGTATCCATGGGGCTAACGTTTGGCCAGAACGTTGGCCCCATGGATACAACGTCCTGGCCCAACGTTAGCCCCATGGATACAACGTCGTGGCCAGACGTTGTATCCATGGGTCCAACGTTCTGGCCAAACGTTAGGCCCATGGACCCATTTTGTTTTTAACGTAAACTTTAATTTTTTTTTAATAATCTATAACTTTTTAAAATATATTTATATTATATATGAAACTAAATTCAATTAGGTACTAAATAGTTAAAAAAATTGAAATAAGATTAATTTGGTTAAACTTATGTGTCAATATTGTTATTTTTTCGTGTAATTAACGATGATTTTTTTTCAGGAGCCTGTTGGTGATGGGATAATTTATAACCCGTATTTCGACAATAGCCCATAATTTGAAACTCGTGATGCTGTTGTCGAGTGGTGTAGGAATATTGCCGTTGAGTTTGGGTTTTCCTTGACGATCAGTAGTCACAAAAAGAAGTATCAACTTTTGGATTGTGATCGTGGCAAGAAGAAGGAACCTCGTGATTTCAGTACAGCAATTCGAAGAAAAACGAAGTGAAAAGCATGTGGCTGTGAATTTCGGTTGTTCCTCGTCCCAAAAAACCACCCAATGATGTTATACCCGGAGGCCATCGACAAATCAGCAGTCTCAGTCCCGCCGCCAAGAAGTTTGTTTGAGAACTAACTTCATCCCATGTGAAACCACGACACATCATGAATGCCATTGAAGGTGCATTTTCGTCTTTAAAGCCTAACATGAGGCACATCTACAATTGCAGAGATGTATTGAGAAGGGCGAGATCAGAAGGCAGAAATGCAGCCCAACAGTTTCTTCATCAGGCTGTTGAAAGTAAGTATCTGTTTTGGCTTCAGTCGGACAAGATGGGTAGGGTGACACATACATTTATTGCACACCCGACGTCCGTGAATTAAGTACGTACGTATCCGCACGTGATCCACATTGATGCAACGTACAAGACAAACAAGTACTTGTATCCTTTGGTGCAGATTGTTGGAGTGACACCAACCAACAAAAATTTTCTTGTTGCATGGGCATTGTTGCAGCATGAGGATGCTCAGAGCTATCGTTGGATGTTGGACAGACTGAAGAACCTTATTTGCAGTGTGGCTCCGAATGCCATTGTCACTGATCGAGATCTGGCTCTGTGCAAATATATCTCGGAGGTTCTTCCCACATATGCTCATCTACTTTGCACGTGGCATATCAATCATGATGTGGAGGCATGGGTAGCAAAGAAGTCTGGTGGGAAAAGCAAGATTCGAGTTAGGTTCGAGCGAGGAAGTTGGGCTAGGGTGATGAAATCCAAAACCGAGGCTGAATATGAAATAAATGTAGCCAACATGATGGAGGAGTAGGGTGCAGTTGGGAAAACGACATCCATTGATTTTCCTGCCTACATCCACGGAACTTGGCTTGTGCACAAGGAGAAGTTTGTGCAATGTTGGACCAACCGAGTAAGACACTTCGGTAACACAACCAACAACAGAGTCGAGAGTTCTCATTCGGCTTTGAAAGCGTGGATTGCTACTCCAACTGAGGCAATCGACACATTGTTTATGCAAGTTGATGCTTTTGTTGCTGGGCAGTTGAAAGAGATAAGAAACTCCTTGGAAGCATCGCGCCGTACTCATGGGACTGAATTTGATCCGCCACCATATAGCGCCTTAAATGGTGTTTGTTCTCAATATTGTTTGGAGCTAATTCAGAGAGAGCTTGGAAGAATAGCTGAGCTGGACTTGGACTGGGACTGGAGTAGATGTGGATGTGTTGTTGAGACTACGCATGGTATTCCATGTTCTTGCCATACATTTTTCTCCTTGCAAGCAGACCATCTCCTATACACTCAGGAGGTTGGTTCATTTTAGTGGAGACTAGCCATTGGTGATGGGACAGATTCAGCCGAGATACTATTGGAGTGCGATCAGGACCGTCCGTTCTTCTAGTCATTAGTGACCGAGGTACAGGCTAGGGATCCCGCGATCATGAGGTATGTTTCTCGGCTACTCCATTCAGAACTCCACCTCGAACGTTGTTCCTTTGAGGAGCCTGATGTTAACGTGACGAGTAAGGGTCGTGGAAAGTTGAACAAGGGCATGCGACGGGAAAAAAGTGGGTGGGAGCACGTTATGGGAAAGTCTTCTAAGGTTCGTGGCAAATCATCCGGGTCGGCCCCTGGTAATAATATATTTATTTATATGCTATTATTGTTCGTTTCGTATAATTGTACACATTTAATTAAATTGATTTATAATAACTTTGTAGGGTGGAGATACGATATGGAAAATTTTCCATACTTTCATAAACTTCCATTAGCCATCCAACACCATGTAAAAGGCTGGCATGATGTAGTTACCGATGGTAATTGTGGTTTTCGATGCGTAGTAGATGCTTTTTGTTCTGGCCAAGAAAATTGGGACATTGTACGCCGATCAGCAGTGAGTGAGTTGCATCAAAATGGTCGTCAATTTCATTGGGTTTATGGTCAGGACCTCGGAGAGGCAATTAGGCGTATTCGATGGGAAGGTGCAGGTTGTGTGGAGGAACATTACATGGAGGCAATTGCAGACTTGTACCCCATTGCGAACCACTACAGATGCACGATCTTTTTTTTCGCTCTTAATGGTCGTATTGATATGTCGGCTACAATTTTTCCACTTGATGTTGGGGGCATGAACGCTCTGCCACAAAGGGAGTTAGCCATACCTTATCTAGGGAGTTACAAGCATTTCATTCGGCTTCAACTTTGCTGAGGACATCCGATCCCTACTATTCCTCAACAGTGGTTTCGAGTTGCTTCTCAAGTTGTTCGTCCTTGGGCAAGCCATTATTTAGCAAGGACCAGACATTGGGATTCATCTACCTCAACAACCCCAACAACTACTTCTTAGTTTTACCTCTTTCTAGTTGTACTTATGAACTTATGGTGTTAATTTATGAACTAATTGTGTTAATTTATGAACTGATTGTGTTAATTTATGAACTAAATCGCAATATAACTAATTAAATAAAAAGAAGAAGGAAGAAAAAAAAAGAACAAAAAAAATTGCAATAAAACTAATTAAATAAAGAGAATAAAGAGAAGAAGGAATAAGAAAAAAGAACAAAAAAAAATTGCAATAAACCTAACTAAATAAATAGAATAAAGAGAAGAAGGAATAAAAAAAAAAGAACAAAAAAAATCGCAATAAAACTATTGAAATAAAGAGAATAAAGAGAAGAAGGAATAAAAAAAAGAACAAAAAAAATCGCAATAAAACTACTTAAATAAAGAGAATAAAGAGAAGAAGGAATCAAAAAAAGAAAACTTTAAGCCCGTCAGAGCCCAGACGCAGCCCGCCCGGGGAGGCAAGGATCCTCACTTACTGCCTGTTGGGTGCATAATACAGCCCACCTTGGAAAATAGGCCGGGCTTACCCACCCTGCAACTCCCGGGCCCAATGCAGCCCGCCCGGGCCTATCAACAAGAGAATGTTTTAAAATTTTTTACGTAAAGGTTCATCGTCTAACGTCTGGCTCAGACGTTGGACCCATGGATATAACATCTGGCCTGAACGTTGTATCTATGGGTTCAAGGTCTGAGCCAGACGTTGTATCCATGGGCCTAACGTCTGAGCCAGACGTTAGGACCATGAATTTTCTCCTTTTTCTTTAATTTTTTTTTCCTTTTTGTTATTTAGGCCCTTTAAAAGCCTTTATGTGTTTTGGGCCATTTCTGAATTTTCGGCCTGCCTTATCTATAATTTTTTTTTGTTCTTTTTGTTGTTTAGGCTCTTTTAATGGTCTTTATGTGTTTTGGGCCATTTCAAAATTAAAGGCCTATTTATGGACTTTTTAAATTTCAAGGCCTTTTTATGTGCATATTCTTTGTGCATCTATTTTTTTGTACTATAACATGTCGATTATGTAATTACTCATAATTAACAAGCATTAATTCAATGTACATAAAACATATATAAACATTAATTCAAATAAATAAAACCATTAGGATTAGTTAAAAGTGTTATGAATTAAAAAGCATACATAAACATCGAGTTCAAATAAATAAAACCATTAGGAATAGCTAAAAGTGTTCAACATAAATAAAATCCGCTAGTAATAGCTAAAAGTGTTTTAACATAAATAAAATCCGCTACTCGTTCTCTTCATTCGTCTTGTGTAACACATTGTTCCAATCCTCAATGAGTCGCTCAACATTCCCACATGCATCTTTTGCATCATCCCATTCATATTCGTCCCGATGTTGCATGAATGGACGAGTTGCATTTATCCACCTATTCATCCACTGTCGCATAATAAAATCGTGGGTCGTCAATAAATTTAATTTCGGTACATTGATCCAAATTCCGAATCCATTGAAATATATTTACCTGCTCGGTCGCCGTACGATCTGGTATGGGTCGAGCACTACTACCTCCATCATTCAACAAATATGGATGTGAATGTCGTTGATACAAAGACAAGTAGTCAGTGGCGCTAGCCGCCGGTTCTGAACCCTTCTCAAACATCTCAATGTTTACACAATTACCTGTTGTATACAAAATAACAATTGTTTAATAACAATAATAATAAACAAAACATTAATAAAATATTGATAAAATATCAATAAAATATTAATAAAATATTAATATATTAACAATAATAATAAACATAATATTAATATAATAACAAAAATAATAAACATAATACTAATATAATAACAATAATAATAAACATAATATTAATATAATAACATTAATAATAAACAAAATATTAGTATAATTACCTGTCAGGATCGAGAACCAGCCCGACTCACAATGGACAACAGAAGATTTCACAGAATATTTTCCCTTGCTAGGCCTAGATGCATACTCTGGAGAAATAATAGGAACATGTATAGTCTGCATACGACCTAACTGCCGCAAACATCGATCAGGCATATAGGGCTCGATAACTCCCCGGTACCGAATGGTGCCCCTGTATAATGTTCTCCCGATAGTGTTCGGATCAAAATCATGACCATAAGGCAACCAATCCACCTGCAATTTTTACAAATAAGCGATTTTATTTAATGAAATGCAAGTATAGAAAAAAATCCTAATAATAATACATAAATAAGCACCCTAGAATCAACCATATAATACATGTCAGCTGTTTCCCCAATGAAGCGGGTGTCTCCCCATCCGATAGATATCAAGCAACCCCTTGTGCAAAGAATAGCACCATTTTCCCGAAATGGACTCCCGAACTCGCAATCGTCCTACCGATCGAGTCTACAACCAAACCCTTAAGAGCACCACTCGGAGTGGTGTCATGGACCGTGCACCCCTCAACTGGAATGTGCAATATATGCCACATATCATGCATCATGATCGTCATCTCCCCAAAGGGTAGGTGAAAAGAACTCGTATCAGGCTGCCACCGGTCGACAAATGCTAAAATCAAGGGCGCATCAATGTGCGTGAACATAGTAAAGGGGATATGGTACAGAGACGTTCTCCGAAGACGATCCTGTATCGGTGGAGGCAACGCTCTAGTCCACGTCCTCAAACGTTGTACAAATCCTCTATCGGGTTTGACACTTTAGGAGAGTTCTATCCTCCCTCCCAGATCTCCATAGCTACATGTGCACCAAAACTAGGGATAACAGACCCAACCATAGGTCCTCCTGCAACTGGACCTGTGACCTTCCAGCTAAGGTCATCGGCATCCTTCCCCTTCCCCTTTCGACTCTCAACAGTCGATGAACTCCCCTCGCCGCGTATAAACCGCCCACCCCTACCCTTACGGACATTCCAACGATCATCGGCTGTAGGGTCTGGATCTCTCTCAAATTCCCGCATAAATGCATCATGAACATCATCATCGTAAAGAACATCAGAACCCGGCTCATGTGTACCCGGGTCATCCTCCCCCTCATCCATCTCCTGATGCTCCCTTACATCGTACGACACACCAACCCCCTCATCGTGTAACTGAAGCTGACGTCGCGGACCAGTTGGGTTCATCCGCGTCCTCCTAACTCAAGCGGAAACACCACGTGAGTGGGGATGACACGGACCTGAATCCTCGTAGTGCACACCGCGAAACCCGAAAATTGTCTTCCCGGCAAATTGTCGAAACCCAGATGGCTATTCATCAACAAATACGTAAAAATCAAAAATTAATAAATCAATACATTAGCCATCCTACAACAATAATTATTTATAATCAAAACATACTATTTATAATATTCTACAACCTACAAATAATAATTATAATTTTTTTGACAGGAATAATAATTATAATTAAATTAAAACATAATAAACAATATTTTATGAATTATTTTTATAAAATATTGCAATAAAAACATCAATTTCATTTCATGAATTAATAAAATAATAACATTTAAAAAAAATTAATAAATATGAAAATATAACGTAAATAAGAAAATTAATAACAGAAAATAAAGTTAAAAAAAAAAAAAATTACCTGAGACGATGCCGCCGATGCCGCCAATGCCGCTGCCTCTGCTGCCGCCATCTGCGCTGCTGCTGCCGCCTCCTCTACAGCTTCTTGTCGGCGTCTTGCCTCTGTAGCCCTGAAGATTGCCTCATCCGTTTGACGCCTAAGGACAACCTTTTTCCGTGGCCTTAGATTTTCCGACAGATTGCCTGACTTTTTTTTGGGTTATCTGGTGGTGGTGGTTCTTATGTGTATGAAGGATGAGAGTGATGATACTGAAAAAGTGAATGAATGGTGAAGATGAGAGAGAAGATGATTAATGGTGAGGATGGTAGGTGGGAGGTGTTAAAAGTCAATGTAAAAATCAAAAATAAAAGTAAGGGTATAATGGTACATTCATATGGTGGATGGGGCGATTTTAAGTAATTTGGGGGCGATATTTAACAATCCCCAACTTTAATACTATATTACTTCTTCTATGGTTCTATGTAATCCAAATTATTGTACTACCTACTCAGGTCAGCTCTTCCATTATCATTTTCGTTAAGATACAAGGATCTGATTAATTTTCCGTTACATAATTTAATGCACGAGTGAGATTTGTTAATATGATCTGAATATGAAGTAATTATTACTCCCTCCGTTTCAAAATATAAGGCACACACGATGTTCGAGGTTGAACTTTGACCATTAATTACTCTCAATTCATGTTGCTAAAAAATCTTTAAAAAATAATGTTATTATAGTATTTTTGAAGACGAATGCAACGGTATGATTTTTATAATTTTTATTTATCATACTATGAGAGATATTGTGGTCAAAGCAAATTCTCGTAAAGCGTAAATGCCTTATATTTTGAAACGAATGGAGTAATGGATAAAGGGAACTTGACTGTCAATGCCTCAAGTATCATCAAACGGCGGTTTGATACAATATTATTTTCAAAATTTAAAGAAAATAAAAAAAATCAGACCGAACATATAATTTTAACTTTTGAAATTTAGGTTGATATATAAGAATGTAACTGATGCAATTAATTTGCGTAGTGCTATTAGGGAGATTTTAAATTTTAAGAGTTTTTGTTGAAATATTAAGAGTAAAAGAAAGGATATATTATTATTAGCATCAAATTAGTGAATATTATTCTATACATATGTATTACGAAATACTCCCTCTGTTTTTTTATCTTTCTCACTTGGAATCTTGGCACTATTCATACTTATAGAGAATCTTCTCAATTTTTTTTTCAATTTATAAGAAAAAATATAGTCATGTGGGGTCTTGTTTGATTCGTCTCAATTAGTACATTATTAATATTCAATCGTTATAATTTTTACTAATATATAATGAAAGATATTTAAGTTCAAAGAGGTGCATTGGGAGACGCGCACAGGAAAGTGAGAATGATAAAAAAAACAGAGGGAGTATAATGGTAGCTTGATGATGAAGTGCATTCCTTAAGTGATTAAATTGAAGGGAGTTACCAAGTTCAATTCTTGATAAAGAATTTTAGCTGCAATTCAAGTTAGTAGTTTGCCAAGTCACCCCCTATGTGGTGTGATGCCATTTGGTGAGAGGTGACTCGCGACATGCTATATTTCGTGCCCACACGTTTTAATAATATACATTGATGTTAGGCTTAGTTACAAATTGAGATTAGAAGGGTTACTTGAACACTATAGTAATATACTCCTATTCCTACTATAATTCATATTATCATGAATTATGTGTATCGCAAAGCATATTGTAAGGGATTTTTTAACTAGAATAATACAATTTTTTGGTCGTTCGCTCGAATTAACACAAACTTTTGATTATTATGTAATATAACAAACTTTACATCAAAATTTTTGACTTAAGAAATGTCGAGAATGAATGGTTGAAAAAGTGTGTAAGTTCTTTAGCATTAACGACTTCTGTACTCTAGATTGCCCCAACATTCGTGTCTGTGGTCATTTTCAGCACATGCATGCTCATTGGTGTCCCTCTAGAATCTGGAAAGGTCTTATCTGCTATAGCAACATTCGAAATGCTTCAAAGTGCCGTCATAACCTACCAAACCTAATATCTACTGTAACGCAAACAAGAGTTTCTCTTTCGAGAATTGCTTCATTCATCTCCCTTGATGAGTTGAGTCAGGACGCTGTGGTGAAGCTTCCAGCATCTAGGATTAATAATCAGGTAGTTGTTGAGATTAGTGGAGAAAACTTTACCTGGATTCACTTGGCTCCATGCCCCACATTGAAAGGTATCAACATTAAAATTGAGCGAGGAATGAGGATAGCAATTTGTGGTACAATTGGTTCCGGTAAATCAACCTTGCTTTCATGCATACTTGGAGAAGTGCCAAAAGTCTCTGGTGTCGTAAATTTAGGGGGATCCACTGCTTATGTTCCTCAAACTGCTTGGATACTGATAATATCTTGTTTGGCAAGGAAAAGCATGTAGCAAAATACAACAGGGTCCTAGAGCCTCATTGGTGAGAGAGGTATTAATTTGAGTGGTGGATAGAAGCATAGGATACAAATTGCACGAGCAATAATATACCATGACGCTGACATTTATCTTTTAGACGATCCTTTTAGTGCAGTCGATGCTCACACTGGAACTCATCTCTTTAAGGTTAGAATTGTTATTGCATTCTCATATAAAACGTACTCCTACTATGCAGCTTTTGGTACTAGGCCACTTATCTTACGTCTCTATGCCTCAATGAGTGTCTTGTTTGAATGCTAAAGAGTAATAGTGTCTCGCTAGTCACTACCAAAAGTGAGGAGTTTTCTCAACTTGAGTCTATAGAAGACAATAATCACAGCTGAACAGAAAAATAAAAAGGAAATCAGGGTAGTTATTCAGATGCAAATAGAGTATATTATCGTTAAATATATTGTAAATATATTTCGTATTTTGTATATTAGGCAAGATAATATTCAGCTCCTTATATTTAGGCAAGTTGCATGCTACTGTTACATTTGTACTCCTTAGTATTAGGCACAAGGCATGCTACTGTAATTGTATATATACATTTATGTTAATGAAAATCATTGAGGAAAACATTCTATTACAGTAGCATGCCTTGTGCCTAATACTAAGGAGTACAAACGTAACAGTAGCATGCAACTTGCCTAAATATAACGAGCTGAATATTATCTTGCCTAATATACAAAATACAAAATATATTTACAAATGTATCCCTTAACCCCGTCCACGCTGACCAGTCCCCCACTGATGGCCCAGCTCCTAAAATGCCGCCCAACCCGTCTTCTTTTCCTATTGACCACCCCCTCATCGGGCCCGTCATCTCCCCCGTGCCTCCCAAGCCCAATGCCGGCAACCCTCCTATCTCTCCTTCCCACTCCTATACAAGCCCAAATTCCTTATCTCTCTCACCTAGCCCACATACTACCCCTCTACATACATCAGTGACCCAACACCAACCTTCTTCTACTTATCATCCCATTCAACCATCCGTGACAACTCGAAGTAAAAATGGCATTTTTAAGCCCAATCTTAAATATGCTATGCATACTTCAGTTACTCGTTCTCCCTTGCCTCGCAACCCAGTTGAGGCTCTTCGCCGAATCGGAAAATGGTCATGGATGATGAATATGATGCTCTTATTAAAAATAAGACGTGGGAGTTGGTACCCTGTCCACCTGATGTCAATGTTATTCGTTCTATGTGGATTTTTGCTCATAAAGAAAAATCTAATGGTGTGTTTGAGAGGCATAAGGCCCGTCTTGTAGGTGATGGAAAAATCAGCAGGTTGGCATTAATTGTGGCGAAACGTTTAGCCCAGTGGTCAAACCGGCCACTATTCGCACGGTTCTCTCTCTTTCTCTTTCCAAAGCATGGCCCATTCATCAGTTGGATGTAAAAAATGCTTTCCTTCATGGTGAGCTGCAGGAAACAGTGTATATGCATCAACCCCTGGGTTATCGAGATCGCACCCATATTTGCGTAAGTCATTATATGGTCTTAAGCAGGCCCCACGGGCATGGTATAAGCGGTTTGCTGATTATGTATTGTCTCTTGGATTCTCTAATAGCCAGTGTGACAACTCATTGTTTATTTATTGTAAGGGATCTGACATGGCTTATATCTTGTTGTATGTTGATGATATTATCCTCACTGCATCATCTCATGCTCTCCGACTGTCCATCATGGATCTTCTTAGCTCGGAATTTGCTATGAAAGATCTTGGTCCTTTGAATTATTTTCTTGGCATTGCAGTGTCTCGTTATAAGGGTGGCATGTTTCTTTCACAACGCAAATACGCTGAGCAAATAATTGAGCTGGCCGGAATGTCATCTTGCAAGTCATCTCCTACTCCTGTTGACACAAAGGCCAAGGTTAGTGCTACTTCGAGTGCTAATTATGGCGATCCCACTCTTTATAGGAGCCTTGCTGGGGCTCTTCAATATCTCACATTCACCTGACCGGATATTTCCTATGCTGTTCAACAAGTGTGTTTACATATGCATGATCAGCGAGTTGACCATATGCAAGCTCTCAAACGCATTATTCGGTATATTCAAGGTACTCTAGATCATGGCCTCCATCTCTACTCATCCTCAGCTTCTTCTCTTGTTTCTTATACTGATGCTGATTGGGGTGGATGCCCGGATACGCGCCGTTCTACTTTTGGCTATTGTGTATTTTTGGGTGATAATTTGGTATCTTGGTCGTCTAAGAGACAACCTACACTGTCTCGGTCGAGTGCTGAGGTAGAGTATCGAGGTGTGGCCAATGTAGTATCAGTTGGCTACGAAATTTGCTATTGGAGTTACATTGTCCACTTAAAAAGGCTACTCTTGTTTATTGTGACAATGTTAGCGCTATCTATCTCTCGGGTAATCCGGTGCAACATCAACGCACCAAGCATATAGAGATGGATATTCATTATGTCCGGGAAAAAGTTGCTCGTGGTCAGGTTCATGTTCTTCATGTACCTTCCCTCTATCAGATAGCGGATATTTTCACCAAGGGCCTTCCTCGGGTTCTCTTTGAAGATTTTAGGGACAGTCTCAGTGTCCGTCAACCTCCCGCTTCGACTGCGGGGGTGTGTTAAATATATTGTAAATATATTTCGTATTTTGTATATTAGGCAAGATAATATTCAGCTCCTTATATTTAGGCAAGTTGCATGCTACTATTACGTTTGTACTCCTTAGTATTAGGCACAAGGCATGCTACTATAATTGTATATATACGTTTATGTTAATGAAAATCATTGAGGAAAACATTCTATTAATTATTTTGTTAATTCTTCTTACCTTTTTTGGTACAGAATTGCATTCTAGAGCTCTTAGAATCCAAAACAGTGATATATGTCACCACCAAGTGGATTTCTTACGTGCTGTTGATCTATTCTGGTGAGTTTTGAACTTCGAAGTAGCCATTAGCCCAGCATCACACTTTTCTATTTTATCAAAAGCAATATACCAATTCATCGATGTCCTAATGCATGCTTTGTCTAAAAGGTCATGAAAGAAGGAAATATACAGCAAGCTGGAACGTACAAGGATATTCTAAATTCAGGTACAGATCTCAGGGAACTTGTGGTAGCCTTATCCACACTTGATTCAATTGGGACTTTAACAAACGTAGCTGGTTTCATTGAGGATAAAAATGATGAAATAGAATCAAAATAGGAGACTGGAGTTAGTGATAGGCTGTCGTACACCTGTCAAAAATAATTCCTACAAAACCTTCTAACAATATAGTAAGGTAAGTAGGGTCGACTCCACAGAGAGATGATCAATTTAATCTAGCTTCTAAAGTATAGGAAAACTAAACAAGATCAGAAATATGATAATTGAAGTTCTAAACTAATCAAACTACAAAAATCAAACTGATAAAGATCTAGGGCAATGGTTCACCATGTTCATATTTATAATCTATCAAAATATCATCAATAGTTCAATTAATTAGATATCTAGAGCACATGTTAATCCTACGGTCGGGTTTTAACACTCTCAAATTAACAGATGCAGTACGGTCACTAACATAATTAGATTTGCTAATTGTAGGTAAGCCTCTAAAAAGTACTATCTCTCGATCTATGACTCTTTATTAGCAAATTTAATCAGACAATTGATCAGGTTGCAAGATTAACAATAAAAACACTAATCAATTAGAGATATCAACGAATAATCAAACCATCAAAAACATCAATCAAAATTCATAATATATAAACATGGATTCCCAAACCCTAGAAAACAAGACTACTCAATCATGAATTAAATAATAAAATCTAAATTTACAAAAGAAAACATAATAAGGAAATCAATGAAAAGAAGAAATAGAACTCATGAATTAATGAAGAACATGAAAAACTAGGGTTTGCAACTAAAAACTAGAGAGAGAAAAGAAGAGAAAAACTAAACTAAAACCTAGAAATAACCTAAAATTACTAGGAAAGTAATTTACAAGATAAGGAAAGTCTTGAATAAATCACTAAATGGGCGGATTAGTGATCAGCGCATACGATGACAGGTTCCAGCAGAATCAGTTCCAACTTCAAAAAGGCATAACTCCTTGATTAGCAGTCTCCTCGGGGCGTGTCACCTATCGTTGGAAATATCTTCAAGTCTAGTTTCCAGATATTCTGGAATTATTTGATTCTAAGAAGCACATCAAAAGTTATGATTAGAAGAGTGGATGTGACTCCTTTTTCACATTTCTTCTCATGATTTTCCGCTCAAACTTGTACTATAAAATATCCTTAGCGATCCTTATGCAATGCATCTTCATTACAAGTGATCCTAATCATCAAGCTTAGCAAATTATGCTCCAAATACATTCTCAATGCCTGAAATTCATCAAAAACAAGAAAACATACCGAAGAGGAGTAGAATAGCATAACTTAAGAATATGATGCAATAATGAACCTAAATATGAATTTAAATGCTCTAAAATGCAACCTAAATGCACCTAAAAACTATATATAAATATGGCTTATCAGTTAGTGAAGCTTATGATGAAGGCAGGAGGCTGAAATGACAACTCGTGCAAGAAGAAGATAGAGCTAAAGGAAGAGTTGGAATACTCTTGTATTGGAAGTATATCACAACAACATTCGGAGGAGGTTCAGTGCCCTTCATATTAATGTCTTAGATTCTTTTTCAGCTTCTTCAAATATCAAGCAATTATTGGATGGCTTGGGCAACTCCAATGTCACACGATGCCAAACATGTTGTAAATGGTAATACTTTACTGATTGTGTATGTTGCTTTGTCGGTTGGAAGTTATTTTTTCATCTTGGTAAGATCATTGCTTCTTGTGATAGCTGGATACAAGACGACATCTTCACTCTTCTACTAATGACATTTATGGCATGAACAAGTGAATGATAAAGCAAGAAAGTTTCCAAGTTACCAACTTTGGTTTTGTGATTTCATTCATGTGTTTCATGAGCTGCTCAATCAGCTATTACATGCTTTATAAGTAGTGAATGTTGAAGGTCACAATCCTTATGTCACTAACCTTAACCTGTAGTAACATGCCACCTTGGCTAGAGAATAAAAGACTAAAAAACCCAAGTTAAAATACTGCAGAGCAGTTTACAACTAGTGTGACCACTATGGGCCTTAGGAGGTTAGGACATGAACCTATAGACATGGGCCTATTCTCAACACTCCCCCTCAAGCTTGGAGTGAAGGCTGAGACTAAACTCCAAGCTTGGTTAAAAGCTGAGCATGTTGTTGTGAAGGAAGTTGCTTGGTGAAGACATCTGCTACCTACTACTTTGTAGAGATGTAGGTGGGAGAAATGATGCCCTCCTGAGTTTTGTCCCTTAGAAAATGACAATCAATGTCAACATGCTTGGTTTTTTCATGATGCACAGGGTTAGCTGAGATGGCAAGAGCAGCTTGATTGTCACAGTAGATAGGAGTGGTGCCTAGGTGTTTCAGCCCCAGTTCTTTGAGTAATTGTTTGAGCCACATGACTTCATAAACTGTAAGAGCCATAGCCCTGTATTCTACCTCAGCACTGCTCCTTGAGACTACAGACTGCCTTTTAGATTTCCAGGTTATAGGTGACTTGCCAAGCAGGATGCGGAAACCAGATGTGGATCTTCTAGTGGTAGCACAACCAGCCCAGTCAATGTCACAATATGCTATGAGGTGTGCTTGAGATTGATTTGCAAGCAGAATTCCTTGTGAGGGGGACCCTGAGAGATATCGAAGTACTCTGTTAGCTGACTGCATGTGAGCACAGGTGGGTTTGTGCATAAATTTACTCAGAACATGCACTGAAAAAGCAATATCTGGTATGGTAATTGTGAGATAAATATGCTTCCCAACTAGATTTTGGTAGGGCTCAGGATGAGGGAGTGGTTCTCCAGTGTCTACACTAAGCTTGAGATGGTTGTCTAGAGGAAGCTTAAGTGATCTGCAGTTGTGCATAGCATATTCACTTAGTAGATCCATGGTGTACTTTTTCTCGTGAGAGAAACTGCACCATTTGGGCAAGTGATCAACCTCAAATCCCAAAAAATACATGAGTTGACCCATGTCTTTCATATGGAAATGAGAAGACAAGAAAGTTTTAGCTTCTTGAATTGCAGAGAGATTGTTGCCACCTATAATTAGCTCATCAACATACACTAGGATCACTGTGAGATTAATTCCATGATGCTTGGTGAAGAGAGAATAATCTGATTTGGATTGTAGAAAGTCATTAGCTTTGAGAGCTTGACTCAACTTAGAGAACCACTGCCGGTGTGCCTGCTTCAACCCATATAGTGATTTCAACAGCTTGCAAACAAGAGGTAAGGACTTAGGAGATGTCTCCTCCTCAGGTGATACTTGAATTTTGTGCCCTGAACCATGGTATCCAGCTGGTAGCTTCATGTAAACAGTCTCATGCAACTCACCATCAAGAAAAGCATTTTTAACATCCATTTGATGTAAATGCCAGTTTTGAATAGAAGCAACAACAAGTAGGGATCTAACAGTGGTCATTTTGGCCACAGGAGCAAATGTCTCCTCATAATCTACCCCATATGTTTGTCTGTTGCCCAAAACAACAAGTCTTGACTTGTGTCTGTTAATAGTGTCATATGTGTTGTACTTGTTTCTGTAAATCCACTTGCAGCCTATGGCATGTTTGCCAGGGGGTAAGTGAGTGATTTCCCATGTGTGGTTGTCTTCAAGGGCAGACAATTCCTCATTCATAGCTGCAACCCACTCAGGGTGTTTAACAGCTTCTTTGAAAGAGGAGGGTTCAGGTGTTTTTGTGACTTGAGAGAGAAAACAAGTGAAGGCATAGGTACATGATGTTGTTGTGGTGTTGTGGTGTTATTGCTAGTAACTTAGTCATCAAGCCATGTGGGGGTTCTATGGGTTTTGGAAGACCTCCTAACTGCTGGCACAGGATCAGGTTGAGGTTGAGAGTTTGAGCCATAAGGGTATCATTGGGAAGGGATATTACATGTTCTTCAGAAGGAAGAAGGTCACTTCTTGAAGTGACTTGAATAGGAGAGGAAGGAAAGCTTGCAGATGGTTTGTGAAAGACTTTGTAAGGATGTATGCCTTTATAGAAGGTCACATCTCTACTGACAAAGAGGCTATTAGTTGTAAGATTTAGCATTTTATAGCCCTTTTGGGTTTGTGGATACCCTAAGAACACACGTCGGACTCCCCTGGCATCAAATTTATCTCTACTTCTACTAGGATTACTTGCCATGGCAAGACAACCAAATTTCAAATGATCATACACATGAATAGTTTGAAAAAATACCTCATAGGGTGTCTTGTTATGCAAAAGTGGGATTGGAAGTCTATTTGTGATGTGTACAGCACACAACACACAATCTCCCCAGTATTGAAGTGGAAGACCTGCTTGAAACCTGAGAGCCCTAGCTATTTCAAGGATATTTCTGTGCTTTCTTTCAGCCCTTCCATTTTGTTGGGGCCTATCACCACATGAGGTTTGATGCACAATTCCCAAATTCTTGAAGAAAGGTTTGTAATTTTTGTCTTAAAATTCAAGAGCATTGTCAGATCTCACTATATTTACTTCTTTCCCATATTGAGTCTTTCCCATCTTCACAAAGCTTTGTATTGCATCAAACACATTAGATTTATGCTTCAACAAGCTTGTACCCAAGTCATTCTTGAGTGATCATCAACCAAGGTAAGAAAGTATCTATGATTGTGCCTTGTTTTGACCCTATATGGTCCCCACACATCAATGTGAATAAGTTGAAGGATCTCTTCTGCTCTAGATTCACTCAATTTGTATGGAATCTTGGTGAACTTAGCTAGTGCGCAAGTGAGGCATATTTCTCCACACTCTTCTTTGAAATCTTTCAAACCCTTGATTCTCGCCTATTTTCTTGAGTGGGGGCATGACCCAATCTGTCTGTGCCACAAGGCACTTCCCCGGTAGAGTGGCAATACTTTCAACTCTTGAAGGAATAGTAAGATCGCTTGTTGAGTTCATGGCCGTGAGTTTTGGTGATGCAGCCTTCACCCGTAACTTGTTTCTTGCATTCATGGATGATGTTTTGAAGTGGCTAATTAATGAGATAGTAAAGTCCATTCTTGGCTTTACCAACACCCTGAACCTCTCCTGTGACAACACTGTGTATAACACAGAAGCCTGGATGAAAGTTCACCTTGCAGTTAGCATCTTTAGCCAACTTTTGCACAAAGAGTAGGTTGTGCTTAAAGGCCGGCACATAGAGCACTTCTTTCAAAGACCACTTGGTTAGCTAAAAACACATTACCACTATGAGTAATAAGGGAGGTCTACCCAATTGGCAAATTAATTTGTTGCTTTCTTCCAAGAGGAGTAGCTTGATTCACTAGTAGAATAATTGCTTATTGCTGCAGTGATATTGCTGCGGTTTTACCCATACGCAGCAATATATCACGTAAAAAGAAAAGGTAAAATATAAAATAAAGATATTGATGCGGTTTCGGCAAAAACCGCAAAGAATATAGTTTCAATGTAAAAATTTTTGAAAAAAAGTCGACTTTTTGACCGATATATTGCTGCGGTTTCTGGCAAAAACCGCAACAATATATTAAAATAATATTAAAAAAATAATATTTTAATATATTTGCTCGCGGTTTTTACAAAAACCGCAAAGCAATATCCCCATTTTTTTAATATAAGACACGGTGCAATTAGGGTTCAATTGATCCCCATTTTTTTTAACCAGTCGTTTTCTCTCAACATCTCTCTCTCCTCTTCCTCTCTCCTCTCACCTCTCACTCTTCTCTCAACTCGCCGGCCACTCCTTTCTCTCTCCTCCTCAAGATTCGTCCTTCTTCATCGTTCCTTCTTCCTATCACTCTCCTCTCAACTCGCCTCTTATTTTCGTCGTCCTTCTTCGTCTTCCGGCGAAGGCACTCACTTCGCGGCGAGTTGAACACCGACGACTTCGGGAACTTCGCGGTGAGTGATGAATCGTTGGCGAGGAGAGGCGAGTGACGATCAATGGTGGCGAGCAATGGGTTTCGAAAAACGAGATCCGGTTCTCAAAGGTTGAGACACGATAGTTTTTTGATTTTTTTGAATCGTCCTCGACAAGCAATGGGTTCTCAAGGGTTGAGACGCGAGCCATGAATCGTGTTTTTGATTTTTTTGAATCATTCTCAACTTTTTTTTCGTTTTTCTTTTTTTTTTCGTTTTTTAGATCTGTTTGTGATTTTTTGTTTTAGGATTTTTTTTTTGATTTTTTTCGTTTTATTAGATTTGTTTTTAGATTTTTTTTTGTTTTAGGATTTTTTTTTTATTTTTTTCGTTTTTTTAGATCAGTTTCTTATTTTTTGTTTTATTATAATTTTTGTAATTAGTCATTAAGTTGTAATAGTTGTTTTGTTATTTTTGCTTTTTCATTTTACTTTTTGATCTTTTGTATTATTTATGTAATTAGTTTTTTTAGCTTTATATATTAATGAAATTCATGTTATTTAATCTTTAGTTTGTCTGCGAATTTGGTAGATAATGGATGGGTTAGTTGCATGGTTTTAATCTTTCAAATTTAATTGCGAAATTCAAAAAAAAAAAATTTTTTTTACCTTATCCAGACCTATTGATGCGGTTTGGGCAATAACCGCAAAGAATAGGCCAAGCTATTGCTGCGGTTTCTAGCCAAAACCGCAAAGCAATACGTTGTACGTTTTTAATAAAAAATAAATATGTTGCTGCGGTTTTGGCTAGAAACCGCAGCAATATGTTCAAATATTGTTGCGGTTTAAAACCGCAGCAATATATTAATTACCTATTGCTGCGCCCTTTATTGTTGCGCAGCGAAAACCGCCGCAATAGGCCACTTAATGACCGCATCAATAAACAATTATTCTACTAGTGATTCAACAGTTCAAGGCTCCCAGTCATATGATCTGAAGCCTCCTGAGTCCACAATCCATTCCCTTTTTTCAACATCAGCCATGTTGCAACTCACCATTCCTGAGTAACTGGTGTCCATTTCTTCTTCAGTGTCTGATCCTCCTTGCTTGGATGGAAAAGGGAGCAACTTCATAAGTTGTTCAAGTTGTTGTGCTGTGATTGCACTGGACCCAGTATCACCTGTGTTTTGCACATTTGCTGCAGTTATGCCTCCTCTGTTACCTCTACCAGCTTTGTTCCATCTTCCCCCTCTACTACTACTTCCAAAGATCCCTAGTTCTCATCTTTCCATCTTTAGGCTTTCTCGGTAGAAAACCAACTACAAACCAACAAGCATCCTTGCAAAGGGACTGTGTTTGTTGCACACACCGCAAAACACTCACATCTTTACCCTTGCTATACATAGCAATGACTCAATCTCCTCTTTGACAGGCTTAAGAATTTCTTTCTGATTCTTTTCCTGCTGAAGAGTACTACAGGCTATTTCCACAGTTGGAAGACTTGCCATCATGAGCAAGTTACTTCTCTGAGGTCCATAAATGTCATCAAGACCATTTAGGAATTGGAACAATTTTTGTTCTTCCTGCTGCTGATTTAGAGCATCTACAAAAGCTATTACTTCAGTTGTCACATTGGTTATAGGAGGAAGAGAGTTCAGAGAGTGTAGTTCTTCCCACAACACTTTCATCTCTGTATAGTAATCACTAATGGTCTTGCCATCTTGTTTAGTCTCATATATATCCCTATTCAACTTGTACTTCCTTAAGCCATTGCTCACTGTATACCTAGCTTCTAACTGCCTCCAGATTTGGGCTGAGTTCTCTACAAACATAACTGACCTCTTTATAGATTTAGAAACATTTGAAATTATCCAGGAGATTACCATGCTATTGCAGGTGTCCCATGCTTCCTGTTTCACATTATCACTCGCATCTCTCTTAACTAGCCCTGTCACAAAGCCTAGTTTTCTTTTTGATGCCAAGCTAATTTCTAGAGATCGTTTCCATGACCTATAATTGGATGAAACTTCCAATTTCTCAACATTTATGGATGTGCTGCCATCTGAAGGGTGCAAGTAAAGGGGACTAGTTGTATCTATAGTACTTGGCATTTTTATCACTTTCATAGACCAATGAGAAAGAAAAAAGCAGGAAACTTTTAAACTAATATTCCCAACTCAGAACATGACATAAAAGCATAAAGGAAGAATTTTTTGAGCAGATTCAAACCTGGATGCTCTGATACCATAATGACATTGATGGCATGAACTGGTGAATGATAAAGCAGAAAAGTTTCCAAGTTACCAACTTTGGTTTCGTGATTTCATCATGTGTTTCATGAGCTGCTCAATCAGCTATTACATGCTATTTAAGGAGTGACTGCTGAAGGTCACAATCCCTAGGTCACTAACCTTAACCTGTAGTAACATGCCACCTTGGCTAGAGATTAAAAGACTAAAAACCCAAGTTAAAATACTGAAGAGCAGTTTACAACTAGTGTGACCACTATGGGCCTTAGGAGCTTAGGACATGAACCTATAGACATGGGCCTATTCTCAACATCTACAAGATGCATTCCTCAACTTTTCGTGCTCCAATGTCATTTTTTTGATGCCACCCCTAGTGGGCGGATTTTAAGCAGGGTATGATCTACTCTTCCCTGCTTGTTTAGTTACTGTCTTAATTTAGATCGTGCTTCATTTATCTTTGCACAAAAATGGTTTAAGAGGATGATTTTTTGAGGCACCTCAAAATAAGTAAAAAAACTCTAACATGTAATCTACGTTTGTTTTATTTAGAGTGATACGAAATCGATTATTCAATCATGTAACACAAGTACTTGTTACATGTATCTACAGATCAAAGTGTTGTGGATATGTATACCCCAAATAGAGTTGGTAGTTTGTGTTCTCTTTGATCTCACTTTTTGGGGTTATTGGGGTAATGTCACTGGTTGTATGGTAGGTTTACATTATTTTCATTCTAGTTATTGCTGTCTCTCTGTGGTACCAGGTGAATACGATGACTTTTAACAATTAGATGGATCTTATCGGTACTTGACGCACTTCCACTCTTTCATCACCTAATTCAGCTTTCGTATTATCTTTTGCATAAATATTATATAACAACAACACAGGAACTTTTCCGGTTGGTTGGAGTAAATAAAGCTCCAGTTATACAACATTTCTCTGAGAGTATATTTGGAGATTCTGTTATCAGGAGCTTTGGCGAAATGTCTAGATTTTGTGAAACGAGCACAACACTACTAAATGGGTCTATAAGGGCAACTTTGTACAATGCTGCTTCAAGCCAATGGCTTAACATCCGTCTCGACATGTTGTCTTCACTCATTTTTGCCTGTACTCTGATTTTCTTGATCTCCATTCCTGTGGAATCAATTAATCCAGGCATGCAGTGCTACCGATTTTTTGCTCCATTATTGTCTCTAATTCTCTATAATTATGGTATACAAGTCTGAATGATTCTGTTTTATCTTTTTAACTTCTGATTCAAGTCATTGCTAGATTAGTTGTCGCATACGCACTGAATCTGAATGAGCTACAAAACCGGGTAATATTAAATTTTTCTATAATGGAGAATAGGATCATCTCAGTTGAGAGAATCCTTCAGTAGACAGGCATTACAAGTGAGGCTTCCCTCGTTTCAGAAAATAATCGGCCAGACCGATTTTGGCCACCTTGTGGACAGGTTCATGTCCAAGATCTTCAGGTACTGTTTCACCCTGTAATTATCCCTATTCAGATATATGATGTAAATTGAAAAATTATTTTACACACAGAAATATACACAATGATGCATGGTCTATGTAATAGGTTCGTTATGCTCCACATTTGCCACTTGTACTGAGGGGGGAATTATCAGTAACACCCCGATAATTCTCTCTTTTATAAAATATTTTTTAATATAAAACATAGAGAATTATCAAAGTATTATCGTCCGTGTGAAAAAGTATCGGCTTATTCGAAATTTTGCAGCGGAAAACATAATAATAACTTTATAACTAAAACTTAGTCAACTACAAAGTCAACCCCAAAACCAACCAACAGAATCCAAAGTCAAACTTAAACCAAATCAACTACGAAAACATGAACTTAAAGTATGATAAATAGTCTAACAAGCTCTCCGATCCCAAACCCAATGAAGCATCATCTTCAAACCTGTAGATGGACAATACAATATTGATCCCTAGAGACTGCTCACCAAAATGGGTCATCACAGGATCAATAAGGCATAGCCATGATCAACATACACAAACAAAAGCACGTAATCAGCAAAGCTGAGTACTACATACTAATCAAATAAACAATCCTAACATGATACTAATAAATAGTAAGCGGTGAATAAATAATAATATAAAAACTTGCGAGATAACTTTTTACCGAACTCAACTTTAACAACATTCTTATTACTTTAAATGGAATAGTCAATGGACCGAGTTGTCTAACTAAAACCAGCATTCCCTTTGGAAGACGAAATATGAGCGTGACTCCATATTCCCATGATCTACGATATTGAGAAACCTTTTAAATAAAAATAGGACATAGTGATCAATCCGGCCCCAGAAAAAGTCACGACACGCTCACCATGTACCCCAACTCCTATTTGTCCAACACTTCAGACGTGCACCAGTCTAAAGCTATTGCTATCCGGGCCCACTTTACACGATTTACAGTGTATTACTTGTTATGACTCACAAGCAACACATATAGCAAAATCAACAAACAATCACAACTTTCTTTTTATCTTAGGATTAGATAAGTAATCACACAACTTAACAACCCAAGATCAATTCCAACTTTAATTCAATCTTTCTTATTTGTTGAACCTAGCCAACAACCAAACTACCTTTCATAGGTATAAAATATCAACTTACCAAATAAGGCCCTCGGTCCTTATAAAGCAGTGAAATACTCAAAAGGGAACAATGATCAATCATGATCCAATACTAATAAATATATTAATTCCCCCATGTGAATTAATAAAATAAAATTCCCAACCAACATGCTTGCATCAATCTTCCATACAAATATGATATAAATCTCATAACATAAATCCCATAATCAACATGTTTACACAACGACATAAAGCATGCAAAATGCAACATACACTAGTAGAATAATTGCTTATTGCTGCGGTCATTAAGTGGCATATTGCTGCGGTTTTGACCGCAGCAAATTAAGGCGCAAAGAATAGGTAATTACCTATTCTGCGGTTTTTCCAACAATAGAGCAACCTATTGCTGCGGTTGTTACCCAAAACCGCAGCAATAGGCATTTTTTTAAATAAAAAAATGAAACCTATTGCCGCTTGTTTTTAGTAGGAACAAGAAGCAATAAGTATTTTTTTATTAAAAAAATGAAACCTATTCTGCCGCTGTTTTTGGTAGGAACAAGCCGGCAATAGGTGTTTGTGGAGAATTTTTTTTTTAGCTAGCTAGAATGGAAAATGACTGAAAATACAGATAAAACTAGAAAAATCAATATATACAGTATAATCCATTATTGCATCCAAATAAAAATCAGCAACACAAGAGTGAACAACAAGACTTAATAATAGTGATAATCCATTATTGCACCAAAATAAATAACAGTGATAATGATAATAATAACTAGTGATAAAAAAAATAATAACTATAAATTAAATCTCGACCGTAAAATCACCATCAAACACCATCAAACCACCACAATCATCACCGTCCATCCATCAACCGACCATTAGTTTTCTTCAAAAATAAAATAAAAATAAACAAATATACACAAATCAAATAAATTAAAAAAGACCTAAAAAATGTGGACAGAGGAGAAATAATCTCCAGATCTAGAATGACCGCAGCAGTTCCACCAACAATTTTCAACAAGAGTTCACCGGCGGTTTTTGAGATGAGTTTATTTCACTAAATCACCAAGCCATTACAGTGAAACCGAAACAGGACCTTGAAGCACCGAAACAGGGCTCTGAAGCTCGCGTTTCAACGAAGAGCTCAACGACGAGCGATTTGAATACCACAATTGTCGAAACCGCCATTGATTAAGATCGAAGAACTTAATTCAACTTGAGATTTGAGGTGAAATTTGTAAATTCTTCGATCTTTTCGGCGAATTCAAAAAAATTTCGAACTTTTTCGGCGAATTTAAGAACAACACTCAACAACCATGCGCCGACGGGAAGAGGGTTGAGGACTAGGCCGGCGACGGTGGAGAGGAAAATGGCGAGGAGTTGCAGAAAATCGAAGAGAAAAGAAATGGCAGATGAGAGATGAGAGATGCGAGAAGATGAGTGAAGGAAGGAGGAAACCAGCGAAGGAGTGAGAAGATGAGTGAATTGAAGGAAGGAGGAGGAGTGAGAAGATGAGTGAACTGAAGGAAGGAGGGAAAACGGCGGAGTGAGAAGATGAGTGAGAAGAAAGAAGAGGTTGAAACCCTAAATAAACTCTTTTCATATTAATTTAAAAGACTATTGCTGCGATTTTTTGTAGGAACCGCAGCAATAGGTCCAAATAATATTTTTTTATATTATTTTGATATATTGCTGCGGTTTTTGACAGAAACCGCAGCAATATGTTTGGTCAAATGATAAAAAAATTTCAAAAAAAATTCTCTAAAACCATATTGCTGCGGTTTTCGGCGGAAACCGCAAAGAATATGGGTATTTTTATATATTTTTTTTTTACGTGATATATTGCTGCGTATGGGTAAAACCGCAAGCGATATTATCGCAAAGAATAAACAATTATTCTACTAGTGATAATAGAAATCATATATGAACTCAACATAGTTCCTATACATGATACTAATTTATTCTCCTTCTTAAAATCATGATACTACTTCAATCACCACATATGTATGTACATACCTTGTGTAGACAAACTGAGAGGCCACTTTAACAGTCTTAAAAGTCGCCTAGAGATAATTCTCCGCCTAAAATAACCAATATAAATTCATAATCAATCTTTCATGAATTTACAGCAATAATAAAATACTTTAAATTCTTCTAAAACATGTATAAAACCTTTTCCAATTATAAAACTTGATTATTAAACCTCCTAGTATAATACTTACTACACTAGTATTTAAAATGCATCATAAAACTCCATAAAAATACTCCCTTTAAATTTCCAGCAATATATTATAAGTTAAAACTCCCTCTAAACATATTCAAACATACTTAAAATCATAAAGATAATATGTTTCATAACTTATACTCCCTCCGTTTCATTTTAATCTACACACTTTCCTTTTTGGTCTGTTTCTTTTTAATCTACACACTGTTGCTTATTCTATTTTAGGTAACATGTCACATCTACTTTCTCCTCTTTTTCCACCCATGTCATCTACTTTTTAATATTTTAACCCACTTTTTACTTTCTCTCTCTCACTTTTCAGTTTCTCTCTCCACCTTTTCAATTTCTTTCTCATACTTTTGTACTTATTCCTTGGTTCTCCCCCAAAGTGAAGTGAGTAAATTAAAATAAAACGGAGGGAGTAATAAACTACTATGATTTATAACTTTCAAAACCCTAAAAATTCACGCTTTGATAATTAAAACTCTAATTTAAACTCAAACATGCAAATCTGAATTTTATTCCTTCAATACATAGATTATATAACTTAAATTCAATAATAAATCATCAACTTATAACTTTTAAACATAAACAAATTAAAACAAAACTTAAAAATATAATCTTTGAATTAAACTTGAGGAGGAAGAAAGAAATCAAACCAAGCAAAGGAAGGAAGAAGGAAGACCGGCGGCAGCACGACGGTGGTCGGCGAGTTGCCGATGAGAAGTAGCGGCCGGCGAGGGGAGGCGTGAAGGTCGAAGGAAGAAAAAGAAAAGAGAGAGAAAAAGAAATAGTGAGGGCCGAAAATTGGGAGGAAAGGAGGAGAGAGAAAATAATTGTGTGGGGAAAATTTTGGGGTTTATGGGGTTTATATAAATTTCCCCTTGTGGGCTTAGGAAAAGGTAATTGGGCTTAAATTATAATCATTTTCCAAGCCTAAGGGCTTGTTCTCTTCGGCATAAAACAACTGAACTGAATTAAACTGAACTAAATTGAACTGAATTAAACTGAACTGAATTGAACTGAACTGAATTGAACTGAACTGAACTGAATTAAATTATAACTACTCCCTCCGTCCCAAAATACTCTTGACACTTATCAAGGCACGTAGTTTTAGATGATAAGTTGTTATTTTGTTATCAATTGTTATTTTATTTAAAAGTAGATTTGATAGGAGTTAGTAGTTAGTAAAAGTAGTATTATTTTATTTTAAGGAGAGAGAATGTGGGCCATGGTTAGAGTTGGTATGTAATAGAAGTGGTATTATTTTATTTGGAGGAGTGATAGTGTGGGCCAATGTTTAAAATGTAAAGGATTAAAGTAAAAGTGGGTCATATCCAAATATAGAAGTGTAAAGAGTATTCTGGGACAGATGAAAAAGGAAATTGTAAAGAGTATTCTGGGACGGAGGGAGTAATTAATAGTAATGATAATAATTTAAGAACCGAATCGAATTGAACCGAATCGAATCGAACCGAACCGAATCGAATTGAGCAATCAACCGGGCGGGCGAAAATAAGTGGGGGCGAACAGGCCCAAATAGTGTTTGGGTTCCTCAATTCCATTTAAGAGTCCTTTTCCAAATCAAAAAATTATTTCAAACATTTCAAATACTTTTCAAAGCATAACTTTAATAAAATATTTGACTTGCATAAATCATTAAAATAATTCCTTTGACTTTCAAATAGTCAACCTTTGAAGAAATAAATCATTAAAATACTAAAATATCTTCAAATATAAATAACTATATATTAAAATATATTTATAAAATCCATAAATTTACAGGGGATTAAAGTCTACCCCTCTTAAAAGAAGTTTCGTCCCGAAACTTGACACGAAAAATCACACATTTTCAGAAGTTTTTAACTCAACTCCCATTGGAGAAATACTTGTGCCACTCATGTGCACTCTTTTGCCAACTTAAAAACACTTGTGTTACTCATAAACACATTTTCTTATGCGGAGAATCTATTTATTTTGTACCAACATGTGCAAATTGCCAAAATAAGCATAATAATGCATAAAAATACCATGAAAATAGGTAAAACGCGCGAAATTCTATCGCATTCTACCCCCTTAAAGAAATTGAGTTACGTCCTCGTAAGTCACCTCAAGGAATAAATATGGATACTTGTTCTTCATTTCAGCTTCATCTTCCCACGTTGCCTCTTTGAACTCATGGTTCGACCAAAGCACTTTCACGATATTGACATCCCTATTGCATGTCCTACACACCTTCTTATCAAGAATTTTCACAGGTCTTTCCTCATATGTGAGGCTACTATCAATCTGGATCCTCTCAGGCTCCAAAACATTACTCTCATCACGGATATAACGCTTGAATTGGGAAATGTGAAACACATCGTGCATCTTCTCGAACTCCATTGGCAAAGCCAACCTATAAGCTACCTTCCCAATTCTTTGTAGAATCTCATATGGACCTATATATTTGGCACTTAGTTTTCCCTTTTCCCCAAATCTCATCACACCCTTAGTTAGTGATACTTTCATAAACACTTTATCTCCTACTTCGAACTCGTCTTCTCTTCGCTTCAAATAGGCATAACTCTTTTGCCTATCTTGAGCAGCTTGAATTCTAGCCTGAATCAACTGCACATTTTTTACAGTCTCCTCAATGAATTCTGTCCCCAATACTATATTCTCACTAAAATCATTCCAGAAAATGGGACTTCTACACTTTCCTCCATATAACGCCTCAAAAGGTGCCATCTTAATACTCGCATGATAACTATTGTTGTATGAAAACTCAATCAAATCTAATTGGACTTCCCAACTACCCTGAAAGTCAATAGCACAGGCTCTCAACATATCCTTCATAGTTTGATTAGTCCTCTCAGTCTGACTATCGGTCGCAGGGTGAAAGGCAATACTCATTTTCAATGTTGTCCCAAGGTTTATCAGGACCTTTTCCCAAAATTTTGAGAGGAATCTCAAATCACGATATGAAATAATATCGGTTGGAACCCCATGTAATCTCACTACATGCTTAACATACGTCTTCGCGAGTTGCTTCTTCTTCCATGTCTCTTTAATTGGAATGAACATGGCCGACTTCGTCAGACGGTCCACAATAACCCAAATAGTATCATTGCCATTCCTCGTTCTAGGCAAAGCAGTCACCAAATCCATTGAAATGGAATCCCACTTCCATTTAGGAACTTCTAAGGATTGAACCTTCCCCATGGGTCTCTTATGATCTATCTTGCCTTCCGGAGAGGTTAGACATTTAGACACGAACTCGGCAACCTCACGCTTCATGTTTGGCCACCAATAGATCCGCTTAAGGTCCTTATACGGACTTGTCACCCCCCGGGGTGCAACGTAAGACGGAGTATTATGCCCCTCATCCATAAGACGTCTCTTAACCTCATCACATTTTTGTGGTACACACCACCTTCCCTTGAACCTCAAACTACCATCATCATGGGTCTTAAAATCAACTTCCTTACCTTGCCTCATCTTTTCCTTAATCTTCTCTAGGTGCTCATCCCCAACTTGACCCTCTTTTATCTCATCTAAAATTGACAACCCCAATGATAAATCACTCAATCTTGCCTCGATTTTCCCAGGATTTAATATTTCTAGGCTAAGTCTTTGCATATATCGACACAACTCCTCAGGAACTACCAAGGCATTCATGCTATGGCTTGACTTCCTACTCAACGTATCAGCAACTACATTTGCTTTCCCCTCATGATATTGGATGTCTAGATCATAATCCTTTATCAACTCTAACCATCTCCTCTGCCTCATATTGAGGTCTTTCTGGGTGAAAATGTATTTCAAACTTTTATGGTCAGTAAAGATCTTACAGGTTTCCCCATAAAGGTAATGTCTCCAAATCTCCAAGGCTAACACAATAGCAGCTAACTCTAGATCATGGGTAGGATAAGTAGCCTCATAAGGTTTCAACTGTCGCGACGCATACGCGATCACCTTCCCATTCTGCTGCAAACACACATCCCAACCCATTCTTTGAAGCATCACTATACACTCAAATCCCTCGTTCCCATCAGGCAGGGTCAAAATAGGTGCGGAGGTCAAACGCTCTTTGAAAATCTGAAAAGCTTCCTCACACTTCTCACTCCACTCGAATTTTGACTCCTTTTTCATCAAATTGGTCATTGGCCTCGTTATCTTTGAGAAATCTCTCACAAATCTCCTATAATAGCCAGCTAGACCTAGGAAACTTCGAATATCAGACACATTCTTTGGAGTAGGCCACTCACTCACAGCTTGAATGTTAGCAGGATCTACAGAGGCTCCTTCCTTAGACACATAGTGACCCAAAAATGCTACTTTCTCCAAACGAAACTCACACTTAGAGAACTTGGCATACAATTGATTCTTCCTAAGCGTCTCCAATATAATCCTCAAGTGCTCGTCATGCTCTTTTTCATTCTTCGAATAGATCAGGATATCATCAATGAATATCACAACAAACTTACCTAAGAACTCATGGAAAATCCTATTCATCAAGTCCATAAATATGACAGGTGCATTGGTTAACCCAAAAGGCATTACAGTGAACTCATAATGACCATAACGAGTCCTAAACACATTCTTAGGTATATCCTTATCAGCTACCCTCAACTGGTGATACCCCGAACGCAAATCAATCTTCGAGAACACGCTCGCTCCATTCAATTGATCGAATAGGTCATCTATCCTAGGCAAAGGATACTTGTTCTTGATGGTTACATTATTCAATTACTTATAATCGATACACAACCTCATACTCCCATCTTTCTTTTTAACAAACAACACGAGAGCTCCGCAAGGTGATGCACTAGGCCTAATATAACCCTTATCGAACAACGCTTGCAATCTGCGTCTTCAACTCACTCATCTCCGGGAGGTGCCTATCTATAGGGTGCTTTAGATATATGTGCAGTTCCAGGAGCTAAGTCTATGGTGAACTCAACAGCTCTAGTAGGCGGCATACCCGAAATCTCACTCGGAAACACATCCATAAACTCATTCATGATTGGAACATCCTCAATATTTACCCCAAGTTCTTTACTCACATCTTGCACACTAGAAATAAATAGCTCACACCCCTTCTTCATCAACTTCTTCACTTGCATTGGAGAAATAACCCCAAAGTTCTTGGAATTCCCAAAACGTCTATATGAGGTCAACTTCTCCAAAGGGTTTCTTACAACTACTTTCTGAACTTTACTGTAACGCCCCGACTTCCATACATCCTTATTAAGCTAATTAATCAAGATTAGCAGCGGAAGACTTAACTTAGTCGGCGCGTTACCGCCGTACTTTCCACTATGGGAAAATACAAGGCGACCTTTAACATTAACTTACAGGGACATTACTTACATTTGCCCCTCTTTAAAGAAACACTTTAATAATAGATTACTATTTTCTAGAAATTTCGGCAGAGTTTCCTTTGTAAATTGGACAACCCACAATGGGAAAAATGATTGAAAAACCTGTTACAATAAAGTATTTCCAAATCCATAACTCAACGCTTTCGCAGAGTAGCAGCTAAAGAGAATCGGGAGCACTATTGCTCAACCAGAACTAGAAATGAAACTAAACCATTACTTATTAACTAATTAATACAAAGTGGAACGTCCTCGCCTCAAAAGGAACGTAAAACAATCATAGATGAGCTCTTAGTACTTAACTGCTTCTATCTTGGAAAAGGTGCTCCATAACTTCAACCTGAAACTATTGTAACACTGCCACCCACCAAGTGACAGGCCACAGTAGTGACAAAACAAAACATTGACATACACATCAGCACAACGCTGAGTACTAACCCATAAATCATTCTTAAAACATGCTTTGGTGTCTACGACTCTCACGTAATCAACATGTTCACATTGTTCATAACCATATCACAACATAGCAATATTCGCATAATCCATTATCGTTCATCATGTTTCAAGACCTTTAAGTACTTTCATCAATCATAGCAGAGTCGTATCATCATCATAGTTCTCTCATATCAGAGTAGAAGGCATACCTTCATGTCATTAGACAATAAACATTCATAAACACATATTCTAAGTCATACAAGATATCATAATTCATCATCATCTTTCCTTTACTTAACTAGTAATGATCATAATGTCTTAGTAACATAGTTATTTTGTAGCATTCGTTCATAAATGTCACTAATCAGCATATTCATAAAACATTCCATATTTCCTAGTCCAATCATCGATATCATAAAGTGTAAAATCGTAAAACATAATCGCAATCATAATCATACTTTTGAAACATCAAAGTCATAATACTTCATAGCATTAAATCATTCAATAGCATCATCTACATGGCCATTATTTCATATCATATCATAAGTTTCATCATTATCTTTTCATTTTACTTATTCATTTTGGTTACTTGGCTAGTATCATTGATCCGTCGGGTGGCCACATCATAGGTGACACTTGCGGTACCCGTATATATATCATTAATCCGTCGGGTGGCCACATCATAGGTGACACTTGCGGTACCCGTATATATCATTAATCCGTCGGGTGGCCACATCATAGGTGACACTTGCGGTACCCGTATATATCATTAATCCGTCGGGTGGCCACATCATAGGTGACACTTGCGGTACCCGTATATATATATCATTAATTCGTCGGGTGGCCACATCATAGGTGGCACTTGCGGTACCCGTATATATATCATTAATCCGTCGGGTGGCCACATCATAGTTGACACTTGCGGTACCCGTATATATCATAAATCCGTCGGGTGGCCACATCATAGGTGACACTTGCGGTACCCGTAAAATACTGCCAAGAACCATCTTTCGCTGTACTTTATCATGTTTCATTGCTTTTATGAATCACATTACATAATCGTAATCATGATCCGTAATCATCATCATAACGTAACATAATTACATTACATCATCATAACCATAATCATGGAACATAATCTAATCATAACATAACCATGATTAAATTACATCATCGTAATCATAATCCTGGAAAGTAATCATAAGCATGACATATTCATAACATATACTTTTGCATAATCAGATCTTCATAAGCATGTCTCATAACTTAAAGTACTTTTCGGAATATATAATAGAAGCATATTTGAAGCATAACAGAAACATAGCAGAAGCATAGTAATCCTTTCATACCTCATATCGTTTAAGAATCATTTATACTTTCGAGTTGTTTCATAATTAAAAGGTATACTTTAACATATTAAGAATACATGAACATATATCATAGCAAACATTTCATACTTTGTCATTCATAAGAACAAGAGTCATCCTTTTCGTACTTTTAGATCATTTCAAGCAACATAACACATACTTGCTCCGTAACAATGAGGCAACGTTAAGCTACTTTTAATCTCAATGAAAGATTAATTCGACTAATCATAAATCTCTTGTTAGAGGTTATCTAACGAGAGTCAACTTTAACTTGAAATTCCAAAGTTCATTTAACGTATGCTAGTTTAAGGTTTATTTATGACGTTTGTATAATATCCTCATTATGGACTCTCATCTAATTAATCGTCTTCTTAGAATTATACTTAACAACTTTAGAAAGAGTATTTCAGTTGTAATTAGAACAATATCACAAACTTACTGAGTCAATCCACTTATTAACATAACAATTTGATAACTTACAATTAGAATCATTCTCAAACTCATCAAAACCACACCTAAAATCATCACCTATCTTAAAGATTACTTCAATTTAAGCTTTCTATTAACAATTAACAATCATTTAACAACACCTCATTCACCAAGTAAACGGAAACTTCGTTATTGTATTCGAATCGTCAATTCACAAGCAATGATAAATTCAATATCATTATAATCATCCCCATATAATCAATATTCAATCAACTCAAATCCTTTTAATTATACATGTAATTTGCAACCAAGTTCATCATAATATTCTGAACTTAAGATGAAAATAAATCCAATTAAACGAGGTGTTGAAAAGGGTAGTACCTCTGCTCTACTGAGCAGGGACGAACAAAACAGGGGAGGGAGACGGAGCTCCGGCAGCGGCGGGGAGCACCGGCGAAGCTGGCAGCAGCACAGCACGCAGTAACAGCAACAACGAACGGAGGGGAGACAACAGCACGAGAAGAGAGAAAACACGAGCAGGGAGGAGAAAGGACCACCAGCGCACGGCGGCGCCAAGCGGTGGCGCACAAAACCGACAGCAGCTGTGCACAACCGCACCACCACCGACAACAGCAGCAAAACAACAACAACAACTCGAGCAGCAGCAGCAGCCAACAACAACACCTCCACCACCACGACAACAACCACACCGCAACAACAACAGCAGCGCAGTAGCGCAAGAGGAGGGAGGACGAGAGAGAAAGCAAGGAGCCACGAGGACCGCAGCAGCAGCGCGATCGGAGCTCCGGCGAGCTCAAGGAGGAGCGTCGAAGAGGAAGAGAAACAAAAGAGAGAGAGAGGAGAGATGTTTTGGGGTTTCACCGGGAGAGAGAAATGAGGTGAGAGAAATGGGTTTTGGGTGTTTCTTTGATGAGAGAAAAATGACAGAGAGAGAGAGTTTGGGGGGGAAGAAGTTTGGTTATCTTTTTGGTGAGGAAAAACATGAGAGAGAATTAAAAATTCAATTGGGTTATTTAAAATCCAAAATACATTATTCTTAATAATAATTTCATAAAACAAAATATATTACAAGTACTACAAATATTCCAAACTCAAATAAAATAAGGATTTTCATAACATAATTAACTTTATAATTACAATTAATGCTAATTAAAACGCTTTTAAAAATCGGGGTATTACATTTACAGTCTATCTTGGCCTTGTATTAACTTAGCCAATCCATCCCCAGAATTACATCTAGGTCTCCCAAATTAAACTCTATCAAATCAGAAGGGAGAACATAGTCTCTTATCTTCAGAGGCAAATTTTTAAACAACTTGGTACACCTTATGGTCTCACCAGTCGATATACTAACAGGCAAATCAATCACCTCAAAATCTACTAACCCCAGACTTTTAATAACAGACGACGAAACAAAAGAATAAGTTGCCCCCGAATCAAATAACTCTTTAAATAGCACAGAGTTAATAGAAAAAGTACCAGAAACTACGTCGGTATATCGTTTCGCTTCACTGCGACTCATCACAAACAGTTTACCCGGAGCCTTGTTTTGGTTGTTGCTCTCACTAGCATGCTTATTATAGCTCCCTTGGTTGTTCTGTGCCCCTATAGGCTTCGAAACCTGATTTCCCGACTGGTTAAATCCAGACTTCACCTGGTTACCACTCCCATTGCCATTTTACTCATTCTTTTGCTTAGCAAAGCACTCATACTCCCTATGGCCCTTCTTCTAGCAGTAGTTATAGGTCACTAGTTCTCCCTTGCAGTCTCTACTAGGATGGTTATTATTGCACTTCTTACAGTGGTACACTCTCTCAGATTGACCTTTATTGTTGTAGCCCTGATTATTCCTCCCTTGGAAATTCTCATTCCCATTCCTGTTCTTCTTGAAATTCCCTTGATTTCCCCCAGCATTGAAATCCTTTCTTTTCTCACCCACTACACACTAGTGGAAAAAAACGAAAGGGCTGCGGTCAAAACAGCCCTAAAGGCTTCGTTTTTGGCCAGCAGCCCTTTCCGTAGTAGCCCTTCACTAGAAGTGAAGAGCTGCGGTTTCGTTATACGAAGGGCTGCGATTTCGGGTCTAGACCTCATCCCTTCTATATGTGAAGGGTTGCGGTCTAGACCTAAAACCGCAGCCCTTCGTATTGGGAATTTTTTTATAAAAAAATAATTCTGCCAGCCCAGTACCCCCACCCCAGCCCCTGCCAGCCCTGCACCTCCACCCCTTGCACTCCCCGCACCCCACACCACCCCCGCGCCCCGCACCCCCACCCCCACCCCAGCCTCTCGCTAGCCTCGCCACCCCGCACCCCCCACCCCACCCCACCCCACCCTAACCCCCGCACTCCCCCTACACCCCGCACCCCCACCCCGCCCCTCGCTAGCCTCGCCCCCACGCCCCCCCCACCCCCCCCACCCCACCCCACCCCCCGCACTCCCCTACAGCCCCTGCACCCCCACCCCACCCCACCCTCTCCGCCATCGCCAACCCCCTGCTCGCCAACCCCTCCACCCACCGCTGCCACCACCCCAAGACACCCCACCCCTTCCCTCAAGCACCCCGACCTTGCACCCCACCGTGGTAGCCCCCCCGGCCCAACACTTCCCGTCGATGCAAAAAAAAACTGGTCGAATTGCAATATATCAAAAGTTTTTCAACATAATAATTAACCTTAAATATATATATTTAATAATGTTAAAAGTGTACATAGAATTGATACCAACTAGTAGATCTAGCTAATTATATCGCGAAATCCACCAAAATGTATCATAAGCAATCATCACAAAGGTAGGTTGCCGACTTATCCCGAACTTCACGTAATTCCTCTATGGTGAAGGCCCTCAAACTTGGTGTGTTATTCATATAAACCTTGCAAAACAACCAAGGAATAAACACATAATAAAAGAATTCAATCATTTACCGTAGTTAGTAGTTCTAAAAATGACATATACCTTCCCGAAATTCAATCAAAAACAAATGAAAGCATAAAACTCTACACACTAGTTATATTATACCTCATATTATCATGTTCAAAAAGAAATTGGAGTTAAATTACTCGAGAAATAGGAATTGGACGTGAAAAGGCGAAAATAGGCCTAAAATCACATTTATGTTCCCGAAATTCAACCAACAACAAATGCAAGCCTAAAAATCTACACAATAGTTACATTGTACCTAATATTATTATGTTCAAAAAGAATTTGGGGTTAAATGACTCGATAAGTACGAATTGGACGCGAAAAGGCAAAAATAGGCCTAAAATGACCTTTTCGTTTCCAAAATTCAACCAACAACAAATGCAAGCCTAATAATCTACACGATAGTTACATTATACCTCATATTATCATGTTCAAAAAGAATTTGGGGTTAAATGACTCGATAAGTACGAATTGGACGCAAAAAGGCAAAAATAGGCCTAAAATGACCTTTTCGTTCCCAAAATTCAACCAACAACAAATGCAAGCCTAAAAATCTACAAAATAGTTACATTATACCTCATATTATCATGTTCAAAAATAATTTGGGGTTAAATGACTCGATAAGTACGAATTGGATGCGAAAAGGCAAAAATAGGCCTAAAATGACCTTTTCGTTCCCAAAATTCAACCAACAACAAATGCAAGCCTAAAAATATTCACACTAGTTATATTGTACCTCATACTATCATGTTGAAAAATATTTTAGAGTTAAGTTACTCAAAATCTAAGAATTGGAAGTGAAAAGGCTAAAATAGGTCTAAAATGACATTTACGTTCCCAAAATTCAACCAACAACACATGCAAGCCTAAAAATCTACATAATAGTTACATTATATCTCATATTATCATGTTCAAAAATAATTTGGGGTTAAATGACTCGATAGGTACGAATTGGACACGAAAAGGCGAAAGTAGGCGTAAAATGACCTTTTCGTTCCCTAAATTCAACCAACAACAAATGCAAGCCTAAAAATATACACACTTGTTATTATACCTCATATTTATATGAAATGCATCAAAGTACCATGTTTTAGGGTAGAATGGGGTCATTTTTTGCAAATATGCATGAGCTACTTTGGTTTCTTAACCAATTAATACCTATTACCAATCGATCTAATCTAAACTAATATATACTAATAAGTTACATACCTTTTGAAGATCATCGACGTTAATGTAATGGTTGACGATATCGAACATGTACCACAGCACGTAATAGCCACATGCAAGTCCAGCATCTTGTTGTGGACACTAAATGTTCACCAAAGGATGCATCCAATGACATTCATGTTAGATGCGTAGTATGTGGAAGAGTGTTTCTATATAAGGACAAACAAATTAGTCATGTTACCTCGACTGATATCCAAGCAGGAGCTTTTGGTGCTCCAAGTCCTGTTGCACTAATATGCTTCATCACACTACATCAATACATTATTATAAGATTAAATGTACTAACTGTTTATATATATAAAGATGATGAATAATGTGTAATATTAATAAGTCCACATATATTGAGTTTTGATCAGGCTACCTATTTAACAATGATTTGATTAGTAAGGACCGTGGTGGTTGTCGACGCAAAGAATCAAAGTGGTAGACTTCGTTACGTGACAAACATATCGCAAGCAGTGTCCAATGATCCCTACAACAAGAAAATATAGTTATTATTAATCATAGAACAATTAATAGGTGAATTTAATTATCGAATAATAAAAGTAAAGCGAGTTTAACAAGCATACTGTTCAATATACGGGACAAGGATGATCTGATGATATCCTGAACGAGATGATGCTTTGAAACTCATATCGAGATACTATTTCACTTCGGCTTTGTTTTTTAAGCAATTGTCATCTCGTATTATGTTTGGACATAACCAACCAAAAATTGACTCACTTGATGTTGCAATCAATTCATTGTATAATAACCTGAGAAATCATATTGATTAAAAGTAAACTTACTTATTATGGAAGTTGAATAATTGAAAACTACTTAAGGCATATGTATATGTATATTTAATTTATATACTTATGTATTACCTCATGAAAGTTTGTATCATGGAAACATTCAACTGTACCGCACAATTCTTTAATATCGAGCTTAGAAATGAAAGTCGATGACTCCTCAAAGTAGTGGAATTGTTGCGCCCCCAAAGGAATCTCTATTGTACTATGATCGGGTAAATCGCTAGCGCACTCATGTAACCAATAGCATGGAATACTAAGGCCTCGCACCACCTCTGGCTCGATAATAAGTGGATTCTTTATCATAGAAACATTTCCCTTCAACACATTTCGTTCACCTTCATCACGTAAACTTGTCTTCTTATCAGGTGAACAGGCCTTCTTTGCCTTGCTGTCATGTGAGTCGGCCTTCCCCAAACCTAGTAATTAGTTACAAGTAAAGATATTACTGACTATCATAGGAACTATAAAAGAAAACACGCATGTATATATGTATGTTAATCATTGTACCTCATCTGAAAACAGCACCAATGCACGCGGCCATAGAACATAACTGCCAAGGGCATCATTCAGTAAATGTAGACCAACTTCTGGCTTCGGTAGCGGAAGAGGTAATTCTTCGAAACCAGACACAATTTCATTAAGGGTGACCACATAGTGATTATCATCCACTAACTTGTTAAGCAATCGTACTCGGTCACTAGGGGGTTGTGCATGGCCATAAGCTACCAGAATGAAACTATCATAACCATCTCGTCGAGCTAATAGTTCACATAGTGTCTCCTCCTTTAAAAAAACTCCATTTATAGTTAGTCTATGAAACAACATTATTATAGTAAGAATTTCATGTTTTTTAAGAACAATAGTTGTTTAACAAAGCAAAGGGATTAAGTGATTACATTCAACTCGGGTACTATAGGTGGATCAGGTAAAGGTATCATCTGATCAATAGATGTTCGTGGATCACTGATTGGCTGGCTAGGTGTAATATCACTACCCTTCTTCAATGCAGCAAAAGTCGGTAAACCCATTTGCTCCAAAATGGCGTTGAAGTTATGTGTCATCTCCTCCTTGAGCTCCTCCTGAATTGCAGCTTTCATAGCCTCCACATCTACTAACGCTACCGAATTCACACTACTTACACTTGATTTTGTCGCTGTAGTGTATTGATCACCATATACCTTTCTCAAACCGAGGCGGACACCTCCTACGCCCCTCACGCGTCCGCTGTGGTCCTTTCCTAAAGTTTCGTGCAATGCATCAATGTGTCCTTTAGGATTGAACTCACCAGTTGCCTCTTTTTCCTTCAAGCCAATCTACATAAGGATAAGAGAGAAATGCTCATGAACGTAAAAGTTATATTATACCTTATATAACCATTTTTTTTGTACTTACAATGGGGTTGGCTATCTGTTCTGTACCGGGATCAGGCAAGACTCTTTATCCCTTTGCATCAACCCCATGCATCGAACACCACCAATCGAGGACTCTATCTGGTTGCCGAGGCTGTGCAACTGTCGTCGTAGAGCTAGTCCCCGTTGCCGTTATCGACCCTATTGTGGGGTAATGGCCGAACATCCACTTCTCTCTCACCTCATTGTACGAATGAGCACCCAAATGATGATAATACTTCCTATCTTTTGCACTCACGCTACTTTTCTCACGACTTGCCTAAAACACACAATTATAAACAAAGGTTAGGTACGGTGTTATACAATAATACTGGAGCTAAGTGTAGTAAATCTTAATAAAATATTCTTACAATAGCTTGTGGGGTTGTTTTTTTGGCAACAAATGATTCCCACTCTTCAGGTTTGATAGTTTTCCATATCTGAAATGGTAATTTGGAGGGTTCAGATGATGTTTCCGGTGATGCCTCAGGACCGGATGGTGTTTCTCCGCCGTAGATGTTCTTCTTCTTTGTACCTACTACTTTCCTCCGCTTAGTGATCCACCCAGACACTAACTTAGCCTTGAAATCTCTGAATCTCTGGGCAACCGCAGATAGAAATACATTCTTCTTGGCTTCATCATCTTCGATATTGAATTGATTCTACAAAAAACGCAGTTCACAAATTAGTTTTTGCAAATGTTGTAATTTATATGCTATCAATAATATTACACATATGTTTAACTAAATAATTAAGAAACTAAACGTTATTGTTCGCAAAGCTTACCATAGTAACTTCCCATAGACACCGCTTCAACCCCTCGGGGACCTCTTTCCATGAGTGCAGAATGGAGAGTTTATGCATGCAAATGCCAACTTGCATGCCATACTGATGACGCCACTTTCCACAAGGTTGACCCATATTATCGTACTCCAAAGTCATATTTGTGTGTTTCCCTAGTGACTTTATAGGTCCCATTCCTTTTCTCTTTTTCACCGCCAATGACTTCCTAGACATTTGTGCATTTAATTCTTCACGGCGAGGTCGAGCCAAATTACCCCGTTCCTTTCTCGCATCGAAAGACTCATTGTAATACTCCGTATTTTTAGTAAGTTATTAGTTATAATTTTTTAAAAGGTTTTATTTACTAAAAAGGCTTTCTATTAATTATAAAGGTTTTAAATAGGATTTTATAATAGATTATGGGTTTTTCAAATGACTCAGACTAATGTTGAAGCAGAAGATCAAAATGACTTAGACTTCGATTCATCTGATTTTTACTATTTATAATTTTTTAGGAAAATGTTTAGATATTTTAGTAGTTGTTAGTAGTTTAAATAATTAGTAGTTCCGGAATTAGACTTCTACTCTTTAAATATGTTAGCATTCCTTTTTAAGGAAGTTTAATAAATGAAATTTTAGTTTCCTTTTTCATGTTATGTGCTTGATGTCAATCATATTATGAATCATGATTGTTGTATGATTTACAAATTTAGTAGGATGACCTAATAAGTAGTCCCTATTTGTTTCTTACCCAGGAAGGAATGGCAAGTAGACCCGGAAGTAGATCTAAGACTCGAGCAACTCTTAAGGAGTTGACTTCTCTGACCAAGAATTTGGCTAAGGCTATGACTACTCAGCTGAACCGTCAACAAGAACTTGACCTAGCTGGTGATGTGTTTAAGAAAGTAGCCTCTAGGAATCCACCTGTCTATGATGGAAAAGAGGACCCAGCCAGTCTTGAGAACTGGATTAGGGAGTTTGATAAGTTGTTTACTGCTGTCCAGTGCACCGATGAGTTAAAGATCAACAATGCTACATACTACCTAAGAGAGGAAGCTGATTTATGGTGGTCTCAAAGGAAGGAGTCTTTAACGACTTAAGGAGATTTTGGATGGGAACAATTTAAGGAAGCCTTGAGAACCAAGTTTTACCCACCTCACTTAAGGAAAAAGAAGTGCCTAGAGTTTACAAACCTTAGGATAGGGACGATGACTGTCAATGAGTACTACTCTAAGTTCATAGAGTTAATGAGGTTTGCACCTGAAGTGGTTCCAACTGAATTTTGAAGGCTCAACGATTTGAGCAAGGGTTGACCTTGTCCATTCAAGGGAAATTGGGAGGGGCTAATTTTGATAGCCTATATGAAGTGTATGGGAGAGCTGCCCATCTATTCGGGATCAAGGGAAGAGATATAGAAGCAAATCCTGGAGATAAAAGGAAGGGGTATAGTAATCGGTTCCAAGGTGGAGACAAGCGACAAAAGACTAATGGGGGATTCAAGCAAGGAAAAGATGACAAAAGCAATGTGAATAACAACAATCGTAGTCAGTCTGACAATGGAAAGTCTAAGAGAGTTTACTACTATAAAAGATGCCCAAGAAACCACCCTTGGAAGGACTGTGAAGGAAATCTGGTAACTTGTAGGATCTGCAGCAAGTTAGGCCATAGAGAATATGAGTGCTTCCATAAAGACTCAACATCATCAAATCCTAAGCCAACCCAGAATCAGGGAGGTAATGGGAGCAAAGGACCCCAGCAGCAGTCAATGACCAATAACCGTGTTCCTCCTAAGAATGGGAATGGAGGAGACAATCAGGCTAAGGTGAACAATCAAGGTCGAGTGTTTGTCATGAGCAATCGTGAGGCTAAAACAACTACAGGCGTAGTGACTGGTACTTTCTTCATCTCTTCTATTCCAGTTAAGATTTTATTTGATTCAGGAGCTTCTCACTCTTTTATTTCCAAAACCTTAGTGGAAAAACTTAAGTTGGGAAAACACGAACCTATAAACATGGATATAGTTATACCTTCTGGAGAAGTCATTGGTGTTTCTAAATTATATAGAGATGTTTTAGTGACTATAGTAAGGGCAAATTTTCCTTCAGACTTAATTGAATTTGAATTAGATGACCTAGATGTTGTTCTGGGAATGGATTGGTTAGGGAAATTCAAAGCCCAAATAGACTGCAAAGCCCAAAAAGTGACCTTGAAAGGTACAAAATGAGTCAAAGTAATCTACAGAAAAATCAATCAGAAGCCCAGTCCCAGAATGATTTCCGCTATGCAACTCAAGAACTGTATAAGAAAGGGTTATCCATTGTACTTGTGTAGTATACAAAAGTGGAGGTAGAAGAAGAGAAGATGGAGAATATTCCTGTAGTTAATGAATTTCAGGATGTCTTTCCTGAAGAAATCCCTGGAATGCCTCCAATAAGAGAAGTGGAGTTCACAATAGACTTAATGCCTGGAACTGGCCCAATATCCAAAGCCCCATATCGTATGGCTCCAGCAGAGATGAATGAGCTGAAGACCCAATTGGAAGAGTTATTAGAAAAGGGTTACGTAAGGCCCAATGTATCCCCATGGGGTGCGCCTGTCTTGTTTGTTAAGAAGAAGGATGGTAGTCTATGGTTGTGTATCGACTACCGTGAGTTAATCCAAGTGACCATCAAGAATAAGTATCCTCTTCCAAGGATCGATGATTTGTTTGACCAACTGAAGGGGGCCGGAATTTTCTCAAAGATTGACTTAAGGTCAGGGTATCATCAGTTAAGAATTATTGATAAGGACATTGCTAAGACCACTTTTAGGACGCGTTATGGTCATTATGAGTTTACAGTGATGCCTTTCGGATTGACTAACGCGCCAGCAGTATTTATGGATCTCATGCACCGAATTTTTAAGCCATACTTAGACCAATTTGTGGTAGTATTTATAGATGATATATTGGTTTACTCTAAGAATAGAGAAGAGCATGAGGAACATCTCCGAATAATTTTGTCAACACTCCAACAAAAGCAATTGTATGCAAAGTTTTCGAAGTGTGAGTTTTGGTTGGAAAAAGTGGCATTTCTGGGCCACGTCATTTCTAAGGAAGGTGTTGTCGTTGATCCAGCGAAGATTGAAGCCGTCAGTGAATGGCCTACTCCAAAGAATGTGACTGATATAAGAAGTTTCCTAGGCCTGGCAGGTTACTACAGACGTTTTGTTATGGATTTCTCCAAAATAGCCCGACCTATGACTAACCTTATGAAGAAAGAGTCCAAGTTTATTTGGAGCCCAGAATGTGAGAAAGCCTTCACCATCCTAAAAGAAAGACTAACCACAGCCCATGTGTTATCCGTACCTGATGGAAGTGATACTTATGAAGTATATAGTGATGCATCTAAACATGGTCTAGGGTGTGTCCTAATGCAAAATAGGAGAGTCATTGCTTATGCATCAAGGGAACTGAAGCCATATGAAGTCAACTACCCTACTCATGACCTAGAGTTGGCCGCAATAGTCTTTGCTTTAAAGATTTGGAGTCATTATTTGTATGGGGTGACATGTAAGATATATACAGATCACAAAAGTTTTAAATACATTTTCACCCAAAAGGACTTGAATATGAGGCAAAGAAGATGGTTAGAATTCATAAAAGACTACGATTTGGATATCCAATACCATGAAGGGAAAGCCAATGTAGTGGCAGATGCCTTGAGTAGGAAGACAAGTCATACCTTAAGTACTATGGTGGTGGCAGATCAACTGTGTTTGGACTTTCAGAAGATGAATCTTGAAGTAATGCAATATGGAGAAGTAGAGAAAATGTTTAATGCATTGACCATTCAACCCTCTATGTTTGAACAAATTAAAGAAGCTCAATTAAAAGATGAGAAGATGGAAAAGATAAAAGAGAAGGTGAGGGAGGGTCATGCTGGAGATTTTGAAATCCATGAAGATGGAAGTTTAAGAATGGAAGGCAGGTGGTGTATACCTGAAGCTTGCGAAGATTTGAAATTGAAAATCATGGAAGAAGGCCATAATTCCCCATATTCGATGCACCCAGGGGGTGATAAGTTGTAAAAGGACTTAAAGAAGAATTTATGGTGGGCTCGTATGAAGTTGGACATAGCTGAATTTGTTTCTAAGTGTTTAACATGTCAGAAGGTGAAGAGTGAACATAAAAGACCCCAAGGGAAAGTCCAACCCTTAGATGTGCCAGGATGGAAGTGGGATTCTATTTCGATGGATTTTGTTGTTGCTTTACCTAGGGGTAAATCTAGGAATGATACAATATGGGTAATTGTCGATAGATTGACCAAGTCTGCAGTGTTCATACCTATGAAGGCAACATGGTCTATGGATCAATTAGCTAAGGCTTACATCAAGCATGTGTTGAGACTACATGGAGTACCGAAGGATATTGTGTCTGATCGAGATTCTAGATTTTTGTCTAACTTTTGGCAGAAGCTACAACAAGCCTTTAGTTCGAAGCTATTAATGAGTACTGCTTTTCACCCAGCCACTGATGGTCAGACTGAAAGGACCATCCAAACCTTAGAAGATATGTTAAGAGCTTGTGTCATGGAATATCAGGGTTCATGGGAAGATCATCTAGATCTGATAGAGTTCTCCTATAACAACAGTTATCATTCAAGTATAGGCATGGCACCATTCGAGGCTTTGTATGGTAGGAAATGTAGAAGCCCACTATGTTGGAACGATATAAGTGAAACAGTTATACTTGGACCTCAATTGATTGAAGAAACCGTGCAACAAGTCAAGATGATCCAAGGAAAGATTAAGGCAGCCCAAGATCGTCGAAAAGCTACGCTGATCTGAAGCGTAGGGAAGAAGAATATGAAGTGGGAGAAAAAGTGCTTTTGAAAGTTTCACCAATGAAGGGTGTGATGAGGTTTGGAAAGAAAGGGAATCTTAGCCCTAAGTTTATAGGCCCATATGAGATCTTGGATAGGGTTGGAAAGGTGGCCTATAGACTAGCCCTACCCACTGAACTAAGCCGTGTTCATAATGTGTTCCATATATCTCAGTTGAGACGGTATATCCCAAATAAATCGCATGTATTGCAACCTGAAACAGTCCAAATTGATGAGAACTTGTCTTATGAAGAAAGGCCGATTAAGATTTTAGACAATAAGGTTAGAAGTACCCGGAATAAGGATGTTAAAATCGTGAAGGTGCTCTGGTCTAATCAGAAGTCTGAAGAAGCAACATGGGAAGTAGAGGCTGAGATGCGAAAGAAATATCCAGAGTTGTTTGCCGAGGTTAGTAGTAGAGTTACGGGGGCGTAACTCCTTTTAAGGGGGGTAGAATGCGATATAGTTTCGCGCGTTTGACTTAGAACCCTATTTTTTTTTTACCTAATTTTGACTTATTTTATGAGTATTATGAGAGCCAACTTACTTTTATAGGAAGTTGGTGGTATATGTGAGTTACTTGCTTTGCCTCTTGCATTGCTTGCTGTAAGTTTCGAGGACGAAACTTCTTTTAAGGGGGGTAGTCTGTAATACTCCGTATGTTTAGTAAGTTATTAGTTATAATTTTTTAAAAGGTTTTATTTACTAAAAAGGCTTTCTATTAATTATAAAGGTTTTTAATAGGATTTTATAATAGATTATGGGTTTTTCTAATAGACTCTAGCCCAAATTAAGTATTGGGCCTAAGTTCGCAAATTCTAATCCAAGTAGTTGATTAATAAAATTAAAAATATTTTTTTTAAAAAGAAAATTCAAAAAGAAAGGATTTACAAAATAAAGAGAAAAGATTTACAAAAAAAAAAAAAAAAATTTGTTTCGGTGCAAACTCACGCCAGTGAGTTTGTATCCAAATTCGTTACTTTGTTTTTTTTTATCTTTTCGTTAATTAGCATCTAGACTATTTATCTTATGGAATATCCCTCTATTCTAGCTATATGATCATAAAGAAATAGTGTATCCTAGCTAAAATTATTTATCTTTTCTCAAAAACCCATCTCTTTAGTTCCGAGTCCTAGTATGACTCTACTTGTCCAACTAGTATAAATAGGGGCCTCCACCCATCATATTCTTCACACCAAATTTGAGGAATACATCTATTTTCTCAAGTTTAAACTCTCTCTCCCTCTTAGCCTACCTTCTCTCTCTTCTCCCTAGTAGTTATTAATTTTCAAGGTGCGTGTATATGTAGATCTTTAAATATTGTCCTGCATGCGTAGTATCATGTTTTTAGGGTTGTTATTTTGAATTGAAACACATGTTTATATGAGTTTTACTATGAACTTTATGAGCCTTATTATGAATAGTATGAGTTTACATGAGTATGTTAAATTTATGAACTTACAATGAACATGTTATTAATTCTTGATAATAGTCTAACGAAACTGACAGTACGTGTATACGTTTGTTATGAATCTAGCTTTACACCTATTCGGTTTTGTTTTAGAACCTATTGTTTCCGTAAATTTGAATCATGAAAAGCTTATAATACATATTTCATTTCCTTGACATGAATTGCCATGCGTCAGTAGTATAGTATACTAGTGCAACATCTTAGTTGTCAGATTACATTCTTATTTAATTTGTGAATTATTCACTCTTTAGATATTCGAGTATGGTAACTAGCGCATGGTATCAAGGATTTAATTTTTGTAAACAAGTTGCGTATTACATGCCACTATTTGGCTAAAGTTATAAGTACTATTATTATTATTATTATTATTTTAAAGGCTTTTTCTTTCCGAAAGGTTTTATTAGTTATATGGTCTTTTATGATCACAGTTACAAAGAGGCAACGGCTTGTTATTATTAGCAAGAACGGTAGCTATTATATTTACCCATGTACTTTTTGTATAAGTCATGTGGACAAGGTAGTTCCCCTCGTCATAGACTCATTAAGGAATACTAAACTTGGGGGGTGTGCACACTTTAGGAAAGGTACCTAGGCAAGGAAAGGAGTTTTATTAAAGTTATATACCTTATATTATACAAGTATTAATTACAAGTATCCAAGGAAGGTTTATAGAAATATTTTGAATGTTTAATAAAGTATTTAAATTTCCGCATATACATGTACTCAGTATTTTTACTGACACGCGTTTTGTTTGTTTGTTTTATGGCTTTGTCCCTGTGATGACCCTTTTGGTGAGCAGAATTTACAGGTTGATTTGATGCATACTTCACATGGGGAAGCTAGTGAGGAATAATACTTAAGCTAGGAGTTGCTATTTTTATTTATTATAGATTCCATTATTGTCATAGTTGAATAATAAAGTTTTTATATTATCAATAAAGAGAAGTTATTATTATTAGTTTCCGCTGCATTGTTAAATTAGTAGTTTTAGCCTTTAACGTTATCACGTGGCGGTAATACTCTCAAGTTTCTCAAGTGTTCTATATAAAAATATATTCTTCAAAAAGAGAGAAATTTGAGGGTGTTACACTCATCCTCGGTACTGTGTTCAGCACTCGTGCTCTTATCCGTATGCACCTCCGCCATCTCCCTGAAATTGTATAAATACGCATTAATATACATAAAGCTCAAGATAAAAAAAATTCACATTGGCACTAAAGGGGGGGGATTTTCGCATCGAAAGACTCATCCTCGGTACTGTGTTCAGCACTCGTGCTCTTATCCGTATGCACCTCCGACATCTCCCTGAAATTGTATAAATATACGCATTAATATACATAAAGTTCAAGATAAAAAAAAAATTCACATTGGCACTAAGGGGGGGGGAGGGTTTGTGTGCAGGGGAGGGGGTCTCGTGCAGGGGAGGGGAGGGGTCGTGCAGGGGAGGGGAGGGAGGGGGGAGGGGTCCGTGCGGGGAGGGGGTATGTGTGCAGTGGGGTCCGTGCGGGGGGGGATCTGTGCGGTGGGGGGTCCGGGGCGGGGAGGAGAGAGGCTGGGCAGGGGAGGGGTCTGCGTGCGGGGGGGGGGATTTGTGCAGGGGGGTGGGGGGTTTGTGTAGGGGAGGGGAGGGCTAGGGGGATCGTGTGAAGGGGAGGGGAGGGCTTGGGGGGAATCTATGCGGGGGAGGGTGTGTAGGTGGTTTTTTAAGGGGGGGGGTCCGGGCAGGGGAGGGGAGGGAGGGGTATGTGCAAGGGAGGGGAGGGGTCTCGTGCGGGGAGGGGAAGGGTGTGCAGTGGGGTCCGTGGCGGGGGGGATCCGTGTAGTGGAGGGGTATGGGCGGGGGAGGGGAGTGGATCCGTGCGGGGAGGGGGGTATGTGCAGGGGAGGGGAAGGTTGGGAGAATCGTGCAGGGGAGGGGAGGGTGTGCAGGTGGTTTTTATGGGGGGGGGGTCTGTGCAGGGAGGGGAGTGTGGGCAGGGGATTTGGGATTGGGGCTTGGGTGGTCCGTGTAGGGAGGGGGGTTTGGCTTGGGGAGGGGAGGGGATGGGCATCGGTGGGGGAGGCCCGACGGGGGCTTGGGGGGCGGGCAGGGGCTAGCAGGGCTCCGCCCGGCCCCGCCAACCCCCCAAGCCACCGCCAACCCTCCCCCACCGCTGCCCAACCCTCCCCTCCCCCGCAAAGGCCCCCCTACCCGCACGAACCCCCCAAGCCCTTAACAGCCCTCCCCCCATTGCTGCCCCTTCGCACAACTTCCCCTTTTTCTTTAAGCCTTTTTGTTTCCCAATTTCATTTACATGAAAATTTATGCACAAAACCTAATATGTAGTTTCATTCTACTTCATATTGGCATATGCAACAAAAGTTTGGAGTTAGATCAACAAAACTATAAAAAAAGTGACTCGAATCAGCCCAAAATAGGCCTAAAATGACCTTTTCGTTCCCGAAATTCAACCAACAACAAATGCAAGCCTAAAAATCTACACAATAGTTACATTATACCTCATACAATCATGTTCAAAATGAATTTGGGGATAAATGACTCGATAAGTACGAATCGAACGCGAATCGAACAAAATAGGCCTAAAATAACCTTTTCGTTCCCGAAATTCAACCAACAACAGATGCAATACTAAAAATCTACACAATAGTTACATTATACCTCATATAATCATATTCAATAAATTGGGGTTAAATGACTCGATAAGTATGAATCGGACGCGAATCGGCCAAAATAGGCCTAAAATGACCTTTTCGCTCCCGAAATTCAACTAACAAAAAAAATAAGCCTAAAAATCTGCACAATAGTTACATTATACCTCATATAATCATGTTCAAAAATAATTTGGGGTGAAATGACTCTATAGGTACGAATTGGACACGAAAGGCGAAAATAGGCCTAAAATGACCCGAGAATCAGGTCACATGGCAATGGAATGCCCATCAGCTGGTAGCGGCGGAAATGGTGGGAATTGTTACAAATGTGGAGAGCATTCCATTGCCATGTGACCTCACTCTCCACATTTGCAACAGAGTCCCACCACCACCACCACTACTGCCCCCCACTGCACTCCCTCATTGCCATGTAGACGTAAAATGACCTTTTCGTTCCCGATATTCAACCAACAACAAAAATAAGCCTAACAATCTACACAATAGTTACATTATACCTCATATAATCATGTTCAAAAAGAATTTGGGGTGAAATGACTCGATAGGTACGAATTGGACACGAAAGGCGAAAATAGGCCTAAAATGACCCGAGAATCAGGTCACATGGCAATGGAATGCCCATCAGCTGGTAACGGCGGAGATGGTGGAAATTGTTAAAAATTTGGAGAGAATTTCATTGCCATGTTACCTCACTCTCCACATTTGCAACAGAGTCCCACCACCACCGCCACTACTCCCCCCCCAACTGCACTCCCTCATTGCCATGTAGGCGTAAAATGACCTTTTCGTTCCCGAAATTCAACCAACAACAAAAATAAGCCTAAAAATCATCACAATAGCTACATTGTACCTCATATAATCATGTTCAAAAAGAATTTGGAGTGAAATGACTCGATAGGTACGAATTGGACACGAAAGGCGTAAATAGGCCCAAAATGACCCGAGAATCAGGTCACATGGCAATGGAATGCCCATCAACTAGTAGCGACGGAGATGGTGGGAATTGTTACAAATGTGGTGAGCATTCCATTGCCATGTGACCTCACTCTCCACATTTGCAACAGAGTCCCACCACCACCGCCCCTATCCCCCCCCCACTGCACTCTCTCATTGCCATGTAGGCCTAAAATAACCTTTTCGTTCCCGAAATTCAACCAACAACAAAAATAAGCCTAAAAATCATCATATTAATTACAAATTGGAGAAATTAGACAGACATGAGTATATGTCTCATGATTTATTGACCTTCCGCCGTTTCTTTGGATCTTCAAGTACATGTATCCCTTCCGTGTGATCTACACACATATAGTTCTCCAACATATTCACATCATCTTGCGCACTATTTTCAGGATAGGTAAAAGTTGGGATGTCCTCAAATGCATCATATTCTTCCTCATTATCAACATCACCAATACCGAGGATACTCCTTTTACCAGGTACAACAATTGACCACTTATTATCAGAAGGATCAGTTACAAAAAATACTTGCTTAACTTGTGATGCAATTACAAATGGCTCCTGAGTTTCACGTAGACGACTAAGGTCCACAAGAGTGAATCCGCAAGGATCATCTTTTCTTACGCAACGTCGATTATCGTCAACCCACTTGCAACACAAGAGGCAAATATTAAAAAGTACAAAGAGTCAAGCTCCCATATTTCTTGTATTCGCCCATAATAATTGTTGTCAGCAAGTATAGGCGATTTATCCTTCGAGCTTGCGTATTGTGTAGATGACGCCACAAGTAAAACACCACTATTTTGTTGCGATGTCGACTTCAGATCTTAACGTTCAGTCCAAAACGTATACCCATTAATATCATAACCCTCATAAGAGCGTACAGCTTCACGAGGACCAAGTGTTAACCACTTGACTGTTTCAGGAACACTTTCATCCAAATCATTCACTACTCGTTTATGAAACCAATCAATGAAAGTCTTGTTATGCATTTGCGTCAATGCCCTTATTCCTTTTCCAGGATTGCTAACACGTAATTCCTCCATATGTTCATTTAAATAAGGATGGACAACTGCTACGTGATACAATACAAATAAGTGGGCTTGTGTACGCTTTTCTACGGAAGGTGAGATCAATTTTGAACCAATTGTACCCTTGCCCTCAAGTCTGCCCTCGTGTCGGGATGTCGGAAGTCCAACAGGATCACTACTAGCAAAATACTCAGCCACAAAATTACTGATCTCTTCACCCACAATCCCTTGAATTATACTACCTTCTAGTTGTACAGGATTTCGAACTTTATCCATCAAAGTACCCATATATCTCTCAAAAGGATAGCACCACCTCAAATAACACTGGACCACACAACTTAATTTCTCGAACTAGATGGACAATGAGACCATAATATCAAAGAATGCGTGGGGGGAACATCTCAAATTTGCATAGAGTTTCAACTACTCTGGCCTGCAAGGAATCGAGGGTCGACGGTTCTAGGACTTTGCTGCATATTGTATGGAAAAATGAACAAAGTTCTGTAATGGTGTGCCTCACATGCTTTGGAAGTATCCCACGAATTGCAATCGGTAAGAATACTTGCATCATGACATGACAATCGTGAGATTTCATACTCGATAACTTCAACTCACCATTTAAGGTAACAAATCGCTTCATATTCGATGAGTAGCCAGTTGGAACCTTAATGCCATACAACGACTCGCAAAACATCCGTTTCTCTGCACGTGACATCGGGTAGCAAGCTCGTGGCAGATAATTCTTCTCCGAATCCTCTACCTTTTTACTTTTCTGAGTTTCCTCATCAACCCTTTCCTCCACTACTTTCTTCTTCCTTCCGCCCCTTTTCTGAGCCCACAACTCTGGTCGAAGCCCTTGTTTTTCCAAGTAAAGTCGTGAAGCCTTAACATCTTTTGTCTTGCCCGGAATATTCATAAGTGTCGCAAGAATAGCTTCACAAACATTCTTCTCTATGTGCATGACATCCAAACAATGTCTGACCTTTAGATCTTTCCGATATGGGAGTTTCCAAAAAATGGACTCCTTTTTCCATAATATTGTAGGTCGGTCAACCTCAATAGCAGGTTTACCAAAGATTGTTTCAATGCCCTTAACCTGATTATAAACTTCGGTACCAGTTAATGGTCTACGAGCAACTTCTTATTCAACCGTCCCATCGAATGCCTTCTTCTTAAACCGATAGGGATGGTCGCGTCTGAGGAGCCTTCGTGTGCCCATATAGACATGTTTGCATCCCTTAAGGTGTGTAGACTTCATGTCATCTACACAAATCGGGCAGGGTTGTTTTCCTCTAGTCTTATACCCATATAAGTTCCCATAAGCTGGATAATCGTTCATAGTACAAAAAAGCATGGCACACAGAGTGAACATCTCATGAGCATACGCATCAAATACTAACACTCCTACGTTCCACATCTTTTGTGTCATTTCCAGATTGTTTGGGCCCCGATATAAGAAGCGACAGCATGATGTACTTGCGTTTCATGCACAACCAAGGAGGCAAGTTATAAACCACTAAAACTACTGGCCATGTACTATGCTGCGAACTAAGATTGCCAAAAGGGTTCATGCCATCCGTACATAATCCAAGCCTCAGATTCCTATCCTCATTACCAAATGCCTTATGCACCCTGTTGATATTTTTCCACTCAAGCGAATCAGCCGAATGCTTGAGCAGACCGTCTTTCTTCCTACGATCTGCATGCCACCTCAAATTCTTCGCATCTCCTTTAATTGGGAACATGCGCTTAAATATAGGTATTATGGGTAGATACCACAACACCTTAGCTGGTGGTCCTTTACTACCTCCAGCTCCTTCACGCTTGTACCTCGACAATCCACAACGTGGACACTCATGTAAATGCTCATACTCATTACGATAAAGCACACAATCGATAGGTTAAGCATGTATCCACTCGTACTCTAAACCGAAAGGACACATCAGTTTCTTCGCATAATAGTACGACTTTTGGCAGTTCATTTCCATCGTGGAGCATATCGCCTAAAAGTTCCAACAACGATGTGAAACTAGAGTCCGTCCAACTAGCTTTCGACTTAAAGTTGAACAGTGTTATCACGCCGGAAAGTTTGGTGTACTTTGTACAACCTGGATACAACGGCTTTTCAGCAGCCTCAGACATAGACTCAAAAATACGAGGTCGTTTACACGACTGATCTTCAACCTCGTGTATCATCTCGTCTACCCGATCCCTATCATCATCTGCAAACTCATCATCCCAATTCTCATCCCCGAACTCATCATCCCAATTCTCTAAATCCTTCTTTTCTTCACATACATCGTTCATTACTCTAGAGCTTCCTATATACTTCCCCTGCTCACCATGCCAAACCCATACGTGGTATTCAGGCCTAAACCCACGGCGAAAGACATGCTCCCTAAGCAAATGTATACTACTAACCTTGCTCACATTTCTACAATCGACACAAGGACAATAAAAGTCGACTGCTCCAGAGGATGCTTGATATTGTAATGCAGATGTACAGAATTCCGAGACCCCATTCACAAACTCAACCGATTCACGACTACCATACATCCAAGTACGATCCATTTCATTCAAGAAGACCTCAAATAATTATACACAACCAATAATTATAATGCATCAATCATTATTTAAGTACATACACTCACATATTCAAATCACACACGTATAGAGCAAGCTAAGATAGTGACATGTTCAAATGTATGCATGCAGCCGAAGGTCCTTATCACTCCAACCTAACCCATCCTTGGACGTCTAATCTCACTAGTGATATATGCCAACTTTTCAATTCTAAGGAAAATCCGGCAGCATTTCCCTACAGTTCTCCAAGTACACAATGTAGATAATTGCTTATCTACATATGTACCCATAGAACAATGTAGAGAAACGATAAGCCAAGAATTTCCTCAAAATTGAAAAGAAGGCACACATTCACCACCTAAGTGAAATCAAACGTCCAAGAACAAGTCCCAAACGGGACTATTCAAGACTTACTCCTAATGAGTAAGTCTTGAACGGTATCTAGGCATATGATGATGATTCAAACAACTTCGGAGGTTTCATATCTAAATTACATTGCATTTTCATACAATCTCATATCAAGAAATATACATTATCATATATCTTACTCAAATTAGAACACATAATAATTTTTCCTCATCCATATCTAACAAAAAACAAGAAAATTAGGCTAATTACCTGTCAACACCAAAGAGGAGCAATTATGAGAAGAGAGATAGTTTTGCCTTCCTTAGCTTCTTTTTCCTACAATTTACAAATCACACAAGTTTTGCCTTCCTTAGCTTCTTTTTCCTGCAATTAACAAATCACACACGGCACATTAATCACATAATTCAATTAAGAAAACCAAGACTAATTAAAAACCTAGATTAATTCACCATAAACCGCACAAAATTGATAATGTGCCCACCCCCTACGAGCCTTCCCTAGCCCTCCCCCACACCCCCGCCCAGCCTCCCCAACCCTCCTCCACCCCTTACCAGCCCTCCCCCACCCCCGCCCAAAGATCCCCCAGCCCCTCCCCCCCCCTCGCCCACCCCCCCCACCCCCTACCTACCCTTCCCCCACCCTCCCCCACCCCCCTACAATCACTGTTTCAGCTAATACAAGCACATTTTACAACAATAAATAGAAGTTGATTTCAAAATGCAATGAAATTAAACAAATTAATTAGAGAAAGGAAAAGGAGAAGAGAGAGAGTGAGAGGGGAATTACCGAAAGAGAGTGAGAGAGGAGATGCTCCACAAACAATGCAGTAGTGGTGGTGGTGGTGTCATTGCAGTGGAGGAGAGAAGAGAAGAAGAAGGAGCGCAAGGTGGTGCGCAAGGTGGTGCAGCTGGTCGTTGCTGTGCTGAGTTGGTGTGTCGTCGTGGCAGTGCGTGCTGGTGGTGCGTGAAATGGTGGCGCTGCATGCGGTGGGTCAATGTGGTGGCGGAGGTAGGGTTTCATGCAAGATTTCGCTCGTGAATCTTGTCTAAGGGAGGGAAATTGAAATGGGGAACCTGTATTGTATGCGCGCAAAATTAATTGATCCAAAAAAAAAGGAAAGTGAAGGGTTGCGGTTAGCCCAAAAACCGCAGCCCTTCGTGTATGATGGGCTGCAGTTTTTGGGCTAACCACAGCCCTACACTAATAGGGCTGTGGTTAGCCTAAAAAACACAGCTCTTAATACAGTACGAAGGGCTGCGTTTTCTGGTTAACCACAGCCCTTCAATAAAAGGGTTGCAGTTTCCTTGAAAACCGCAGCCCTTTATACACGAAGGGCTGCGTTTTCCAAAAAACGCAGCCCTTCCTTTTTTTCCCTAGTGACAGCAGTTTTCTTATCACGCCTCGACTGAAGACCATAAATGTGAGCGGCTCTCCCATACACAATATCTAGGGATGAAAAAGTTTCACCACCTAACCCCAGCTGGATTTCCTCAGTCAAACCTTGCTCAAACCTTTGAGCCTTTAATTCCTCAGTGGCTACTACCTCAGGTGCAAACCTCGACAGTGCCATGAATTTGTTATAGTACTCAGAGATGGTCATACTCCCCATCCCAAGGTTGATAAACTATTGGGCTTTCTGTTTCCTCATAAAAGTAGGATAAAACTTCCTTCTTAAGGCAGTAACAAAAGAATCCCAATTGGATCCCTCCACAGCACTCAGTCTAGCCCCATTTTCTCTCCACCACAAATCAGCCTCATCCTTTAGGTACAGCACAGCCTGATCTACTCTCATATTCTCAGGACAGTTCACAGCCCCAAAGATTTTCTCAAACTCTCTACTCCAGTTCCCTAAGAAGGTAGGATCAGCTTGCCCCTTAAAGTAATGTGGTTTAACCTTGGCTAGTCTCTCAAACATGTCCCTAGCAGAATCGGGACGCTCAGCTCTCTCCTGAGTCCATTTTTCCGCCAAAAGGCGAATAGCAGCAGCTAAATCATTATTGTTGTTTGCCATTCTAGTGCGCAACCTGAAATTAACGTACTCTACTTTAGGTTCGATACTTAACTTACATGTCATTCTCTACGAAGGTAACATTTGATTTGACCATAAAGATCGCATCAACAAACAATTTCTCATGAAGTTACCACAATATTACAGAATAATCATCATCAATCATCCATGAAGAATATTCACATCAAGAACACATAGCTGAGGACTAATGAATAAAAATTCAATCATAACAAATAAATAAAAATATTCCCATTCGCGTGCCAAAATAAATTCTTGCTCACTTGGATAACTAAATATTTAACTTTTATTCCTCAAAAGATGCTAATAACAATTTTTCTAAACCATAATGCTGTGCTTTTCCTAAAATAAAATAAAGGTACTATGAAATATATTTAACCACTGCTGGACGAATTATCCAACATTATTCTTTAAAGCATAAATGAATAGGTAAATAATCTAAGGTGAAACATCATCAGTCTTATCCTTTGATTCCCTGTAATTTTCTGGAGTGAAAAGCTCATCTACAAATTCATCAATGTCCTTAGTATTATAATAAACACATCTTCTAAATCTTGTGGATCTTCGTTTAGGTTGAGGCTCATCCTCCTCTGACTCAGAATCACTCTCGTGTCTGAAAACAACATGGTAGATATCACTCCTGGTCTGTCCTCTAGCACGGTCAAACTCATGAAGAGCCTCATCATCACTATCAGGCATGTCTGCTTTTAATACATTACGCATAATGAACTCTAGGTCGGTATAGCTCTCACCGTCAGACTCATAATCTCCATTACTCTCATCATCACTCAGCCACGATAGGGTTATAGTAGCTCCCTACTAGTATCTTCTCTATCAGACATGGCTAGGAATCTATAACAATAAATATAACTTCTATAAGCAATTGGTACTCTCACTTAACGTATAATCCCAATAATAAACAATAAGCTAGAATAACCAACAACATAAATCATAGGATGAACTTAAACAGTTAACAAGGAAGAAAAATATAATCATGCTGAACTAACTATTTAATGCAGACATATAATATTTCTATCCTATAAGCCCTTCCTATACTACCCATCTCTCATAAATAATAAAATAAAATAAACTAGAGTATTGAAAATAATTTAAATAAATAATTTTTTTAGAATTTGTAAGGTATCGGGACATAATAAAAAAATATAGTTCGAAAATTTCAAACATAATAACGAAAATAAAAAAACATTTCGGACTATTAGAAAAAAAAATATTCGGACACTTCAAAAAAAATTCGAACCAAAATAATATTAGAATTTTGAGAAAGACTTTTCGAAGGTAATTTAAATACCATGAATAAGTAGGAGCTCAATTCTAAGAATATCATTTTAAGTAGCTAGCTAGTTAGGCGCCTAAAGACTTAAAGTTGGCACGAAAGGCTAATAAAACCTAAAGCTCCTAGATACCACTTTGTAACAACCCGACAATTCTCTCTTTTCTAAAATACCTTTTAATATAAAACATAGAGAATTATCAAAGTATTATCTCCTGTGTGTAGAGCTGTTCAAAGACCAAGGTCGGACCAGAATCTAGACCGGACCGGACCGGACCGGAACTTGGACCGGACCGGACCGAAGATTCCGGTCCGGTCTTCGGTCCGAAGAAAATCCTAATTCCGGGTTTCCGGTCCGGACCGGTGGACCGGAATTTCTGATTTTTAGTTAAAAAAAAAAAAAGTTTATATGTTAAAAAAGTTCAAAAGGCAGTAAAAGTTAGAAATTTAGAACTACTATTTATAAACTTAAGAAATATTGTTATTAATATTATTAAAATTTTAATATATCTAATTTATAAATATTTATAAATCAAATAATTTTTTTTTTCTTAAAAAAATAAAGATTCCGGTCCAACAGGTCCAAGACCGGACCGAACCGGAAAAATTCAGGTCCAGACCGGTCCAGGTCCAAATTTTTTCCAGATTCCGGTCCACCGGTCCGGTCCAGGACCGGTGAACACCCCTACCTGTGTGAAAACGAATCGGCTTATTCAGAATTTTACAGCGGAAAACATAATAATAACTTTATAACTAAAACTTAGTCAACTACAAAGTCAACTCCAAAACCAACCAACAGAAACCAAAGTCAAACTTAAACCAAACCAACTACGAAAGCATAAAATTTAAGTATGATAAATAGTCTAACAAGCTCTCCAATCCCGAACCCAATGATGCATCATCTTCAAACATGTAGATGGACAATGCACTATTGATCCCTAGAGACTGCTCACCAAAATGGGTCATCACAGGATCAATAAGGCATAGCCATGATCAACATACACAAACAAAAGCACGTAATCAGCAAAGCTGAGTACTACATACTAATCAAATAAACAATCCTAACATAATACTAATAAATAGTAAGCAGGAATAAATAATAATATAATAACTTGCAGATGACTTTTACTGAACTAAACTTTAACAACATTCTTATTACTTTAAATGGAATAGTCAATGGACCGAGTTGTCTAACTAAAACCAGCCTTCCCCTTGGAAGACGAAATACGGGCGCGACTCCTTATTCCCATGACCTACGATATCGAGGAATCTTTAAATAAAAATAGGACACGGTGATCAATCTGGCCCAAGAAAATGTCATGGCACGCTCACCATGTACCCCAACTCTTATTTGTCCAACACTTCAGACGTGCACCGAGCCTAAAGCTATTGCTATCCAGTTCCACTTTACATGATTTACCAGTTATTACTTGTTATGACTCACAAGCAACACATATAGCAAAATCAACAAACAATCACAACTTTCTTTTTATCTTAGGATTAGATAAGTGATCACACAACTTAACAACCCAATATCAATTCCAACTTTAATTCAATCTTTCTTATTTCTTGAACCTAGCCAACTACCAAAATACCTTTCATAGGTATAAAATATCAACTTACCAAATAAGGCCCTCGGTCCTTATAAAGCAGTGAAATACTCTAAAGGGAACAATGATCAATCATGATCCAATACTAATAAATATATTAATTCCCCCATGTGAATTAATAAAATAAAGTTCCCAACCAACATGCTTGCATCAATCTTCCATACAAACATGATATAAATCTCATAATATAAATCTCATAATCAACATGTTTACACAACGGCATAAAACATGCAAAATGCAACATAATAGAAATCATATATGAACTCAACATAGTTCCTATACATGATACTACGTAATTCTCCTTCTTAAAATCATGATACTACTTCAATCAATACATAGGTATGTACGTACCTTGTGTAGACAAACTGAGAGGCCACTTTAACAGTCTTAAAAGTCGCCTAGAGAGAATTCTCCGCCTAAAATAACCAATATAAATTCATAATCAATCCTTCATGTATATACAAAAATAATAAAATACTTTAAATTCTTCTAAAACATGTATAAAACCTTTTCCAATAATAAAACTTGATTATTAAACCTCCTAGTATAATACTTACTACACTAGTGGTTAAAATGCATCATAAAACTCCATACAAATACTCCCTTTAAATTTCCAGCAATATATTATAAGTTAAAACTCCCTCTAAACATATTCAAACATACTTAAAATATAAAGATAATAAATTTCATAACTTATAATAAACTACTATGATTTATAACTTTCAAAACCCTAAAAATTCATGATTTGATAATTAAAACTCTAATTTAAACTCAAACATGCAAATCTGAATTTTATTCCTTCAATACATAGATTATATAACTTAAATTCAATAATAAATCATCAACTTATAACTTTTAAACATAAACAAGTTAAAACAAAACTTAAAAATATAATCTTTGAATAAAACTTGAGGAGGAAGAATGAAATCAAACCAAGCAAAGGAAGGAAGAAGGAAGACCGGCGGCAGCACGGCTGTGGTCAGCGAGTTGCCGGTGAGGGGAGGCGTGAAGGCCGAAGGAAGAAAAAGAAAAAGAGAGAGAAAAAGAAATAGTGAGGGCCGAAAATTGGGAGGAAAGGAGGGAGAGAGAAAATAATTGTGTAGGGAAAAATTTGGGGTTTATGGGGTTTATATAGATTTCCCTTGTGGGCTTAGGAAAAGGTAATTGGGCTTGAATTATAAATCATTTTCCAAGCCTAAGGGCATGTTCTCTTCGGCATAAAACAACCGAACCGAACGGTAACCGAACCGAATTGAACTAAATTAAACCGAACCGAATTGAACCGAACCGAACCGAATCAATCGAATTAAATTATAACTAATTAATAGTAATGATAATAATTGAAGAACCGAACCGAACTAAACTAAACTAAACCGAATCGAATTGAACCGAACTAAACCGAATCGAATCGAACCGGACTGAAAATAAGCGGGGAGAAAGAGCTCTAAGAGTGTTTGGGTTCCTCAATTCCATTTAAGAGTCCTTTTCCAAATCCAAAAAGTATTTCAAACATTTCAAATACTTTTCAAAGCATGACTTTAATAAAATATTTGACTTGCATAAATCGTTAAAATAATTTTGACTTTCAAATAGTCAACATTTGAAGAAATAAATCATTAAAATACTAAAATATATTCAAATATAAATAACTATATATTAAAATATATTTATAAAATCCATAAATTTACGTGGGATTACAATTACATGCACCTTCCCGGGAGGAAAAACGATCGAGATTGTAGGTAGAACAAGGTTGTGGGAAATCGACCCCGATTCGAGCTCTCTTCGAATTGTGGAACCGACGTAGGTAGGTTAGCGGAAAAGTTCGACGAAGAAGTTCGTCAAAAAAGCCTGAAATGATTTCTACTAATCAGGCTCCCGGTGTCAGAATGCTTAGTAAAATACCATTTCGAAAAGGAAAACTGGCTAACGAGCCTTACCGCTATGCTGTCACCGACAAGTTTGTTAAGCCATCCAAGTTAGTTTATGGCCCGAAAACAACATTTTAATAATTTCCGGATATTCTGCTTGCCGAATTTTCGTATTAGGGTTTTATTTAGACTATTTAAACATTATTAGCCGTCATTAGAAGTCAGCGTTTATCTTATTAATAATATTTCAGAATTTAACTCTTTTCTGGTGGATTCCGGAGTTTTACAGATTTATCGCTTGTAAATCTATCAGTTTGTTTTAGGATTCGCGCTTGCTTTTCATTTGATAATTCCGACTGCGTCATATGGTATCAGAGCAGGCTTTCTCCTGTTTCTTTTCGTATGTTGAACAGCCATGGGAGAACCAGTAACCATAACAGATCTTGAAGGAGTTACCGCGACTTTTACCACGGCCCTTACTGCTTTGATTGATCAGATGACTGCATTAACTACGCAGATGAACAACATGCAGAATAATATTAATCAATTAGACATGAGAGGGGAACAGAATAAAGTTCCACGAGGAAGAGGCAAACGAACTATTATTGCGGATAGTTCGAGTTTTGAGGAAGAAGAACCCTTCGAAGAAGAAAGGAGTGATGAAGGTAATCATTAACATAAACATGATTATCGAGTGAAGACTGATATTCCTTTGTTCTATAGCCTGAAATCATTACCACTGCTCATAATTTTTGGATTGGTAGATTGATGTCGATAGGCTTTTCGAAGTGATGGAGGTTCCTGAAAATAAACAAGTTAAGATGGTGGCAATTAGGTTGAATAGCACTGCTGCTGTTTGGTGGGATAAGTTGGTTATACAGAGGCAAGGACAAAGGAAGGGACCAGTCGAAACTTGGCAGAGGATGAAACGGTTGATGTTGGAGCGGTTTTTACCAGAAGATTATGAGCAGATTCTGTATAAGATGTATATAGAGTGTGTTCAAGGGAAGAGAACTGTGACTGAGTATATAGTGGAGTTTTTGCATTTTTATGAGTGCAATGATTTGGGAGAATCGACAAGTCAGAAAGTGGCCTGATATATTAGTGGTTTGAAGAATTCCCTGCAACTAAAGATGGGTTGGCAAACCGTGTGGACTGCCATGAGGCATCCAACTTGGCTTTAAAGGCGAGAGCAGATAGAGAAATCCCCTCGAAATTTCTCGTCTTTCAGAAGACACTCACCTCAGAGTAACTTTGATTCTATAGGTGACAAGGAGAAGAGTGCAGTAGCTAAGGATCCTAGTCCTGCAAATAAAGGAGGTTCTAGTAGTGTGCAGTAAGGAAAGTCAACTGTCCAAAAGGGAAATCCCATTAGTAGAATAAATGCTTATTACTGCGGTCATTAAGTGGCCTATTGCGGCGGTTTTGGCCGCGCAGCAATTTAGGGCGCATCAATAGGTAATTAACCAATTGCTGCGGTTTTTTACCGCATCAATAAGCCAAGATATTGATGCGTTTCCTGGTAGAAACCGCAGCAAAGGTCCCTCAAAAGCGTAATATTGTCCAGCTATTGCTGCCGTTGTTGCCCAAAACCGCAGCAATAGGTACTGTACAAGTGTTTTTTTTTTTTTTGCATTTTACCATTAAAGTTAAAAGATAAAAATATAAAAACTATACAATAGAAAAACCAAGACTCAAAATCTAATATAAATGATGAAAAAAACCAACAAACAACTAAATATATAAAAGATTAAATATAAAAATATATATCACCACATACAAACAAATTGTTATTACAAATCAAAAAATACAATAGAAAAAATTAACCAGATCCAAAAAATAAAACCAAACTACCTAAGAAAAACAAAAATGGAAATGATGTAAACATAAACAAGATCTGATTGTATAGAAATGAAAAATCTGAAAAATCGATAAATGGAAATAAACCATCCCACATTAAATCGAAAAAAAAATTCAGATCTGAAACCAACTAATGTTTTAAGGAGTAGAAATCAAATCACTAGGAACTTCTATATCAATCACAACCTCTTCGGACTCGACTACTGGCGAACGTTGAGGAGGGCCTCTAGTGCCTGCGTACGTCGAAGAGGGGCCTCGAGTGCTGCCACCGAGAAACTGATGGTCATGCTTTTATCCGTGAACCTGTGATAGTTTTCGCGACGAGGAGAGCAGCGAAACCAGCGAGAGTTTTCGCGACGAGGAGAGCAGTGACACCGACGAGTGAACGGATTTAATGGAGTTTCCGGATGAGAGAAGCGAAACCGGCGATTGTTTTCGCGATGAGGAGAGAGGAGTGAAACCGGCGAGAGTTCTTGGACGAAGGAGATGGAATGAGATTTGAAGGAGGAGATAGAAAGGAGTGAAAACGACTGAAGGGTGAAGACTGATGAGAAATGAAATAAAGATGCTCATTTATTTCTCAAACCCTAGCGCCTCTTTTTGAAATAAAATGGCCAATTGGATATTGTTGCGGTTTCTAAAAAAACCGCAGCAATATATTAAAATATTATTTTTTTTAATATTATTTTAATATATTGTTGCGGTCCTTGCCAGAAACCGCAGCAATATGTCTGGTCAACAAGTCAACTTTTTTTCAAAAATTTTCCGTTGAAACCATATTGCTGCGGTTTTTGGCCGAAACCGCAGCAATATCTTTATTTTATATTTTACCTTTTCTTTTTACGTGGTATATTGTTGCATATGGGTAAAACCGCAGCAATACCACCGCAGCAATAAGCAATTATTCTACTAGTGTCCCTATGCCAAACCCAGTGGGGACACTTGATATCGCTGTAATGGCAAGGGTCACCGATCCAATGTTTATCCAACTAGGAGAGTTGATGTTGTCTGAGAAGTGGATGGCGAGGAGGATGAAGGAGAGTTAACTTTGTGCTGCAAAGGGTCCTATCAGCGTAAGAATCTGTTTAAGACTCATTGTTCAATTCAGAATAAGTTCTGTAACTTAATCGTGGATAATGGAAGCACGGAGAATCTGTTGTCACAGAAGTTGGTAGATTATTTGAAGTTGCCCACATAACCTTATGAGAAGCCTACACCCTCGGCTGGGTCATCAAGGGGTCACAAATTCGGGTCACCATGACTTGCAGAGTTCCCATCTCCATATGGAAACACTACAAGGAAGAGGTAATTTGTGATGTTCTTGAAATGGATGTTTGTCATATTTTACTTGGTAAACCTTAGCAGTTTGATAATGATGTGACTTATCGGGGAAGGGATAATGTGATAATGTTTACTTGGGGTACCCATAAAATTGCAATGGCTCATGTTTTGAACTTTGACCATAAGTCAGGGGGGAAGAAAACCAGTTTCTTAGTAATGACTTACAATGACAAAGAACTTGATGAGGCTGTAAAAGAAACTGACTATTTCTGCCCAGTGGTGGTTAAGGGGTTGTTAGGTGCTGAAAAGGAAGAAACCTCGAACCTTGTAGAAGTGTTGGAAATCTTAGAGGATTTCAAAGAATTGATTGCTGATGAGTTATCGAATGATTTACCTCCCATGCGTGACATACAAAATCAGATTGATTTGATTCGTGGTTGTAGCCTACCAAACCTTCCCCACTATCATATGAGCACTAAGGAGAATGAGATATTGAGGGAGCAGATTGAGGATTTGTTGAAGAAAGGGTTCATGCGGGAGAGTATGAGTCCATGTGCAGTTCCAGTTCTTCTAGTCCCTAAGAAGGGAAATCAGTGGAGGATGTGTGTTGACAACAAGGCCCAAAATAAAATAACTATCAAGTATCGCTTTCCAATTCCTCGACTAGAAGACATGATTGATGAGTTGTCCGGTTCTAAGGTGTTTTCGAAGATAAATCTGCGTAGTGGGTACCATCAGATTAGAATTCGGCCTAGAGATGAGTGGAAGACAGCTTTTAAGAGCAAGGATGGGTTGTATTAGTGGTTGGTGATGCCATTCGGGTTGTCAAACGCACCTAGCACTTTCATATGGTTGATGAACTAGGTTCTTCGTCCTTTTACTGGTTCTTTTGTTGTGGTTTATTTTGATGATATTCTGATTTATAGTAAGAACAAGAAAGAGCATCTGGAACATGTGAAGCAGGTGTTGTAAGTTTTACAGAAGAACCAACTGTACATTAATCTGAAAAAATGTACATTATGTACCAACAAATTGCTCTTCTTAGGCTTTGTTGTTGGTGAAGAAAGAATTCAGGTGGATAAAGAGAAGGTGAGTGCAATCAGGGATTGGCCCACACCTACATCAGTGACTGAAGTTCGTAGTTTCCATGGCCTAGCAACTTTTTATAGGAGATTCATCAGGGATTTCAGTACCATTACTGCACCGATAACTGATTGTTTGAAGAAACAGAAGTTCAAGTGGGGAGAAGAGCAGGAACAGAGTTTTTCCTTGATTAAAGAGAAGCTATGTAGTGCCCCGGTGTTAGCCCTTCCTGATTTTGATAAAGTGTTTCAAGTGGGGTGGGTATTGGAGTTGTTTTGTCACAAGAAAAGAGGCCAGTGGCTTATTTCAGTGAAAAGTTGAGTGATGCTAGGCAGAAATGGAGTACTTATAATCAAGAGTTTTACACAGTGTTTAGGGCACTGCGTCAGTGGGAACATTATCTGGTTCAGTTGGAGTTCATTTTGTTCACTGACCATCAGGCATTGAAGTTCCTTCATAGCCAGAATGTGATCAATAAGATGCATGCTCAGTGGGTGAGTTTTCAGCAGAAATTCCCTTTTATTATACAATATAAATCAGGAACTCTGAACAAGGTGGCAGATGCGTTGAGTAGGAGAGCTTCCTTACTCGTTACTTTAGCTTAGGAGATCGTGGGTGTTGAGTGTTTAAAGGAGTTGTATGAGGAGGATGCTGAATCCAACGAGATATGGGCTAAGTGCAGTAAAGGGAAGCCTAGTGCAGATTTTCATATTCGAGATGGCTACCTTTTCCGAGGTGATCAGTTGTGTATTCCTTGTTCTTCCTTGAGAGAAAAGTTGATTAGAGATCTCTATGGTGGTGGACTTGGCGGTCGTTTGGGTAGGAACAAGACAATTGCTTGTTTGGTAGAAAGGTATTATTGGCCTCACTTGAGGAAAGATGCTGGTGCTATAATCCGAAGATGTCATGCTTGTCGAGTGTCCAAAGGTCAGTCCTAAAATACTGGCAAGATTTGGCAATGGATTTTGTGTTGGGTCTACCTCGTACTCAACGAGGCATGGATTATGTCTTTGTGTTGTTCACTAGTGGGAAAAAAACCCATCTGATCCGGTCAAAATCGGACTTACCGATCCGGTTTTGGACCAGATCGGATGGGCTCGCAGCAGCTTGCAAAAATTAACTGATCCGGTTAATCATTTACTGATCCGGATTATCCAGTTTTCCTTCAAAACCAAGGAAAACCGGATCAGTTGACACCCCAAAAATTATTATTTTTTTTGCATATTTTTATTATTAATCGATACAAATTCAATATATTTAAAAAAATGAGCCAGGCTTTGAAGATGGACAGAGAAGTAGAGGATAGAGTTCCATATCACACATACGTATGTTTTACACCAACAAATCAAAATACATCTATAAAACATCAAAATACCAACATCAAATACATAAAATAATTCACAAAAATCCCAATATTAAGATCCAGGGTTTACAAAAAAAATTACTCCCTCTGTCCCAGAATATTCTTGACACTTATCAAGGCACGTAATTTTAGATGATAAGTTGTTGTTTGATTATCAATTGTTATTTAACTAAAAAGTAGATGTGATAAGAGTTAGTAGTTACTAAAAGCAGTATTATTTTATTTTAAGGAGAGATAATATAGGCCACGGTTAGAGTTTTTTTTTTTTTTGATCCATGGGAGCCACGAAGGCAGTACAAAGTACAAAGAAGGGGAGGGGGGATTCGAACCTGTGACCTATCGTTCACAGCACCTCAATCTTAACCACTAGGCCAAGACATCCTTGGTAGGTACTAGGAGTGGTATTATTTTATTTAGAGGAGAAAGAGTATGAGCCAATGTTTAAAAGATAGAAGGATTAAAATAATAGTGGGTCATATCCAAAAATAGAAGTGTAAAGAGCATTCAAGGACAGATAAAAAGGAAAGTGTAAAGAGTATTATGGGACGGAGGGAGTAAAAAAATCTATCTAAAATTCACAACGACAGTAGAAAAACTAAATCTAAACACTTACAAAAATAAACCCTATCTAACCTCAATGGATCAAGCAAAAATTACAGAAAATACAGAAATGAAATCACCTACAAACGAGAAATTAAGAAATTATAGATCTGAAATTACATGAAGATTAATCAAAACAAAGATCAAGAAATTATAGATCTGAAATTACATGAAGATTAATCACAACAAAGATCACGAAATTATAGATCTGAAAAACGAAAAATTATCACTTGTTGATGTCGTTGCTTGGCGAATTGTAGACTCGTTGTTCAAGTCGGAGTTAAGTGGATTTCGACGACGAGGAAGAGTTCGACCGACAGCGAGGAAGAGTTCGACCGACAACGAGGAAGAGTTGAGCGGAGTTCCACGAACGACGAGCGAGGAAGAGATGAGCGGAGAGGCGAAGAATAAAGCGGAGATGGTGGTGGTTGGCGACGGCGCGTGGCTGAGAGAGGCGAAGATGAACAAGGTTGATGGTGTGGTTGTGGTTTTTCGAGCAGTGAGAAGAGATAATGATTGAGGAGAGAGATTGAGGGGTAATTGATCGGTGTGGTGGTGGTTGTTCGAGCAGTGAGGAGAGGAGAGGAGAGAATTAGGGTTTCAGAGTTTTGAGAGATGAAATAGGGAGGATGTGGGTTTATGCGTTTGGGCCCTTTGTTTTTTATGCTCGCTGACTTTGGGCCCTGTGTTATTTATTCTCGCTGACTTTGGGCCCTGTAGAATTTCTTGGGGCGGATGATGTGGGTTTATGGGTTCATAGCTGAAATTAACTGATCCGGGCTATTGAACCGGATCAGCTAACAAAAAGGACCGGATCCTTTTTGTCAATTGATCTGGTTCGATACCTAACTGCATCAGTTAATTTACCCAATATTTTGCACGCACAAACAATGACTAAACTGATCCGGTTTTGGACCCGACCGGATCAGTTTTGTTGTGTCACATAAGCTTTTTTTCCACTAGTGGTTGATCGTTTTTCCAAGATGACACATTTCATTGCTTGTAAGAAAACTGTTGATGCTTCAAATGTAGCAAAGCTGTTTTTCAGGGAGGTGATAAGACTTCATGGTGTTCCAACCTCCATCACTTCAGATCGGGATACCAAGTTTCTTAGCCATTTCTGGATTACTCTTTGGAGGATGTTCGGGACGGCGCTGAACAGGAGTTCTACAGCTCATCCACAAACAAATGGGCAGATTGAGGTGACTAACAAGACTCTGGTCCCTGGGAAATATGATTCGTAGTGTTTGTGGAGAAAAACTAAAACAGTGGGATTTAGCTTTACCCCAAGTGGAGTTTGCATACAATTGTACATTCGGCTACAGGGAAATCACCATTTCTCTGGTTTACGCTTCTGTGCCTAGGCATGTGATTGATCTAATTAAGCTTCCTAAGGAACCTGGAGTTAGTGTGGCTGCTGGAAATATGGCAGAGGAGATTGTAGCTATCAAAGAAGTTGTGAAGGCTAAATTACATGCTACTGGGCAGAAAAATAAAGTTGTTGCTGATAAACGCAAGTTAGATAAGGTTTTCAGTGTGGGAGATGATGTGATGGTGTTTCTGCATAAGGAGAGGTTCCCAGTTGGTACCTACAGCAAGCTGAAGCCAAACAAGTATGGCTCGTTCAAGGTGACTCGCAAGATAGTTGACAATGCCTATGTGGTAGCTCTTCCGGATGACGTGAACATATCCAACACTTTCAATGTTGCTGACATTTATGAGTACCATGCAGATGAGGTTTTTTTATGAAGATACGAACTCGAGGTTGAGTTCTTCAGAGGTGGAGGAGACTGACGTAGGAAGGTTAGCGGAAAAGTTCGACGAAGAAGTTCGTCGAAAAAGCCTGAAATGATTTCTACTAGTCCGGCTCCCGATATCAGAATGCTTAATAAAATACCTTTTCGAAAAGGGAAACGGGCCAACGAGTCAAACTCACTGCTATGCTGTGATCCACAGGCTTTTTAAGCCATCCGAGTTAGTTTAAGGCCCGAAAACAGCATTTTAATGATTTTCGGATTTTCTTTTTGCCTAATTTTCGTATTAAAGTTTTGTTTAGAATATTTTAACATTATTAGCCGTCATTAGAAGTCAGCTTTATCTTATTAATAATATTTCAGAATTTAACTCTTTTCTGGTCGATTTCGGAGTTTTACAGATTTATCGCTTGTAAATCTGTCAGTTTATTCTAGGATTCGCGCTTGCTTTTCCTTTGACAGTTCCGACTGCGTCAGGAACCTACAGCTGGGCAGATAGTTATTGATGGAATTGACAGTTTGTCTATTGGACTGCATGATTTACGCCCTAGATTAAGCATAATCCCCCAAGACCCTACCATGTTTCAAGGCACTCTCTGAAGCAACTTAGACCCACTAGAAGAGTATACAGATTAGCTTATTTGGGAGGTAGGCTCAATTTCAGTGTTATATATGCTCATTTGTGAAGGAATATGTCCTTAGACATCCCGGCAATTACTAATTATAAATAGGATTTATATTATGAAGATAATGAAATTAATTATTTTAGTAATCGTATTTTCTTGCTAGAGAATAAATATGATTAATAGGACAATATTGATTGGGCCTATAACTAAGATAGATTAATCCTATGAGGTCACACATTGTAGCACAAGTTGGACAAAGCAATCCAAATCCATTTAGGATTAGGATTAGGATTAGGATTGGGCCGGTCCAAAGGGGATTGGAATAGGAGGCGAATTAGTTCTCCTAACTAGCCTATGACTCTTCTATTATATATAGGATATAATAGTAGGGTTTAGGTGATCAATTCATTAATTAGTTTCTTTTCACAAGAAAGAGAGAAGTGAAACCCAAATCTATTCCCTCTAACCGGCTCCTATACCACCAAAAAGTATGGGATCTTTTCTCTTCCGTTTGAGCAAACGTTGGTGTTCAACTGGTGCTCGTGGACTGATTAGAGGAGCAACACTTGGGGCTCTAGGATCTTCAAAGGTTGCATACAACAGGGAAATCACGCTACAAAGGTTTGATAGTTAATCCCTATTGAATGATTCATGTGTTTGATTATGTTTGCGATCCTATGATAGATGTTAGGAAATTGTTTCCTGAAATTCCGATATTTGCATCTATGGGATCCCCTTGCCTAAGACCTTGTTTTCCTTCAAAGAAGCCACATATTCCACCTTTGAAACTTAGAGAGAAAGTGGGAGTGGATATGCAGGTCATAATCCAACCAATAAACTGAGGAGGGAATTGTAAGCATTGCAACAGTTCTCTAATGAATTTCCAATTAATGGAATCATACGCTTTGCGTAAATCCACCTTAAGAGTACATCTAGGGGGAAGATTCTTCCTCCTATAATGCTTCATAATATCCTGGCAAAGGAATATATTATGTAATATGACCCTCCCTTCAATAAATGCACTCTGAGTAGAGCTTACCAGAGAAGGAAGAATGTGCTTCGGTCTTTCACATAACATTTTGGAGATGATCTTGTATAGCACGTTGCAGCACGCAATAGGCCTAAATTGTGACACATCCATAGGCTGGTCACATTTAGGTATCAGACATAGTATAGTAGCATTTATCTCGCTTTAACAGTCTACCAGAATGAAAGAAGTCCAGCACTGCTTCAATGACTTCAGGCCCCACATAATGCCAAGACTTCTTAAAGAAGTAGCTAGTATAACCATCAGGCCCAGTCGCTTTGTCATCATCTATAGCAAAAAGTGCCTGCCTTACATCCTCACCAGTAAATGCTCTACACAAATCAGCTTGCTGTTCAGCATTCAGGGATATTCCTTCATTCACAATTGTCTGGCTTACTCTCTTTCTATCTGTATTGCAAGTCCCCAGCAATTCTTTGTAAAATTGCAAAAATGCATCTTCCAAATCACCTTGTGTTTCCATCCAATCTCCCTGCATATTTTTGAGTCTGTAAATATGGTTATAAGATCTTCGTTTCTTCAAGCATGCATGGAAGTAGGCCGTGTTATCATCACCTCCACCCAACCACGCATGTTTAACTTTCTGTTTCAAAAAACTAAGTCACGCCTTATTAAGTCTTTCATAATCCTCCCTGGCAGCTTTCTCTTGAACATATAACTCAGCACAAAGGGGATTTTCATGAATCTGAGTCTGGATGTGCTTGAGATTTTGAGCTGCAAGAATAGCTTCATTCTCAACAGTGGCAAATCTAGATCTGTTCAGCATCTTCAGGTCCTGTTTCAAAGCCTTAAGCTTCACCACTACCCTATACATCGGCACTCCATACACCTCCTTCAGGATTAGTTTTAGAACTTAATAATTGTTATTATGTTCTTGCTATCACAAAGAACATTATTTCGATTCCTGTTTTGGATTCCGAAGGTTATTCATTAACAACAAAGAACAATTGTTGTTCTGCGTATTTGAATGATATGTTTTATGTCTCCGCTAAGTTATCAAATTGTTTATATGTGCTAGACTTAGAAACCCACATCTATAACATAGACAGCAAGAAACATAAAACAATTGATTCAAGCCCTACATGCCTATGGCATTGTCGATTAGGCCACATAAGCTCAAAGCGTATTGAGAAGCTTCATAAAGATGAAATTCTCAAATCATTTGATACTTGTGAGTTTTTCTTGATGGGGAAAATGACAAAGTCTCCTTTCACGGAGTTCAAGTTAAAGGGCCAATGACTTTTAGCCCTCATACATACGGATGTGTGTGGACCTATGAGTACATTGGCTAGGGGAGGGTACAGTTACTTCATTACATTTACCGATGATGTAAAGCAGATTTGGATATGTTTACCTCATGCGGTATAAGTCGGAATCCCTTTGAAAATTTTAAGGAATTCCAGAATGAAGTACAAAACCAACTTGGGAAGAAAATTAAGGCATTACGATCCGATCGTGGTGGTGAATATTTATCTCAAGAATTTAGTGATCATTTGAAGGATTGTGGGATACTTTCACAATGGACTCCACCAGGAACACCACAGTTAAATGGCGTTTCTGAAAGAAGGAATCGAACTCTACTTGATATGGTTCGATCCATGATGAGTCTTGCTGATCTTCCTATTTCATTCTGGGGATTTGCGCTTGAAACAGCGGCATTCACATTTAACAGAGCACCATCCAAAGTAGAGGAAAAGACACCATATGAAATGTGGACTGGAAACGTTCCAAAATTGTCTTTTCTAAGGATATGGGGTTGTGAAGCTTATGTAAAACGTTTACTTTCTGATAAGCTTTCACCCAAATCCGATAAATGTCTTTTTGTGGGTTACCCAAAAGAGACTAAGGGATACTACTTCTACAATCAAAGCGATAATAGTGTCTTTCTGGAAACGGAGTTTATTTCCAGAAAAACAAGTGGGAGAAATGTATATCTCGAAGAAGTTCGAGATGAGCAACAAATGGATGAGGTTAACACCTCATCAGAGGCGGCCCGGCATGAAAATGTTCAGGATGTTGTGCATTCAATTCACGTACCTCCTACCGTCCAACTTGGAGATACTCCATGCGAAGTCACTCAACCTAGTGAGGTAGAAACTTTTTTTGTTGTTCCCCAACGTAGGTCTAGTAGGACCATCATTCCGTCAAAGAGATATATTGATTTCCTTTTGACTGAAAGTTCTGAAATAATGATTTTAGAATCAGAAGAACCTACTAGCTACAAAGATGCTTTAGATAGTCAAGACTCCGAAAGATGGCTGAGGCCATAAAATCTGAAAAGGTTCTTGCAAGGTTCAAGCTGGAAAACTCCAAAAGAGGTTTCATTTCCATGCAACATGGCATAACACTTGGCAAGACTCAGTGCCCTTCTAGTCCTGATGAGGTCAAGCGTATGAGTAATGTTCTCTATGCTTCTGCAGTAGGATCCATTATGTATGCCATGATATGCACTCGACCGGATGTTGCATATGCTTTGAGTATATGCAATGATAACGATCAAATCCCGGGAGATGCGCACTGGATTGCAGCGAAAAACATCTTTAAGTACTTGCGAATGATTAAGGATCATTTTTTGGTATATGGTGGAGATGAGGAGTTAGTTGTTACTAGATACACAAATGTAAGCAAGGTTCATACTGAGGATAATATAGCAGATCCTCTGACTAAACCGCTTGCTCAACCTAAGCATGAGTGTCATACTAGGTTTATGGGGCTTAAGCATATAGGAGAATTGCTTTAGGTTGTTTACTTCATGTTTACAATTGTAAAGACATTTATTATGCTTTGAATGTTCATCAATAGAAATTCGTTTCTTATTTAATCGCTTGGTTTAGTATTAAATAAAATGTCCAAATAATTAGTGTTTTCAAATAGGATTATCGAAAACGTTTTGATAATGGAACCCTATAAAGTGAACTGAAATCAAAAGTTATTTAAAGTCCCTAGTCTAAATCACTAATTGGACATAAGTGATTTATTTAAAAGACTAGTATATAATTAATTGATAGCGCAGTTCCATAGGCTATGGAGACATAGAGATGTCTAATTGATTATATGGATGTATAGTTGATACATTAAGACTTGACCTTATTAGATTCTAAAAGTAGAATCAAACTACTATATTTAGTGGATTCCTTAGACATGAGTATGTCTTAATAACCACAATATAATTAGTTTAACTTTGACACTGTTAAACGCCGCGCCGTAAAAGGAGGTTATAAAGGCAGTGATCAGGCGGGCTAAAAATTGAGTGGGAGTTATGGTCATACAAGATTGGATAAGTCCTCCCATTAAATAGGAATGGTGTCTGGGCCTCTTGATGAGCGAGAACTGGAAAATTGCATGACCATGCGGAATAGGATTAAAGAGTTAATCCTTATTTGAGCAGTTTGAACTCGGCGATCAAGGAACATAAATTTGAAAATAACATGGTGTTATCAAATTTGGCATTAAGTTTGTCTTCGGACAAGTGGGAGATTGAAGGAATATGTCCTTAGACATCCCGGCAATTACTAATTATAAATAGGATTTATATTATGAAGATAATGAAGTTAATTATTTTAGTAATCGTATTTTCTTGCTAGAGAATAAATATGATTAATAGGACAATATTGATTGGGCCTATAACTAAAATAGATTAATCCTATAAGGTCACACATTGTAGCACAAGTTGGACAAAGCAATCCAAATCCATTTAGGATTAGGATTAGGATTGGGCCGGTCCAAAGGGGATCGGAATATGAGGAGAATTAGTTCTCCTAACTAGCCTGTGACTCTTCTATTATATATAGGATATAATATTAGGGTTTAGGTGTTCAATTATTAATCGGTCTCTTTTCACAAGAAAGAGAGAAGTGACACTCAAATCTATTCCCTCTAACCGGCTCCTATACCACCAAAAAGTAAGGTGTTCAACTGGTGTTCGTGGACTTATTAGAGGAGCAACACTTGGGGCTCTCGGATCTTCAAAGGTTGCATACAACAGGAAATCACGCTACAAAGGTTTGATATTTAATCCCTATTGAATGATTCATGTGTTTGATTATGTTTGCGATCCTATGATAGATGTTAGGAAATTGTTTCCTGAAATTCCGCTATTTGCATCTATATATTCCTACAATTTGATGTGTATATCTCTAAGCCAACATGATCTTTTCTTTGTCTTAGTCGATAAGTGCCAGCTTGGAGATGAAGTTAGAAACAGGGAATTGAAGCTTGATTCAAAGGGTACATAACTACATATAGCGTGTTTCTTTTGCTTTCATGTGAACATTGAACTTTGCCCAATTGCCCTTAATTGTTTTCTCTGTTGGTATTTGAATCAGTAAGCGAGAATGGATAGAACTGGAGTGTTGGCCAAAGACAGCCTTTTTGTCTTGGTCGTGTACTTCTTAAGAGAAGCAAAGTGTTGGTGCTTGATGAAGCAACTGCTTCAGTGGACACTGCAACAGATAATGTCATCCAGCAAACCCTGAGGGAATACTTCTCAGAGTCAAAATTAATTATGCACATCGGATTACTTCTGTCATCAATAGTGATAAAGTGATCGTTTTAAGCCATGGAACCGTTGATGAATGTGACAGACCTTCAAGGTTGCTACATAATCACTCCTCGTCATTTCCGAAGCTTGTTAATGAGTATACAACAAGATCAAAGTCCAAGAAAATGGATACAAGAATAAGAAAACAGAACCCATAAACATTATATTCTGGACTAAATGAACAATTTGCGACACTTGCCTTTGTTTTTAGCATGTTGCAAATAGCAGTTAAATACTTAAATGGAACATGCATGTGACCCTTATCCTAAACTCACCAGTATTTGCTACATTGCTGCATTTGTGATTGAATCAGGATGCAGTTCATGAATCTTTATTTTTTTTATCAAAAAGAAAATTTTAAATTTGTGGTTGTACTTTTGTCTAATACATGGCAATGTACAAACTATTTGCTTTGTAATCTTACTCCCGTGACTCTGATTTTATTTCGATGGTGCGTAAGCTGTTGAGGATTGAATTGTACTGATAATAGTATGCAGCTGAATAAGTATTCCCTAATATGAAAACTCAAACTAGATGGCTCAAAAATAAATAGATCCCAACGTCCATGAGAAATAAAGATTTTTACTACTTTCACGTCCATGAGAAATGCAAACAGTAAAAATTGAATGATTCAAGGGCTAACATGCCTAATAAGAGGCCTTACAACAAAAGGAGGACATAGATGATCCTATTTCGCTACTGTCATGGAAGCCACTAAAACAAGCTAAGTGCAAGACCTTTCTTGTTCTTACTATACATCCTGACATCTTCGACTGTCAATTAGAGTTTGTTCTTGGTGGTATAGGGGAAAGGTAAAGCAATTGTGATTGCTTTTGGCATCAAAATTTTGGGCAGTTCTTCTTGGCAGTACTCCTTATAGGAGTCGGCTTGTCCCAAATATAGGACACTGCAGAGGATAATCGCAAGAAATCGAAGGTAAAAAGCAGCCATTATGTGTATGATAATAGTGCGGAAATTGGAAAATTAAGAGAGGCAGTAGTACTGATATGAGGGGAAAACAGAGGATTTTTTGAGCTATATATATAGTTAAACATCATGGCAAAGCTAGTAGGTGAACAAAAATCCACATATTAAGAACATATCGGATATTCCATCTTAACTAAATATTCTACGGCTCTACCACAGCTGATTACCTCTCAATTCAGCTACAGCTGCTGTAACTGAATTAGTTATAATTAACATTTGTTGTAGCTTGCTCTGTAGTCTATACGCTAGTCTTCTCTGTATAAATATTGTATTCTTCAGTATTCTTACATTCATTTAATCAGCCTTTCTCTTGCAATAAAAATGGAGCTTTCTCTCTCACTAAGAGAGATTGTTTAGTTCTTAGTTTTCTCAATAATAAAGGATAAGATTTCTAAATTCAGCAGCAACTACAATTGTTTCACCAGATTTGTTGCAGCAATTGCAAACTTGAAAATAATGGTTGTGTAAAGAAGCCTAATTTATTGCCGGATTGCTAGTATTTCAAAGGTATGATAACTTATTTTAAAGGTACGTTTACAATTGAACTTTGTTTCTATTAAGGTACCCTTAACTCACATTAAAAAGAATTTAGCGAAAAGAATAACTTATTTCAAAGGTACATTATTTACAGTTAAACTTTATTTCTATTAATGTACCTTTGACTCAAATTAATGTTCTTATCTTTGAGTTTGCACCCTGGATCACGCGTCACTTATGATCCAGGGTGCACAGAATAATTTGCAGATAGTAATTGTTATGATCATCAGATACTAAATAGTAGATACCACAAAATTATTATTTATATATTTTAATTTTTCTTTTCCAACAATTAGGAGGTATTTATGCATTTCATGTTTTCTATTTGTATACAATATAATGGAAAGGAAGAGAAAATTCTCAATGTACACGAGCTCCCAAAGACCTTAATATTTGTCAAAAATCTGAACAATTTTTTTCTGTGCTATCATCCAATCTGATGGTAGTAAAATGATGACACATTATGGAGTACACAACTATCCCATGTAGAATCACTGCATCCTTCAAATTATTGAAGAATAAAGGCAGCTTCTTCCCCAACCTGAAATGCAACAAAAGGCGACACACTGAAATCGTGATTAAACTCCCAGAGAAATTATTCATGAAAATGCGAAATGAGACCTTCGACAACTCCAGCCAGAGTATTACGTAAAAGTGACTTTCAAGTTTCAAGTATATAACCATATCTAACTACCTCCACAATCCCAGCTTTCTTGTAGTGTCGTGGATTACTGGAGATGCGTGATAAATAAATTGTACCTAATTGAAGTATTTTACAATTATAACGGTTTTAGAATTTAAAAGGAAAATTATCATGTTCATGGTCACTGATCATGGGCATGGCCAATCTCGAAAACAAGGGTAGCATGCAATCAAATGTTTCAGTTCTAAAAGTCTGGCCACAATGTTTGAACCAATGGATCCAGCCAAAAGAAAAGGAACTTTCCATACAAATTACAAACAATGTTTAACAATCTTGTAACTCTAAGGAGGATTGATTTAGTCTTGTAAGCTTGTTACCATGAACGTTTCTGCAAGGAACTATTTGGCAAGTTGCTTGCACTGTCATGAACTACAAAATGCCACATGGGCAAATCTACAAGACTAGTAGAATCTCTGTTCATATAACACAGTTCTGTTTCTGCATAAAGTAAAACTGACCTCAATCACTTCCTGGTTTTATCCAGCACTTCAATGTATCTTTTTGGGACGCCATACTGATCAATTAAATGTTTTGCAAGATGATCGATGACGCCACCCTGAATCAGAACTTCATGTCCTTTCTTACCTGGAATAATTAGAAATGAAATGAAAAGGGCATCAAGAATAAAGTAAGTAAAATCTCAAAGAACTGTACTAAATGAAAGGAAACTTGGCTCTAGAAAAAAAAAAAACAATCTCAGTTTCAAGGTCGAAGCTAGAATTAGGAAGCGAGCAGAAGTAATACGCCTCAACTTCCAACCCCCTAGGAGAAGTGAAGGGTTTGACATCTATGAGGTGTGGTGTGGTGGGCAGAAGGAAGAAGGGAGAAGTAGTGTAGTTTGGGAAATTATCTACCCAAGGATCACCCTGCAATAGGGCTAGGAGAAGGGCAGGAGGGTGAGTAGGGCAATTTTGGCATATACCTGGTCGAATTATAGAGCCATAGGAAGGGTCCACATCATACAATTTAGAAAAGATGTCCAAGTAGCAATTAGAAGAATGACTATCCACGGACGGCCTCTCATTTGAGAATAAAAATTACAGGATTGATCAGCTAAATTAAAGAATCAAACAGATTAGTACTTTGATACAGCACCCCAAATGAATCCCCTTTGCTCATAGAATTCATTGGTCATAGACAACTATGGAACTAAAATATAGCTTTAAATAAACGGACATGAGGCCCAGAGACAGATTTTAAACAACGAAATCTAAACAGAAAAGGCACAATTGTCTACAACAATTTTAACTGTTGACAGAGGTAAGGAAAGCAATAAACCACCAGTATTCAGTTTATTGACCTACAGCAAAATAAGAAGCAAAGACACGGTACCAGGTAATTCAGCCACTGTGGTACTGCATGCAAACTTTTTCTGCAGCTCTGATGCCAATGATTCAGCATCCATCAAAAATATTTCAAAACCAGAGAGCTTTGTCACTTTCTTGTTCCCTTGTCGTCTCTCTGTCATGATGTGAATTGGTTTAACAGCGCCTTTCCTGATCACTGAGTCAGATCCTCTAGTCACTTTGTGGTGAGCTTGCATTCGATTCAGAAACAGCGCACCTAAATCCTTCTTATGAATTTCAGTTGGGTAAGCTGATCCTTTTTTTATAGCTCCTTTGAACAAAGCATCACACAGCATAGTATCTAATATCACCATTGCTCTGTCGGTAGGCTTTACAAGATTCTCTTTCTCAACATATGCAAAAGCAACATTTGTGACCTCTGATGCACTAAAATATCCTCCAGTATCAGCTCCAACAGTAGCCAATATAGGGTTCACGTGAATACTTGACTTATAGACCTCTTCTATTTCCAATAATTTCTGTGATTGAGAGTCAATAGCAGCTTGGTCACTGCTTTGCTCAATCTTATCAGGTTGTCTTTTATCAGGCTTGAAGGACTTGTAATCTACATGGCTCCGATTAACAGAAAGCAGTACCACTTCTTTTTTATGTTTGTCCTCTTTTACTGAAATCTGTACATACCATAATAATAAAGAAAAAATTCAGAAGACTACATCAACAACATAACCAATGAGTACAAATAAGTGAACCATGAGGAGCTATGGGTCAAAGCAGATATTAGAAAACCAAAAAAGGCTCAAGTCATCCAGTATCATAAATAAATCTATAAAGACAGAGAGAGAGAGCCACATTGTAGAATCTCGGTGAGACCAATCCTGATTCTTTCTTGATTTCCCTGACAACTTGGAGAGGTGACTCTTCTATCACAACCAGCCACTAGCTTAAAGCTTCCATTACCATTGTCTAATTACAATGGAAAATCTACGTTCTCTAGCTTAAAGCTTCTTGCACAACTTTTTTGAACAAGGTCCATACTAATGGTTGCTTACAAGCTGTTAGGCAGCCAACGAAACTATTTCACCGGATGTCATTTCTGAGTTGAAAGTGCAACGGAATTACACAAAAGGTATTCTTATTCACCACTATAAGGATGCTGACTACTTGTAAAAAAGATGATTTGGTGTTAAGGGTAAAATTGATCCCGTATCTAATATGTTTAAAAGTCAGCTTAATTCAGGCACATGAAACAAAAGGGACATGAAATTTCTTGGTAAAGTTTATTATAGAGCAAAGCCTTGAAATAGATTTGGCAATATTAATTCTATTCAAAAACACATGATTTTTTTTTTCATTTTTAACTTGAAACCAAGAAAAACAATAAAAAATAAGAATTATTTAACTACAATAATACAAACTTTGGCCGTTTCGCCCGCAATAATACAAACTTTCGATTATTATTTTATCTAACTTCTTTAAAATTTCCCCAGTAGGTCGTTACCGGTTGTTAACTTGTTGTAGGAGGTGAGCAAGCTGACAATAGGACAAGTGTCGTTATTTCATTGGTTGGTTTTTTAAAATTTTATTTAGATTTCTGAAAACAAAAAAAAATTCTTTATTTTCTTTCTTCTCCTGCTCCCCCTCCAGTCCTCCACCCTATTTCTCCCTTCCCCACCCCACCGCCTTCGCCCTCCATTGGCTACGAAACCACCTCCCTCAACTGTTTCTCTCTCTTCCTCCTCACCTCCAACCCCTCCCCAACCCACAAAACCACTTCCCCAGCCCCTCCCCCACCCTCCCGCGCCTCCCTTCATCTCACTCTCTCTCTCTCTTCCCTCACTCACTCCCTCGTGTCCCTTCCTCTCTCTCCTAAATCGGCTATTTTTTGCCGTCTCTTCACCGCCCGCCGACTCTCCTCCTATCATCGCCTCGCTCACTCTCTCTCCCATCCGCCACCACATCTCCGAACAACCTCCTCTTGAATGTCGGATCTCGCCGTTAGGTTCCGTTTGATAGATTATCCGGGTTGCTGAATTGATGATGATGGTTTATATGAGCTTGATGGCAACTCTTAATTATTTGGGTTTGGTGGTGTGGGAGTTTTTTGGCGGCAGAAAAAGGAGGAGAGATGGAAGCGGGTGGTTCTGTAGGGGAGGTTTCGTGGCTGGGAGGGTGGTTTCATGGTGGGGGGGAGCAGGTGAGGGTGGTTTTGTCGGTGAGGGAGTGGGGGTGGGGGTGGGGGGCTGGGGGGTGGTTTCAAACTTTGAGGTGGTTGGTGGAGGGGAAGGAGAGAGTTTTTTTTTTTTTTATTTCTTTACCTGTTTTACAGGTTCGAAGTCGCGATGACCTACTCTAAAAAATTTGGTATAAAGTTTGTTATCTTATATAAAAACCGAAAGTTTGTATTATTGCGAGCGAAACGGCTAAAATTTGTATTATTCTTTTTAAATAATCCTAAAAATAAGGGTTCGACCACAACTGACTCAACATGAACCCAAAAATACCCAAGCCAAACCTAACGTGACCAACCCATTTGACAGATCCACATTAAAAAGAGTCCTTAGAAATGATGAGCCACGTACCAGCTTACAGATTAATACAACATTTGTCAATGACCCAAAGTAAATATAGGTGTGACTTATGACCTATGTTACTTGAACTCTTCATTTTACCTCAAGTAGCCATGTCCGGTCCTAAACACTCTTACATGGGTATGGATAGTTGGACACTTTATTAAAGGCCATATTTTTTTTCTTTTTTTTTAGAACAATACATAAACTTCCACTAATTAATGGATAAAGTATCCATAAGAACATAGGGATTAGGGAGCCACTTCCATCCGGCAATGGTTCTCCCAACATTGTTGTAATGAGCTCAGAGTTCCCATCTCGTTTCACATGAGAAAAAACAACTGAATTAAAGAACTAAGAGATAAGATATCCTCTAAGATGTTATCCAAGTCCAAGAAATAGCAAACCAATTCAGCAAGCCCGGAGATCACCACTTGACAATCAGACTCCAATATAATGTGACGGAGGCCATATAATGAAAAATATTCATTAAAAAGTCGAGTTGGACACTAGGACACGTTACGAGCACCCGACTCTGAGTAAAATAGCTTATGACATGTCAAATAAGTGAAGTCCAAGACCCAAGCAACTATGTGAAAATTTTTTTGGTTTCCTGTATCGGGTGAGGTTCCCTAAAAAAAGTAATTTTATGTGCCACTTGATTGTGGAAAGTTTCAGATTTCTATATTTTAATACTGAAATCAGGTTCCCCAAGCTACAGCGCTTGAAAGCTCATAATAACACCAAGCAAACATTTACAAATTTTCCTATCTTCTCTAGACACGGACGAAGGCCAGCAAAAAATAAACAACCTGAAGAGGAGAGTCAAAGAAAAGGAAAGAACGAAAGGTTTGCACAGCTTTTTAAGCATGTTTCTTAGAACTGGACAGGGTAATAAGGGAGGAGGGAGGGAAGAGGAGACGGGCAGAGCACAGGAATTGGAGGAGGCAATAGGTAATGTCAAATTTTTACACTATTAAAAGGAGTACACAGCCATTACTAAGTAAATCTAGGAGTGATGTGGAGATTCAACACGACATGAGGGACCTGTACACCAAACTAAAGGCAATTTCATGAATATAACACCTCTTAGTCCCACATCATGGTGAACTTTTGAGAAAAAAGTTGATGGATGGCAAGATTGGCAACAAGGCAATCCTCATAACCGCAAGAGAACCTTGGTAGCTCACTTGGCAAGCACCCCACCTTCAATGTCGCCTATATTAACTTATTTCTTGAATCAACAAGTAGGGCTCAAAATAATTTTGTTTTGTAATTTCAATTTTTTTTATGAAATATTTTAACTTCTTATTTAATTAAAAATATAACTTGCTTGTAGGATCTGGACTTGTATCATTTTGAATTGTACACTGTCACTTGTACTACCTGGAGCCATGGTGTCAAAACAAGGCCGCATCGTATAGTATTGCCCGTGTCGTAAAGGTTTTCAATTCTACCGAACCGATATTACCCGCATCGTAAAGGTGTAAAAAACAGCAAACCGTATTTTCGAACTATGCCTGGAGCTTTATATTATGTCTTACCATTGTGGTAGTTTTCAATCTGAAAATCTTAAACCTGCCAGACACGTATACCTTGGCCTGAAGCCCAGCAAACCTTCTCTTGGTTGACCTAGGACAAACCATCCTTATAAAAATAGATTGAATGGAGACATCAATCCATTATTATTCCCTCCGTTTGTATATAGTTTTTCCATATTGACTTTCACGTTCGCTAATTTACACACACAAAAATGGTACTTCTACAAAAATCTGAAAATGGGCTCTAAGACCCTTATATAAGGACGATGAAGATCTTTGAAACATTTACTTAACTTCTCACGTATAGAGACATTTTTTTTATTGGGTACTACAAGGAGTCAAGGATGTCTCGCGGTCCTAATAAATTCTCAAGGTCTGCCAATACATTTTTGTTCAGCTATGCTTTTCCAAAAGAGCGGGTCGGGTTGCTCAAAAAAGTCATTGCAGTAGACACTATAGAAATTCCATGTACACAAATTAGTGAGAGAGAGAGAGTACCACTCCAGAAGACGCTTTGAATTGCAACCATTTTGATAACTTCTTGAGAGATGACTTTTTGATATCAAGAGTAACGCCAGATGGTCTACACGGCAAAACATGATTTGACCTATGTCATAACCAAAGAGCATCTGTTACAAAGGCTCTAAGAGTTTAATATGATGCCTGTCTACTCAATATAAACTAACGCAATGCGAGAATTAGAGAAAATTCATTAGTTGGCAGATTACCAGACAATCTTCAGGTACAAAGAGGAGGAGAACCTGATAGAATAGCAAAAGTAGAGAAACTAAACCCCCCCTCCCAAAAAAAAAAACCTTATATCGCACATATGGTCATTCAACATAAAGTGGCAAAAATTCAACAAAACCCAATAATTAACAAGGATGTTAACATAACAAAATCTAACTCACCATAAAGTACTTCCTGCCATTGGAAGATCCTTATCCTTCACCGTTGTATGCAAAGCTTGCAGAAGACACCTATCCAGCAGAACATCCACATCTTCTGTTGACAATGAGTGCTGGTTCTCGCTATGCATTTCATCATTCTCCGCTACTTCCAGACCACTCAACTCCAAGGCAACTTGTTCAGAAACAACATTTTTATCATCCAACTGAGATGAGGAAGCAGGATCACCTTCTGAGCAAACAATATTCACAGCATCTAGCTCAACTGCTTCTTCGTTGTCACTTCTTCGATCAGCAGAAGCATCGCCTTCGCATAGACTGGAAGCCGTGGAAGGTGAGGAAGAAGGATCAGGGAAGACCACGTCTTCAAAAAAACCAGCATTTGGCACAAAACGACCTTCAACCGATTCCCTAAAGAACAAGATTGCCAGCAATTAGAGATCAATAAGCTTGGGTTGAGAAACTAAACAACTATTAGAGTCAACTGCACTTACCATAACGAATCATGATAGTAGTGAGTTATTCTCAAAGCCTTTCCACGTAGGCCAGCTTTTAGTGCTTCAGAGCTATTCATGGTCGTTGCACCAACCTAAAAAATATGCGACAGTAGAGTAAGAAGAATTTGTGGGCAATTATCACTAGTGCTCAAATTTGTTGAAATATCAAAAATGAACTGTCCATTTTGCAAATGCCTACCGCAATGGGAGCAGGATTGCCAGGAACCTTAACTGCCCACGGCTCCCCAGCAGAAAATGACGGAAAGCCTTCCGGTGGTATAGTGATACCGGGGAACATCAAATCTGCCCCTCCAATTATAAATCGAGAGACCTCTCCCCCCTTTAGCATGAAAGCAGGCAGAAGATCAGGGACCATCCAGAGAGCATAAACTGTCACAATCAAATGTAAAATAGGGTAAGCAAACACGCTCATTCAAGATGCATTTAAGCAAAAAAAAAAAAAAAAAAAAAATTATTTCCTATTCCCGAAGGAGGGGAGAGGAAGAGACGAACAGAAGCTTACCTCAACATGTCTGTTCTAATAAATACAGATTTCTGTGATAATGTAAACTTAAACCCAAAATGTTAGAGAACTCTTTGTTCCCAAGAAGAAACCAACAGAGTTCATGGGTACTAGAAAATGTCTTGTTTTAATCATGATATTCATCTTTGTAGTTCAACTTCTAATTCTGTTCCTAATCCTAGTTCCTACCATGTTAGCAGAACACCAAATGCAATTTAGAATGCAATATATTTACTCAACCTGCTGTCCTGGCATGAATAGAGAGCTATCAAGTTAAGGCTAGGTGAAAGAAAGTTCTTGGCCAAGTTAAATGAAAAACAGGGACGTAATCAAAAGAGATGCAAGAGAGCTGTTATCGGACGAGATGAATACTGGTATTTTATTAAAGCTTCCTAAAGGGAAAATCCTCCACTTTCATAGTACAATTGTATTATATTTGAAATGAGAATTAAGATGCAACCGGCGATAACAAACACTCACATTAGGAAATTTGCACAGCAATGATTCCATGACAGCCAAATACAGGTAAGGACAGTGCAGATTAAGCAATGCTTCCAGTAGCAAGGACCGTAAATGGCCTATCAAGGGCCCAACACTCCCAGCACTCATTTTGTCTCCCTATTGGTATGTTTAACTATGCTATCATTCCCACGTAGCCAAAAAAGAAGAGGGGACGCACACAATTAAGGATAACATGAAACAGAAGTTACTAGTTAAGAAGCTGTATGATGACCAAGAGCACATCAAAATATATTTTACCTGTCGGGTATATATCCGAACCTCTTCCATCAGTATCAAAGAACATTGGGAAGCCACCTTCGACACCATACACAAGGACTCGATTTTGAAATTTTGCAACAGTGATTTCCCCCTAAACATCAAACATAACCAATAAGTACAACAAGAAATGTAAAGGTAAAATGAAGGCATCCCCAGTCAGCAACTATACACCAAACTGAAATCACTACGGAAACAAAATCAGAAATTCATAACACACATTAGAGTTTCTGGTTAGACCCCGCATCATACGTGGATACACAAGTGAGTTGTCCCCCATTCAAGATAATAGCATATTACCACCTTGACACCTTCTAGCCAGGGAGTCCCTTTCTCCATTGCCAACTTGCTTATTGAATCAAATCTCACTTGGGCTACTATGTGGTTTTAATTCTTCCTTCCTTGATGAGCAGCCCAAGCCCATTAACTATAATCTCTACCAATAAACAGTTTAGTGTACCCATCCCGATTTGCACAAAATGATCATCAACCTTCAAACATCATGACATCAAATGTTTTAGAGCTACAAATACTAAACTAGGTTTTCTCTTAAAGTCAAAGACTACAAATGTATTAAGCGCTTGTTCAGTTGACATGATAAAACATGGGAGTGGAAATTCATAGGAAGTAGAAACTTAAAAAGTTGTTTGGTTGACATAAACATAGGAAGTTACACTTCATGGCAAGTTCTACTTCGCACAAACTAAAGGAATGAACTTACCTAACTCCCAATGTAAGTGCAACTTTCCAAATTCTCAAGCTCAACCAAACAAATTGGCATACTTCCCACGAAATGTAAATTCCTCAGCGTTAGAACTTCCTATAAATTCACACCCCCAAAATTTCAACCAAACGACTAGTAAAAAAAGACCTCGTCTCATCAAAAAGAACTAAAAAAGAGTATCAAATTTGTGCATAATATCATCATAGAAGGCTAGAACTACGGGTGCTAATTGAGTTACTCAGCTCATGAGCACCTTGACTCGGTCAACGCTCGACTCTAGTTGGCTCAACTCGATATATTAACAAGGCGAGTTGAGCTGACTCATGAGCTGTTGGATTAATTTTTAATCATTATGTATATGTTACAATATTTCAAATGTCAACTACTTCCCGGTAACATATTAAACTTGTTGTTTGTAAGTTACTTGAAATGATTGTCCAAATTAAGAACTTTACATTAAATACATAAGGTAATCTATACTAATATATTAAAAGGTGTTCCTAAACAAGGAACGATGCCATGTGGCATCTTCCCTGAGAGTGTTTTAATCCATGTAATCCACATACAGTATAAAAATATAAAATGTATTGTATAAGATTTGATCTCGTGATCGCAGGCATATATGCTAAAGTCTTAACCACTAAACCAAGTGATACTTGATGTTATTAATCCAAAGTAAAATATTAATAAATGAAAGATATAATTACCGGGGAATAGCCCGGGCCTAAAAACTAGTAGATTAATAATATAAAAAAAAAAAAACAGGAAACTTTATTGTGAATAAGTTAGGGGAACTAATGCTCACGAGCAACTCAAATTCGACTCGAAATCTTAAATAGTCGAGTCGAGCTAGAGAATTTCAAGGTCGATAAGAAATAGCTCGACTTGATAACGTAACGAGTCGAGCATAAGTCAGCTCATGACCGACTCAATCAATAAGCACCCCAAGCTAGAATCAACACAATACACATATATTATGTACAAAGTCTGCAAAACATTTACAACCTCCTCTTTTGTGTACACATAAGTGACATAACATAACATAAAAATTGATTTCGAAATACTACACGGTATTCATATAATTGTACAGGCATTATCAGTAGTCAATCAAAATTTGATATTATCAATGAACACAGAGCAATTAATAATTGTGTACAAAGTTTTTAAAAAAATGAAAAAAAAAAGTAGAAGTAAAATTACCTTGGGAGGGAGAAGGGTGTCAACATCAACATCAGAAGCTCGGGGAAACTTCTCTTTGACGCTTCTTCTCAGTTTCTTCTTATCAGCGCCGGATAACCTTTGCAAAGACTTCGCTTCAACGGCTTTTTTGAACATTTTCAACTCAGATTTCCGACGATGAGAATTGGAGAGTGGGTGCGGTGCGGTGCGGTGTGCTCGTGTGTGTGCGCCTCGTTTCAAACTTTCAATTCAAGGCCGAATTTTCTAGCAACACTGCAACAAACACCCAACATGAGAGCTTTGCCAAATTTATAACATTGAGAATCATTGAGAATTAGATGTTTTACCTAGGTGACGTGTTTTGTGTCTTACATGCCCTTGGTTAGTATCTTTCTCTGTCCCAATTTATAGTGTTTTTTCTCATCTTGCACAAGAATTAAGGAAACTATCATTTATTTTAACTATTTGTACTACTTTGCATCATAAACATAAATATTTGCATTGGAAAGTACAAATATTAAATGTGACAAAGAACTTTTCCTCGCAGCCTCCACTCCCCCCCCACCCCCTCCCCTCTCCACCCCTCCCCCCACCCACCTTCATCTCGCTCGAGTTCTACAAGCAAGCACACATACGCATCAATACTACTTGGAAAAGAAGTGACAGAGGAGAGATAAGAGAGTTGCGTCGCATAGCAACCAAAGCAGAGCAAAGGCAAGGACAACCCAAAGAACCCACATTGTTGGAAGATGAGGGACATTGCGGCAGAAATCGAGGGGGAGGGGGACGCGCGGCAGGAAATCGAGGGGGAGGGGGACGCCGCGGCAGGAAATCGAGGGGGAGGGGGACACTACGGCGGGAAATCGTAGGGGAGAGGGGAAGGGACGCCGCGGAGGTTAGGGCGGGAAGGGAGGGGGGGGTGGGGGCCGCTCGTCGGGGTGGGGGAGGTGGTGGTGGTGGTGGTGGTTAGGGTTAAGGTGGTGATAGTTATGGTTATGGCATTAGGGTTAGGTTAATTAGGGCATTAGGGTTATGGGATTAGGGTGGAGGGAGGGTTTAATTAGGTTAATAGTGGCAAAGTCGTAAATAATGACAAACGACGAGTTAACGTCTGTTAGAAAAATGGCATTTGGTGAACGTTTTCGGAAACTCAAGGGTATATGGTGAATATATGAAACATTGGTGGTATATGGTGAATTTTTAATTGTCATTGGTATATGGTGAAAAAATCGTTTATTTTGTTGGTGTAAATGACAAACTAAGCGTAATAATGTAGACGAGATTTGATCACAGGTTGGGTACCACCCCCTTATGACTTTACCAACAAATGTAAATGGCATCCACTTGGATGCACTCTGATATGTTTTTGGTTTTAAGATTTTGGAATCATAATTGTTGTATAATTAACTTAAAATTAGTTCTATTCATATTAAGAAAATTGTAAAACATTTGGTCTGGTTTAGTATTTTGGTTTTATTATCAATTTCGGAAAATAATATTACATTCTTTAGTAGATTTTCATTATAGAAATATCATTAACCAAAGGCTCTCCCAAATGCACTTACAAAATCAATATCATTTCAGTGAAAAAAAGAAGCAGTCATCAATGGAAGAAAAAAAATCAAAATCAACTAGGGAAAATAGAACGTCAATTATGATTTGGAAAGCATATTAGATTTTGAAAATATGAAGATGGTATGGTCTAATCTTATGGTATTCTTTCTTGAAACTAAAATCCTTCCCCTGCGCAAAAAATTTCCCTTTCGCACAAAGACTCCTAAAATCCGTCCCGAGCCTTTTCTTCCACCTTTCCTCTCCAATCCTCGATCAAACTTGCCCTTTAAGCTTATTAGGTTATTTTTTAGAATTATGATCATTATAAGGATCTTATTAAACTATAGAAAATTTAATGGACATAAAGGGTCAATTTCATATTAACACCATTATTATTATCGATCCCACTAACGGACGCCCCGTGGCGCTAGATAAGAAATATATTGTTCTACTTAATTACTCATATTTATACAAAATAATAGAATAATATATAATTCCAATGCAAAGCATTTAATATTTTTCAATAGGAAAGGGAAAAACATTTAATTCCAATGCAAAGCATGTAAATGCATTGGATTGGAATTATATATTATTATATTATTTTATATAAATATGAGTAATTAAGCAGAACAATATATTTCTTATCTAGCGCCCCCGGGGCGTTCGTTAGCTTTTGCCTATTATTATTTTTTTTTTTTTGACAGGAAAACACACCCAACTTATTTATTCATGGAATTTAAATCATAAATTACAAATGAAAGCACCTCACAGGGCACCTCTTCAAGCCACACTCTTAACTTGTTATACTCCCTACTAAGATGAGCAAGTTTAAGGGCAACTATATTCCCCTCCCTCCCCACATGATTAAAAGTGAGACTTGAACAAGAGCTACCAATCAAGAGAATATCTGAAATCAGATTACTAAAACTTGTGTTCTCCTATTTGCCTCTCTTTAGGTGATGTATAAGCTTCAAGCAATCACTTGCCTTCACAATGGTTGTAAGCCCCGCTTCAATAGCAATCTTCAGTGCATTCCTTGCCGCCAAAGCTTCGGCCACCTCCACCTCCACCTCCATGACACCATCAATCAAACAGTAGGAAGCTGCCATCACATCGCCTACACTGTCCCAAACCACCCCCTATCCCCACTTTGCCATCCACAAACACTGCAGCGTCGGTGTTGAGTTTGTAACTGCCCTCCACTGGAGCCCGCCACCACTTCTCACCTCCCTTTTCAGTACCGCACCCAACCTTTGCATCTTCAATTGCCTTGGTATACTCCCTCACCAATCCCACTGCTCTTTGTATTAAATCTATCCCCTCCACCTTTCGCCCCTCAAAAACCCAAGCATTTCTCCACAGCCACACACCCCACAAGAGGCTCCAAAAACTATCCCACCACATATCCTCAATAATAACTTTTGCCATCCCCGAAACCCAATCCATGAAAGATCCACAAGCCAGCTCACCAACTTCAATTCGCTGTGGGGAAAACCTCCACATTTGCTTAACTTCAGCGCACATAACCAGAGTATGCACCACTGTCTCGTTTTCTTCACCACACATAGGGCACAACCTCTCCACTTCACACCCTCTTTTATGAAGATTCTCGCGCACTGGAAGCCCATTATGCAAGGCTTTCCACCCAAAATGACGAATTTTGGTGGGAACCTTTGCCTGCCATAGCTGCTTCCACACACGCTTATCACGTTGGCCTGAGGCCGAAGCTCTCTCATGTCTGCGTCTATCAAGCTCCACATAATATGCGCTTCGAACTGAAAATTCACCGTTCTTCGTATGGTGCCATGACCACTTGTCTTCACACGGGTTCAAAGGAATAGGAATGCGGCAAATTTCGTCTCGTTCCCAGGCCGAAAAATGTTGCTCTAGGACCTCCTTGTTCCACTCCCTATTAATCATCAGTTCACTAACCAGCCTTGGGGAGTCTTCGTCACACGCCCTCGACAGCACACGAAAGTGAGGAAGAGCAGGCACCCACGCATCAGCCCATATCTTATTTTGTTCACCATTCCCTACAATTTTCCTCACTCCTTTCTCTAAAAGATTTCTAGCCGACAATATTGATTTCCATGTATAACTCGCAATCGGGCTCACCTTAACTTCCATGAAATTTGCATTGGGGAAGTATTTGTTCTTCAACACTTTGGCCATTAATAAGTTTGGATGCTTTAGAATCCGCCATGCTCGTTTGGCAAGCATCGCCTTGTTAAACACAATAAGATTTCTCATCCACGAACCTCCCTCCCCCTTCGAACCATAGCATTTTTCCTACGCCACCCATGCCATCTTCCTCTCCTCTTTTCTTTGACCCCAAAAGAAGCTACGACATACTTTCTCCATCTCATTCAATAGGCTCACAGGAATGTTAAAGCATTGCATTGCATAAGTTGGAATAGCTTGAGCGATTGCCTTTATAAGAACTTCACGACCCGCTGAGTGGCGGATCTATAGCTGACATTAGGTGGGTTCAAGTCAAAGTCAAAGTCAAAAGTCAAACTTACAAACTGGAAAAATAAATATATATAAGAAAAATCAATTTCAATTGTTGACTATATTCATTTACTCTAAACAGTAAATACTCAGCACACAAAAAAAAAGTATCTAAATTGTGAATCGAAACTATAGCATAATAATTTAATGTATAGAATAATAGAGCTTAAAACTAAGTAATTCTATATTATATTCATCATTGATTTAGATCTGTAGCAGAAAAAATAATCTTTAAAAAATAAACAGCGTATTTTTACCTTTTACCCTGTTGAATTCGTCGAACATTAAAATTGTTGGAAATTGGGATAATTATTGTTCTCCTAATCTCCGGCTTGCCCAGTAAATTTTTGTCAAAAAACACAAACAATTAAGTTTATGATGTAGTTGCTATTGTGATGGTGTGACGGCTATGTGATGTGACAGATGAAGAATTGTTTTTTCGGTGGAAAAGAGGGCAGACTTGTAGTACATTAAAAAAGTAAAGCAAATGGATATTATTTATTTGCTTTTTTTTATTTTACCTTTTCCAAGTAGAGTAAGGAAATAGCTTTTACCTTTTTGTCCACTGGAAAATGATTAAAAAGCTGCAAACTTGGTCCACTTGGAGTAACAAAAGTGGTTTTATTGAACTAGGCAACTACAGTATAATAATAAAGCAAAGGAGCTGCAGACTCCCTCCCCTCACGTTTCATACTTGTCATTAAATTTTTTACTTTTTCTTTTTTCTTCCCCCAAATTCAGTTGACTGTAAAAATTCTCCTAAAATCCGAGTGAGGTCATTTGACCCCCCACCCTATAACATAAATCCGCCCCTGGCCCCACCCGCTTGAGATAGGAACCCCTCCTTCCAACCTTTAAGCTTCTTGGGAATCCTCTCCCGAATACTTTGGAAAACTCGTTTCTTTGACCCCCCCAAACAAAGGTTGGAAGTCCCAAATACTTTTCATGTCCTTCGACGACCTTTAAAAGTTAACTTCATCTGAAGCGTATCTTTTTTTTCCTGCTCAATATTTCGCTACAAGACACCTCTGATTTTTCCATGTTCAGTTTTTTACCTGAAGCAGCTTCATAAATTGAAAGAATATCAGAACCTTCTCAGCTTCACTTTCATTTGCCCTTGTAAACAACAAACTATCATCTGCAAAGAAAATATGAGAAATAACATCCACCTTCTTCCCTATCTTTAAACCATGAATTTCTCTTTTTGCTTCAGCATCCCGCAAAAGAGAAGATAAACCTTCAGCACAGATTATATATAGGAAAGGTGAAAGAGGGTCACCTTGCCTTAAACCCCTTGATGGAGTAAAACTTCGGGAAGGTTGTCCATTGACCAGAATAGAAAAAGAAGTAGGTTTTCACACATTCAAGAATTAAATTCACAAAACACCTCGGAAATCCCAACTTAATCATCATATTCTCCAAGAAACACCATTCTACCCTATCATAGGCTTTACTCATATCCAGTTTAAGCCCCAGTTAGCCTTCTTTCCCTTTTTTCTGTTTTCTCAGATAATGAAAACACTCATACGCCACCAAGATGTTATCAGTTATTAATCTACCAGGGACAAAACCACTCTGGGACTCATGAATAATCATCGGGAGGACTTTTTTTAGTTTATTAGCAAGTACTTTTGAGACAATTTTATAAAGTACATTACAGAGACTTATAGGTCTAAAATCAACAGGGGACTCACAAATTTTCTTTTTAGGAATCAAAGCAATGTGAGTCTAATTTAAGAACCTTATATCATCACCACCATCATTCAAAATTTCTAGAACTTTATTTTCTACATCAATGCCAAGAATACTCCATAACTTCTGATAGAAAAGACCACACATAACGTCCGGTCCCGGAGCTTTGGTAGGATGCATTTGCTTTAGGACAATCTGAACTTCCTCCTTGTTATATTTCTCTTCAAGCATTTGTTTCAGGGCTGGTGAAAGTTTCTCTCGGACCTTCTCAATCACGGGCTCCATTTCAATATTCTCACTTATGCAAAAGAGCTCATCAAAGTGCTGGACGAAAATTTCAACAATTTCGCCCTCCTCAACAAACTCATTCCCAGCCGCATCTTTTATTATATCAATGGAATTTCGAGCCAATCTTTGTTTTGCTTTAGCATGGAAGAATTTTGTGTTTTTATCCCCATGCTTAAGCCATTCCTGTCTACTTCTTTGTTTCCAGTACACCTCTTCTCTGCTCTCAAGATCATCCATTCTCAAATCAATCGCATGCATTATTGATCTTGACACCCCCGCAACTCCTTAGCAAAATCCCCGAATTTTTCCTTACTCCAAACTCGCAATTTGCTCTTTGTACGATCCAAGCTTCCCTTCACATCATCACCATTACACCAGGCGGCTTTCATTACATCCTCACAAGCCTCGTCCCTAGTCCATATTTCCTCGAACCTGGATAGGCGACGTTTCTTCCTTTCACTAGGCGCATCCAAGCTCGTTCGCAAGCACAACACAACTGGAAGATGGTCCGACTTGCGTTTCTCAAGATGTGTAACAAACGATCTCCTAAACAAATCTTTCCATGGCTGGTTGGCAAGATACCTATCAAGACGCTCCTGCAAATTCTTTTCCCCTCCTTGGTTATTTGTCCAAGTAAAGGGATGTCCCACAAAATGCAATCTACAAAGCCATAATAATCAATTGCATTTCGAAACATGGCAGCATCATTAAACAGGAACTCACCTCCTCCTTGTTTCTCATTGGACCACATCATCAAGTTGAAATCACCTCCACACAACCACAGAGTAGTATCATCATGGTAAAGGCTCTTCATAAGCTCCACCGTTGTAATATCCCGAAATTTTAAACATGATTCATTAAGTAATTAAGAAGGTTAAAATTTTGATTAACGGTAATTATAAGCTAAATAACATGTTATGAATTTTGGGTTGTTAAAAAGAAACTAAAGTTAATAAGGTATAAAACTATTGTGAGTACACTTATAAGTAGACTAGCTAATTTGTGAGTTATTGAAAGAGGAAAGAGTATGATTGACAACCATATGTAGTAAAAATTAGCTAAAACAACAAAAAAGGTATAAATAAAATTACAAAAGAAAGGAGGAAAAACCCCCCCTAAGTTTCCCACGACAATTTCACTGACACCCCACCGCCCCTATGCTTCTCTCTCCTCTCTTGTTCCCTACTCTAGCTCCCTTAGGTGAAGAACTTCCAATCAGCACTCACACCACCTCCATTTTGTTCCCTAAGATTTATCTATAAAGACCAAGTGAATCCACAACATAAAGTCCACAAAAGCTTCTCCTCAAATCTCTCAGCTCGGCACCACCACACCACCACCACCTGTGCACCACATCTTGGTGCAACCCTTCCCTCTGACCACCGAAAACCCTCACCGGTGACACCGCGCTGCCCCCGAAGCCCCGATGTTGCACCCAGCTTCTCTTTCCTTTCTCTTCTCTCAGTTCGGTCTCTCTTCAATTCGTCCTGCTCTGCTGCCTCAGCTACGCCGAACTCTCTCGCACCACTCAGCTGATGTCGTAGCCTCGTCGGACCCACGCCGCACCACCAGGCTACCAGTCTCGCCAGAGCTCACCGAGCTCTTCTCCCTTGCTGCTCGTTCGTCCGTGCTCCAACTGAGCTGAGGTATAACGTTACCTCTTGTTTCTTGTTCTGATTTCTATCTTGTAATTTAAGCCCAAAAGTTAACATTATTAGTTAGATTGAACTTGGACCTAAACAAACCATTGTAGCCAAATTTGTTAATTAGTTGATGGGTTTAAATCAGATTTACTTAATGTTAGATAAAGTCACTTAGCAAATTAGCTGGGCTAATCCTATATTATGGACCAAACTGATTTTTGGTTGGTTAATTAAACCGCCTAGTTTAATTTGATGTTTCAACTTGTGGACTTAATTGACTGATTATTTAACTTTAAACTTAGCCACTTAGTTTAGTCATACTCATAATTGTTGGGCTTGACTAATTTAATTATATATCACTAATTGTCCACCATACTCTTGTAATTTGTAAATGAAGAATAACCATTAGGAATATTTTATAAATGACCTTGTTAATTGATAAGCTAATGACCACTATTGTAGTATGTTATTGATAATGATAATTTAAGTAATTAGATTAATCATTCTAATTTAGTAGTAATCATGCCGAAATTGATATTTGAATATGGACAAATATTTTGATAACAATACTGGCTTTTATTCACTAGTTTACGTTTATAAATCCTATTGGAAGTTAGAATTATGATGTTGTTACAAGTTTTCTTAAAATATGATCACTTAGTAACATAATAAAGGATTTGGATTATAATGACTTTAGTTTATCTTTGGTTATATATATAATAAAGTCGATAATATTATTAGATGAGTTATAATAAGTAGTAATAATGTTGTAAGTTTTACTAAAGGGGTGATAACTTATTAAATATGCGATTAAATCAAGGTAATAAAATAATTAGATTATGAAAGTCATTTACAAGTCATAAAAATGAACTATAAGTCAAGATTATTACCACCTTAATGTAGCCTTCATGTATAAAAGATGTTAAAAGTAATGGTATAAATTAAACTATAAGATAAGACTATGGTTAATTATGCCTAAGTATAACTCGAATATCTAAAAAGACTTTATGGGTAATCTCACGGCCTAATGGAAGAATGTTTAAGAAAAACCCAAAGTCTAATTAAATAGTAATAAATTCATTATCAAAATCTTTATTAGATTAAAGGAAGGAATATTACAAGCCTTCCCCCGGCTATCAAGTTGGTAAAGGTGATTTCGTGTAACGTCTCATCGCTAGCACTCGCACTTCCCTTCCAACTATGTTTTATGATGCTTTGTACGATGTTTATGCGATAATATTCATGGTGTGCGGGATATGAAATGTTTGCTATGAAAATAATGTTTATTACATGATTTAATGCTATCAAGTATGGCGATCTTAGCTTGATGTTATGAATATATGATTATGATTAAGTTTAATGATTATGATTACGTTCCATGATTATGATTACGATGATGTAATGTAATTATGGTTACATATGATCAAGATTACATTTTATGATTACGATTACGATGATGTAATGTAATTATGATACGTAAAAGAAACGAATGGAACATGATAAAGTTAAGTGAAAGATGGTTCTTGGCAGTATATTTGGGTACCACAAGTGTCACCTTTGTTGTGGCCACCCTATTGGTTAATGATTTGGGCACCACAAGTGTCACCTATGTTGTGTCCGCCTTTCTGTATGTTCTGGGGAGACGTCTCTGGTTCATAATTTGGGGACCGCAAGTGTCAGCTTTATTGTAGCCACCCTATTGGTTAATGATTTGGGCACCGCAAGTGTCACATATGTTGTGACCGCCTTTCTGTATGGGGGAGACGTCCCTTCCGTTATACTTGCCAAGTTACCAAAGTAAAAGATATATGATGATGAACACGATAAAGAATGATGATAATGTTTTATGATTATGATTTAATGGTTATGTTTACGAGATGGATTTACTATTTCTCTCCTCCCTGTTTGCTAACAAAATGATGTGAAATGCTTTTACGATGTTAGGGTAGTATGTTATTGAGCCTCGACTCATGAAGTTTTGTTTTATGTTTTAGGTATGGAAGAACAGTTGCAGTATGGCTATTATAATGAGATGTGTTGAGGAGACTATGTATGATTCTATGAGGTTTAGAATATTTTGTATGATGGATAAACAAGTATTATGATGAGCAAATGTATAGATGAATTACCATTTTAGGCTATTATTTTATTAGTGGGCCATAAGCCACAAATTTAAGTTATGCTCCCACTGACGATTAAGGTGATATATTTTTCGGGGTGTTACAACCGTCTTGTGTTTATTCCCTTCTTCAGGCCACCCATACACCCCGGTAAACCTCCAATCTTCCATCCCCTCGTATGATATCATAGCATCTATATGGTTTATGGAAAAAGAGCTAAGACTCACACTCATCATCCTTCCATAGTAAAGCTAGCCCCCCTCTCCTACTCCTACCTTCTCCGTCACAGTCTACGGCAACCGTATTTTTGAACTTCAATTTTCTGCTAATGTTTTCCATCTCACCTTGCTTAAGTTTTGTTTCCTGCAAAAAAAACCATCATGGGATGCTCATTTATAACAGCACGCCGTAACGCATTGCCTGCCTAGATGCTTCCCAAACCACGACAGTTCCACATAAATATTTGATTCATTGACAAACGAGGGCCCAGGTTGTGGGGCCGCCACTGTAAAGGAATTAAATTCCTGATCATCACACTCCATGCTATGTTCATCCACACTCTTTTTTCTCTTACAAACTCCTTCACCTATGTCTTCCTGCATGGCTACATTCTTCCTTGATTTCCTCCTCTGTCCAGCTATGTGTTCCTCTTTTTTTTATCATCTCCCTCCCCACTTTTATTTAATCTCTTCCAGCCTCTCACCTTTTTTGGTTCCCTTCTAACCGAACTCTCCCCTAGGTAGCACGGAAACGAATACGGGGACGGATACGAGTACAGGTACGGGGACGGAAAACGACAAAATTAAATTTTCAAAAAACGGGTACGACATGGATTCGGCAAAAAATAAAATAAAAAATAAATCTGGAAAAAAAATAGTTTATTTTTAATGAGTCAAACTGTCAAAGTATATCTAGAAAAATATTACTCTACTTTTTTTAACATTTATCTTTTCCTTGTAGTTGATAATAAAAGCTGGCATAAACCAAAAAAATCTGAAAAAAAATATCTTTAGAAGAGACCAATCAGAATTCATACCAGTATACCACGTGCCAAAGGCAATCAATATATATTCAAAAAGAAAAGAAAAACCGGTCAAAAAAAAAAAGGAGAAAAGGTGAAATATAGCTGACAGCCAACAAGTTTTAATGATATCACGTGTACTATTTATTTTTCCTCTCTCTCCTCTCTCCTCTCTTCTCCTTCAAACTCAAATGCACGGCTACTGATTATTGAAAAACCATGACTTTCCGGCCAAAAGCTTCAAGAAATCCGGCCATGGCAAAGAATATTGTCTCAAAAGCTTCAAGAAATCCGGCCATGGCAAAGAAGATTGTCTCAAAAGCTTCAAGAAATCCGGCCATAGCAGAGGGGTACATCTTAAAGCTTCAAGATCCGTCCCCAAAACGTCCCCATCAACCACCCTAGTGGTCCCCTACTGAACCCGACGTCCCCATCACTCAAGAGTCGCCACAGGGACTGTAGCAGCCCGCACTTACCGAGCTGCTAGCTAATCACACTTAACATTCACAAATTACGATTATCGTTAATTAAACCTGAATTAGGCAATCATCTACAACAGAGTATAACTCATGTATCGATCCTGGCTTCTGGAATATGACCCATAATACAACAACTTAAAATAGTTTACACAACCTCATGAATTTCACTAATAAATCTCCAAATAATTACAATAAAATATCATAAGATTCTCAACAAAAAAAATATGATCTCTATCATGAGTTGAACTAGACCTCTCTCTTATCACAACTTACGAACATTAATTCCTTCTGGAACCAACTAACCTGCAAAATTATTAACAATGAACTCTGCCCCCACCCGGACAGGTTACAAGAACAAAATCAGTGAAACTGAGTACACACTGTCCAACCATAAAGTCTTTTAGGTGGCTTAAAACGTATTTACAGATTTAAGTTTATCTTACGAGACAATTGAAATCAAGATACAAAAAAGTCATATACAAAGAATTATAGAACAATTACTTGAACACAATTTATAATGTTACTTCTATAGAACTAATACAATCTTCCGAAATCAACTCTAACATACTTTTCGCCAATCAATATCTGCCACTTATGTGGTTCATATACAAAACATTTAATCCAATATGTATATCGTAGTTAACTCCTTTCATAAATTCCTAACAAGTTTCTTGGTAAATCATTTCCATAATCGGTGTATGAATTCCATAACTTGGGTGAGTAAAACATCATTTCAGAAATTAAAGTTTGAAATAACTTTCCACGAAACCACTCGCATACTCAAATACACATTCCATTTTCCTTCAGAAATCATATTACACTGGGGAAGAGAACACGAATAGAGTTGTCTTCCAGGCGAATTCTCTAAACTTTTTTTACAAGGGACGTCTCCCTCTTCCATTGTGTACTGCTTGCAAGACTTTTAGGTCATGACCCCACATAACGGAGCAATACCCGCTCCAGAGCAATACCCGCTCTAACACATAATGAGCAATACCCGCTCTACAAATGTTGTTCGTCACTGCTTTAGCAGCTTCTTCCCCTCACAAAACAGAATCAAAATACTTAATCATAATTTCATATTTTCGAAAACTCAGATTCATAAGTCTCAAATTCTCATAACAGAATTGCTTTCGGTATTTAACATACCCAAATAGATTGCTTGCATAATATAATCGAGTTTCTAGTAACTTGGTATAAAACAACCTTTTATAAAATTCATTGGCTAAATCCATTCAAATACAGACTTTAAAGGAAATATAGTCCAATTAATTTAGTCTCAACATCATTAAATCCCCAAAACATAGTTTTTCAATCAGAATCCCAAAATAGAATGCAAAGTTTATATAAACTTTATATCTTAGTTACAAAGTTCTTTACTCATAAATATCTTTCCAACTAATCTTATTTAACAACTTATACGGCTTATCACCTGAGTAGATCTTGATATTTATACTTATATTGATTATACCAAATATTATAGAGTTGTCATATCCAAGTAGACTTCTATTATTCTTCTTGAATACTCGTCCTAGAGTCAAAATGCTATAGTATTAAACCTTCGTCGCTCATATCCCTACAATCAGAAATGCAGATCACATCTACCTAGTCTCATAATATAAAACATCTGGGACATATATTTGTAATTTAAGGCAAAAACTTCTGAAGTTCGGACTTATATATTAGAATTATAAGCAACTCTTCCATTAACACAATCTGATGTTTTTATACTCGCTTTTTCTCAATTATTTAGAACTCACTTACTTGAACTTCCAACTTTTAATAGCCCAAATGACAAAGAATCTAAAACAAGTTGAACCGATATCTCATAGTTAAACTAATAACACCTCATTACTTTAACCTTAGTACCATAGTTTCTTGCCTCAACACTTTATACTTCCATATCCATATTCATATTCTACCATATTTTATAATCTACGTCTATTATTAAAAATATGTATTCCATCCTTCCGTGTTAATAAATCTTATTATCCAACTTAAACTCATAGCCCATATTAGTTTTAAATCTGTAACTCATAACAACATTTCTCAAATATTTAAACTCAATGTTCATATTAATCTTAACTCTATATTTATTTCATTATCAAATCATCTCACTAGTTCTCAAGCTTTCCATTATACAAGATTCATATTTTCCCCACTTTCCATTCTTAACCTTACTATTTCAATTAAAGGATGACACCCCTAAATCTTTTATTAGTCCCCGCTCCATATTCATAGTAGAAAATTCCCAATTTGGATATAGTTCTTCACAACTTAGGTACTACCACTCATTATACTGTTCCTCTACTCTTTCGATCCATCACTCATCTCTTGAGTTATTATATTATAAACATCACATATTCAATTTACTTCCCAATACTTGATTTATGTTATCCTAAAATTGACAACTACTTTATTCGGCGGCTTAGAGGACCCATGAAATTCCTCGTAACAAATTCCTTTAATCTATTAAACATTTTAACATCCGAAAGTTACTCCCTAATTTACAACCTTAATTGTCCAACTTAACTTTATCAGATAATAATTTACATTCCAAACTAAGACTATTCAAACAAGCAACTTATTCTATAAGCACTCCAACATAGATTTTCAATCTTATATAGCCCAATTCCAAAGATCTTCAAACATACCTCTGAATAATATAATATGACTTTTGGTATAAATTTCTTTTTCTTCACAAAAACGGGATCAGAAAGTTTAATTTATAAGTTTACCAATTTACACTCCCTCTTGTATCCGAAAGGATTTATGACTAACCCCGTTAATTATCGTATATCCAAACATATAGATAAAACTTCCATAATTCATAATTTGTATTATACTTAACATCTCCAAACAATGGTTTGCTTTTGAAATCTCCATCCTCGAACTTTCCATGACCCAAATAATCTCAAATATGCCAAGCTCAATTAAGATATATTCTGGAATCTAGTATTGTATTCAGAACTTTCAAACCCATAATTTCCAAAAGCCAAATCTATATTCCTCAAAGTTGACAGACAATTATCTTTAAAATCTTGTATCTTATTTTTCACATAATATAGGATACTTGAAACGAGAGACACTTGATTATCCCAATATACTCAGATTTCCAGTAACTTTGTATGAATCAACTCTTTTGATACTTTATATACTCACAACTATATATATACGAATAATAGTAAAACATAGTGGAGTTTCATTACCTTATCAACCTTATCGAATCAAGTCAATTACTTCTTGTAAAACATATGAGATTGCGCATAATATTTTACTTATATATACATTCTGAAATATATCGATAACTCTTACTTGAGTACTTATAATCTGATATCCATATCTTCCATATTATATCTTAGAACGTGGTTCACTGAACCACTTATACTATTAAGATTAGGAAACCAAAATATACTTTAGTTTGAAACACGATTGGCTTAGTATAACAAGAACTGATGTTGTTGGATAACTTTTACTTACTTCAAAATATTCGAATAAAACTGTCTTCCATAACCAAAGCTTATAAATATATCGCAAATCATGATCAGGATATCAATGCTAAATTCAATATAACCAAACGCTTGGCGTTGAATCATATCCAAAAATCACACAAAACATAGTACTTAAGAACCACACCTTTTTAAACAAGTCGAACTTTGTAATCATAGAACCATAACAATTCAATTCAGAACTTAAATTCCTTTTAGGAAAAATTTCGAAATTCATACAACTTGCAATAGCGCAAATATGCCTTAATTATAAGGTCGAGGGACAATGTGTACATTTCTCCAATATTATTGACATTTCGCCAAAACCTTCTTCGATCTCCCATAATAAAGCTTGAATTCCATAATACAATCCTCGAAATCTCATAACAACAAAACAAGGTATTAATATTTATTTCCAGATCACCCAAATGATGACCTTACATTGATAGGATTTCCTTTACCTAAATTCTTCTGTTAGTCCAATTCATCCTCTTAAGGAACTAATCCTTTGCATAATTCATTTCTTTTCTACTCATAGTTAGTTACTTGCATCAAACCCGATAGATAATTATAACCCAATAACAACATTATTGATTGCAATATTCCTCAACTTAAACCCATCCAGGGATGTTCAACCAATGAATCATACCATTCGTTTTAAGAATTTTGACTTATAACAATCGGGCATTACAATACATTCTCAATTCCAAGTTCAATTCTTTACAAATATTCAATTATCTAAAGGAAAAATACAAAGTAAAAGTATGGTTAATGCTCATAAACTAGCTGGGTTCAAAAACTAGTTTTGCACTTATGCCAAAAATCGAAATTCAATTCAGTAAATTCTCATAAACTCAAGCAATTTTAACAATTGAAAACATACAAATCAGTTTCCAATTAATGAAATAAGAGTAAGAGTTAACCCCAAATTTATACCTTTCCAAAGGGAATTTAGAGCTGGGCAAAAACGATGACACGATGACTCGAGCTCTTGAGAGCACCACTCCAAGGCGGCAGCAGCATTCCGGCCAACGTCGCCGGAAGAATGAGCTCGGACAGCAGCAAACAACAGCCACGAAGTGGAGCCAGGAAAGATCGAGGAAAGGAGAGAGAAACCGAACATGCATTCACACAAAAACAAATGGCTATAAGATATCAAAGCAGCAGACCACCGGAGAACGAATCAGAGGAGACGGAAAAGAACACATACGACCAGCAGCAACACGGCCGCAGCGCAGACCAACAAACACAAGCAGCAGCAGCGGCGGCGGAAGACCACAGGATGGTCACCGGAGCGAATTCAACTCAAAACCAATAGATCAGTGAGCAATTCGGGAGAGAGAAAGGAAGATTTGGGGTTTACCCCTAAACAACTTGTTTGAATCAATCATTTTTCCTCCTTCAAGAAGATTACTCATCTCCTATTAAAAATGGAAGACTTTGGAACAGATTGAACTTGAAATCTTTCGTGGCTGATTCAATAGAAGACACGAAGAAGATGAGAGTGATGGGGTGTGACTTTGAGGAGATGACACGAGTGAGGAAATGTATAATGAGAGAATGTGATTTTCTTTTTCCTTCTTTTTAAAGCTTAAAATTATTTAGTCAATATCTTATTTTACTAAAACCCACACTAACATTATTGTACTTAATCAAGTTTCTAAAGTATTTTTTTTTTTATTAAAAGCTTAGCTAAACTAATAAACAATTTTAAAAGGGCATTTTAGTAATTTCATTATCATGCTAAAAATCCATCTTTGATTTTAATCAGAATTTCAAGAGTTCAATAAACTCAATTATAGTAAAACAGATTTTAAAACATCAATTAAACTAATGGTCATAATTACCAATTAAGGAAGCTGCTTAAAATCTTAGCCTGTTACAGGGACGGTTTTCCGGCGTATCCGTCTTGTATCCGTCTCGTACCCGTACCATACCCGTGCTTCATAGACTCTCCCCATCAGTGTCCTCCACTTCATTCCCAACTTGTCCCATATTAACACCATTAAGACCTTTGAACTTCTATTTGGAAATAAGAAGACCATTGAACTTCTATTTGTAAATAAGAAGACCATTGAACCAAGCTATTTAATGGTAAACTTACAAATGGTCAACTGACCCTCCATATTGTTAGTTGCTTAGGAGTTAATAACCTAAACCCCTTCCGGTTTTTATTTTTTTTGTAGAATCAGAGCATTTGAGCTAAAAATGCTCTGGTTCACAACCAGTGATATCTGCTACGGGTAAAAAACGAAGCATTTGTAGGCTTTTTAATCGGAGCATTTGACCATTTGTCCACAGATCAAGAGTTGATGGAGAGAGAGAAAATGGGGTTGATATTACCTTAAAAAAATGTTCAATATTATGCACATATATAAGTCAAACTGGAACAACAAGATAGTTTTTGAACTTATATATGGATTTTGTCTTATCTTTTCATTGACTTATAAGTTCGAAACAAAGACTTTGTCTACAATATGTAATCTACCACTAGAGATGAAGATTGATAACTAATGGAGTCCAACTCAACAAATTAACTATTTTTTATTATCTATTTCTAACGGATAGTCTTTCCAATAGGTAGATGTATCAATGTCCATTCTGGATATGTATGAAAGTGAATAGAACTATACAAACCTCTTAGATCACTGTATCAAAAAACAAGCTACTTCCTCTCTCTAACCCTAAAATCTCCTCGCCGCAAACCTTCAACAACCAGAAACCCCAAGGGCTCGACCATCTCGTGAACCGCCTCAGGCTTCTCACGACGGCAGTCGGGCCCTCCCTGTTTCCTTTTTTCCTTCACTTTTTCATTTCATCGTTTTCGTTTATGGGTTTGTTCGTTCGTTTTTCGTTCCTCCTCCGCGTCTCCGCCGCTGTTTCGTCATTCCCACCCCCCGCCGTTGTTTGTCCTCCCTGCTGTCGCATCGTGTCTCCTACTACCCCTAGTTTAGTGTCGTGCATGTGGTTTCCCCCCTCCCTCGTGGCTGCGTGGGCTTCCTTCCCCTCCCCTGTTATCGTGTAGATTTTCCCCCTATTGTGGTTACCTGGTGTCTCGTTGTTCGTCGAGGTGTTCGCTGAGTTTCCCCCCCCCTCCCCCTCCCTTGTGCATTAGTTTTAGCGTTGGTCAGGTTTTACGTTGGTCAGTATTTCCCCTCCCGTCGCTGTCTCCGAGTATTGTCGCTCATGGTTTCACGTCCCGGTCCCCGTTCCCGTCCCCGTCCCGGTCCTCGCGTCTAGTCGGCACAATTTCCTGTTTAGTGTAGTGGTTGTTCTAGGTTTCCCCTTCCCCTCCCCTCTGTTAGTGTCGGGCTCCCCTTTCCCCCCTATTAGTGTTAGGCTTCCCTTTCCCCTCCCCCCAGGTTGTTGGGTTCTCCAAATAGTTCAGTTGGATGTTAGTATGTCCAGTTTTTTAGTGAAAAGCGCATTTTATCTCCAGTGCGTTGTTTTCGAGTTACTAAAGTTGTTATCGGTGGTTGGTTGTGGCCATCGAAAAGTATAAATCAGTTGGGTCAAGTTTGGTGGTTCGAAGTAGTAACAGTTGAGTATGTCGGTTTTTTGGAATATGTGCTGAGGGACAAGGTGAGTCACGATGTTCGTGAGCAAGGACAAGGTGATGATAGGCTTTCATGGTTGGGACGTATATTTACCGGTTTTGAAAACCGGAGGTGTGTTCGAGGGCTCAACTTGTTTGGCTCTCCTTTTATCTTGGCATGGATCTTCATGGTCTTTGCCTTGAAAACTTCAAATCTGCAGGCGGCACCCCAATTGCATCTAGGGGTTTACATCACGCCCACTAATCAGCGTTTCTCCTTCATCATGGAGAAACCTGAAATACTCTCGATTGAGAGTAGTGAGTCACAATGGAACGTGACTCCTCCCATGGTCATGAGCTCAGAATCCCAACTGATGTCAGATTGTTGGGATTGCTCATACGGCGAGAAGCGGCGCTCGCCGTTGGTTGTTTTTTGTCTCAATCGTGATCGTCAATCGCTTCTTCCCCAACTCAATCAGCTATCCGAGGTTTGCATCCACCATCATCGGCACTGACCAGCGACGCGCCCCTTTCTACGCGACTTTGTATCGTTTTTATTTCTTTTTGTATTAGGTGGAATGTACGAGCTCTTAAGGCTCATTTTAATTTATTTGTTTGTTTTAGTTTTGGTTGTATTAGCAATTGGCTGTACTTCCTCTTTTAATTAATGTACGATTTCTCGTTGTTAAAAAAAAGAAAAGAGATTGGATCAAATTGTTCAAAACTTGGTGTTTTAGATCACGTTCTTTTAGACTAAGGGAAATTTGAACTGAATTGAACTGGAAAAAAGTCCAAAAAATCAGGGGCTTAATTCCAAAACTACTCTTTATTAGTCGGACATTAATTTATTTTGACATAACCTCAAGTATACAACTGAACTCCACCAAACATTTAACAATTGTTGGCGGTAAAAGATGGTACAAAAACTATGCCGGACACGTGTGGCCTAGTAAAATGAAATACAACACTTTCCAAATAGTAGTTTTAACCAGGAAGGAAATGTGACAAACACTGCAGCCGTGGTTTCACAATACTAATTATGTCAAATGAAGCCAAGTTTATCACCATATCAATATGTTGACTTGTCGAGTGTATAATTCACTTATCTTCATGAATTCCAGCTTCCACAATTGGTTTACTCCGAGCTTCAAGCAAATCAAACACCATAACCAGATGTCCCGAAATAGAAGTGCATGAGAGATATTAAGGCGAAAGGCCCATGCCCGGATGTCATACCCGTCCATGAAATGGATCATATCCAGGTGTGGAGAACATGAGATCCATTTCTCAACAGATTCAGTTAAACAACATTAGTGTTACTTCTTTTTCTTTACTGAATAAGATTGTTTCCTTTGGAAGTTCAACACAACCCAAACTAAATGGCGCAAACCAATCTCAGGCCAAAGCACAGAGGGGCTATATATAATGGAGTGTGTACTCTGCCACAGAAGAAAATTGCTCAAACGGTTTTCACCTGATGTCCTGACCACAATATCAGGACTCGGAGCAACTTTCATAAACATGTGCTTATCGATGTCCATCAAACCAACAAAGTTTTTCTGTTTCGGGTCCCTATCACCGGCATAATTAGTTAAACCATATGCGGCACCACATGAATCTAGTATTTTAAGCTCATCCCATTTCTCTTCACAAGATTGTTGGACAGCATTAAGAATCTCGTTGGTAGAAGTGTAAGCGATACATATTGAAAGCACTGCTTTGGAGTTACCTGCAGTAGCTGCCATAGCCTTCTCGGCGGCAAACCTTACAGAGTCATCTAGAAGCTTCAAGTCCCCAACAAAATGAACTCTAACTCCATATTGATTCACAATGCTATCTTCTTCGACCAACCATTCTATCTTCTCTCGTATAAGCTCCATCAAAGACTTAACTTCCTCAGGGCGTCTTTTGAAATTATCAATACTAAAGGCGTATACAGTTACGTATTTAACCTCAAGCTCATAACAATACTTAAGCATAGATGTGAGAGCACTAAATCCTAACTTATGGCCTGTTCCTTCCTCGAAATTGCGTTTCTTGGAATATCTTCGATTTCCATCCATAATGAAGGCAATATGATTAGGGATTGGTCCTACAGTAAGTATACCATATAAGCACCTCCGAGCAAGATTAGCTAAGTTACTGCTTATTGAGTTACGCTTTTCCCTGCCACCTGTCATCCCGAATGCTTGAAAATTGCCACTTCCTAAGAAGATGACCTGTTTGGAGTAGATAATAATAAGATCGATATATGAACATCAAAGAGCAAGTGAACAGTATGAACATACTATTAAGAAAAAACACTATAATGGCTGCATAAATATCAGCTGGTAACGAATAGTAAACAAAAGTTCTATTATTAGCACAAGACCATTACAGTATTACAAAGGGAAAGTAAAAAGTAGTATATCACGTAGAATTCATAGAATTTGAATCTACAGCCTACACTTAATTTCTGATTACTAATTTATGAGTTCTGATATGCAATCACATACTACCAAATACAAATAAAACCTAAAATTGTCAAGGATTATATTGGATAATGATGTCCCATAAACCTAAGAGTGCACAAATATATAATGGACTCCAAGAAACAACTTCATTGGGAGCACTTCATCTACTCAACTCGGAACTGCAACAACTTCCAAGTCATAGACTCATGATTCATCCAAATCCCAAATACTAATGAATTATATTAAACAAATTCTTACTCAAATATTTAATTTAATGCTAAACTACCAACTTTATGTCTGACAATAATAGCTGAAAATAAGCTGAAACTTGTAAGGGCCAGTTCGGTTCGATTCCTAAATGATAATCATTACTATTAATTAGTTATAATTTAATTCAATTCAGTTCAGTTGTTTTATACCGAAGAGAACATGCCCTAAGTTAGCTAAGATTCAACGATAGAATAGCTGAATTAATATGAGCTGAAACTGATAAGGTAGCTAATTGACTTAATTGTTTGGCAGGATGATTGTTTACGTTGATGAATCATTTAGACGTAATATATATGCACGCAATGCATGCAAAAGTAGTTATAACCTTAAATAACATGTAAAATAGTTTTTTTCACTTATTTTATTTTATACGTTATTGTCACATTATACTATTGACTTAATAGTGCAACAACAATGTAATACCAAAGTAAGGAAAATAAACATATAGAATAGTTTTTTTTCACTTGTTTATCGTCTCTACACCGCCATTGACTCCATAAAAAATACAAATGACTCTATGGAGAAACCATACCCCATACTTATTGTATTTAATACGTTATTGCCATATTAATACTATCTCAAACAGTAACACAACACCTATATGTACCTATCTAATTCTAACTAGAAATTTTAAGAACTAGTAACTTTACATATAATTATTTTAACAATCATTAGTAACTATATGAGATGTGGTTTTATAGGGATTTGATGTCTTTTATTCTCAATCCATTCCATCCTTTTGTTGTTGCATAGCTTGTATTTCGTATTTAGCCATTACAAAACTACACATACCAACTTTAATGCAATTATTACAATCTATTGATATAATTTTACCTAATTATGTAGTGATTTATTTGCAATTTTTTCAATATGATTATTCTTTTATGACCATTTTTCTATACGATTAATTCTTTTATAATAATAATGCGTGATACATGAAACCTCAAATTTTTAATCTAATTATATTGTTTAATGTCATATTAATACTATTCAAAATAGCGATATTTTAGTTATCTAAGTTCGTGCGGCGGATCTTTATTCTATAAGGGAAGAGGGGGCACTAAAAAAAAAGGACTATGGGGCACGGGCCTATTCTCTTCGGCATAAAACAACTGAACTGATTTGATTGCAACTGAACTGAATTGAATTAAATTATAACTAATAGTAATGATAATAATATAGGAACTGAACTGATTGTGACTGAACTAAACAGAATTGAACTGAAAATAAGCCGGGGAGAACAGGCCCTACGTGCCATCACTATCCTCCGTTTTGATTCTTTTCAATCACTCCTAAGTTGGTAGGAAAAGAAAAAAAATTCAGATGTTGACCTTAAAGACCTTTAACAGTAGTTCATCAATGGCGGAGGGTCTCATTTCCAGAATATCTTAGACCTCCATGCTGACTAGGGATGCAAGTGGGGCGGGTCAAGTAGGAGACCCGCCCCATCCCCGCCCCATCCCCGCCCCAATGGGACGGGGATAGATCCTAGTTTGGTGGGTTGTGGGGCGGGGATGGGGATGAAAGTTATACCCGCCATGGGTGATGGGGCGGGGGTGGATTTTAAGTTATACCCGCCCCATCCCCGCCTCGCTCCACCCCATCCCCACTCACCCTACATCTTACCCACTTAAAATATTAATTTTTCAACAAATTACAAGTCTATAACACTCTTTAATAGTTTTTCTAGCTGTATATATTTTTTGTTATTAGTATTTGAAATTATATATGGTATATGAGTATTATTTAGTGAGTTTCAAATGAGGATTAAGTGGATGGTGGGGCGGGGAAGGTGGGGATTTGGTGGGGATGGATACCCAAGTGGGTGATGGGGCGGAGATGGTTTTAATTGTGTACATGGTGGGGCGGGGATGGGGTTGAGTTCCGGACCCACCGCGGTGATGGGGATGGGGATGGGGATGAAAAAGTGAGGTGGGGATGGGGATGAGAATGCCAAAATCCGCCCCGCCCCGCCCCGCCCCAGTTGCATCCCTAATTGCTGACCATAATCTCAACCCACAATCACCCATCTCCCAAATCAATCAACCCTTTTAGACCTTGAATCTCTCTTAAACCCTAAAAATTAAACCCAAAACCTAACCACTCTCGCTCTAGCATTTGTTGAACTTAATTTTTCTCTCTCTCCTCTGTTTCACACTCCAAATTTCCATTAGAAGTTTTCTGTTATTTCAGCATTCAATCCAAATTAGGGTTTTTGCTCTCAAAAAATTCTCTACAAAGAATTGGATTTTATTTCCTCAAAAAATTGAATTTTGATTCCGTCAAAATACAATCAATCAACAAAACATTGTCAATTTCGAAGTTATTAATCAATCAAACAAAAAAAGAATGTTGTTTCTGAGGATCCATAACTAAGTAGAATACCTTTTGAGAAAGTGCTAAGTTGAAGTTGCGACTGCACACGATTCTCTTCTTGTGGTTGGATTACAATGCTTGCAATTGCAAAGGTACTTGATGTTAGTTATATGCAGGTAATGGAAGCCAGAATTTGCAGGTAATGGAAGGGAGAAGAAGCACTTTGAGTGTTGGACATATAGAAACAATCACCTACTTTATCTAAATACCGCAAATTGCCGGAGTTGTAGTGCTGAGACTTTCAGGCGCCACCGTTGACCGTCAATCCAAGTCTGAGACCAACACCAAAAATAAACACAGACTCAATTTTTAAGTATGGACCCAAGTACTTCCAGGCAAAGAAGATAATAACCAATGAAATTCGGGGCAAACATATAAGAGCACCGACCAAATAAAAGAAAAAGCTGATATTGGGCCTACTCATATTAAACAAAACGTGTCGGGTGGATCGGTTTTACAATAGTAATTTATTGTAGAACTATACTGGCTTTATCATATAAAAACTGACTATATTAGAAAAAATCGATTAGATTATACAAAAACTGACTATATCAAAAAACTTGACTTCTGGATGATATAAGAAAGAAATCTTCAAAGAGTTGCTTGATCGGATTTGGAAAAAGGTACAAGGATAAAAAGAAAAATTACTTTCGAGAACAGGCAAGGAAGTACTCTTAAAAGTCATCAAAGCCATCCCTACCTAGTACTCTTAAAAGCTGTCATCCAAGCCATCCCTACTTACTTAACGGGAGTTCACAAGCTTCCAACAGGTGTTATACGGTCTATCCATTCTGCTATGGCGCATTTTTGGTGGGAAAAAAGGGTCGGAGAAGGGATTTTATTGGAGGAACTAGAGCGATATATGTACTCCTCACTTTACTGGAGTCCTCGGTTTTTGGGATTTAAGTGTTTTTAACAATGCTTTGCTTGGTTGGCAATCTTGAAGGCTTATTCAAGTGGAGGGCTCTCAGTTGGGTCGGGTGATCAAAGCAAAATGTTACCCAAAGTCTTCTTTTCTTGACTCGTCTTTTAGTCACTTAAAAGTTACCCTTGTAGGAGTATATGGGCCTCTAAAGCTCTAATTCGTGAAGGAATTATATGGAGGGTGGGGAACGGTGCAGACATAAACATTTGGCGTGACCTAGGTTCATTCAAGTTCTTTTACATATTAGATAAAGGAAATTCCTAAAATAGTCCAAGAAACTTCAATTATAAGAATTTTGTAGTGTTAAGAAGAATTTATTTAATTACGGGCAATAACTTTTATGATAACTTTTCAGGGTTTGACAAGAAAATACAACTCTATTCGAAGTGAAAATTGAAGAGTAGTGTTAAGTAAAGTAGCTTTTTAACTTTTAAGGAACTTTTAATCATTGAGGTTGTAATATCCCGAAAATTTAACCTTACTTAAATTAAATAATAATAATTAACGACTAAAAATAAGGTATGACAAAAGTCGGTTTGCTCCACAACTAATTAAGGAAACAAGATAACTAGTTTTGATGAATTTCAAAATTTACAAAGAATAAATTTTGCAAAGAAATAAAATATCAAGTGATACTAGATTAAGTTAATAATAAACCAACTAATACTTTTAAGAGGTAGTGTTGTGACAAAAGAGAAAAAAAATTAATGAAAGAAATTGTCACTATACACCATCTTCATCGCCAAGACCAGCCAAAATTTCAATAAAACTGCTCCAACCTCCATGTCAACATCTATGAATTTTTTTCAAATTCCTTTTATCATCTCTCTCTCAAAACTCAAACAATGGAGGTTCTAATCCACTCTCAACCCAAACTCCACCGTCAACGTCAATCTTGTAGGAGTTGTATCTGATTTTTTTTTGGTGCACCGAAAACTGTCACCGTCGTCCCATCTTCTTCATCAAACCAACAAGATAATTTGATTCAAACCTTCACATCATCATATCAAAATCAAGTCTCCCATAAACCAGAATAGTTTTACCAAAATTCATCAACCCAAAATTCAATAGAAATACTCACATCAACATCCAAGAATTTTGCCAAGTTTCGCAACACCAATTCTGTTTTTTTTAGAAATTTTAAGAACCCATCCATGGCTATAAATAGCCATTTGTGCCCTATCATCACCCCCACACCACTTCCTTTCTCTCTCCTCTGTTTCGGATTAGCCACCCTTCGCCCCACCACCGCGCCGCCCTACTTCAGCCACCACACGCACCTACCCACCGTGGCCTGCCCAGACTCGCGACCCAACCAGCCACCTTCTCCCTCACTTGCTCGTCTTTCCTCTCGCCCCAATTCTTCCTCTCTCGTGCTCCTTTCTCCCTCCTCACTAGCGAGCCACAACACCCCCAGCACCGTCGTGTCTTCGCCGGTAACCGCCACCTGCTGTCGAAGCTTCAAACCGCGCCCAGCCTCCTTTCTTCTCTCCCCTGTTCTTCGTGCCTGCTGAGTTGAGCAGGAGGTATGTATACCTCCTTACTCTTTAGCCTTTATATTCTAAGATGCTAGTTGTATTGTTAATAATCTAGGCCCAAATACCCAAGTAATATATAGAACTCCAATTTGGGCTCAAATTTGAATTTTCTTATTATGTACTTGAAGTTAAACCATATTAATTCATACCCTTAAGTTATTAACTAAGTTTTTAAGAAAAGGAACTTAATTAGTCATGTATTGTAATAGCAATTATCAAGTCACTCTTATTTCTAAAAATCGTAAATGAATGTTATTAATTTTACGATTAGTTGGGCTACGATAACTAAAATTGTTTTATAACTTGTTGAAGATAACCAAACTGAATAATGTACATAGTAGTATAAATATATGACAAGTAAAATTATAATCCTATTAATCAAAGTAACGTAAGTAAAGTTAATTATAAAAAGCTTAAATGAGTATATGTAACGTCAACAACGATATTCAATAATTACGGTAATCTTAATAACTAAAGGACTAAATAAAATGAATACTTATATTTTCGTTGCTCGGTTTCATGGTTAGATTAAAAGGAAGGGATATTACAACCTCCCCCGGCTTTCGAGATTATTAAGCAGGAGTCAAGGTAACATCTATTGCTAACACCCACGATCCCCTTCGAAATGGGTTTGTGAAATGATGTTTATAATTATGTTAAGGATTTTGTGATGTGATTTCTTTATATGGATTGTGGGATACTTAATTTGTTTCGAATGAGTTTCGTAAATAATGATCTTATGAGTTATTGATGCTCAAGTATGATTCATGAAAGATCTAAGGCTTATGCCAATGAATGCTAAATAAACGAAACATGATAAATGAAAGTGAAAGAGGTTCTGGCAGTATAATGTTACGCTTATCTACTTTATGGTTGTGCACGTACCTTCGCACCCGCCGTACACCCAACAAGGGAGTCGGGCTCCTTGAGGGGTACCGCATGTTATGTTACTACTCTACTTTGGTGCGAGCGGTGTATCCAACAAGGGAGCTGGGCTCCTTGAGGATCATCGCATGGTGGTGTATCCAACAAGGGAGCTGGGCTCCTTGAGGATCATCACATGGTGGGAGACGTCCCGCATGTCTATACTTGCCAGTTACCATGGTAAAAGATGAAAAAATAATGGGAACTTATGAAGTTTCAAGACGCTACTTATAATTGGTTATCTTGCTATTATTTCATTGTTGATTTCTAATGTGTTTTACTATATTCTCTTCTCTCTGTTTGCAAATAAAATGAATTGAAATGAATTTACGTTGTTAGGGTAGTATGTTACTGAGCTTCGGCTCACGATGTTACTTTTGGTTTTAGGTACCGATGAAGGTGACGGGACGGCGTAGAAGTGAGGGTGATCAACTACTTTATATCTACGAAAAAATATTTTGGTTATGTAATCTAAACTTATGATCACTAGAACAGAAACTCAGTTTAATTATAACTATGTAATTACTTATGCTTAGCTATTTATATTTGTATAATTAAGATGCATATGAGTTTTAATGATTATAATATGTTTAGTTAAATGAAGGAATGTTTGCCTTGTATTTTCTCGATCAGAAAATACGGCAGTAGCGCGCCGACCATCTAAGTTCCGCTGCTAATGATGGATTAATCAACTTAGAGATGATGATTAGAGGTCGGATCGTTACATAGGTAATTTGAAGAAGTTAGAAAAATTAGGTTTAAATAGGCACTCTTTCCGTCCCATTTAATTGTCAAAACCTTCTTTTCAAAAAGTCGAAAATAGTTATTAAGCAACAAAATCATTTAATGTGCCACTAAGCTCAATTCTTATTGGTCAAAAGAAATATAGAAAGTGGAAAAACATAATTGTAAATGATGTTCCCTTTTTTATTATATTCCGAAAGTATGACAACTAAAATGGGACGAAAGGGATAACTTTAATATTCGATATAGCTCATATATTCGTCTCTCACTAATCTACGAGGACATAAATAGCTTATCATTAGTACTAGCTATATCTAGTGGTCTACTACGACAGCTCGTAGTTAACAACACTATTACTTTTGTCAGATATATATACTTTTTTTTTATTTGGTAAGATGAATAACCTCTGGGTTGCCCTCGTACAGGGCTCAACCCAGAGGCCCAGGCACTTGGAAGGAGGGGGAGTTGTAAGGGGAATTTTCCTCCAAGTGCCCCTCACTTGGTGGGATTTGAACCCCTGACCTTGAGGTCATGAGGTGAAATTCTTACCAATTGAGGCAAGCTAAGCTTGGTGTCAGATATATATACTTGTATAGACAATTTCCTATACACAAATAAAAAGGAACATTAGGAAAATAAGTTTTCTTATTACATGGGCATTCAAGCAAACTCTTTAGTATGCCAAAAAAAATGAGATTATTTATTCCCAATCACCTTCAAATTCTTAACATATAAGGCTTTAATATATCCTCAATTTCCTGTCAAAAAAATATATATCCTCAATTTTGCATACATAGGTTGTCTTGATGGTTTGAAAAAATTATGTGAATCGTGCACCTATATAAAGTGGAGGATTTTGTGCATTAACAAGAGCTTTGTCAGGTTCTACAATGCAGTCTCATGTTGGTTCGCTGAATAACGCAACGGAGCTACATCTTTGTTCATTACTACTCGATGCTCCACACTACGCAACTTTATGTTGCTAATGACTTATAACAAGTTGCAAATGTATAAAAAAGATCACAACTGTTGATACTAAACTAGTTATTAGGCTCGGGCTATGCCCCGGGTAAGAAAACATTTCATTTATTAATATTGTACTTTGATATGATATCACTAAATACAACTTGGTCTAGTGGTTAAAACTTTAGTATATGAACTTGAGGTTTTGGGATCAAAACCTATACTATGCAATTTCTAATTTTTTTTATTGTAAATGGATTACGTGAACTAAAACTCTATAGGGAGAGCGCCACGTGGCACAGTTCCTTGTTTAGGAACGCCTTTTAATATATTTATATAGATTTAAGACAAACATTAACTTTTAGAAATGTGAATGTCAACTAAATTAACGATAAAATCTAGTAGGGGTGGTAGTCAATACCAGGTTTCAAATCCTATCTACATATTGTTCCTATGTTGCTCTCTAAACACGCACAAAAAGAAGAAATTCTTTACCCCTCAGTGTAATAGGTTGCACAATGAAAATTGTTTTCTGTCAGAATAACGACTAAGCACGATGACGCAAACGATATTAGATCATATGTTTTGGTACCAACTCCATTCCTCCATAAAACTTTAACAACTAAGTTAGATGACATCCACATATGCTGTGCAATGAAGAATTAGTCATATGGGATAGGAAATTGTCAAGAATAAGCCAAGCTTTGGCTCATTTACTCAAAATAAGCCAGTCTTTGGATTAACATAGATAGTCCAAGCTTATTTGGATATTCATTTTTAATAGGTTCAACTAGAGGTGGTGAACAGTGTGGGCCTATCCAGCCCGCCCAGTCCAGCCCGTCTCGTGGGCCGTGCGGGCTTGGCCCGTGACCAGCCCTGTCCAAGCCCGTCAGGCCCGTGAAAATGGCTGATGGATAGTTGGTTGGAAAATTTTGGCCCATCCCATTAGAGCCCGCAAGGAAAACCGTCCAGCCCAGTCCATGAAACTGGCCCAGCCCAAGTCATGGACCGGCCCAGCCCAGACCATCCCAGACCGTGACCAGCCTACCCCGTGAAATTTTCCTAGCCCAATAATTGTAATTGTTTTCACGCTGCGTTGAAAAAATCTTACTTGAATAATTGTAATTTTCATGGGCCAATAATTGTAATTTTCCTGGCCCAGTAATTGTAATTTAGATTATATAATTGATATAATTGTAATTGCAACTGATATTCAAGTAAATTGATATTCAATTATATTTTAGGCCACAATATTCAATTATATTCAAGTAAATTGATATTCAAGTAACTATTTAGATTTATTCAAGTACTTGTAATTTTCCTGGCCCAATAATTGTAATCTTCATGGGCCATTATAGTTACTTGAATAAATCTAAATAAGTTGGACATGCCAAGTAATCTTATTACAGTTATTAAGATTGTAATTGTATTAAGATTCCTGGCCCATTTATTAAGAATACTTGGCAGTTGGCAATCCCATCTTTACTCTTCTCCTCAAAATCTGATGTTGTGTAATTGTAAATGCAATAAATGACAACTTGGCATGGCAAGTAGCTTTTTTGTGTAGGCTTTAACTTTGATAAGGCATCCTCTGGCGTGCTCTTCTTTCTTTGATTCTTTCACTATTCCTAATCCCTGTAACCTCCATTATAGTGAATTGTCAAATCAAATAGCATGCATAAGTTGCATACTCAACATTTATCATTCAACAACAGCTAGCACTATACAATACCGGAAATACCGCCTAGCTTCCATGCCTTCCAATTTCAAATTTATAACTTTATTCATGAGTTGAGTGATAACTTTTGCAGGCTATTCACTGTAGTAGTGATATTTTTTCTTCAAATGCATTGATCAACGGGTTGATTTCTCATGGAGATGGAGCTATATTTTGAAAGTATGTGTAAATTGAAATTATTTTCCCACCCATTTTTTCCTATAAATAGTACCTTAATACTAACCATTTCAGCACACCATCTCTCATCTCCTCTCTTCTACTACTTTCAATACTCCTGTTCTCAATCTTTCTTGCTCGCCGACTTTCTTGTCTCTTGTAGTATTCTAAGTTAAATTTTATTTTTTTTAGTTCTACAAATTATAATTCCAAAAAAATCCTACAAAAACCAAAAAAAATTGACCAATTTGAGATTAACACCCAAAAATCAATGAATATGGAAAACACTCGGATGAAGTTCAAGTTTCCCCACCGTTACGAACATCCCACCAATCATCTAGTTCCATCATGCCACCACCTTCACCACACCGACCATCTCAAAACGAAGTTCAGCCGTTGGGATACGTAGGCAACTTATTTTTAATCTCTTTAATTTATTTGTGAAATTAAATTTAAGTTTTCGAAAGTAATTTCAAGTCCCCCCCACAACAAACAAATAAACCATTCCGTGATCCATTAAACCAGATACGCATGAGAATTACGTGTGGCTTTGATTCCTTCGAGATACGTAGGCAGCTTATTTTTAATCTCTTTAATTTAATTGAAAATTAAATTAAAGTTTTTAAAAGTAAGTTCAAGTCCACCCCTCCAACAAATAAATCAACCACTATACATTTAATAATAAGAATTGTTGTAGCCTAAAATATCAATGGCTCTATTTGAGACACCTGGATCCATAAGGACCATACACGTGTCCCATCAGAAGAAATGAAGAAAAATGGTTTAATTATTGGGTTTTGCTCAGTTGGGAGAAAAGGCTTACCTTTTGTCCCAAAGGCTGGTCAGAGCCCAAATCCCTAAAATGGTTGCAGGTGATTGGTTGATGATCCATCTCCAGTCATAACCTGCCAAGTGTCATGATTTGATTGCCTAGCCAATCAGGTGCCCCTATTCTAGGGTAAACTAAAAGGGCAGCAGTCATATCACAAACACTATAAATACCCTTGAAATCAAGAGAAAGGTAATTCAATGCAAACAGTGTAAACTTACTCTGTGGAAATACTCTCTCACTTTCTCTACTTTTTCCTTCAAACTCCTGATATCTGACTTAAGCTTCGGAGGGGGAACCACCACCCAAACCTCCAGGGTGGGTCCCTTTTTGGAGGTCCGAGAATGAATCTCATGTTCGGATAGAACAGATTCAGACATCGTTGCACAAGTCTCCAACTGAAGAACATCTAGAGAAAATAGTTTACTTGCCTGCCAAGCATACTAAACATTTGGCGCCGTCTGTGGGGAGATGCAACGATGACTGACTGTCAATCGTCCAACATGGCTAGAAATTGAAGTTTTTAGATCAATGTCGAAGATACAGTAGATCATGAGAGACCTCCTCGAGGAAGAGATAAGACTTCCGTCCATCATCAATGTCCCTGGACAAAGCCAACAACCTATTATTCAGGAAAATCTTGAACGTCGAGTGACTGTTGCCCATCTAGAGAACGTCTTGAATGACTTTCAGACTAAGATGGCAGCAGTCGTCCAGGAACAGATCAAGAACAACATGCTGTTTTTTCAAATTAATCCGTAGCCAGCTGCTAACAATCCAGCTCCTCTTAGGGGGCGTTCTCAAGAGAATCGTCCAGGTCCAAGTCGACCTGTTCGTCAGGAACCCTCTAGGAGAGCTGCTAAAGAAAAGCAGCCAGAAGGCAGCGAGCAGCGAAGGAAGATGGACTGGAACCTGGTGGTTAGGACCCTGGATAATGTTCGTCCAAATGCGCACAGAATGGAAACAGATGCCAGGGAATACCTAGAGGCAAAGAAAGCTGCTGCATTACAACGGTCCGCCACTGTGTCTACACCGTACTTGAGAGACCCTCCTTTGAGGACACCATCCAGAATAGAAGGAAGAAGTTTAGGCCCTTCTCTTGTTCGTCCAAGACAAGAGAAGACAGTGGTTCAACCAATGGTTTATAGGCGTCCAGCCCCTGCAACACTTCATCTAACCCTGTGTTGAAAGAATACCGAAAGGAGTTCATACCCATTGAGGGACAACTGGGAGCCCTCCGGATCAACTGGCTTACTCCATTTTCGGCCAGGATCATGGAGGCGCCCCCCCTTCCTAAAAGTAAAACTCCCTACCATAGAGTCGTTTGATGGAACAACCGATCCAGACGATCACCTATCCGCCTACAAACCTCAGATGTATGTCCAAGGAGTAGATGATGCTACTTGGTGTAAGAACTTCCCGGATACTCTGAAGGGAGTAGCTCAGAGGTGGTTTAACAATCTTCCCCCCAATTCAGTCAACAATTTCACTGAACTCAGTTTCTTGTTTACTAGTCACTTTGTTGCCAATCGGTAAGAGCAAAAAACAAGCATTCACTTAGGCAAGGTCGTCTAAGGACCAAAACAAGCCCTCAGAAGTTTTGTTAAGAGATTCAATCTAGAAGGCCTTCAAATTCTCAATGCTGGTGTGGCCTTTGACGCCTTCATCAGGGGATTGAGGCCCGGGAGAATTAAGTTTGATCGTGTGAAGAAGAAAATCACCACTTTTGCCGAAGCCATAAAAGAAGCCGAAGCGTTTATACACGCCACTGAAGTATGTGCTGAGGCAAAGCACCCTGAGTCCAAGAAGCCTGAAGCGGTAGCTCAACCAAAGAAGAGCAACCCCAAAAAGGCTGAGACTTGGGCTATAACCTCCACAACCACTTCGTCCAGAAGAGGCAAGAGGAAAGAGTCTGAATCTTCAGCTAATCCCATTGAATTTAGCAAGGATCAATACTCCATTCTTATGCAGATAAATGATCAATATGAGCTAAAGGCTCCGGCTGAAATGAAGACCCCCTACAGAAATAGGGATAAGAGCAAGTACTGCCATTTTCACAAAGATTGTGGGCATGAGACCAATGAATGTAAACATCTTAAGAGGGCATTAGAGGATCTAGATCGAAAAGGAAAGATGAACCCATACTTACCCCAAGAGGGAAAGAAGTTCCAAAAGAGAGATGACCGTCAGAGCAAAAAGAAGGAAAGTGAAAGCACTGACGAGGATGTTGTCCTTGTGATCTCAGGAGGATTTGCAGCTGTGGGGCCAACCAACAGGGGGCATAAGAACTATCTTAGGGAGCTCGACCAAGTTTTGTTGACAGATCAGACAAAGGCTGAGCCCTTCCCTAAGGTAGTCGTCAGCGAGCAAGATGGGGGAAGCTGAGAACCCCCCATGATGATCCCTTGGTGGTGGAGATGAAAATAGCTAACTTGAGAGTAAGGAGGATTCTAATTGATATTGGAAGCTCCACGGACATCATTAGTGCCGACTGTCTATCTCGACTGAGGTTTGATGAGAATAACTTGGTCCCCGTCCATCACCCAATCATTGGATTTAGGGGAGAATCATTCATCCTATGGGGACAGTCACGCTGCTCGTCCGAATTGGGGAGAAAAACGCCTCACGAACTTTGTTCATCAAGTTCTTGGTTGTCCGAGATTTGACGGCTTACAATGTCATTCTTGGACGACCAACTCTTAATCATGTTAAGGTTGTGATAGTAACTCACTTAATGCTCATGAAGTTTGAATGTGATGGTGGTCAAATTGGCTCCTTGTACGGAGACCAACAGGCGGCTAGGGAATGCTACCTAACTACTTTGAAACCATCATCATGGAAGGCAGACAAGCAAGACCAGTCGAAAATCGCTGACGAAAGGAAGACGTCCAAAATTGCGAAGGACCAAGTGGCCTCCCTGAGACCGGCAATTGAAAGTCCTCAGACGCAAGTTGTTCCCTCATGGAAAACGTCCGAAATTCTTCCTAGCAAGAAAAGAAAGTATGAGCCCGTCAAGGAAGAGCCACCCTCGTCTGGAGAAGTGATGGCCATTATGGGCGTGGCAATAGAACGTCCAGAGCCGGTAGAGGCCCCCTGAAGATGTTTGTTTGGACAAGGCTCGTCTAGAAAGAACCTTAAAAATTAGATCTTCACTCTCCCCTGGCTTGATGGGCATTTTGATCAACATGCTCAAAGAATTTCAAGACATGTTTGCTTATTCTGTTGAAGAAATACCTGGAATTGATCCAGAGGTAGACGTCCACTGGCTAAATGTTGATCCCAGCTTAAAGCCTGTTCGTCAGAAGAAAAGACACTTGGGACCGGCCAGGAACCAGGCGGTCGACAAGGAAGTTCATAAGTTGTTGGAATCACGTTTTATCAGAGAGACTTACTACCCAGACTGGATTGCGAATGTGGTCATGGTACCAAAGCCCAATGGCTCATGGAGAATGTGAGTGGACTACACTGATCTCAACAAAGCATGTCCTAAGGACAACTTCCCTTTGCCTAAGTTAGATCGGCTGGTAGATTCCACGGCTGGCCATGCTTTGTTAAGCTTTATGGATGCTTATTCAGGGTTTCACCAAATACCCATGTGGCCGGAGGACCAAGACAAAACGTCTTTCATCACGGAGAAGGGACTGTATGGCTGGCTGAGGATGCCTTTTGGCCTCAGAAATGCTCCAGCCACCTTCCAAAGACTGATCAATACGTTCTTCCAGCCACAATTGGGGAGGAACATGGAAACATATATAGATGACATGATTGTAAAAAGTCAGTAAGAAGGCGACCATGTCGTTGATTTGAGAGAAACCTTTGAAACACTCAAGAAGTACAAGCTGAAATTGAACCCCAAAAAATGTGTCTTTGGTGTTTTAGCGGGAAAGTTCTTAGGCTTCTTAGTGGATCAGAGGGGCATAGAAGCCAATCGTAAGAAAATCCAAGCTATTCTAGACATGAGGTCTCCGTCTAAGATTAAGAAAGTTCAGCGCCTGACGGGTTGCCTAGCTGCCCTTGGACGTTTCTTGTCTAAGTCGGGAGACAAGTGTCATCATTTTTTTGCTACTATCAAGAAGAAAGCCAAGTTTAAATAGACAGCAGAAGCTGAACAAGCACTTCAGCAAGTCAAAGATCACCTTCGTCAGCTACCAAGGTTGGTCAGTCCAGCCGAGGGGGAAAAACTGTTTGTATACTTGGTCGTATCTCCCCAGGCCGTGAGTGCTGTTCTGCTGGTCGAAAGATAGTCCGTGCAAATCCCAATATACTTTGTGAGTCATGTACTCAAGGACGCGGAATGTAGGTACACCTCGGTCTAGAAGTTTGGGTTGGCACTCGTCATTGCCAGCAGAAAGCTAAGGCCTTACTTCTTGGCTTACTGTATACTAGTCTACACTGACCAACCTCTGAAGCAAGTTTTACAAAAGATGGAAGCCACTGGACGAATGCTGAAGTGGGATGTTGAACTCAACATGTTTGACATATCTTTTGAACCAAGGAAAGCTATTAAGGGGCAACCTTTAGCAGATTTTATAATGGAGCTCACTCAGCCAACTATGGAACCAATACCTGATCCAGCCGAAGGAAGGAAGCATTGGACGCTCATGGTTGATGGATCGTCCACTGTAAGTGGATGTGGGGCAGGAATCATTTGTCAATCTCCAGAGGGAGATAAATTTGAATATGCGCTAAGGTTCCAATTCCAAGCGTCTAATAACGAAGCAGAATATGAAGCACTTCTGGCTGGGATCAAGATGTGTAAGGCGGCTGGGGCTTTTGAGATTGAGGCCAAATCGGACTCTCTTTTAGTCGTCAGTCAAGTCAATGGAGATTTTGAATGTAAAGAAGCGTCAATGAGCAAATATATGCGTCTGATCAAGGATGAGATTGAGCCATTAAAACGATTTGTTCTCGACCAAGTCCCAAGGTCAGAAAATCATCAAGCAAATGCTCTCTCAAAATTGGCCAGGTCAGCTGATTGTGATGCACCAAGAACAGTGTTTTGGGAAGTTAAACCAAAAAAGAGTATTGACCAAGAACAAGTCATGTTTCTTAGCCGAGGGGCAATTTGGATGGATCCTATAATAGAATTCAAGAACACAGGACGACTGCCTTCAGATCCTGTAGAGGCTAAGTACGTAAAAGCCCGAGACAAGTGGTTTGAATTGTGGGATGAAACCCTCTACAAGAAGTCATTCAATCGTCCTCTCCTCAAGTGTATCACCAGGGAAGATGGACTAGAAGTACTGAAGGAACTCCATGAAGGAGCTTGTGCATCCCACGTTGGGGGAAGAGCACTGGGGGAAAAGGCTTTAAGGACTGGGTATTACTGGCCTACCTTAAAGGAAGATGCTCTTGCCTATGCAAAGAAGTGTGACAGTTGTCAGAAACACGGAAATCTGCATCAGAAGCCGTCCAACTTAGGGGTGTAAATGATGCGAGCCGAGTTCGAGTTCAGCCAAACTCGACTCGAACTCGTGAGCCATTAGCCGAGCTCGACTCGACTCGCAAACTCGCGAGCTCGAAATTTTGAAGCTCGAATCGAGCTCGAAAACCAGTATTCGAGCTGGAGCTCGAGTTCTCAAGCTCGAACTCGAGCTCGAAACTATTTTTATTTTTATTTTTTATCCTCATTTGTTACCTCATACTTTGCTCTTGAGCATGCGTTATTGATAATACAAAATACATGGCTTTTTTTCGGGTACATCACTGTTTTGAACTAAGAGAAAATATAATAAAGAGTCTAAATCCACCATAAAAAATTACAACCCAAAGTCTAATGAAGATAAAATCAGCTTACTACAAGTTCAAAGCCATTGAGTAAATAAAGATTACATCATATATGATTAGTTGATTACATTAGGCTCTATCACACAAAGGCATACATCAAACCAACCTATTTCCATAAATCTGCCAAAAATGTAAAAACAAACATTAAGACATATTAACTTAAAAAAAAAAAAAAACAGATTACACTTAAATTTCATCACCTCCTCCATTATATTCATCATCAACATTCACAAAAAACTCCTCAACCCTTGAAACACCAACTGGTGTAGAAGATCCTTGTGGTCCACTAGACATCTCTAAGAATATAAATAACATAACTGAATTAAATTGACATCATGCATGCTTAATTAATATAGAAAATAACAGTAGTAGACATGAAATCTTTCACTATCTATAGAGAATAACAGTAGGCATAAAAACCAAATCTTATATGAAATCTATAGAAAATAACAGTAGGCATAAAATCGAAATCTTTCACTATCGTGTAAAAAAAAACCAAGTCTTATACTCTTATATGAATTAAAAATGAAATCCTTACCTAAATTTATCTTAGAATTAGAAAAAATTTCGCAAATAATAATTAAACATGAAATTGTTGCATCAATTTGGTTTTGTTATATTCTGAAAATTGTTTTCTTAGAATTTGGAAAAATAAAAGAACTAAATTTGGGGGAAAAATAACTAACCGACAGTTCAAAGACTGGAGATGCCAATTCGGAAGCCGGATAAACTCTAACATCGAAGAACTCCGACGAAGCAAAGCAGCAACGGTAGCGATTCACATATGGCAGTAGAGACCAGTAGAGTCTGAGAGAGAGAGACTGAGAGGCAAAGACGACGTTCGACTATTCTAGAACTAGGGATTGAGGGTTTTATTTTTCTTTGAGTGGAAACATAAATGAGAGAATAGAGATGAACGGCTAGATTTGCTTTTGGGTAGTACTAGTATTTATTTTATTTTTTTGACGGGGGGTAGTACTAGTATTTAGGACATAGTACGATGGATTAAAACTTATTGTGAAAAAGTTTTACTGATTTGAGATTTACTTTTCACACCTTTTTTTATAATTTAATTATATATTTGTGGATTATTTTTCTAAAATACTTTGATAATAATAATTTTAAAAATAAAATATTACATATAATTTTTTTTTTCGAGTATCTCGCGAGCTTTTCGAGTCGAGTATCGAGTTGCTCAAACTCGGCTCGTTAGCTGAGTCGAGCCTACTCGAGTCGAACTTTGACCGAGTTTTGACCGAGTCGATCTCGAGTAGCTCGCGAGCTGTCTCGTCTCATTTACACCCCTAGTCCAACTACTTAACTCCTATCTTGTTCCCACTTCCTTTTGCCAAATGGGGCATGGATATTCTGGGACATTTTCTTGTGCCCGCTGGGCAAAAGAAGTTTGTAATTGTAGCTGTGGACTACTTCACTAAATGGATAGAGGCTGAAGCCATGCGGGGTATAACAACAAATGATGTCAAGGGCTTTATTTGGAAGAGCATTATAACTCGATTTGGCATGCCACGGTCCATCGTCTTTGATAATGGTCCACAGTTTGAAACGACTAAGCTGAAAGATTGGTTGGCATAAAGGGAAATCAAAGCCCACTTTGTTGCGGTCGCCCACCCACAAGCCAATGGGCAAGTAGAGTTATTCAACAAGATCCTATCAAATGGCATCAAAAGAAAGTTGGATAATGCCAAGGGACTATGGGTTGAAAAACTACAACTGGTGTTATGGTCCATCAGAACCACGGCCAAAAACTCTACAGGAGAGACACCCTTCATGTTGGTCTACGGTACTGAAGCCGTCTTGCCCATTGAGATTGAAAAACCCACCCTGAGAAGCCAACTGGGCTGCATTACGCACGACCTTGGACCAAGTACTAGAGGTCAGGGGGAATGCTCTGCTATGAATGCAATTGTACAAGTTGCAAATGGCTCGGGACTTTAACAAGAGAGTCTCTAGACGACCACTCAAGGTAGGGGATTTGGTTCTAAGGAAGATGAAGGTTGTTGGACGAGCAAAAGAGCTGGGTAAACTGACACCAAATTAAGAAGGACCCTATCTGATCGTCCAAGAAGTGCGAAGCGGAACATTTCGTCTCCAAGACATGGATGGGAGACCAATACAGCGCACTTGGAACTCAAATACTTTGAAGAAGTACCACGTCTGACTTAGTCAATCGCCAAGAATTCTACAAGTAGTTTGTAATCCCAAGCAAGTGCCACTGCACAAACAAGAGAAAAATGAATTGTATACATGTATCTTGACACTTAGTCAAGCAAAATTCATATAATACAATTTCTACTTCCTCCTTATACTGTTCCTTTATTTTTTACTAAGTTGTTCACTTTGGGGCACTTTTACCCCCAGTTAGTCAAGTGGTCTAAAAGTGACATTAACTTAGACAAAATTACAAAGAACAATAAAACGTCCAAAGTAAAAGACAGACAATGGACTTCAAAATAGGGAATACCCATTTCTTTGACGAACATTACTTCCTCAAAGAGCCCGACCAAAGTGTAATAAACCTAAAAGGTATATCACACATATGGTCAACCAATTGACGGTAATCTCTAGTAAGAGAAACATCATGGTCCCTAAAAGAAAGCTGACCAGAAATAAGCAAGCCTTAGTAAAGGAATCTTACTTTCAAATGCAAGGTCAACTAAGTAGTAAAGGGCCTATTAAGGGTTCACTACTCCAAGACGAGGCGTTGCTTCCTCCAAGAAGCCGGCCATAACAAGGTTCGTCCATCAACAAGCAATATACACATTGCAAACAGGTATCTAAGTTCTTCCTAAATAGAGGAGTTTGTCGTGGCTCGGCCACCGTTGTCCGCTCTCCTTCTTGGTGCAAAAGTCGTCCAGAATACAAGGATGAGTTATGCCCAATAAGGGGGGATGGGGGAAACAGCTAAACCTTTGAATATTTTGGACGAACCTAGTGCTAAGGACGAGCCTTATTTATACTTGGCTTCTTCAAGGGAAGTTGAAGACCGTCCAAAGACAAGGACGAACTTCATCCTTTCCTTGACTAAGCTTGAAGACCGTCCAAAGATCAGGACGAGCCTCATTTATACTTAGCTTCATTAAGTTCGAAGATCGTCCAAATACAAGGACGAAAATCATCCTTTCCTTGACCGAGCTTGCAGACCGTCCAAAGATCAGGATGAGTCTCATTTATACATAGCGTCTTCAAGTTGAAATCGTCCAAAGACAAGGACGATACTCACTCTTTAATTAATTAAGCTCGAAAGCCGTCCGAAAAGTAGGACGAGCTTCATCTGTACTTGCGCTAATTTGCGAAATGTTTAAAGATCGTCCAAAGACAAAGGCAGGCTGCATCTATTGCTAAGTGAAGTTGAAAAGATGTCCAAGAAGAACAAGATGAGTCCCAGTTATGCTAGATAAAAATACAAGTGCAATAAAAGCAAGGACAAGCATTGGCAAAAAGTCATTTCTTTATATACTTGTCAAAAAGGCTTAAAACTTAGTCTAAAACAAAATGAAGTAAAAGACTAAGCTACAACGGCAACCAAGCCAAGAAACTTAGAAGAATAAACCTAAAACTAGGCACTTCATTCGGCAGGTGTTTCTTGGTTGTCCTTAGGAGACTTTTCCTCGTCCGCTACCTCTTCATCTGAGTCCAGGAATTCCAGAGGCTCCTGAGCAGTCACCATTGCACGGTGGACGCTCTCCTGAAATTCCAGACGTCGTACAAAGCTGGGGACTTCATGAGGCTCTGCCAGCATCTCAAAGGCCTTGACGGCCCAGTCCTTGGACGTCTCAATGACTTGTTTAAGGCCTTCCTTGGCGTCCTCAAAGGCCTGGGACGACTCCTTTTTCAACCGGGAATTTTGGGCCCTTAAAAGGATATTCTCCTTTCTAAGTTGGACAACAACCAGTAGAGCGGTATCTCTCTCGCCCTTCAAATCAGCTGCAACGGTGTTCAAGGCCAATTTCAATTGGTCCTGTTCCTTGTACAACTTGTTGATAGTAAGGATATAGGTTTGTTTGTGAGCAATCACCATTGTTGAGCGTGGCTGACCTTTTCTCCCAGGCCTCCCTTGACTGGCGATGTAGAGTCTCCGCCATCTCAATGTCATGAATGGCCTTATAGCCGACTGTTATAGCTTGATGGATGAGCAGCCGAGGTAGAAGCAAGTCCTTTTCCCTTATCTGAAAAAGGGGGGAGTCAATTCTCTTGATAGGAATGCCTACTGCTTGTCTGTTGGACGGACTCATTGAACGTCCACCGACCCGCAGCGTCCTAACTATGCTAGGATAATACAACTCAGCCGAAGATAGAGATGCCGCTCTAATAGATAGCGGCATCTGGGAGACCAGCTTGGCAACCGAGCCGCTGAAGGCTGGTTTGTCTTCAGTAGTCGTTTCTAGCTCATGGACCACCAACACCAGAGCAGAGTCTGGCATTGGTGGACGGCTCCTCCTTTAGGACTTTGTCCTTTGGAGGAGGATAGTTTTTCCCCCGGTCTCTTTGCCGGTGGGGGTGGTCATCTCCGTCTTCTTCTTTGCAAAGCCCTTAGGCTTTTTTGTTGGAGGCTGATCCCCAGCCGCTGCAGATCTCTTATTAGAAGAAAAAGACCTCCCAGGTGGAGCCTTGTTGGTTGGGGCATTTTTCTGCAAAAACAAACAAGTTAGGAGAATGACCGTCTAAAGAGAGAAAAGCTAAAGTGTGTTTTGGACGAACCCTACTTGATAAAATTAGGCGTCCAATTAAGCTCCAGACGAGGGTTGGTCGATGAAGGAAGCCGTCCAAGCATGGACGACCTCTTTCTTCAAACCAACCTCGTCCAAGGTCTTCATCCCACTCCAGACGAGGATGGTGCGACGAAGAAAACCGTCCAACGAGCTAGACGCCTTCCTTCCTCGAAGGACCTTCGTCCAAGAACCAACAAACACCTTGGACGGGCCACCCATGCCTCGTCAAAGGCCTTCATCCCACTCCAGACGAGGATGGTGCGATGAAGACAACCGTCCAAAAAGCTAGACGCCTTCCTTCCTTGAGTGACCTTCGTCCAAAACACAAAAAACACTCACTTTGGACGAGGCCTGGGACGGGCCACCCAGGCCTCGTCTAAAGTCTTCATCCCACTCCAGACGAGGACGGTACGACGAAGGAAAACGCCCAAAAAGCTGGACGCCTTCCTTCCTCGAGTGACCCTTGTCCAAGAGAAGCAATCAATTTGGACGGACCAGTCAGGGCCTCGTCCAAGGCCATTACAAAATTCAGACGAGGATGGTTCGACGAAGGAAGCCGTCTAAGCATGGACGCTTTCCTTCCTCGAGTCACCCTCGTCCAAGATTAAGATACCACCTTGGATGGACAAGGCAGGGCCTCGTCCAAGACCACTATACCATTCAAGACGAGGAAGGTTCGTTCAAGGAAGCCGTCCAACTATGGACGCGTTCCTTCCTCGAGCCACCCTCGTCCAAAAAAAAAATATTTATCAGAGTTTCAGCCCTCTTCTCGGCACTTGGCTTGGCAAACTCCTTCCATAAGTTGTCAGTAAATTTGGACATGCTGATGTCGCCCGTCCAAGATTTTTTAAGAAGTGTTCTAGGCGACTCTACGAGAAAGAAGTGAATGGGTTAGTCAGACACAAATTCTGGGCGAGGTACTTTACTTAGAAGTTTTGAAAATATACCTTTATCCTCGGCCAACCGCAAGTTGGCGGCGACCAAGAAGTTATCATCATATAACATCTCTTTGAAGGAGATCCAGTTAGCTGGCCCTTTAAAGGATGTATTATCTGGTCTTGAATACTTTTTTATTTTAAAGTATTCCACCACCTCCTCGTCAAACATGTCCTCTAAATCTAGAAAGGACTTCCCTCACCCAGTATTCGTAACGGCTCGGCTATAAAAACGATAGCCCTCAGTGACGTAGTCGTTGGCCGCTCGAAGAAAGATGATGTCGGCTTTCCAGTCGTGCATCTTCAAAGGTTTATCCCAAGCAGCAAGAAAGCTGGGGCGGTTGCAGATGCTGAGCCACGCTCCGTCCACTGTTCCCGGAACCTTGGACGCTTAGTGAATTTGGGTAAAGGCCGGGAGAGAGAGGGCCAAGCCGCGCAACTCGCAGACGGTTATGAATGTCAAAAATTGTACCAGGCATTGGGCGCCAATTGATTATGGCCGATGTTGTAATGCCTAAGCACTTGCTCTATGAATTCATGAAGGGGAAACCTCAACCCCGCGTCCAAGGCTAGCTTGTAGACGACGAAGTGATTCTTGGGAGCACTCAGAATCGTAGCCTCTTTATTGGGTATGACGAAAGAGAAGCCCGACATGGGCATATAGGTGGAAAAGTAGCTGGGATCAGGCCCCTATTTTTTCTAACCACTTACGATTGACATAGATAAAAGCAGGGTCAGAAAGAGGACCTAAGCGTCTTCTAATTTCAGATGAAGTGGTGGAAGGTTCGTCCGATTCTTAAGTTGAGCCAGAATCACCCTCGTTATTACCTTCGCCGACTTCTTCCATATCGATATCCCTACCAGACGGACTGTTTATTTCAAGATTCTCCCCAACACTGTTATCAGGGGAAGTAGGCCCAGCGAAAGGCTGAGCAATTTGGGTCTCCCTCGTCTCATCTGGAGCTTGTCCAGTAGATTCCTCCATTTTAGAGCTATAGGACGGGAGAATTATTCTTCGCCTTAGACGGGTCGTTAGCTTGACGCGCGCCAGATTACCCTGCACAGGTAAAGACCGGATCGTCTGACTTTGCCGGCCAAAACCATAAAAAAATATATATTCGACTAGAATAGGCCCAACTCTAGAATGTGCCGAAGAAGAAGTACTATCGGTTATAGGGTCAAGGCTAACTCTTGATCGGCTAGGATTGTTTGACGAAGAAGAGGAATCCATTTTATTGATTTTCTAAGAAAAAGATAAAGAATAAAGGAAAACAAAAAAGAAGAAAGAAAAGATACCTGACGGAACGCTTGGACGATTCGGTGAAGAAAACTAGGATTAGACAATCTCTCTCTCTCTCTAGAAAAAATGCAGAGCCTCTCTCTCTAGAAATTTTTTCGCAAAGTGTGAATTGATCTAATGAAGGCAAAAGGAGCATATATATAGGGGGTGAAAAACCTGCTGAGCCGGTCAAAAGTTGACTAGTAATGATCAAATCGGTCGAATATGACCGATAAGGCCCAAAAAATGGCGCGTTTTTTGCCTCTTTTTGAATTTGAGATAACTTCCTTAGGTAAAAGGGCCTTAACCGTCGTCTGGGCCAACAGTAAAAACCCCTTTTAGGGGCAAATATTGTAGCCTAAAATATCAATGGCTCTATTTGAGACACTTGGATCCATCAGGACCGTACACGTGTCCCATTAAAAGAAATAAAGAAAAATGGTTTAACCATTGGGTTTTGCTCAGTTGGGAGAAAAGGCTCACCTTTTGGCCCAAAGGCTGGTCAGAGCCCAAATCCCTAAAATGGCTGCAGGTGATTGGTTGATGATCCATCTCTAATCATAACCTGCCAAGTGTCATGATTTGATTGCCTAGCCAATCAGGTGCCCCTATTCTAGGGTAACCTAAAAGGGCAGCAGTCATATCACAAACACTATAAATACCCCTGAAATCAGGAGAAAGGTAATTCAATGCAAACTGTGTAAACTTACTCTGTGGAAATACTCTATCACTTTCTCTACTTTTTCCTTCAAACTCCTGATATCTAACTTAAGCTTCGGAGGGGGAACCACCAACCAAACCTCCAGGGTGGATCCCTTTTTTGCAGGTTCGAGAACGAAGCTGAGGTTCGGATAGAACAGATTCAGACATCGTTGCACAAGTCTCCAACTGAAGAACATCTAGAGAAAATAGTTTACTTGCCAGCCAAGCATACTAAACAAGAACTACGTTGGCTTTGATTCCTTATCAATTTCAGGATACGTAATTTTATATAAATTGAGAGCAAGCCATGAAATTTAAAATAAAAATCAATGTTATGACATATGAACTTTGCATATTTATATTTGTTTCCATTTAAATTACCATGAAAGTGTAAATTATATGGTCAATATGAACTTTGAATATTTACAATTTACTATGAAAGTGTAGATTGTAAGGGTAAGATGTAAAAATAAATAAATAAATTATTATGATAAAATAAATGCTAATGATCATGAATATTATGTGCCATTGTTTATTTATATTACTTTCCATGTATTAAATATTTAGTATTATGGTAATAGTTATTAAGGACTAAATTATATAATAAATGTTATATACTAATATATCATAAATAATAATACATTACTCATCAACACATCATGTGTGTTTATATTACTATTATAAATATAACTTGTGAAATAAGAAAGCTAATTAATCCAAAGTTCATGGAGTATGAAAGACTTTAAATTATTAAATTATAAATAATAAGTGTATTTATATTATTATTATATGGATTTTATTTCCTTTTATTAAGTTAAGTTATATTACTTTATGTTTCCATTTTTATTGTTAATTATATTTAATTATACTACTTTTGGCTAATCAGGTATATTGGTCAACGATGGGAGTTAAGGAAACCAAGCCCACTTCTCTTATTTCAATTTCAGCCCAAAATTGAAAAAAAAGAAAAGAAAAGATGACCTAAAGAAGACAACCCCAATTTATTTTTAGTATAAAAATCAGCCAAAAAGCTTAAAAGCAAACAAAAGAATTAAAGGAAAAAAGAAATGGTAAAAAACATAAGACACAAAAGAAGGAAGAAAATAAAAGAAAAGAAGAAAAAGATATACCAAAACAAAAAAGAAGAAATCATAAATAAAAACAAGAGGTTCCAAATAATTTCCATTAAAAAATGTAAATTAGAAACGTCCCTCCCAAAGTCTCAATATAGGCAAGTAAGGCAACTAAGAAAAAGGCTGGTGTCCAGTCAAAAAAAGAAAAGGTCGGTGTGTCATGTGTGGGTTTCTCTCTCCTGACCTATATGACCCTCTCTCTCTCTCCGCTTACAAGTAACAACCAAGTTACCAAACGCGTCCGTCCAGCACATAACCAGCACCAGCCAGCAAGCCCAGACGACCCGTCTGAAACCGATCCAGCCCGCCCCTAACCGTGAAACCCGTCAGCCCAGCCCAGACTGCTCCACGAACCGTCACAACCCGGTCCAGGCCGACGTGGGCCGACCTCCTTGGAAATCAGCCCGCCCCGCCCAGGGGCCCCGTCCAATCAGCCCAGCCCGCCAAGGCCTGCAGCCCAATCCATCCAACCCGCACCACTGGCCACTTTTAGGTTCAACATGTAAATAACCTGTTATTGTAGGTAGCTCGTCCATGTGTCTTTTTTTTTATCGGTTTGAATTTTAATTTTAATTTTATATTAATTCTAAATGTTACCCCCAAAACTCCTTTCCACCCCTTGCGACCACCCCCTCCCCCCACCCCGCGACCTTAAATCCCCACGCCCGAAACCACTTCTCCCCAACCCCCGCGAAAACCCCTACCCCCAACAGGGACGAAACAATCTCTCCCGCCCCCTGAACTCATCCCCAACCGCCGAAACCTCCATAGCCCATTAAAATCAATTACCCTATCAACAAACCCCAGTCAATTGTTACTCCAAACTCGAGCCTTATATCCCTTATTACAAAAGTCCCTTTCGAGAATTTACAAATATACCCATTATGCTAGACTATATCCATCTTTAGTTAGATATCAAGCGGCAGACTAAAACACAAAAGTACTATGACCAAATTATAGTTCACCACCTCAATACCTATAATCCAAATTCCAAATTAATCAAATCCAAGCATAAAACTTTAATCCTAAAATCATTCCTAATATAACACACACACAAGATGAGGAGATTCCGGGTGGGTAAAAGAGGGTTTTAGTGGTGGTGGGTGGGTTTCGGCTAGGTTTTACTGGGTGGTAGTGTAACACCCCCAAAATCCATACACGTCTAAACTACGTTGCATTGACTTTGGGAGTGTTACCGCCGCGGTGAAAGGAAGGCATAATAATTCATAACGTTAACAACTCCTTATTAAGAAAACTACATTGCAGCGGAAATAAAATGTTTACGTTAAACTACAACTCGGGAATCACCAAGGACCCCTTTTATTCAAACCATTAACTATGAATACTAATTATTCTATAAGTTCAACAAAAACACTTAAAAGTTTATAAACCAGAATATATCCCCCGTATGCCCAACTCATGCAGCATCACCATCATACATAATCTGCTCCCCATTGAAATATCAATGGTTCATCACAGGTCAACAAATCACAAATAACAAACAATCAGCTACGCTGAGTACGTACATAATCAGTTAAATAATACATCAAGCATAAACAGAATAATAATAATCATTCCTAGACTTGATACTACAAGAATACTACAATTCATTTTCATAGTTTAATTGGCTTCGAACGGGCACCGTCATCTTTCTAGAATCATACGGGCTACTTCATCCTTAATAGACAATTAAGTCTATTAGATGGAATGCAAATACGGTTTCGTTCCGTTCCGCATCCATCACCTTAGTATGCATACCCCCAAGAACGTACGGAACCTTCCGCCTACTTGAGTTATCAAAATTTATAAGGACACTACTGTCGTCACAATAGGCCTGCGTAGTAGTGTAGAACAAGTCTCACACTCCCCCCATTGTTCATTACTTGTAGGGAATCCGACTACAAGTTTATTGCCAACAATCCTTTTTAGCGATACTCATTCATACAACATTAAGCATATGATTTCTATAACATCATATAAAATTCTTTAGTTTAGGCAATCTCTTATAAATCCTTGCTACAATTATTAATCATAGCATTTCAATCCAACATCTCATTTCATGCTTGTGATACAATAGAATTTCGCATTCCAATAACACTTCATTCTATTTCACAAGTCATACAACAAGGAAATACATACAGATTTCCAATTGATTTCATGTTACCAAACAATCTCATCAACCATAATCAACAACAGTTCCCTATCATGATTCTAGGTTCCAATATAACAATCATAACCTAAACATGATACTAATATATCAAACTGAACTAGTACGCGTACGTACCTTGTAACGGAGAATCTTTGCTGATTACTTAAAATGTTCCGCTTATGAAATTGGGACCTAATCGAATAAATAAAAGTAATTCAGTTTTTAAATCCATGACGATATTAACAAAACCAACTTAACTAACTATGTAAAACTTAGTGTTTCAAATAATAAAATAAACGTTCCTGTGGGTTAAACTTTCCTTTCATAAACTTTATTGAACTAACATATTTAGGATTTAATAATATTCTTGTAAATCTGATTTTTGTCAAATCATATTATACTTTGTTTATAACAACAAACTTAAACAATTATTTATAAGTATTACAAAATCAGATTTGAGACACAAAAATCGTTATAAGGCCTAATAATATAATTATAAATCAGATTTTCTTTTAACTCATACTATACCATATTTACAATAACAAAGCTTAATCGGAATACATAATAAATATGAAATCAGATTTTACAATTAAATTAAAGTAGGAAAGAAAAGATTTTTTTTTTAGATTACCGGACCAATCTCGCCGGCGACAACCACCGGCGACAATGCATCACTCCGGCAGCACTTCACCAGCACACGCGTGCCTCGATTCGTCGAGCAGCCTCGCGAGTCTGAACGTCCACGCGAGTCTCGAAGCCTCGCATGCCACACTCGAGGCCCCGACCTCGCTCAGTACACCACACTCGAGCCTCGACCTTGCTTGTACACCGCATACCACCGCACGCATACAACACTCGCACAGCTCGCCACACACCACAGCACCTCGAACGCTCGCACACGCAGCCTCGCACACGAACCTCGATTCGCACAGCACCTTCGACCACCCTCGAAGCCTCGCGCACCACTCAAGGGCTGACGAACTCAGAAGGAGGGGAGAAGAGAAAACGAACGAAGAAGGAGGAGGAAGGAGCGTGAGGAGGGAGGAGAAGAGAGGAGAAGAGAGGAGAGAGAAAAAGATCTTGAGAGTGAAGAAAAAAAAAAACTGAGTTAGTAGAATAGGGTTTTCTAATTTTTTTTTCCTCTTCCTTTTCTTATTTATAGTATGAGAAACCTTGGTTTATTAGGATTTGTTTCCAAATCGAATTCTAATTTATTATTTAACAAAAACCGAATTAAAATATAATTAGGTACTAAAGTAGGTTGTATATTTAAATTATAACTGTAGGCTTACCTAAACTATATTATAAAATACTTTCACTTTTACTTTATATTTTCTTATTTATAGCAAAATAACTCCCAAAAATATGGAGTATTACAGGCTTCCCCCCCTTAAAGGAAGTTTCGTCCCGAAACTTTGAGGTTGCCAGTCTTAACGGCGATCTTTTGCACTTCTAAGTCCCAAAATTTCACAAGCGTTTTATAGTTTTCGCAAGTCACATAAGCAATAATACACATAAATAACAAACTTAAGCAAACTTTAGCTGAAGCGCGAAATTCTATCGCATTCTCCCCCCCTTAAAAGAAAAGTTACGTCCCCGTAACTCGCCTACCTCTTGAAAAAGCTGAGGGTACTTCAGACGCATCGCATCTTCTGCCTCCCATGTGGCTTCTTCAGTATTCTGATTTCTCCACAACACCTTCACGATTTTGACGTCCTTATGTCTCGTACTACGCACCTTTTGGTCTAGGATCTTGATGGGTTTCTCCTCATAGGACAAGGTTTCGTCTAACTCGACGTTTTCAGGTTCTAGGACATGCGACTCGTCAGGTACGTATTTCCGGAGTTGGGATACGTGAAACACATTGTGAACCCTTTCTAACTCGTTTGGCAATTCTAAGCGATAAGCCACTTTGCCTACTCTCGCCAAAATCTCATATGGTCCTATGAACTTAGGGCTTAGTTTACCTTTCTTCCCAAATCGCATCACTCCTTTCATTGGAGACACCTTCAGCAGCACTTTTTTACCCACTTCATAGTTCTCTTCTCTTCGCTTCTGATCCGCATAGGACTTTTGCCTGTCATGTGCAGCCCAAATCTTCTCTTGAATGACTCACACTTGATCAACAGTCTCTTGAATCATTTCAGGACCTAACACCACCGTCTCACTAATATCGTTCCCGCACAAAGGACTGCGACACTTTCTCCCATACAACGCTTCAAATGGAGCCATTTTGATACTAGCATGATAATTGTTGTTGTATGAGAACTCTATGAGGTCTAAATGGTCTTCCCATGATCCCTGGTATTCTAAGGCACGAGCTCTTAACATGTCTTCCAAGGTCTGGATTGTTCTTTCTGTTTGACCGTCTGTGGCTGGGTGAAAGGTTGTACTCATTAATAGCTCACTACCAAATGCTTCCTGGACCTTTTTCCAGAAATTCGAAAGGAATCGCGAATCCCTATCCGACACTATACTTGTGGGTACTCCGTGCAATCGAATAACATGCTTAATGTACGCCTTGGCTAGGGCTTCCATACTCCACGTGTCTTTCATGGGTATAAACCTTGCAGTCTTGGTCAACCGGTCCACTATCACCCATATTGTGTTATTACCTTCCCGACTCCTAGGTAAGGCTACGACGAAGTCCATGGATATCGAATCCCACTTCCATGTTGGAATGTCAAGAGGTTGGATTTTGTCTTGAGGTCTCTTGTGTTCACTCTTAACCTTCTGACACGTCAGACATTTGGAAACAAACTCGGCTACTGCCCTCTTCATTCCAGGCCACCAAAACATCTTTTTGACGTCCTTATATAACTTATCCCCCCTGGGTGGACGGAATAACTCGTATTATGACCTTCACTCATTATCTTTTGCTTCAACTCCTCACATTTTTGCGGTACACACCAACGACCCTTGTAGCGTATACTCCCATCCTCATGGATTCCAAACCCTTCTGCTTTTCCCTCCATAAGTTTTGCTTTGACCCGCTCAAGTTTCACATCCCCAGGCTGACCCTCTCTTATTTCATCTAGGAAGTTGGGCTGGATGGTTAGGGCACTCAATAACTTTTCCACTTCCCCTTCATGAACCACTTCAAGCTGGAGTTTAGAAAATTCTTCACAAAGTTTGTCAGCAACTACCTGGCTAGACTTACGACTCAAAGCATCAGCAATAACGTTTACTTTACCCTCATGGTATTGAATGTCCAAGTCATAGCCCTTAATGAGCTCTAACCACCTGCGCTGTCGCATATTAAGGTCTTTCTGGGTGAAGATGTATTTGAGGCTTTTGTGATTAGTGAAAATTCGACAAGTCACCCCGTAAAGGTAATGTCTCCAGATTTTTAAGGCAAAGACAATTGCGGCCAACTCTAGGTCATGTGTAGGGTAATTAACCTCATATGGTTTCAGTTGACGGGATGCATAAGCTATAACTTTCCCATTTTGCATAAGAACACAACCCAACCCATTCTTTGACGCATCACTATAGACATCATACCCCTCATCCCCGTTAGGCAAGGCTAGAACATGTGCTGAGGTTAGTCTCTCTTTGAGTGTTTGAAAGGCTTTCTCACTATCTTCAGTCCAGTTAAACTTGCAATCTTTCTTCATTAAGTTAGTCATGGGTTTTGCTATCTTCGAAAAGTCTTTCACAAACCTCCTATAATAACCGGCTTAACCCAAGAAACTCCTTATATCTGTGACATTCTTTGGTGTAGGCCATTCACTCACAGCTTTTATCTTTGCAGGATCTACTGACACACCCTCCTTAGAGACGAAATGACCCAAAAATGACACTTTTTGTAACCAAAACTCACACTTTGAAAACTTCGCATACAGTTGGTTCTCCCTAAGTGTCTGTAAAATAAGCCTCAAATGTCCCTCATGTTCCTCCTTGCTCTTTGAATAGATCAATATATCGTCTATGAACACGACTACGAATTTATCGAGGTAGGGTCGAAAAATCCTATTCATGAGGTCCATGAAAACTGCAGGTGCATTGGTTAACCCAAAAGGCATGACGGTACACTCATAGTGTCCATACCTAGTCCTGAAGGCAGTTTTAGGTATATCTTGGTCAGCAATCCTCAACTGATGGTAACCCGACCTTAAATCTATTTTGGAGAACATCCCTGCACCCTGAAGTTGGTCAAACAAGTCATCTATCCTAGGTAATGGATATTTGTTTTTCACAGTGACATTGTTCAACTCACGGTAGTCTATACACAACCTCAAACTACCATCCTTCTTTTTCACAAATAAGACAGGGGCTCCCCATGGTGACATACAAGGTCTAATGTACCCCTTCTCTAGTAGTTCTTCCAACTGGTTTTTCAACGCGTTCATTTCTGCTGGAGCCATTCGGTATGGGGCTTTTGAGATAGGTCCAGTTCCAGGGACTAGGTCAACAGTGAACTCTACATCTCTCCTTGGCGGCATACCAGGTATTTCTTCAGGAAAGACATCCTGAAATTCACTGACTATAGGCACATCCTCAGGTTTCAATGGATCATCCTCAACCCTTTTCACAGAACATATAACCCTTAAGTTGCAAGGCATTGACTACCTTAATCCCAGGTTCTCGAGGTATTCTCCTATATGACACCCTTTTCCCCGAAGGATCTGTCAGTTCCACTTTCTGTGCATCACAGTCTATCTAAGCCTTGTACTTACCAAGCCAGTCCATCCCCAAAATGACGTCTAGGTTCGATAAGTTAAACTCTATTAGGTCGGAAGGAAAGAATCCCCCCCTATTTTCAGCGAGACATTCAGGAATTTCTTAGAGCAATATACAGTATCCCCAGACGGAATAATTATAGGCATAGAAATTGACTCGGACTCAATCAGTGCTAGAGTTCTAACAGTTGTATGGCCAATAAAAGACAAAGATGCTCCAGAATCGAACAACACTTTAACAGGAATTGAGTTAATAGAGAAAATACCAGTGACAACATCTCTACGAGCTTCTTCTTCACTAGCCGTCATCATATACAGCTCCCCTTTACCCTTATTATCATTGTTGTTGGTCACTTGGTTCCCAGATGGTGCCTGGTTATTTGCATTAGTTGGTGGTTTGGAGTAATTAGAGTTTCCTGATCCATTGTATGCATTTCCACCATTCCCATTCCCATTCCTAGGCTTGTCTCCATAGTTCCCCTTCTTTTGACCATTGGGGTTAACCTTATTCTTTGAGTAGCACTCATACGCTCTATGCCCCATTTTCCCACATTCACGACACTCCACTTTATTACCCTCGCAATCTCTCCCGGGATGATTGTTTGGGCACTTCTTACACCTGTACACACGCTCAGGTCTGCGCACTAGTGGAAAAAAAAGCAAGGGCTGCTGTGCAAGGGATGCGGTCTATTGAAAACCGCATCCCTTAATGTGAAGGGCTGCGGTTAGCCCAAAAACCGCATCCCTTTAAGATAAAGGGCTGCGGTTTTGGGCTAACCGCAGCCCTTGAGGGCCCAAATATGAAATACACGATCCATTCGTTCCCACGCACACAATTGACTACTAAATTTCTAAATCTCTCACGTCTCACCCCTCCCTCTCTCTCTAACCTCTCACTTCCTCTCTCCTCTTCGGCGCCAATGACGCTTCAGTCTCTCCAGCTCCGGCGACGCCTGCGAACAAGCACCGATTGCTTCCCCCCTCCCCCCAGTCCCCCAGTCCCTCTCTATCTCTATCTAGGGTTTGCGAAAATTCAAGTGCAACGAAGATAAGATGACACCAGCAACAAAAGCAGTAACAAGGAGAAGAAGACGACGTTTCTTTTCGTAGTGCCTCACTTCTGATTTTGGCAGGTATCACTTCATTTTTCGGTCACATTAGTTGTATTTCGCTTCAATTTTCGTTTACAATGGCAAACTTTTTTGTGGATTATATGTCAATTTGTGAAGTCCTATAACTCGTGCGGTGCTAAATTTCAATTAGTTCGGGAATTTTGTGGCTATTATACGCTCAATCTATTCCCTCACTCTTCTCTCTCCTTGGCCGCTCCTCCTTCTCTCACTCTTAGGGTTTTCAATTCGCTGCAATTTTCGGAGTTTTTGATTTTGAAGAATCGTAGTGCTGGTTAGAGAAGCCGTTTTTTTTTTGTTCATTCTTGATTCCCCTTTTTTCTGTGAGTTTTTCCATCTTTTGTTGTTTTTAATTTAATTTTGTATGTTGATCTGAATTATTTTGTTTGGTTTTTAGGATATTTTTGTTAGTCTAGGGTTTCGTTGTGATTTAGATTTTGAGTTTTGATTGTCTTTTAGCAAATTGAGATGGTCAGCATCTGTGAAATGTCAATTGATGCTTAATTTTATATGGTGATATAGTGGAACTGTTGAATTTGTAAATCGACTTGGAATTTCATGAACATGTTGTTGTTTAGGGTTTCAAGACCTGTTCATATTTGTTTGAATTCATGTGTTAATTATTAGCATCTGAAGTTGTCCGGTTATCGACGAATGGGAAATTTGGTGAAGCTCAAATGGGAAATTTGGTGAAGCTTTGGGTCTTGAGGGAAAAAGTGTATGATAATTCTAGCACGTGTCATGTATTTATGTTGAGAGATTTTGGCAATTGATAAAGATTGATGAATCAGGACGGAGTAACTGTCCTTTGAATAGATTAAGAGTGTTTGGAACTTTGATCAGTCTCTTATGGAATGAATAAGGTTTCGAACTTGGCTATAGCTTTGACCGTTTGAGTACTTCGAATAGTTTAAGAATGTCGAGAGGGTGGTTGGTGTAATCTTCTTGTTCAAGAAAACAGAGGCGTTGTTCTTCCTCTTTACACCATTGAAGAAAATGTCAAATTCTCAAAACAACCCTTATGTGATCACTGTCGTTGCTTTGGTAATTTATGGTTTTTTTTTGGTGGATTAATTTTGTTGTTTTTGTGGATTTATGATATGGGTATTTGTTGTTTTTCACTAATTCTGGTTTCTTGGATTGTTTAACAATCTTTGGGTAAGTGTTCTTTGAAATCTTTGGGTAATTCTGGTTTCTTGGATTGTTTTAACAATGCTGGATAGCGTGTAAGCACCCATGCTCCCAAAAGACATGAACTAAGTGCTTCTTGCTTTCTTTCTTCTTCGATTATCAGTTTTTGTTTGCTTCCTTCATAATTTATCTCACTATTCCTTGATTACTTCTTTGTTGTTATATTATTGCCTTTGTGCGTGGTTTGTTAGTTTAGTGCGCTGTAAAAGTTTGGCGAGTATGCTAGTACTTGCCCCCCCCCAAAAAAAAAAGCCCCCGCACACACCCCCTCCCACAGCGCCCCCCGCACACACCCCCCTCCTACGGCCCCTTGCACACACACACCCCTCCAACAGCCCCCGCACACACACCCCCTCCCATGCACGGATCCCCCGCTCCACGGCCCCCTACTGCTGTAGCCTCCCATCAAAACAGACCTGCACCTACTGTTGTAGCCCCCCCATCCACGATTGTCTTTTTACATTCTATGTAAAAGCATAACCTTTGATATGTGCTCTCACGAGTGGGAGAGCCCTTACTATAATAAATTCGTAACTCTCTCTATGAGATTCTAACATGTGCTATAGCTAAGTTTCGCAGTTTGCCTTTATGCTGCTTACGAAATTTCTGGATCAATATAATTGCGCCTGTGATACGAATGCTCTACAACAACAACAAAATCCTTAGTCCCAAAATGATTTGGATATGAATCCTCTGTCGTCATTAAAATGGTATTTCTGATTTCGCACCTTCTGATCTTTACTGTTGTGCAGGCACTAACTCTAATCCACTTTCGTTGGATGCATTGTCTGTTTTCATGTTACGCGTGCTTCAACAAGTTAATCATCCGGTACTGCCTTCTGTCTAATCTAAACAGTATGACATTACGTATTGTTTCTTCTTCCTTTTCTTTCAATTTAGAGATAAACTGCTACTTATTTTTGGTAAGAAAATATTGGTAATGGTCATTTAGTATTGTAATCACTTCTTATGGCAAATTTTAGGTGTTGCTGTGCTGCGGCATGGTTCTTTTTGGCAATTCTAATGGCAGGGTTGTTCATTGTGTTTGAGACGTTATGGCTTTTTACTATCACGAAGTAGGTTGCGGCTAGTATTTGACTTCACTCTGTTTCAGCTCTTCTGCATATATTTGAATTGATGTTCTTACTCCCAACTCATAAGACTATTATTTTCCTCTATATAAATTATCACACAGGTTGGAGCACAATCTGAGTCTGAGCTCAAAGAAAGGAAGCTGCGACTGGAGGATGCTCTTTGTGCAACAAAGGTGTCCTCTTAATATGATATTTTTGGACTTTCTGACCACCCTCTAGTTGACTGAGGGAGAACTGAACTGACTCAGAAACTTCACATCTTGTCAGGCAGCTGTAGAGGAAGGTATAGTTGTAGGTGGAGGGTGCACCTTGCTGCGTCTATCGACGAAAGTTGATGCCATCAGGGAGAGACTTGAAGATAATGAACAAAAGGTTCTCCGAACTTTCAAACTTGCCCTTGTATTATCATTATGCTGTCAATTTCTCTCTCCCCTTTAGGATAAATCGATAATGATAATTATATACAAATATTATACTCACATGCACAAGTTGATTTGTTAGCTTCCTCTGTTACAAGTATTACCATTATGCTGTCAATCTGCCCTTGAATTTTTCTTATGATTTACTTCCTCTGTTAAATTCTCCTTGTTCTCTAACTATTCAAATATTATAATCACATGCACAAGTTGATGTGTGTACTAATATGATGTCTTTTTTTGTCAATACATGTTCTTTCTGTTGAATTAATTAGAAGTAATTGAATATTTGGGCTGGTTACGGTGCAGGCGTTGTTCGACGTTACATATTAACTTGTAATGTATATTTGGAGTATGAAAAAGGTATGTCTTATTCTCACTCTTTTCTGTTTTTTATTGAGTTATATTTTAGAAATTAGAACCTTTTTATCCGAAGTTGATTGTTCGAGGATGAACCTTATTTATCCCCCTTTTCCCCCTTAGTTGAAGATGATTGTTCGAGGAATTAGTATGGGCATTGTAGCCCCCTTTGGGATGATGGTGCTGGTTTTGTTCAATTGTTTTTGGCCGTTATTGCTTGCTTCATGCTTAAAATTTGGTGAATTTAGTTAGTTATTGATATTTGTGGGATTTCTTGGCCTAATATGCATCTAAGTGATTGTTTTAGGGCTTTAATTGTTTGATCCATGGTTAAGTGATTGCTTTTAGGGCTTTATTTGCTTGATCATCTATCTAAAACATATGAACATGAAGATTATGGCTAAACTGTAAATCAAACAATACCAAGCCATTCTCTAAATAATTTGACTTTTGCACTTGTTAATGCTACTACGGTTGATTTTCTAAAAATTATTAAACTACGAACAATTGTTTGCTCTTGATTTTTTTTTATTTCGCAAAACTGATCATCCAACTACATGATGAGGTTGTTACGGCAGTCATATATATCAGCATATGCGATATGCATAGAAAACTGTATGTCACATATATATGGATACGAAAATAAATCATAAGATTTGGTCAAATGATAAATAGTTTTTCGGTACTAATGAGCTAAGTATTTCCTATCCTATTCTCTAACATGAAACAACTCATATATGCATAATAGTATGGGATAATGGGATATCACATGTTTTTGGCCCAAACAATCCTTCATATAATGAAAAGGCCAATAGTCAAAATCAAACACCCCCTCCCACCCCCCCGCACACCCCCTTTCCCACGCCCCCGCACTCACACCCCCGCCATGCACACACCCCCGCCATGCATAGACCCCCTGCTCCACGACCCCCCATCTACTATTGTAGCCCTCCATCCCCTACACAACACACCACCCCTATGCGGACCCCCTGCTGCATACCCCCCGCACACACACCCCCACAACCCCCCGCACACACCCCCCTTGCTCCCTGACCCCCCACCCCCTACACGCCCCGCCCACCCGCTACCTACCCCCCGCACTCCACCCCCATGCACCGACCGCCCGTGCTGCACACCCATGCCATGCTCGTTTACCGTTAGAGCCACTTAGCCATATCTTTCTGGATGGCAAATTTTCCCCTACTTCTATTTAAAGACCTTATTGATGTTTCTCATGTCTTAATATTGTTGAACGCTTTGCAGATCTATTTATGTCGAGGTTATTTTTGGGAGCTAGGAAGGCAATTTGCAGCTTAGGAATGTTGAAGAAAAATCCATAGGATTTTAAGGGATGGAATGCACCCATTTCTTGTTGTATCTCGTCTTCATAATGTAACTCGGTCAATATTTTCTTTATATTTGTATGAATAACATGAATTGCAGTGAAAATTGATACTTGTATATATATGTAACTGTTTTTGGATCATTTAGGACTAAAAAATTCAAAAAAAAAAAAAATTTTATTTTTTTGGGGTCACAAGGGCTGCGGTCAGGGCAAAAACAGCAGCCCTTGGTGACTTAAGGACTGCGGTTGAGGGCCAAAACCGCAGCCCTTAACTCGCCAAGGGCTGCGGCTTTTCCCCTTAACCGCAGCCCTTAATCCACCAAGGGATGCGGTTTTGCCGTGACCGCAGCCCTTAACGCGCTAAGGGCTACGGTTAGAAACCGCAGCCCTTCCTAGATGCCAAGGGCTGCTAGTCCAATGGCTGCGGTCAAAAAACGCAGCCCTTGGGCCCGTTTTGACCGCAGCCCTTGGGCTTTTTTCCTCTAGTGGCTGTTGTTGGCGTTATTGTTACGGTTATTGTTATTGTGTTGAGTGTTGTTGTTGTTGGGTCCCTTTCCAAAGTTTCTTTGGGAGGTTTGATTGTTTTGGTTCCCATGGTGTTTCTTTTCAAACCTTTGAACCTCGGGGTTTGGATTCTCCTTTCGCTTCTCACCTTGTTTACCCCCTTCCTCTCGTTTCCTTATGGCATATAGGTGGGCAGCTTTGCCAAAGACATGGTCCAACGAGGTGAAAGTATCTCCCCCCAGTCTCCCTTGTAGGTCAAAGGTGAGCCCTAATTCAAAACGTGAGGCCTTAGCTTCCTCAGTAGGGGCAATTTCAGGAGCAAATTTCATCAACTCAATGAATTTGCGGTAATACTCCTCAACAGACAGGTTCCCTTGTTCTAGCATCATAAACTCTTGGGCTTTCTGCTTATTGAGGTATGGTGGGTAATACTTATCCCTCAGGGCTTTCTTGAAGGTTTCCCACCCAAAGTCAGGTTGTTTGAGGAGGTTGTCCTTAGCTTGGGTCCACCAAAAGTGGGCATCCCCCTGTAGGTAATAGCTTGCTAAGGGCACAGTCTTGTCATCTGGACAGGAGAGGGTAAAGAAAAGCTTATCAAACTCCCCAACCCAGTTTTCCAATTCTTCGAGTCCCCCTTTCCCATTCAGTACTGGTGGGTTCCTACGGGCAACCTTTTCAGACAAGTCCCCATCCCGGTGATGTCCTTGGGATAGGTTAGCTGTGATCTGCACTAGATCACGAATCGATTGCTAGACATTCAGAGAGGTATCAGGCGTGCCGCCTTGACGAACCATTCTGCGCTGAAAAAATGACACAACGGCTGTTTCAGCGACATGCACATAGTCGTTTATTTATTTAACTACTACACATTGGCACGTTCATATAATACGTTTTATTGCGAACAATCATTAAGTCTCTATTGACTTGCAATATAAACATCTCAAATAAGACGTTACATCAAATAAAAGAATAAAACTGTTGTATTATTATTGGAAAGGGTAGAATTTATTGTTTCTAAGGAAAGCATAATATGAATAAATAAAGGAATAAAAGAATACTAATTTGCTACTTAGCATGCAAGCCTTATTAAAACTGAAATAAACGAATAAAATAATATTCTAATCCTAATTATATAATCAAAAGAAACTAGGGACTATAATGGTGAGCTTTGTCATCCGAATTAGGATTTTCTATTCCTTCTTCCATGTCAGTTTCGTTCTCAAAAGACTCATCATCCTCTATAGGTTCATCTTCCTCCAGAGATTCTTCTTCTATGGGCTCTTCTTCTGCATCTTGGACATTTTCCTCAATCGGATCCTCTTCAGCAGGCTCATTCTCATTAGGATCTCCCTCTTCAGCAGGCTCATTTTCATTAGGGTCTCCCTCTTTAGCAGGCTCATTTTCATTAAGATCTCCCTCTTCCTCATTTTCTAAGTCAAGTATAGGTTCAACATTATCGTCCCCAATCACTGCGATGAATGTCCTATTATTCCCCTCATCATCGGAAATGTAGGTAACAGTTCTGAGGTTTGACGCTATGTGGTAGTCCTCGGGTAAGAACTCATCCTCAAAAGTTTGGTACCTAGCTCTTTTTGCAGCTCTAAAGGACGCTTGCGGCTCAGATTTAACTATAGGGTTCTCAAAATTCACATTAGTTCCCGAGCTTTCCCCCACATGATAGGTTCCTCTAACTAGAGGTGATGAGGTAGAGGGCTCCCAACTTCTTTTCTCCCGAATTCTCCATTCGTTTTCACAGTATTTAAGATCAGTAATGAAATGTCCTACAGTAGGAAGGTATTGGTTCCCGTAAGTGTGTTCGGCCCTATTAAAACCTCCATTTTCTAACCATATATCCCCATATCTACGGTGTACGAAAAGGTAGGGTTCCTCCTTCGGGACGTACTGCAGCATAAAATATATTTTCTCCATTTCAGTCTTTAGTCTAGTATCTCCCTGTAAGGTCCTATACTCCATAGCAGCTTTCATCTTATGGGCCCAGATGTCCCAATCTTCCGCTATTCGGTGTTTCATCAGGTATTCCTTAGGACCTATGTCGTAAACCATCTGCGAAATTAAAGGAAGAAATAGTCTAAGTTTTGTGAATTTAAGGTTTTTAAGTATACATTATATATAAACATATATAAGAGGTAAAACGATTATGTTCAAATTTAGAACTCCAAGTTCAAAATATTTATAACAATTTAGACGGTTCTTTCCTAAAATATTTGAAATGATGTTTTAGTTCCATACTCTTTTTGACACATCTCGGGAATATTATATTAATTCGAAATTTTAGGGAGTAAAATATTTCACTATCGAAATTAGTGCTTCTAACCACTATCTACGTACCTATCCTTGTACACTCCCCTACTCTATTCACATTTCGAAGATTTCAAAGAATCTTTCACCAATTCAATCAAGAAACCACACCACATTTCATATAATCAGACATCTGATTCATTCTACAGTATTTGCATGCTTTCTATAAACATATCAGACAAGTAAAGGCAAGAAAGGCAGTACAAATAAAATCATTCCTATGATTTAATGCACGCAAAAGTAATCTATATGCTCTTATCCCATACTACCCATTTTAAAAATCTATTAAAACATCTTTGAAAATAGGAACTTTTGGCTCTAATACCAGTTTTGTAATATCCCCAAAATCCATACACGTCTAAATTACGTTGCATCGACTTTGGGAGTATTACCGCCGCGGTGAAACGCAAGGTATAATAATTCATAACGTTAACAACTCCTAATTAAGAAAACTACATTGCACCGGAAATAAAATGTTTACGTTAAAATACAACTCGGGAATCACCAAGGACCCCTTTTATTCAAACCATTAACTATGAATACTAATTATTCTATAAGTTCAACAAAAACACTTAAAAGTTTATAAACCAGAAAATATCCCCCGTATGCCCAACTCATGCAGCATCACCAGCATACCTAATCGTACGGAACCTTCCGCCTACTTGAGTTATCAAAGTTTATAAGGACACTACTGTTGTCACAGTAGGCCTGCGTAGGAGTGTAGAACAAGTCTCACACTCCCCCCATTGTTCATTACTTGTAGGGAATCCGAATACAAGTTTATTGCCAACAATCCTTTTTAGCGATACTCATTCATACAACATTAAGCATATGATTTCTATAACATCATATAAAATCCTTTAGTTTAGGCAATCTCTTATAAATCCTTGCTACAATTATTAATCATAGCATTTCAATCCAACATCTCATTTCATGCTTGTGATACAATATAATTTCGCATTCCAATAACAATTCATTCTATTTCACAAGTCATACAACAAGGAAATACATACAGATTTCCAATTGATTTCATGTTACCAAACAATCTCATCAACCATAATCAACAACAGTTCCCTATCATGATTCTAGGTTCCAATATAACAATCATAACCTAAACATGATACTAATATATCAAACTGAACTAGTACGCGTACGTACCTTGTAACAGAGAATCTTTGCTGATTACTTAAAACGTTCCGCTTATGAAATTGGGACCTAATCGAATAAATAAAAGTAATTCAGTTTTTAAATCCTTAGCGTTTCAAATAATAAAATAAACGTTCCTGTGGGTTAAACTTTCCTTTCATAAACTTTATTGAACTAACATATTTAGGATTTAATAATATTCTTGTGAATCTGATTTTTGTCAACTCATATTATACTTTGTTTATAAAAACAAACTTAAACAATTATTTATAAGTATTACAAAATCAGTTTGAGACATAAAAATCGTTATAAGGACTAATAATATAATTATAAATCTGATTTTCTTTTAACTCATACTATACCTTATTTACAATAACAAAGCTTAATCGGAATACATAATAACTATGAAATCAGATTTTACAATTAAATTAAAGTAGGAAGGAAAAGATTTTTTTTTATAGAGGTTACCGGACCATTCTCGCCGGCGATAACCACCGGCGACGATGCACCACTCCAGCAGCACTTCACCAGCACACGCGTGCCTCGATTCGTCGAGCAGCCTCGCGAGTCTGAACGTCCACGCGAGTCTCGAAGCCTCGCACACCACACTCGAGGCCCCGACCTCACTCAGTACACCACACTCGAGCCTCGACCTTGCTTGTATACCGCACACCACCGCACGCATACAACACTCGCACACCTCGCCACGCACCACAGCACCTCGAACGCTCGCACACGCAGCCTCGCACACGAACCTTGATTCGCACAGCACCTTCGACCACCCTCGAAGCCTCGCGCACCACTCAAGGGCTGACGAACTCAGAAGGAGGGGAGAAGAGAAAACGAACGAAGAAGGAGGTGGAAGGAGCGTGAGGAGGGAGGAGAAGAGAGGAGAGAGAAAAAGATCTTGAGAGTGAAGAAAAAAAACGGCTGAGTTAGTAGAATAGGGTTTTCTAATTTTTTTTTCCTCTTCCTTTTCTTATTTATAGTATGAGAAACCTTGGTTTATTAGGATTTGTTTCCAAATAGAATTCTAATTTATTATTTAACAAAAACCGAATTAAAATATAATTAAGTACTAAAGTAGGTTGTATATTTAAATTATAACTGTAGGCTTACCTAAACTATATTATAAAATACTTTCACTTTTACTTTATATTCTCTTATTTATAGCAAAATAACTCCAAAAAATACAGAGTATTACAAGTAGTTGGGGGTTTCTGGTAGGTTTAGTGGGTGGTAGTGACATGGGAGATAGGGTGGGGCTGGGGTGTTAAGTTGTGGTGGAGAGGAGGGATAAAGAGAGGATGGAGAAGGTGGTCCGGTGGTGGTGGTGGTGGTGGTGGAGCGAGAGAGGGGTGGTGGAGGGAGAAAAAGGGTTTGGAGAAAAGAGATTAGTCGAAAGGAAAAAAAATTTAATTATATAGAATTACCGTTGTTCAGGTCGTTGGTCACCTAAGCCTATTAAAAGTAAATACTCTCATAAACTTTGATTATTATGAGTTAATCAGAATTCTGATTTATTTTGAACAAAACGACCAAAAATTAACTTATTTTAGACAATTTTCCTTGGATAAGCGATCTCCAATATCGGATATGAGACTATCATGACTCACCCACCGATGTTGGGTTAGTCTGTCGGCGGCTCTCCCTCCCCATGACCACGTACCTGACGTCACCCCGCGCATTTAAATCCCCAAGCCCCTCCCAACCCAACCCAACCAAAAAACATAAAGCGAGAAAGATAAACCGAAAAAAAAAAAAAAAGAAAAAGCTGAACTGAACAAAGAAATGCCACCAGTCTTCCAGCATCACCAGAAAACATAAACAAACAAACAAACAAACAAACAAAAAAAAAAAACAAACACTCCCTCATTCATCCATCCTCCATTGAATTTTCAACCTTCTCTCGCGCGCACCACCACCAATCCACCATCCTAATTGACATAGGAGAGAGAAAATCATCTAATCATCGATCCAATCAAAACCAAAATAAAATCATTCAAACCTTTAAAAAAGAATCTCAACAATTCCCTCAATTCTCCCCCAAAATCAAAAATCACAAACAATGTCGATCAACATGAAAACCCTAACCCAAGCATTCGCAAAAACAGCAGCAGTAATCGAGAAAACAGTAACAACAACGGTACAAGAAGTAACAGGTCCAAAAGCATTACAAGATTACGAACTAGTAGATCAGATTGGATCAGCAGGTCCAGGTCTCGCTTGGAAATTATACTCCGCTAAGCCACGTGGCGGATCTTCTTCCACTGCTTCTCAGTATTCAGCCGTTTGTGTTTGGTTGCTTGATAAACGCTCCCTTACTGAGGCTCGAACCCGTGCCGGCCTTTCGAAAGCATTGGAGGATTCTTTCTTGGAGGTTCTTCGAAATGATGCCGCTAGATTGGTTAGAATTCGCCATCCTGGAGTTGTTCATCTGGTTCAGGCATTGGATGAGACTAAGAATGCAATGGCCTTTGTAACTGAGCCGCTTTTCGCCTCCGTTGCCAATGCTCTTGGGGATTTGCATAATGTCGGGAATCTACCTAAGGAGCTTAAGAGTGCTATGGTATGTGTGCTCATTTTTTATTTTATTGATTTATTGATTGATTGATTGATTGATTGATTGTCCCATTGTGGTGTAATTATGATTTTAATAGAATGTGTGTTGTTTTGGGATTTGTGTAGGAAATGGGGTTGTTGGAAGTCAAACATGGGTTGCTTCAAGTTGCCGAATCCTTGGATTTTCTTCATAATAATGCTAATCTTGTACACCGTGCTATTTCTCCTGAGGTTAGTCATTCTTACCTGCACTCATCAGTCATCAATAAGCTCCCTTTTCAGTCTTTTGCCTTCTACATTGATCAACATCATCATTTATATCGTGTTACCAGCGTTTTGTAGTAATGTTCGCTTTTGTGTTGAACAAGGGGTTTGGTGATTGTTGAATAAGAGGATACATTTTGGAGTGATGTACATCTTGAAGAAGAAGCAAATGTTATTTTTGATTATGTTTTTGAATTAGGCGTTGGCTATTGTTAGATAAGGAGAGTAACTGTGATAGTCAGACTATTGAAGTTGTTGCACTGAAGTAGAAGCTTTGTTCCTTATACCTTCAATAAGGGTATAAGTGTTGACTAAGGGTATAGGTTAGCAGTCTGCAGATCCTGAAGAAGTAAACTTTTGTATGTTGAAGGTGAAAAATGAGGGGAATTTTTTTTGGGTATCTTATAAGGGGATTCTTTTTGTTTTAGCTGTCTGAAGCTTTGGTTTTCTTCTATCATATCCATGTTCTTTGCAGTTTCGAGTTGGACTCACCTCTAAATCCCATGGATTCTGTTTGCCTCTAACTGTAGGTAAATTCTTCTCATATATGCGTCTTAGCACCTATTCCTTGCTACGTATGCGGTGAATGGGTTAATTTTTGGTTCGTTTGGGAATTCTCTAAGTCCTATTGTCTACTAGATTCCTTGATAAAACAATTGGGTGGAACTGGAGGTCTCCTTTGGTGACTTTTCTTTGTAATACTTTTTGCTAGCACTTGGGAATTTAACGATCTAAGAAGGTTGAATGCTTTTGTGTGCACAACACTGCAACATTAGCGAAAAACTCAGTACTGATGATGAACAGCACAACAGAGACACTTTTGCTAGCTTTTTTTTGTGATGCTTTGTGAGTGGTAAAGCTGAAAATTTGCTATGAACTGGCAAGATTCTTCTGGCTTTAGCACTTCGATTCTGATTCTAGGTTGTGGAAGTGATGTGGGTTTGCCTTTTATTTTGTTGTATCTCAGCAATTGCAAATTTTCTACATTGCTTCAATGCTTCTAGACCCTTGGTGATAACGGAGGGAAATTTTGGTCTTCAATTGTTTGGCAATTCTGTTATTGTTTTTGGTGAAGAAGGAAGTATAGAACTTTTCTGAGTAGGGTTTGCATTGCGTTTTTTTTTATTAATTTTTATTGTTTGATAGAATTTCGCACTTCAATCCATTTTCGTTTCACTCCTCAGGGATTTTTGCAATGGTTTTTGTATGATATCTAATGTAATTGGCATGCCCAATAGTTTCTGCAGGACTACTCTTCCTCTCTACCTGTCACATATACTTTTTTGGGATCTCTAGAAATAGTTTTCACATTCTCAAATAATACCCCCTCCATTACAAAATGATTTGAAACTTATCAGTGCACAAAATTTTAGGAGATAAGTTGTAATTGGCTTATATATTATTTAATAGAAAAGTAGATGTTATGGGAGATAGTGAGGATTTTATATTGTTATATTAATTAAGAAGTAGATTTGAAAGAAGATAGTGGGTCCAAAAGTAGAAATAAAGATAATAAACGATCGATGGGGCTATGCCAAAAGAGGAAGTGTTCTAACTCTTTTGGGACAGAAGAAAAAAAGTGTTCAAACTATTTTCGGATGAAGGAAGTAATGGTATATGGTTGGGTTTCCTTGGATAATACCGCTTAGATTAAGTAATGGGGAGAGTTCGGAAATGACCCAAATAAAGGTTTTTCTTCCCAACTGAATTATGTTGTTACCTTTAATTTTGATGGATCAAGAGTCAAGACTATGTGATTAATAATCTATTGTAGAGGGAGTAATCCTTTTTTCTAGACAAAATATTTAATTGAGTAAAGAAGTTCTTATCAGATCAACTTGTATGAGTTTTGTCATCATTTATAAGCTGTTTACTGTTGCAGAGTGTCTTGATTACTGCTGGTGGAGCCTGGAAGCTTGGTGGTTTTGGTTTTACAATTTCCAACGATCAGGCAGCTGGTTCACCAAGTGCGCAGGTCTTCCACTATGTTGTAAGTTAACCTTTTGTCTTTATGGACATGTTTATCAGATATGATTGACTATAAAACAGTTCTGTGGAAGATGTATGTATCATCGGATATAGATAGTCTCGCCATGACTGCACCATTTTATGGTCTGTCAACACTCAATTTTAACTGTTTGACTTGCAGGAATACGATGTGGAAGATTCCGTACTTCCCCTCCAACCTTCATTGAATTATACTGCCCCTGAGTTGGTCCGTAGTAAAGATTTTTGTGGTGGACGCTCATCAGATATTTTCAGTTTTGGATGCCTTGCTTATCACTTGATTGCTCGTAAGCCTTTATTGGACTGCCACAACAATGTCAAGATGGTATCTTATCATTTTGAAATCTGAGATATAAAATGTTGATGCTACGTAGTTTTTTTAAAGTTTTGCCTCATACGTTGAGCATCTAGAATATTTACCATATTTATGTCTGCAATGATGGCTTGTTCATTTTTCTTTTTCTATTTTGTAAGGTAGTTTAGGAGTGACCTCTACTCTATTCCAAATGGTTGTGTGGGATAAGGATTCCTGTGTATGTGCGTGAATTGTGAAGAGGGAAGGGAGGCTTAGGACCTGATACATGAGAGCAATCTGCATATTACTTTCCCATAAGTTAGGCTGAGTTGCATGGAACTTGAAACCCAGCCAAATCTTGAACTATTGGGAGCTCTAAAAGTGAGCTTCCACTTCTTCCTTGACAGGATGTATATCATCTGCTTTAAGCAAAGCCCTTTTGTGTGTAATCCACTTGTATTAGCAGGCAATGTGGTGATATCTTGTTCTTGTTAATTTATTTCTCAAGCTAAGCTCAAAATAATAACTTACTTTCTAGCAATTATGTCTGGTGCGGGATATATAGATTGCGAACTTTATCTGTTTTTCTTCTTGAAATAACTGAAGCTCTACTACCCCCTTTTTTTTATAAGCACTTCTAATTAAACCTGTCAAAGTAAGATATTTTTTGGTAGTCAACTGGCATCTAACGGCCGAGGAACTTCTATTTGTGCATTTATAGTTCCTATTTTCAACTAGTTGTGCTTGTTAATGACCTTAGATCCCTAGAATTTGCAGATTTTTTTTTTCCTTGGACAGCATTTATAATCCGATGGAGACAGAGTAAATATGAACCTCCAATGGATGTTTTACTAGATTGAGATTGGGCATATACAAATTAACTTTTATTTTTCGTTTGTTTCTCTTGAGCCTTTTTCCCCGTGAATTGGAATTCCGTTGATAAATACATGAATCGTATTCATCACTTGCATGTCATCTGAATGGTTGTTCTTTTGGCAGTACATGAATACACTGAACTACTTATCTAGTGAGACATTCTCATCCATCCCACCAGAGTTGGTTCCAGACCTACAAAGGATGCTTTCATTTAACGAGTCTGTAAGGCCTTCGGCTTTGGATTTTACAGGTACAAGTTGCATTCATTAGTTATGGGATAAATAGTCGTGGTATATGTTCTTGTTTGTTTTTGAGCTTTCAATGCTAACATGCAGTAAAATTCTATGTATGAGTGATTGGAAGTAAAATAAGTGGTTTAGAATGGGATAAATTTAATATATATATGCCATTGGTTATGTTTGGGCTGTGTAGGAAATTCACATTTGGATTGTAAAAGTAATTAATGTGGGAATCCGAATTGAAACTATTAAATTTCTACTTTCTCTGTAACTTTTTAAGCTGCAATTTTTATTTTTCACTTGGACCAAGGATTAAGTGAAAAGGGAAGAGAGAGGAATGTCGGGCTGTTTTGTTTCTTGTTTTAAGCATAATAATTAGCATCTTTTGTTTAAGCACACTACCAACCCGATGTAACAGCCTTCCCTTCCAGTGCTTAAAAGAACTCAAGACTCACTCAGAGGAGTAGGGGTAGCCTTGGCGCAAAGCGCAGTAAGGCACACACATTTTTAATAAAATTAAACAAATTTGGTGTAAAAACTAAAAAAGTTTGTTGTGCCTTTTTGCTCCTCTGCTTTGCCTAGGCGCGCTTTTTGTATATTCCGCCTCCTTTACACTACTCCATTGACTAGTCCGCCTCCACCACAATCACAACCTTATCACTACCATTACCACCACCAATGAACAATAAATTGTCAATAAATCTTCCTTTTCTTCATTCAAGCATCTACCATCCTCATCTGTAGTATATTCTCCCTACCATAGAGCCCACCCACCACCCTAACAAAAACTTTCCAACCAAAACATATCAACAAACCCAACCCAACCACCACCAAGACCGAATTGATCTTACTGTGCAATAATAAAGTGTAGTAGATAATTTAATGGAATTTAATAGTAAAAGTAGCTTTTGAAAAAAAATCTTAAATCTAAAGTACAAACAAATAAATTTTGATCCAGTACAACTTCCACCAAACTTCTAAACTTGGCTTCATAGATTGTGTCAAAATTTGATTAGTTCGCTTCGTTCTTTGCGCCAGATTTGTTACCACCATCGGGTGCTTGGATCCGAGCAGTTGTTGATCGGTTATGCTTTTGTTGGCGACTTCATCAATTCTTGTATATTCGTCAGCACATGGTGTTTCACTGATATTGTCGTCTGAGAGGCTTAGAAAGAGAGGCGGCAAGGGTGTTTTCAAAGAAGGAGCTAAGGTTGGCCTTATTTAAGAGGGAAGGGAAATGGAGGGAGAGAGAAAGGTTATTTTGTGTTAAGGAAGGGAAATGTATAATGAGGGGGTTGGGGAGGCTGAGTAGGTGGGAAGGGATAAGGTTACACTGGTAGAAGGGGACATTAAAGAGGAGAGTGGAGGGGAGTAATTGAAGTTAAAACTGGGTAACATGAAGTAGTGTAGGAAGGGTATAAACTAGATAGTTTTATTATTATTTTTTATTAGTTTTAATTCGCCAAAATCAGGAAAAGAAACTGTGTGCAGACTGCAGATTAAGAAGAAGCCTTCAGGATGGTGTATATTTAATTATTAAGAATAAATGGAGGAATATTTGGGGTGTAAGGACTTTGGAATATGATTTAGGTTACCATCTTTAATAATTGGTGACTAGAGTAGCATCATTCTGCTGCATATTGGTATTCTGGTTGATTCCATCTTGTCAGACTTTTGTTAAACTTACAAAGGGATCTACGTTAACAGGTTTTAAATTGTATGTTAAATACCTATGTCCTATCCTTTTGCAATTAGATGAGCCAAAATTCAAATCCATTTTGGCCATTATATCTAAAAGCAAGTCTGTTTTTCTACCTAAATCCATCTTTACAAGCAAAGTGTTGCATGACATGAGGAAGCCAAGACATATTCCTTGTGAGGCAAGAATTCAGTAATAGCTCTCAGCATGGGACCACCTATTCTTATAGGTGACTGCATGCTTTATTCTTCTTTTACCTACCTCCTCTCGCAAAGGATATTTGTGCTTCCGATCAAAATGTTGATAGATGTTGAAATTTCATAATAAATGGGATATTGTATATAATAAAAGATCGTTGTCTAAATCTTGCCTCATAATGGGTCGAGATCATGTTGTTTCTTGTATGTGAAATGTATTCTTTGTTTAAAGTATCATATGGCTGAGAGCTCCACATTGTCCTAGTTGTTTTTCTGTTTGAATCGGTGGAACTTATATATCTTCAAATGTTATTGGAGGTTCACCTTTCTTTCGAGATGATACAAGATTGCGGGCTCTTCGTTTCTTGGACCACATGCTTGTAAGAACTACCTGTTTTTTCCCTCAGCTTTGAAGGATTTTACTTAATCAACATAATAAGATAATTGAAGAAAATGGTTCATTATGTAGGAACGAGATAACATGCAAAAGTCTGAGTTCTTGAAAGCTTTGTCGGATATGTGGAAGGATTTCGACTCAAGAGTGTTGCGGTATAAGGTTTGACTCTCTTTACTGTTGCTATATCTTTTTCATACCCTACCTCCCACTGTATTCATGGAGGGGGCTGTGCACTTAGGAATTTCCCAACTGTGCAATTACTTCCTTGTTGAGCTGAGTCTCCTGGTGTATGCGTCCCTTGCTCACTAAATGCTCAGTGGACAAGTGTCTTCTGACCATATTTTAGCCCCATAAAAAGCTCCATTAATATTTGATGGATACGTGGTAGGTTATACTTCTTATACTAACAAGACAGCAGTTGGAGTGTAAAGAGTAAACCTCCTAGACTGTAGAAAGAATTAATTGTGGTGAAAGCTCTATAGTTGGAAGTGTCCTCTTTCCCTATTTTGGCTTGTAAGTTGTATCTTTTACTCCCTTCGTCACAAGATATATTATCCATTTTGGAGGTCTCAAAATAATAAATACTTCTCTGTTTTTTTACTTGCAACGTTTGGGTTTGCACAAGGACCAAGGAGAGGAGAGAGATAAAAAGAGAACCCCATGTGCTTGGAGAGAAAAAAAGAGAACATATTGCTAAAAATAGAAACGTTGCAAGTAATAGAGAATTGCCAAAAGCAGGAAATGTTGCAAGTAAAAAAAAAACAGAGGAAGAGTATTTATTTCTTCGGGTGGGGACCACATCACAACTAACTTCTATTGATCTCTATTTAAATTAATATGAAATGACCCTCTATCCTCCATCACATCTACTTTTTCCCTTTCTTCTTGATAAAAAAGTACTCATTCATTCGATCATATCATATCTACTCATTCTCTTTTCTCAATAATATATTGCTCACTATCTCCAATCACCTCCAATTTATAATCCCAAAATCTTCATAATGGCCCACCTTATACCCCCTCCTCTATCTCTTTGCCAAAAGAAAATGAATAATGTATGTTTGGGCCGGAATATATCAGTTTTAGCAATGCAGAATATACAATTGTCCTCCTGACTTCCAGAGGTTTGATTGCGTTTAAAAGGGAAATGGAAAACCGTGCCAGTTGCCATCTCAATGATCATCAGGTTGATTATTTAACAGTATATATAAATGTGTCCACATTGCTGTCAGGAAAAAGGCGTTTATACTCCTACGATATTATATACAATCTATTCCCCAGTGGGGAAAGGGAAGAAATTTATCTGCATGTACATGGTTTCTTTTTAAGTTTGATATTGGGGGGGTTCTGGAGGTGGATAATGTATTATATGAACTAGTAAAATACATTAATAGTTCGATTCTGGTGGCTGAGAGCATATTTCCAATGCATTGACAGGTCTTTGTTCACCTTGATAATATTTTTTTGATAATTAACAAAATACTCAATGAGAAAGCTGCTTTAGGGTTTTAATTAAATTTCCATTTTCAGTCTCTGATAGCTATAGACTTCATTTTAACCAAGTATTTGCAGCTTGGTGTCATCAAGCTGAGTTCTCATGCTTTGCACATCATTGAGAGTCTGTTGAACCTTTGTACTGTGCTCCCTGCAGGTCCTTCCACCTCTTTGCGCTGAACTTCGAAATGTGGTAATGCAATCAATGATATTGCCGATGGTCTTGACGATAGCAGAGTCCCAGGTATAGTCATTATTTATTGACTTTTGGCTTCAAAAGCACAATTTAAACAGATGTAACCGTGCTATATATTGCTTTCATTGATGTTATTGCTTTTGTATAGAAATATATGTTGGCAATTTTTTGAGTTTTGAAAGCATTTTTTACTGAATACTTTCCGTTATCATCCCTGCAATATGAGAGTAAAATATTTTGTGCCTTCAGACCCTTGCCTTGTGGCAAGTCATTCTATGATTTGATATTGGTTAGATTGCCAGGAATTTTTCAATGTGGCTTCTAGAATTGGAATTGCAGCATATGTGGTGTTACAATTATGCAATTTTTATTGTAGACTGGTGTCTTAATGGTCTGTATGGTGGCAAGGATTCGTAGTGACTTACAATATATGCTTCTATATTTATGGGTATATTTTGCCTGTCATTTCATGGAGAGTTAAGAGGGTATTTATGTCTTAAATTGCTCTTTTCTCTGTCTTTTAACTGGAGATACCACATAGATATAATTATTTTAACTGTAATGCAGGACAAACAAGAATTTGAGCTATCAACCTTGCCAGCTCTTGTTCCAGTCTTGAGTTCTGCTTCTGGTGAAACGCTGTTGCTGCTTGTGAAGCATGCTGAGCTAATAATAAACAAGGTAGGCTGCCTAATGTCTTTGTTGGTCTTTTTACTTCGGAGTCTGCTATCTAGATGCTTATGAGGGTACTTCCTTTTTTCGCCTTTCCTTGATGTTCCGTATCTATTGTAAAATGGAGCCAGAACCCTATCTGTTTTTCCCAGTTATATGAAAATGTGCTTCTCCTAGGATAAAGGGATATGCACGGGTTGGAGAATGTGAAAGGTACTTTGATACCTGACATTTAATATTCTTCCTTTACATGGAAGCATAGTTAGCAATTGCCACATTTTTGTGTAAGACGACTCTAAGGTAGCTCACAACATATCTCCACTTAAGTAGTATATAGTAAAAAAAAATGCTCAATGAGAAAGGTGCTTCCCATTAAGTTTTTTAGTTTCTAGGTGTTTGATGTACAGAATGAAGAGTGGAAATGAGGATTTGGGTCGGTGATTGGGAATTTATTGGATGATTCCCAGTTTTGTGTCTGTTTGTCAGGCATGTGCTTGGGACAGTTTGGGAGTAAATTAATAAATAATATTCTCCTTCATACCCTTTTTCTATAATCAATATGATAATATTGTTTAATTGGCTTTTTCTCAACTCATGTGTTAGTACCTCCTGCTGGTCAATATGTGCGAATTAGAAGCTGGTTATTGAGAAGTGGGAATGTTAATTGGAGAAATTCTTTCTAATTCACCCCATATGGTTTGTGGGATGTTATATATTGGAGTAACTGGGTTTTTGAGATGATGTTTTTACTAAATTATCCTTGACTAGTACCGAATCTTTTAAGGGGAGCAAAGATCACATGTGCGCCTTTTTTTCTTTCTTGAATACACTCTCACTCCTCTCTCCTCCATCCCATCGCCTGTACCAAAAGCAACGAGATCTCCTATACTAACTATAGTCATAGCCAACACAAGCCTGATCGGAACAATTTCAGATCACCATTGCACCCATGCACCAATCTCCATTTGTATTGAGAGTTTATTCTCTTTCTCCCCCCTCCCCCCTTCCCTCTTAAACTACAGCCAGAATGCTGTAGCCACTTAGCACTCCATTATGCTGGCTGGATTCATTAACCTAACCTCTATTCTCCACAGCATAATCCATGAACCGCCTATCATAGTTTGTGCCATCATAAGCCATGATGTGAGAAGGATGAAGATGTTTGGGGGGGGGAGTAGTTTGGTCCCTATCCAATTCCTGTCCTCCACTATTATCTTTCCCTCTGGATAATGAAATGGTGGGTTATATCCAATTCCAAACAATTATTTTTCAATCTAAATACTATGAAGCAGACACAAAACTAAAGCCTTTTGTAGTTAAATTGCCATTCCCACATCTCTGTCACCAAGAAATAAATGACCCTTCTATGTGATAATTTGTTTCTTGTGCTTTGATGGTGTGTGGGAGTTGTGAAGTGGTGATAGAGGGTTCCTTGTGTCAGTATATATTCCTAACCACATATATTGTGGAATGTGGATCACCTGCTGCCAAAGCTTGTTATATAGATAATAGGACTATATTATAAATTGAAAACTAGTATTTGGGCCCGGGTGTTGCCCCGGGTGGTAATTTTTTCCAAACTTGATATGCATTTTTTTCCATTCGCATTAAAATATATTAAAGAAAACTCAACATTTAAAAGGTACAAATATAATACTATGGACATTTAAAGCATGATTAAAAGTTAGTTGAGATGGTAATTGTGCCATGTATAATAGCAAGAGGTCATAAATTGAAAATTTCTTTGTTTATAGTGTGTTGTCCTAGTTGAATTTTCACATTTATTAGGAAGTTTGACTTAAATTCTGTAAATTAAATGTATACCTTATAGAAACTGCCTAAATTCCAAATTACCCACTATCTACGAGACGATGTAGCGCTATGCTTGATGCTTAAATGAATGAAAGATAGCCATCCATTTCCTAACCATTATTCCATTAGATAGGAAATATCCTGAACTGAAATAACATGTCAAGGGAGGGAGTATTACTCAGGAACATATGGAGGTTTGAATTTAGAACTAGGTGACACAGGAACAAATCTAGTGGTTTCAATGCCAAATCTCACAAATAAAAAGCTAACAGCAGAGGTTGGTGTGTATTATGCACACTGCCTTGACATTAAACCAAGCATTATGAGAATCAAGTGTGAGCCCAATGGTCGAATCCCACCTCCCAACCTCATGGTTGGGGGATAGATTCTCATCATGCCCAAGTTGGTTTTTTTTTTCTTTCTGGTAAAACTTCCAGTTACCATTCAAAATGACTGAGGCTTCCTTGTGAGTTGGGTATTGTATAGCATTTTCTTCTTTATCTTCCCCCCACCTCATGCGCAAGTTGGGTATTTTTCTTTCTGGGTAAAACGTCCAGTTACTATTTAAAATGACTGAGGCCTTGTTGGTTGGGTATTGTATAGCAATTTTCTTCTTTATCTCCCTCCCACCTTACAAGGCTTGGGTCATATGTGGCCATTACTTCTAAAATAAATAAAAGGAAATGTAATAAGTAAGCATTATACCTCCCTAGGTAGCAACTGTGAGATGTCAGTGGTGTTTACTGGTTTCATGTTCCCTCTTGTATTATAATTGTAGTCGTGGTGGTAGTGGTACTAAGTGTTTATTTTTGAATCTTGAGGAATAGACTATGACAATTGGCGTACGTGCCTCGGATTTTGAATTTTTTTTTTTTTTTGCTGTGATACAAGTTTGCCTAATCTGCAGTTGTATGGTGCTGCTGCTAACTTCTTCTTTTGTTTTTTCTATTCAGTGTAGTCATGAAGATTTAGTCTCGCGTGTGCTTCCCATGCTTGTTCGTGCTTATGATGATGCTGATCCTCGCATACAAGAGGAAGTTCTGAAAAGAACAGTTTCTCTTACAAAGCTTCTGGATCCTCAGGTTTGGCCTGTGTTCTTTTAATTTTCATGTCCCTGTCCTTTGATAATTTTAGGGGGAAAGGAGAAGTTAGAGGAAGGCACTTATCTTTGATTCCTATTGCTGCAGTTGGTGAAACAAGCAATAGTTACTCGTGTACATGGCCTGGCTCTTAAGACCACTGTTGCTGCAGTAAGTAACTACGTCATCTGTATCATATCTTCTCTGATTTATTGAAATTAGATTTATTGAGGCTGATTTTGTATCTAACTGTTGCTTTGGACGAGATTAATGGATGCTGGATTTCTGAGAGATAGGCAGTCTATGATGGGTTTATTTTTTCTAATTTTTGGGGTTCTTTTTATCAAAGCTGTGGCAGCTAGTAAGAGTACACTATATGTCGCTTGTTGGCTTAGGGGGGAAATGAAGGGTGGGATATACTTTGACCCTGCAAATATGACCTCTTTTTTTATTATATGATTAGAAGATAGCTCATCCTCTACTATTGCATAGTGGTCATTTGAAACTCCCAGTAATGTTATTGAACATTGCGGATTGCACTTTCTATTTGCACTATGATTTCTGGCTATTGCAATGGTACTTTCATTAATGATTTGAAAAATTATGATCAACCTCCTTCCCCCCTTCCTATTGACACAAATATAAATTCTTAGCGTGCTGCCAGAAGCTATTCATGATAACCAATCCTTTGGTGGCACGCGCCAATCCCTTCTGAGCTTGGTTGGAAAACTCTAGCTGTGGATCTTACCTCTGCATTTGTTTGAGAGAGAATAATTTCTGTGACAATGGCATCCCCATTGTTTGCCTTCAATTTTTTAAAGAAAATATCTTACTTATTAAGCAGCACTAAAAAATGCTCCAGGTAGAGCAAGTACTTTTATGACGATAATTTCGTTGAAACCAGATTGTAATACGGCATGGCTTGATAATCTTCAACTGATATGAGATATTGTGGCAGATAATTTCTTCAGTATTTGTGATGGTTATTTCATATTTGGGAAGTATGTCATTATACCTGCTGAATTTTGCGTCTCATTGCAGGTGAGAGTCAATGCTTTGTTATGCTTAGGGGAGTTGATTCATACACTTGACAAAAAGTCTGTCGTAGACGTATTGCAAACAATTCAACGTTGCACAGCTGTTGATCGTTCACAGCCAACTCTTATGTGTACCCTTTCAGTTGCTAGCTCTATCTTGAAGCAGGTGGAGTTTTGTAATATTGTTGATTTGAGATGCTTTATGTTTAATGAATTCATTTTAGAAGTTGAACAAAAATTTAACTTAGATTTCTTCTGTTATTTTCAGTATGGAGCAGAATTTGTTGCAGAACATGTTCTTCCTCTACTCACTCCTCTTCTAATAGCTCAGCAATTGAATGTTCAGCAGTTTGCAAAATATATGGCCTTTGTTAAGGACATTTTAAGGTATTAACATAATCTTCTCTTTTATTGTGCTATGTACACCTATTTGGGAGGGCCAACGGGAATCGATTTTTATTTGTTTGCTATGTTGGATTGGTCTGAACAGGAAAATAGAAGAGAAAAGAGGAGTATCTGTGACCGAGTCTGGAATTCATGAGGTCAAATCATCTCCTGCACTAGGATCTATGATGGAACAGCCTCATGATATGAATGGAACACTCTCAGTATCAGCTGTAAAGAAGAGCCAGTCATGGGATGAAGACTGGCCTGCCACAAAGAAATTGGACACATCCAGCCAATCTTATTCTACAAATGTATCATCTTCATTGAAGCCTGTTGATGAGAATCATTTGTCAAATGGTGCATCCATGCAATCCCATTCATCGCTACTACCCTCTGTTTCTGAATCACAAATGATGAATTCTTGCCCATCAATTGATATTGAGTGGCCACCTCGTACATCTGGTGTAACTTCTCAAACCAGTAATAATGAGGTGCAAAATCAGAGAACATCTACTGCAACTTTTGATGAAATAGATCCTTTTGCTGACTGGCCCCCTCGACCTAGTGTTTCTGGAACTTCAAACAATGGAATTTCAGGACTATCCACTAACAAGTATGGGTCTGGTTCTAGCACGGGTTCCTCAAACAATACAGCTTTCCCGAACAATATCTCTATCTGGGCTGTTGGTACTCCAAGCTCTATTGAGCCATCTAAACAGTATCAGGGAGGTTCAGGAATGAACAGCTGGACTTTTGATAGTGGGCTAGGATCTGGGCAGCCTTTGGGTGTTGTGAATCAGAATCAAGGTAGTTTTAGTTCAGGGAATTCGAAAGATCTTGGTTCTATTTTCACATCTACCAAAACTGATCATACCGCCCTTAGGCTGGCTCCCCCACCCTCGAATGCTGTCGGTAGAGGGAGGGGAAGAGGCAGAGGAGCTCAAGGTCATTCTAGTGCGGGTTCAGGTGCACGTAAGACAGCATCTGAGCAGCCACCACTTTTGGATTTGCTTTAAAAGATGTATCCTTGGTGCATATTTAATGAACTGGGTAATTATTGTCAAGTTAACAAGTTAAAGGACCAGTGTCGATGGGTACATACCTGGAGATCAAGTTGTCGCTCCTTCAATGATGTGAATTTTATTTCAAAATCATATACAGCTGAGCAAAATGTGCCAGCCACGAGATGTTACAGGTTTGTTGCTTCTGTTGTATCACTTGTAGAATTTTGTATCAAAAAATATAGTATTATTTTGTGCCATTTGGTTCAATTTTTTACAAGAAGAATTGGAATATTATTTTTGGATGGTCAGCCTTGTAAGTTGTAACATATGGATGTTGAGCAGCATCCTAAAATGAGAGAATTGGAGAGAAGAGAGATCGAGAGGGAATGATTAAATATTTTTGTAATAAACAATTAAGATTGTTAATTGTAACACTTTGCTTAAATGACGATGTGGTTTAATGGATTGCAAGTTTGGGCGTTAAGTTAACTGCTGACCTTTCTCCTTTGTCAGGTGAATGTGTGAAAATTGTGTAAGACTGATCCTTCAAACTGTAAGTTCTGATTCGCTTAGAGAAAGCAATTAAGACAAGATAAGAAGAGAGCGGACACGTGTTCTTTTTTTTTTTTTTATAAAGAATTTATAACAAGGAGTATTGTGTATTCTTTTTTTCAGAAAGAATTAACAACAAAGAGTATTGTATAGTTTGAATATTATCTAAGCAAATAGTAAACCACTCACCCCAAAAGAAGGAACAGAAATATAAATGTGCAATAGCAGTGACTAGCAATGCATCTAAAGAATATGTACGCTTGAGTAATTATTTTGGTAATTCGCCTAATCAAGGGATTAATCTGGCAAGTAATTTAGGTGCTAAAGTCCAGCCCCGGCCCGAACGATTTGGAGGCCCTTGCTGAAAGTTCCCCTATATAAAAAAAATTCAAAGATACGTACAACGGTCTCAAATATAATTATAATATAATTAGATTTTGATTGTTTCTTACAAAATAAGTAGTAATACAATCTTCTATTTAAAAAGTGCTATCCTTCTAACACTTTTGGAAGCGAAATCTTCAACCAAATCTTCATAATCAACCTTTTCCAAAATATCATTATCAATTGCTATCAAGGCTAATCCGTTAAGTCGTTCTTTGCATATACGTCTTCAACAACTTCAATTTAGAAAAACTTCTTTCTGCGGAATCTAGACTTTTTAGATACATCAAAATATCCATAGGTCCCATTTTTTCCACAGGCATGAATTCCACAATCAATTTTAACTCCACATATAACTCATTACCATCAATGTCAGATTGTTTATTATTGTTTGAAAGTGCAATTTCCAAATTAGCACAAGACAACTTCAGACATGCATCATCTAGTGATTGTAGCTTGTGAGAATTAAACAAGAAACCAAAGATATTTTCATATTCTTGGTACTGATCAAATCTCTTAGTAAGAGAAACAATGGCTTGATCAACAATGTATAAGAAATAATTAACTCTAAATGATTCTTCAGGAGATTGGGTAGCAACAGATGACGTGTTTGGATTCTCGTTAAAAAATACTTTTCGTCTAATTTCACGTCTTTGGGGAAAAACAGGATCTACATTCATCTCAATGGCAATCTTTTTAGCACTATCAAGGGCATCATTAAAACCATTTTCTCTATATCACTCAAAAAAAGAAGTCAACCCCCTTACTTTTTCAATAGCAACATCAATTAGCATACCCTTTGATTGTAGATGCTTACTAACCAAATTAACAGCACATAATATTTCAAACCAAATAACAATGGCCACTATAAACTCAAAATCACCAAGTTCATTATTGGCCAAGGATTTAGCTTCACTTTTTATTTTAAAATCACCATCATCAATTTCTGAAACTTGTAACAAAGCTTCTCGAACTTCTGACATTTGAAACCTTATAGCTTTAACACTTTCAACACGACTCTCCCAACGCGTGGATGACAAAGACTTAAGAGTTAATCCTTGTACATTATCTTTCAAAATTTGCCACCTTTTCGTAGAACATGCAAATATTGTATAAACACGTTGTATGATGCCAAAAAAAATCTCTAGCTTTACTACAAGTGTTAGCCATATCACACAATGCTAAATTAAGACTATGACAACCACAAGAAGTATAAAAGGCTCTAGGGTTTACATCTAAAAGTCTTTTTTGCACTCCTTGATGCTTTCCTTTCATATTTGATCCATTATCATAACCTTGCCCTCGCATGTTATCTATATCAAGATCTAGATCATTTAACTCTTTTTGCAAAACATCAAAAAGCCCTTGACCACTTGTATCATTCACATTCAAAAATCCTAAAAATGACTCCTCAACACTAATAGGTTTTGAAGAGACATCAACATATCTTAAAATAATAGACATCTGTTCTTGGTGACTAACATTAGGTGCGCAATCAAGAATGACAGAAAAATACTTTGCTTGTTTTATTTTCTTAATAATATCACATTGAATTGCGGAACCAAGCAAAAGTATCAACTCATTTTGTATTTTATGGCCAAGATAATGAATATGAACTTCATCATTAGTAATACGCCGAACATGCTCTTGAATGATCGGATCAAACTCAGACAACATTTCAATCAAACCCAAAAAATTTCCATTACTACTTTGATATAATCGCTCATTAGAACCACGAAATGCTAAATTATGTTTTGCAATAAACTTTACAATTGAAATAATTCTTAGTAAGACTTTTTTCCAATGCTCTTTTTCTTTTTGTATTTGGTTTTGAGCCACTTTGTCAATAGTTTCATCATTCTTGAATCTAAGACGCAATTCATGCCAACTTGCCATATTTTTAAAATGTTCCATACTTGTCTCGTGCTCTTTAAGCCTTGTACTAATATGTGACCAATCACTATACCCTTCATTGACTAATTGACCTCTTCCTACCCCTTTTTTAAATATTATACAACAAAAACAAAAAAACTCTATCAAGTTCTTTCGAGTAAACAAGCCATTCTCTATCACATTTCTCTCCATTTGATAAGCCATTTTCCGGGCCAGCTAAACTCACAGTGACAGTGATTGGGATGGTTGTAAGAACACGGGAAGGTCTACATGTGGTTCTTGTATCATGCTTGGACAGTCTCCTCTTTCATGGAAATAGAAAAGGCAAAGTGTGGTAGCAAGAAGCACAGCAGAAGTAGAGTATAGGGCTATGGCATGAACCATTTGTGAAGTTATGTGGTTAAAAAACTTGCTTAAAGACCTAGGATTGAAAAATCTAGGTTTAGTGAATTGCGATAATCAAGTTGCCCTCTCCATTGCTGCAAACCTAGTCTTACATGAAAGAACTAAGCATGTTGATCTTGACTGCCACTTTATAAGGGAGTTGTGCGATAATAGCTCATCCACATCGTAAAGCGCGCTACCCTCCTAGGCGTGCAACACTAAGTAATCCAAGCCAACCCACATTATTGGCTAACGGTGGATAATCATATTTCTTAGAGGTACTAAAAACAACTCCATGAATGAACAAAAATGAAGGTTGCATTAATGAGAAAGATCTTTGGGGAAACTGCTAAAAAAAGATTGAACATGTGAGAGAATCCGAAATAATTCTACTAAAGCTGTTAACAGAGACTGATCATATATTGACCTATGAAATTTGCACACTTCGGCTTGGCACCTTCCTTTGGTTCCGCCAATCTTTGCTTACATGTGGGTTTTCCAGTATCACTTTTGGAGCTCGCAACGTTGAGTTTTATTCACAGTTGATCCTTACTAATCCATATGAAATTAGGTTAGCTACTTCCAAGCAGATAGTAAACCACCAACCCCAAAAGAAAGGAATCGAAATATAAATGTGTAATATCCGTGACTAGTAATGCATCTAAAGAACATGTACACTTGAGAAATTATTTCGATAATTATCCTCACAAGATACACATGTTACGCGTTGGTTGGGGTCCACTTATGTTCGCAAAGACACAATGGGCTTTTCAATTTCTCCTAAAACCTCCAACTTCTATTGTTTGCATCAGAGGCGTATCCAGGATTTTAGATTTGAGGGGGCACTCACCAATACAATAATCAATTACTCCCACTAGTCAGGCGTATGCAATATGCCTAATACTCATACACCTCAAATCATTTTATTGCAACAATGGACAATAAGAAATTTAGATTTGATATTAACAAATCTAACATTAATAGTGGTACACTATATTTTAAAAATGTTGTATATAGTAATTGTTAGGAATGAATTTGGGAACTAATTAATGATCATAGTTAGACATTTAAAAAAAAAAGTAAAATATAAGTGGTTGTGCTTTAAAGATAAGTAGTGAGTAGTGACAATGATTTAAAAAGAAAATTTTAAAATAAACACAAGGATGGAAGCAAGAAAATATAAAAATTGAAGAGCAAAAATGTTTAAAGAAGGAATGAACTACAAGAATAGAGAAAGGAAAAATTTAGGAAAAAAGAGAGAAAATGAAATGAACAAATATTTATTTTATTTTTGGAGGGATCTGTGCCACCAAAGACCTTTATTGGATCCGCCTCTGGTTTACATGTAAGCCCTTAACAGTGGATTGCTAATTGCTTGTCCAATATCCATTAGTGATTTATCATATCTCATTACATGAGTGGGTAAATAAATGATTCTTAAGACCAAGATTAGTAAAGCTCGATCGCCAAGTTAGCCTTTTTAAGACGAAGATTCTTTTGCATAAAGCAAGCTCGCCTGCTAGCAGGAAACAACGACTACTCTACTATTGTGCTTAAAGCCTGACTTGCTGTTGCTACTTCTATTCTTTACTAAACTTTTAAGGTTGCACTACATGATCCCGTAGACAATAGTAAATTCAATTACTCTTAATGGGCAGGATATCTTGGGTAGCTTGGTAGGTAATCTGATTTCATCTTCCCAAATTGTTCAGAATTAAAAACTTTGCATTGACTCTATAGTCAGGTCTTTCTCTGTTAAGACAATCTTATAAGACCCATTTTCTATCCACTGCAAGGATTATTTACGTAGATGTTCAACTTTTAAGGAATTTTGGTTAATTTTACAATTAGACACAATAAGTAAAAGTTTCACTTTCTTTTAGGGATGAATTAAGCTACGGTCAATATATTTTCAGTATAATATTAAATGTCACTACAAAAAAAATATAATCGAAGCTCGCAATTGAGGCAAAAATGAGTCTAATTGCTATATTGAAAACTTAGGAGGTTAATTTCACAATCAAGCAGAGTTAAGAGGACAATTCACCACTTTTCACGATATTTAATATTATCATATTATCATCACAAGTCTGATGTCACTACATATGAGAATTTTGTTAATATGCAGAATAATACTAGTTAGAATTACACTTTATCCGTTTTTCAATACTTACATCATATCCCTGAAATGAAAATTACATATAACTTGCATCATTTCCTAAATTGACAATATGTTCTTTTATCTCTATCTTAGCACAAGTAGTCCCCTTTTTATCTCTCTCTTCTCCTAATTAATTGTGCACATACTATATGATGCAAATAAAAGAAAATGGAGAAAGTATCTAGAACAAAGGAAGTAGTGAAAATTGTAAAAGTAGATAATTTCAAAATACTATTGGAACAAATCTAATAAGATCGTACATGATGATGATTTGACATTGATTTGTAATATTAATGAAAATTTATATTTAAAGTTTTATGTTTTGACCAAGAAAAGCAAAAGTGTAACCCAATAAAGGCATAAATTACTTTCTCAGGATTTTTAAAATTCCAATGCTTTTCTATTTTATAATTTTTGTTTCCGTTATCCTTTACGGATTGTGTTATAATTGAAACCTAGAAAATAAATTGTTTGCATTGAAATGCATTGCATATTCACTACAAACTGTTCTACGTCATAAGAATTCGCTATACTATACATGTAACAATCAGAAGTCACTTAACAAAGAAGGTTGCAATTTATAATTTAGGTCACCTAGACACTAATTATTATAGCATCCTAATTGTTTCTGCCTAGAAACTGTCAAAGATGAGTATGGTGTTGAGAGTCTTGAAATCCTGAGAAGGTCTGAAGTGCCCAGGAAGAGGTCTCCGACAATCCTGCAAAATACAATGAAAAACTGGCCCGGGGGAGCCCCTCCGACGCTCAAGTCAGATGTGATTGAGGTAGAAAGAGAAAGTGAATAAATGTAGAGAGAGATGCTCTGATTTTTGTAGGTGAGAATCGAATACCTTTGACGTATGAAACAACTCTTATTTATAGAGGATGAGACCTCCAATAAATGAGGGCATTTTAGTCAGCTCCAGCTGGTGGGGGATTATGTTCCCTAGAGGTAGGGGTATTTTAGTAATTTCACCATATATGGGTCAGTCTAGGAAATGGGCCCAAATAATTAGCCCCACGCCAATTAATCGGAGTGAAAATCGCCATTTTTAGTGCGGTTGATTGGCGGAACAAAGTAATTGCATTTTTTTCAATGTTGAGCGGGTCCCACGAATTCTCAAGTCAGATCGTAGTGGGGAAATTCTTCTGGCGCTAGGATTAACCAAGCACAGGGAGTTCTCATGAATTCCCGAGCCCAAGGAGGAAGCTCTTGCGAATTCCCGAGTCGAGTTGAGCAAAGAGGATTCTCGTGAACTCTCGAGGGGCTTCTTGTGAGCCGAGTCGGGGTGGATTGGAGCGCCTCCATAAGTTTTGCTTGCAAAATCCCGAGAATGACTTGGGGCCAAGAGAGAATCTCGAGAATGACTTGGGACAAGAGAGAATCCCGAGCCGAATGCTCCTGAGCCGACTCCCCGGTCATACAGGAAAATCCCGAGCCAAATGCTTCAAGTATCGAGTGGGTAAGTCGTGCGTGCAGCGTAGAATGAAAGCGGAGCCTTGCGCCCGCCGCACTACACTCGCTCGGGGTAGCTGATGCTTGGCTACTTGACTCCCGAGCTGGGAAGGTTGCATCCCGACATGTGCGCCAGGCGCGGGCGGAGCGCGTGACAAGCTGCAAAACACGTCCGACGCACCTGGTGTGCTCGGCGCATCTTGGTCGAATCTCGAGTCTCGAGGAGTGCGTGGGGTGCCAGGGAGTTTCCCGACACATATGCTTGCGCTCGGGGTTGTATTATGTCTCTTTTTTTCACCCGAGGGAATCCTTGACCGACAGGGGTTCATTACCAAAAGGGCCCTTTGCCCGAGCCGAGAAGGTCTCATACCCGAGAGAGTTCGGGACCGAGACGATTGTTGACATAGAGTCACAAACGGGCCGGGGGGGGGGTTTAATACTTGAGAGGGTCTTCAAGACCGAGAGGAGTGCTGACGGAGAAGCGCACGCGGGCCGACGGGGTTTTCCATGTGATGTGATGGACGTTGTCCGAGCCATGGAGTGCCCAGGCCGAGGGACTTCCTCGCGCGGGTATGTGATTGGTCGAGGCGCTCCATATGACTCGAGGGGAATGCTGGCCAAGGAGGTGGCAAAGTGTATAGCAGGCTCAGCGAATCACTCCCGACCCGAGGGGATCACGCTGAGGGCTCTTTGCCCAAGTCGGTTCTTAGACTGAGGGGGTCATCCCCGAGCTGAGGATGTCCAATTACCAATACTTAGTGGTTTTTTTAGCTGAGTTAGTAGGACACTCCTCTTATGACCGAGGAGGTGCCAATGAAGAAGTTTCTCGACTCGGGGGGCTAATGAGCCCCATGTTCCCCGAGGAGGTCTCACGACGCTACTCGGATGCGGAGTAGGTCCAATTACCGATACTTAGCCGTTTCCCGGCTAAGTTACTAGGACATTCCTTTTATGACCGAGGAGGTGCCTAATATAAAAATTTTCCCGACTCGGGGGGCTAATGAGCCCCATGTTTCCCGAGGAGGTCTCACGACGCTACTCGGATGCCGAGTAGGTCCAATATACTATACTTAGCCGTTTTTCGGCTAAGTTAGTAAGACGCTTCTCTTATGACCGAGAAGGTGCTAATGAAGGAGGGGGGCAAATGAGCCCCATGTTCACCGAGGAGGTCTCACGATGCTACTCGGATGTCGAGTAGGCCTCACGACGCTACTCGGGTGCTGAGTAGGTCCAATTACCGATACTTAGCCTTTTTTCGGCTAAGTTACTAGGATGTAGGGCTGGCAATCAGGTCGGGTTGAGTCAGTTTCAGGTCAACCTGATTTATATTTCAGGTCACTTGCCCCTGACCCAAACCCGACCTGATTTTAATTTCAGGTCAAAAACCGTAACCTGAACCCGACCTTATATGTTTCGGGTTGACCCGAAACCGACCCAAATGACTTGAAATAAAAATCTAAATATCCAATGATCAAAACGCTGCCAACTTCATTCAGAAAGGTACAATACATGTAACATGTTCAAGTTTCAACATTCAACATTCAACATTCAAAGCCATAAATTGGCCACCAACTTCAAATTACAAAACATAAATTCAAGATTTAACTATTTCTTGCAAAACTTAAAATAAAATAGTTCAGTTCATTGAAAATTGAAATCTTCAGGTTTGACTATTTCCCATGGCAGCCTCAGCATGTGGACTTTGAGAGCACTTTCAGGTGGACTTGCAGTTGGAGTATCATCAACTTTGAGAGCCATGACTTTCCCACATAGATCTTCCATTTGAGGATTTATTTTTGCTACATTAAGATGTATAAAATAGAAGTAATTAATATTATTGTTTGCAAAGCTTCAAAGAGAAGTAATTTTGCTGAAATTTACAGAACTTACATTCACCATAAGTCCAATCCTTAAGGCAGATTATAGCTGCAGCAGTAGACGACTTTAATGAGCTCCTATAACAATCAAGAACTCAAAGACCGGTACTGAAGGCTGATTCCGAAGCTACAGTCGAGATAGGAATGGCAAGAACATCCTTTGCCATCATTGAAAGAACAAGATACCGCACCTCACATGTTCTCCAGTGGTATAAGATATCAATGTTTGTTGCTCGAGGAATAAGCTTCTCTTTCAAATACATTTCCATGTCAGATTTCACAGCCCTAGTAGACATCTCAGAAGAGAAGTTGTCAAAGTCCTAAGTAGGAAAAATAAAAAGTAATTAAGATAAGCATTTTAAAAACAAATACATAAATAATTTAACAAAATGACTATAAGCCATAGTGATTTATCGTCATAAATTTATCAGAAGCAATATCTATTGTGTTTTCACCTTGATCTAAAGGATATGCACGCCCACTTTGTGCTGAACTTGATGTTGATACGGAAGTTTGAGCCTTATATGCATTATACAAAGTCTCCGGCTTTTCCTTAAACTTGGAAAACTCAATCTCACCCCCCCAAATCCCCATAAACCTTCTTAAAACCCCACTCTACACACTGATACTTCAAGCGAGGATTCAGAACTACAGCTACAGCCATAATAGTGCTAAAACGATCCCAATACTTGGAAAATTTCTCAAACATTTTCTTAGCCATTCTTTGCATAAACATGTCAGCACTTCCCATTTCCTCTTTGAGAAGTAATCGGACCTTTACAACATTAGGGAAGTACATATTGGCAGTAGGATAATGTGTGCCCGAAAAAACATTTGTGACATCATAAAAGACCCTCAAAAACCTGAAAATCTTCTCTATTTTTACCCACTCAACATCAGTTGGACAATGTATGTAATAGCATCCACCTTTTTCAAATGAATAAAAGCCTTTTTATAATACAATGCATTCTTTAACATCAAATATGTCGAGTTCCATCTTGTTGGAACATCTTGTCTTAATCCCCTAGAACAATCAAGATCACTATGGTCGGCAGAATCTAAAAAACGTTGTCTCCTAGCTTGTGAACCTTTGCAATACTTAGCGGTATCCCTTACCTTGATCACAGCCTCATCTATTTCCTTTAGACCATCTTGCACAGCAAGATTAAGGATATGTGCACAACACCTCACATGAAAATACTCACCCTCACAAATCAATTCAAGTTCACCAGTCATAGCATCAGATTGCACATCGTTTGCAGAAGCATTATCAAGAGTAATCGACATAACTTTCTTATGAATGTCCCAATCTTTTAACATGTCACAAACTTGAACACACATATTCACACCAGTGTAAGGTGGAGGCATAAAACTGAAGTTCAGGATCCTTTTTTGTAACATTTTGTCATTATCAACATAGTGAGCAGTCAAGGATATATAACCATCAGTTGTAATAGATGTCCAAAAATCAGAAGTAAGAGCAATCCTACTGCTAACTAAACCTAACTCCTCTTTTAGGTTCTGTTTCGGTCTCTTAAACATCTTAATAATATCAGCCTTGATTGTGTTTCGTGTCACATATTTTATGTCAGGATTTAAGTAACTAAAGCACTTCTTAATGCCATCATATTCAACAAACTGAAAAGGCAAGTCATGCTTAACAATTGCAATACTTAACAATTCACGAAATACATCAGGATCAAAAGTAGGAAGCCTATTCAACATCGAACTAGAAGTACTAGCATCTATAATCATCTAACCAACATCCTTATAAGTTCTTTTCACGCACGTTTTCAGATGGCGTTTTAAATTATCTGTCCCTTGATTGCTCTCAGCATTGTAAACTTTACCACACCTTTTGCATTGGCAGAGGAGGTTTCCTTTCTTTTATCCATCATAGTATAATTAACCCACACATCAGATTGCAACCTTCTTGGCCTCTTCTTGCCCGAGGTAGAATCAGTAGTTGCTTTGTTCTTTTTCTCTGACTTGCCATGACTGACATCAGAATCTGAATCATCTCCAACTTGAATGGGTCGCTCACATTTAGAATCAGCCATCTAATAAGAATATAAGATTAAACATCATTTAATAAAAAGTTATTAAAAACCCATACATCTGAACACTCGAAACTTAGAGAAGATTTAGAAGAACGAAAGTAAAAAAAGAAAGTAACTTGAATCTGAACTTAAAATGTGAGAAAAAAACGAAAGTAACTTGTAAAATCAACAGATTGAAGTTCAAATTCGAATTAAAAAATGAAAAACGAAATTAAGTGTGAGCAAAAAAACGAAAGTAAGAGTTGAATAGCCAAAAAAAGAAATATTACAGCAAAAGAAACAACAAAAGAAGAAATTTGACAAAAAGAAAACATAAATAGAGAAAACTCAGAGAAGATTTAGAAGAACTTACAAGTTACGAGTTGAATAGTTGATGAAGACTCGAGGAATTTCGCACTCCTTGAAGAATTTCGCACAACTTTGCAACTTTAGGGTTTTGAGTTGAGGTGTGAGAAAAGAAAACTGAGAAGTGGAAAACGGCGGAGTGAGTGTGACAGTGTGAGAGTGTGAGACACTGAGACAGTGAGTAGGGTTTAGAAATCTTTAAGATCCAAAAATCGGGCTTGGCAGTTGGCCCAATATGAGTAACCCAACATAATATAGTTATTTTTAAATCAGGTCATTTCGGGTTATTTTCAGGTTGAAAAACTCAACCTGAACCTGACCCATTATATTTTCAGGTCGGGTTGGGTCGACCCATTTTTTTTTTTCAAGTCGAAAATCTCAACCCAAACCCGGAATTTTTAGGTCGGGTTATCAGGTTGGGTCAGTTTTTGCCAGCCCTACTAGGTAGCTCCTCTTATGACCGAGGAGGTGCCTAATGAAAAAGTTTCCCGACTCGGGGGGCTAATGAGCCCCATGTTTTCCGAGGAGGTCTCAAGATGCTACTCGAATGCCGACTACGTCCAATTTGACGATACTTAGCCATTTTTTGGCTAAGTTAGTAGGACGCTCCTCTTATGACCAAGGAGGTGCCAATGAAGGAGTTTCTGGACTCGGGGGGGCTAATGAGCCCCATGTTTCCCGAGGAGGTCTCAAGATGCTACTCGAATGCCGACTACGTCCAATTTGACGATACTTAGCCATTTTTTGGCTAAGTTAGTAGGACGCTCCTCTTATGACCAAGGAGGTGCCAATGAAGGAGTTTCTCGACTCGGGGGCGCTAATGAGCCCCATGTTTCCCGAGGAGGTCTCACGACACTACTCGGATGCCGAGTACGTCCAATTGACGATACTTAGTCGTTTTTTGGCTAAGTTAGTAGGACGCTCCTCTTATGACCGAGGAGGTGCCAATGAAGAAGGTTCTCGACTCGGGGGGGGAGGGGGGGCTAGTGAGCCCCATGTTTCCCGAGGAGGTTCATTTGTTTGCACTTAGCTATTTTCGTTAAGTGATAGGGTACTCCTGGCATGGCCGAGGAGCAACTACGAGAGATGTGCTCGATTCGGGGGGCAAGTGAGCCCCATGTTTCCCGAGGAGGTTCATTTGTTTGCACTAAGCTATTTTCGCTAAGTGATAGGGTACTCCTGGCATAGCCGAGGAGCAACCGCGAGAGATGTGCTCGACTCGAGGGCCTAATGATCCCCATGCTAGGCCGAGGAGGTTCATTTGTTTGTAGTTAGCTATTTTCGCTAAGTGATAGGATACTCCTGGCATGGCCGAGGAGGTACCGCGAGAGATGTGCTCAACTCGGAGGGGTTAATAATCCCCATGCTAGGCCGAGGAGGTTCATTTGTTTGCATTTAGCTATTTTTGCTAAGTGATAGGATACTCCTGGCATGGCCGAGGAGGTACCACGAGAGATGTGCTCGACTCGGAGGGGTAATGAGCCCCATGCTAGGCCGATGAGATTGATTTGTTTGGACAATGCCACTCGGACGCGGAGTAACCGCAAATGATACTTAGCCTTTTTTCGCTAAGTCGGTCAGGGCTCTCCTCCATGACCGAGGGGATACCATTGGAGAAGTTCTTGACTCGGGGGGGTGACGAGCACCATCATACCTCCATCGAGTGTATTTACTGGACCAGTTGATGGGTTTAAGCAATTAGCCCCACGCTGGATGAACGGATAGGGCAGCCTCGTTCCTTCCCGAAGCGATCGTCCAGCGGAACCTAAGAGAGTCTCCTAGTTTGGAGTACCATGTCGATCCCGGGAGATGGGGGAGGATTCGGGGTTGCGCCTTGCTTCTAGCTGACCTGTTGCGTAGGATCCCCAAATGTTATGTTTTCCGAGGCCGAGCTAGGTGAGCCTTATGGGGCAACCGAGATGAAATTTCCCGAGTGGTGGACACAACGCTGTCCGTTTGATCTTGCTAAATGACGGAATTAGACCGGCTCGGTTCTCCGAGTTGGCCCTCAAGTCTCCCGAGTTGAGGGAGAGGGAGCCCTATATTTCCCAAGGGGTATATGTGTGGCAATCGAGCCAACCTAGACAACGGATTGGTTAGGAGGGGGACCGAGTTGTTTTTCCCAGGTTGGTCTTCTTGCTTTCTCGAGCTGGGAATAGTGAGTTCCCAAGTGCCCAAGAGTTACGAATGTGGGGGCTCGGAGAGCTAATGAGCCACCTATATTCCCGAGCTGGGTGTATGGAGAATACTTAGCTGAATGTCGCTAAATGACGAGCTTCCTGGCAAGGCCGAGAGGATCATGCACCAACTTGGGGGGCTAATGAGCCACCTATAATCCCGAGTTGGGTGTATGGAGAATACTTAGCTAATTTTTGCTAAGTGATAAGCTCCCTGGTGAGACTGAGAGGGTTACATACTCTCCCGACTCAGGGGGCTAATGAACCGCCTATTTTCCTGAGTTGAAGTACCTTCCCGTGTCGGTTATTGCCCGAGATGATCACCTGATCACATCCACAAGTCGGGAAGGGCAAGCCCCCTATCTCCCTGGAAGGTTGAGTGGATGCTAATTGGTTAATTTTGCTCAATGATGAGTTATCTGATGAGACCGAGAGGGTCACTGTATTCCCGACTAGGGGGGCTAATGAGCTGTCTAATTCCCTGAGTTGGATATGTAGGATGTACTTAGCTATATTAGCTAAGTGTTGAGCCCTTTGGTGAGGCCGATAGGGTAACTGTCTTCCGGAGATGTTCTTGACTCGGGGAGGCTAATGAGCCCCGTGCCTCCCGAGGAGGTGCATTTGGAGAATTTCTCAACTCGCGAGGCTATCAAGCCCCGTGCTTCCCGAGGAGTTTCTTACGGGCAGTTTCTCGACTCAGGAGGGCTAGTACGCCTCATGCTTCCCGAGGTCTCTTTTGTCAGAAAGACGCTACTCGGATGCCGAGTAGGTCCTAATAAGTGATACTTAGTCATTTTTTGGCTAAGCTAGTTGGGGCACTCCTCTCATGACTGAGGGTGGTTGTTCCCATTGCGATTGTTGTTGTTGGACTCCCTGGAGGGAGCCTCTCCTTTCGCTTCCCTGATTTCTCGCCGACAGGCTTACAAATCTCTTCTCGTGCCACCGCCCAATAATAAAGTATCGAGTGCTGGGCAGTTCGTGATGACACCATGAAAGAGTATCGAGAACCTGTTGAGGGCCCGAGTTGCATGTTCCTTCTTTGTGCTTGTTGGATCTGAGAGAGGTCCCTTCACACTTTCTTCGAGGGTTTGTGATGCGCAAGTGCTATCCACTAGATCCTTCCCGATTTGCTTCATGATTGTTGACAACTTGGCATGTGTTTAGTTTCATCTTACGCCGACTTGTTGCTACGGAATATCTTCTCGGTCCTTTTCTTCTCGAGCATCCTCCTTTCTACTTTGAGTGGAGTTAATTGGGCTTGAAGATGAGGCCCTTGGTTGAGCTGCGATATGGCGGCTAGAAGCTCTTGAATACTTCGTTGAATGTTCTAGTTGAGCTAATTGATTATCCTCTCTGGGTTAGTCGTAGTGACTAACTGAGGTGGACTTAGAGGAAATTAGTTCCAGAGGCTCAGGCTGTACTGCTCATCCCGAGAGGTAGATCCCTCATCTTTCTAATGAGTTGGTTCCACACTAGGTGTGGTATAACGACAGGATGGGAGCTCTTTGGCCCAGGTGAGAAGCTCTTGTCTTTCTTCAGTCGGGTGCCATGTTGCTCTCGGTATGTGACTTCGAGGTGTAGCATCCCCCGCAGACGGCGCCAAACTATTTCTGCCTAGAAACTTTCAAAGATGAGTGTGGTGTTGAGAGTCTTGAAATCCCAAGAAGGTCTGAAGTGTCGAGGAAGAGGTCTCCAACAATCCTGCAAAATACAATGAAAAACTGGCCCGGGGGTGTTCCCGGGAAAGCCCCTCTGACGCTTAAGTCAGATGTGATTGAGGTAGAGAGAGAAAGTGAATAAATGTAGAGAGAGATGCTTTGGTTTTTATAGGTGAGAATCGAATACCTTTGACTTATGAGACAACCGTTATTTATAGAGGATGAAACCTCCAATAAATGAGGGCATTTTAGTCAGCTCCAGCTGGTGGGGTATTATTTTCCCTAAAAGTAGGGGTATTTTAGTAATTTCACCATATATGGATCAGTCTAGGAAATGGGTCCAAACACTAATTATTAATATTCATGGAGGAGTACATAGTGAGGTCCTCATGGGAGCCCAATGGTTGGTGCTCCCACCTCCCAACCGCAAGGTCGGGTGTTCGACTCTCATCACTCCCCAATTTGGGGAGTTTGTATAAAAATGTTTGCTTGTGGGTATAAATCCCCTCTACCCAGCCAATGAGCTGGTGTGCCCTGCAGGCTAGTAGCCTAGCAGGGGTTGGTCTTCAGACCAATTATCTTTCCTGAACAAAAAAAAAAAAAAAAAAAAAAAAAAAAAATTGGAGGAGTACATAGTTTGTCCAGGGGATAAACAAAAATGTAGATATTTCTTACCTGTTTTTTTTTTCCATTATCTATTCACCATTTCATCAACTCTACTGTTTATTTATACTTAAAAAATAAGCACATATTTTAATGCAAAAAAAAAAATTATTCGGAAACCTCTCCATCATTTCTATCTCCTAACCTATCACATACACCTTATTTCCAAATTACACTAGATTAGGGATATCATATCCCATACATTTAGCTTGATCAAGTTAAAGTTAATTTTGGAGCTACTTTACTTCTCTTCCAATATCATCAACAAAAAGAGTTCCTAAAACAAAAGAAAAACTAAGCACAAACTACAGTCAATCTAGAATAGTATTTTCCATCATTCCCTACAACACACAAAAAAAGATGGTAATTTTGCATTTAAATTGAGTAGTTTTTTTTACCTTGACTGTATATGATTACAATAAAAATCACCAAAATGCTAAATAAAAGCAAACAGAATTAGCAACACGATTAAAACCCATTTCCTTCATTCCTTAAGCAGTTTCCCTTTTTCCATATTAATACGTTCTATAAGGTTCTTCCCTATTTCACTTTGTTCTAGATTTTATAATATTTTTTCACTTTATCTTAGCACATGGCTCAACATGATAAGACGCATGTGTCATGTCGTCCCCCAATTGGCTTCATAGACTTGGCGACATGAGGCCAATGGGCCATGTCGATTGACCCTACCGATAGAAGGCACCAACGGCGAGTGGCGTGCGCCGCGTGCCAAAGCAAACCAACCAAGTTTGAGTGACATGGGTGAGGTATGTATGGCTCTTATATGCATCATAAGAGCTATTGGTGCACACAGTTGCATGCGCCCAAGTGCAACATATAAGAACTGAAATTTATTAGGTGAATTAAATACACACTCCTAAGTCCTAGGTGAAGTGAAAATACCCCAAAGGAAAATAAAACCCTGATGGATTTTATTTAGATTTGGTACATTTTTTGACGCACATACTTAAGTTCAAGTGCACCTGATTCCAATAAAGATCTTACATGCATGTGGAATAGATGAAGGAGAAACCAATGAGTAGCTTAGTATGACTCCAGAAACATTTACTTTTTATCGTGAATGCATAGAAATCTGAAAGTAACTAAGACAATATTTATTATATTAAATATTATGTATCAAAATGAGACGGAAGATTACCCACTCTCGCTTCTCCTTAAATTTATATACCTTCCCCCATAAACAATAGGAAAATTTGTCATAAACTACCTTTTATAACCACTTTTTTGTGAGAAACCACCTTTTAAAAAAAATTGGTTAATTAGCCACCTTTTTGGTTCTTTTTTTTGTTGGAAGCCACCACTTGCCGAAATCTGGTGGTTAACCTCGATTTTCAGGTGTTGACCATCAGATGTTCGCCATTTTTATCTAGATTTTCGCCATTTCTTCCACCTTAACACTTCTCCCTTCTTCTGCTAGCATCTTCCTCCCTCGAATTTTTTTTTTTGAAATTTCAGAGCAAGGGAGGAGGAAGGGAGAAAGAGGAAGAAGAAGCAGGAGCGGGAAGGCTACGCCGGGGGGGAGTTTGTCGGGGGATGCGAGGGGGGGAGGGGGTTGTCGGGGGATGTGAGGGGGGAGAGGGGCTTAGGGCTTGGAGGGAGGGGGTTTGTTGGCGGGTGGCGAGGGGGGAGGGGGATTGCCAGAGGAGGAGGGGGATTGTCGGGGGATGCGAGGGGAATGGGGGGAGAAGGATAAAGGAGGAAGAATGGTGAAAATCTGATGGTCAACGCCGAAAAATCGAGGTCAACTCCGGATTCCGGCAAGTGGTGGCTTCCAACAAAAAAAAAGAACCATAAAGGTGGCTAATTAACCATCTTTTTTTAAAGGTGGTTTCTCACAAAAAAGTGGTTATAAAAGGTGGTTTCTAACAAATTTCGCTAAACAATACAACATCCCTATATTATTTTGTGGCCAAAACTTATCCAGATACCTATAACTATAAGCATAAGAAGATATTTAAATAGTCTAGTGCCAGGATTCTAGATAAATTCTGTCCATTGATACATTTTGCCCCATGCTACTTCAGCTTCCAACAAGAATGAAACTCCTATCACTCAGGGAGGAGATGATCGCGTTAGCCATTGATCTATATCCTAATTCTTATAATTAACCATAGAAATATATATATGCACTAGCTCCTCTACCTAATTGTATTGCCGTCTCACATTTCTCATAACAATAGGAGGTTTTGAAAAGAAATAGAGGGGAGACATTTTTGCTTCCTCTGACGTCTCCAAGAGTCGTCGATAAATTTAAGAGTTGTTTCTTTGTTGTTCGTTGGTTTTTTTCTTGCCTTGTATTAGTTTTTTCAATAATTCTCCCCTTCAGTTTGATAGTTCTCTTACCTCATCCTTCGTGAGTTATATTTTCCCATCTTTTATTGATTGTAGGTTATTTTCTCCCAAATGTTGTTGAGTTCTTCTCTCATTCCAATGGCGAGTATAAATGGTTGGTAGGATTGAACATATGGAGTTTCGAAACTATTTTTTCTCCTTTGATCCTACAGAGAAGATGGTTGCAGTTGGTAAAAATGCATGGACATTGAACAATTTATTGGTTTTTTTAGAACTGATATCTTATTTTTGTAAGTGTCATTTGACTTACTATGAAATATTGACTCTTGCTTATTGGCCATAAAAAAAGGAAAGTTGGGGGGAGGGGGAGTATTTGATTGGCTAAGTCTTCTACTGTCGATTTAGTATCTAGTTTTGAATTGTGGTAATAGTAATAAATTAAAATGTATCAATTTTCATGGTATTTCTTATCCATTAGATAATGTTTTGAATTTTTTCTTTAATGATTTCAACTACCACTTTGAAAGTGGTAATGAAAACTTATGAAAAGAAAACACATTGTAAATTAGATTTAAATTTAGAAAAACTTGTTAGACACCACACATATTATGACCATTTTTTTTGTGAGAAACCACATTTTATAAATTTTTGGGCACAAAACCACCTTTTTAATTACTTTTTTAGAAACTACTGATTGTCGTATTCCAGACATTGACTCAAATTTTCCGGCGTTGACCATCAAGAAACCCCTTATCTTCTTATTCTTCCCATCTCTTCCTCATTTCTTCCTCACTCCTTGATCGATTCTCCATTGATGCTCCATTGTTCATTCGAAATTAATTCCCCAACTCATCCCCTTCAATCAATTTTTCAAATGATTGCTTCGTTTAATCCCTATGAAAGAAGGAGGATCTTAAATTTGCTCCAAAGCAGCGAAGGCAAGGGGCACCAGGGAGGTGATCAACCAGCAACATACTGGCGTCATCTCGACGATTCGGCAGGTGAAGGTATGGGGATAGCAGTACCAACACAACAGAGAAAGAGGAGAGAGCTGCAAGAAAGAGAGAGTAGGGAGGAGGAGGGGGCCGCTCGTGCATGAAGGGGAGGAGGTTGTGCATTGTGGTGGTTGATGGTGGTGGTAGTGGTGGTCGACGGTGGTGGTAGTGGTGGTGCTAAGTAGAGGTGGCAAAAAGTGGCACGATCCGCTAACTTGACCTGAATCCGACACGAAATTAACGGATTTGGGTCAAGGATTCCAACCCATTTAAGTAAGCGGGTTGACCCGACATGACCGGTTTATTATACGGGTTGGGTTAGAGTTGAACTTTCTAACCCTGAACCCGGCACGATAACCCATTCACTATGCTACTTTTAATAGTATCATTTTGGGTTCAAATTGTTTGAATATCTTTCTTAACTATACAATATTTAGTCTTTGGTTGTTTGATTTAGTTTATTTCGATAAAATATTAGTAAATAAGAAGCGTGTTAAAAAGATACACAAGGTTGATTTGATTGATTTATCAATATATTCACATGATAAAACGGGTTAATAAACGGGTCTGGTTATGGTTGAGGTTTGTTGACCCGTTTAATAAACGGGTTGGTTTAGGGTTGAGGGGTTTCAATCCGTTTTCAACCCGACACGAATTTGACATGACACGACCCATTTATCACCTCTAGTGTTGAGTGGCCGGAATTAATGGAGGAAGAAATGAGGGAAAAATGGGAAGAAAAGGGGTTAAAAACCTCGCATGCATTGCACGTGATGGTCAACGTCGAAAAATTTAAGTCAATGTCTGGAATCCAGCAAACAATGATTTCTCATAAGCAAATTTTTAAAAAAAAGGTGGTTTCGTGCCCAAAAATTTACAAAAAAGTGGTTATAAAATGTGTTTTATGACAAAATTTTCTTGAATTTATAATCCATAAATCCGATCTTACCAGGAATGGAAAAAAATATCAAGGTAAGAATGCATCAGCTATGTTACAATAACAGGAAAAACGTAGCATGTAACCGTAAATTTGAACAAGTAAAATATGTAAGCACCAATCAACAAAGCACAATTCAGCGAAAAACGGACGTGGGTGAATACAGGTAACTTGCAGTTGAATTTGGGTAGATATGGATAGATATAACTAACTAATAACGAATCTTGGTCATTAAAAAAGGCATAATTTAAGGATTAAGCATCCCATTAACCGAAGTCTCACCTTTTCTTGCAGTCCCTCGATTGAATTCTTCAGTCAAATATTAAGTCATATATATACTTGAAGAGCATAAGGTTTAGAAAGGCAAGCTTTGATCATCTATATAGTACTAGATTACAGTACTTCTAATTATAACAGTTGAGATTAGTTAGTACACAATATAGGACTAAGATGGCAGCGAGAATGGGTTCTTATAACAACTTACGCCTGTTCTCGTTGGCATTGTTATTGTACTGCTTGTGCTTAGGCAGTATGCCAGTCGACAGTAAGCATGACTACAAAGACGCATTGGCCAAGTCCATCTTGTTCTTCCAAGGCCAAAGATCAGGGAGACTCCCTAAAGATCAACGCGTCACCTGGCGATCTCATTCGGGCCTTCATGACGGTTCTCTCGCTGGTGTATGTTAATTTTCTTTTCTTTCTCTCATTAATAAGGAATCTAAATTCTTTCCAGTAACTAGATTGTCTAGGATATAAGAGGGTGAGTTTTTCAGATACAAATATAGATATGTTCTATTTCTAATTCTTATCAATCCAATAATTGGATACTGTTCTTATACCAACATGTATTTTTGATTTGGTTTTTGGTTTTGTAACCACCTTCTCATTTCTTACCATAATAGTGGAGACTGCATAATAGGAATATAAAAGTGGTGGCTACATAACATTCAGGATGAACGACAGCAGAGTCTTTTCATGACTGTTAAGTACTTCATAAACATAGCATTGCCATTTTCCCCCATACTTCACTTGGGTTTATGTTTTCCCCCTAACTTTACTGGATATTCAGATTAACAGTGACAACATAAAATTGAAAACTATCCAGTAAAAAAAGAAATCTAAAGATTGAAACCTAAAACATTTCACTGAAATGTGGCAGGTGAACTTAATGGGAGGGTACTACGACGCAGGAGACAATGTGAAATTCAACTTTCCCATGGCCTACACAACAACCATGTTATCATGGGGGGTGCTAGAGTTTGGGGGCAAAATGGGTCCTGAGCTGAATAGCACAAGGGCCGCCATTCAGTGGGCTACAAACTACCTCTACAAATGCGCAACCGCCACCCCTGGGAAGCTATACGTTGGGGTGGGCGATCCCGTTGCGGATCACCGGTGCTGGGAGAGACCAGAAGACATGGACACTCCTAGAAATGTCTACTCTGTTTCTCCCAGTAACCCAGGTTCTGATGTTGCTGGTGAAACTGCAGCTGCACTAGCTGCAGCTTCTATAGTTCTTCGTAGCACTGAACGGAAGTACGCAGCTATGCTTTTGATGACGGCAAAGAAAGTGATGCAATTTGCTATACAGTACAGGGGAGCTTACAGTGATTCTCTTGGATCAGCTGTCTGCCCCTTTTATTGTTCATATTCAGGGTACAAGGATGAGCTCCTATGGGGAGCAGCCTGGTTATTCAGAGCAACAAAACAGAACTTTTACTTAAATTTCATCAATTCCCTGGGAGCGAATGATGCCACTGATATCTTTAGCTGGGACAACAAGTTTGCTGGTGCCCAAGTCCTCCTCTCCAGGGTAAAAAGAGTTACTTTCTTTTCACTTTAATAATGGCCATTTAAGTGTGTTCTCTTCACCTTAAGTAAAAGTTTTTGGGATGATAAACACTAAACTAAGGTGAAATCATGGCTAGTCAGGTCCAATCAGTTCTGATGACTTCAATTTAGACAAATTCAGGTAAAGAGAACATACTCCTATAATCCATCTCAATTCCTGAACAAAAATATTCCTCCCTATTTAGAATGCCTTGCTGAACAAGGATAAAAATTTCGAGCCTTTCAAGCAAGGAGCAGAAGATTTCATATGCCGCATATTACCCAACAGCCCTTCTACTTCCACCCAATACACACCAGGTGCATTATTTTCCAATTCTATTGAACTTTCATATAACCCATGTTTTTATGGTAACTGATGAACATGTATTACTACATGTCAGGAGGTCTGATGTATAAGCTCAGCGGCAGTAACCTCCAATATGTGACATCCATCAGCTTTCTACTTACAACTTATGCCAAGTTTATGGCAGCTTCCAGGCATATGTTCAACTGCGGCTCTGTCGTGGTCACCCCATTAACTTTAAAACGTCTCTCTAGAAGACAGGTTTTCATCTGACATCACTTTTGTGCTTTCTCTTTTCTAAGTTGCCATCATTCAAAGGAGTAAATCCATATGAATAACTTGCAGATAAATTACATACTTGGAGACAACCCAATAAAGATGTCATACATGGTAGGATATGGCGCAAATTATCCCAAGAGAGTTCATCACAGAGCGTCCTCCTTGCCTTCCTTGGCCCAACAGCGACAACCTATTGGTTGCAGCAACGGCTTCCAATCTTACTATTACACCTCAAATCCTAATCCCAACCTTCTGATTGGGGCTGTTGTTGGAGGTCCGAACCAGAACGATGCCTACAACGATGACCGCACAGACTATAGTCATTCCGAGCCAGCAACATATACAAATGCAGCTATGGTTGGAACTCTTGCTTCCTTTGCTTAGGAACTAACCCCAAAAACTCCAGCTCCACTTCCAACTTCAGTTGACGCAATACAAAAACATGCTCCTAATGTAGATACCCTGCCAATAAAATGTGCAGAATGTTGAGCACTGTTTTTTTTTTTTTTTCTTTTTTTTTCCTTTTAATTGTCTTTATGTCCTCTGAATTTCACCACGTATTGTGAAATTTTGGTGAGATGGCAACAATAGAAGCAAATCAACATATTCCTTCACAAACCATATGCCCTTTTAAATTATTTGTGCTTGTGCAAATTACATATGCTTTACGAATGATCCCAGCTCTAAGTCCCTTTTTCTCTATTTCATTATTTTCTCATTTATTCAATTCTATCTTTACTTTTTTTGGGTGAGGGGGGTGATATTGTTTTGGGAATCAACTTTTGATTATGAAAAAAAATTGAAACTAAAAAAGTAGAGCACACCTATTGAACTAGAAGAGCATGTACAAGAGAGGCTGCAGGCAACACTAGAAAACATCTAAAGGTCATATAAATCCTTTCATAAGGGTCTAGGTTGAACTACCAAAATATTACTCCCTATGTCCCTATTTGTTTGCTCCATATGCTTTCTCGTGGGTAACAGAAACTCAATATTGTAAGAGCTGTCAAACTGCTCAAACAGAACATTCCAATCGTCACACGAATAACATCAACATATGTAGCTTTAATTCTATACACCCAGCTGCCACATATCACAGAACAACGAGAAAGAAAGAAAGCCAAGAAACTACCTCTTTGGAACACCAGCATCTGTTGCATTTCTCAACATAGTTCCCCAATTGAGAAAATGGTCATGGACTAAGATGCTGTTAATATCATTCAGAACAAACTCCTATGATATCTTGCAAAGTTGCAACTCAAAATCTTTAATCTCGATCTTGCTCAATAACAAAAGTTTAACAGTAGCAGACATTCAGCGTGGGACCCACCTCAAAGAACAAAACAGTAACAGTGGCATCAACAATCACAAAACAATCAGTATGTTAAGTGTTGATCCACTCCAACGTATCCATCGATACGTTCTTTGATAATTCTTAAATAATCTCCATCAGACTTCAAGCTATTCTTCATATATAATGGTAACAAAAAGCTAAGTGATAAAGTCGTGATAGCAACGGATGATGAATTCCATCTATTTCACAAGAGTAACCCAGAACATTTTGGTCTAAAAACAGTACTTATAAACTTACACAGAAGGCTTTGGGTTTCAGCCACACAACAAGGTTAGAGTTGCTTTGAGAAAGAAAGAGAGAGGGGAAAAAAAGCAGTGCATGCCGCATGGTGAACAAGCATTGGGAGACACCAAAAATAATGACGACCTGTTTGGTAGCCCATAACAAAGGATGGCAATGGTGATGAATTTGTAGTATTTTTGTAGTGAAAGTATCATGCTAATACACATGATAATGAAGGTTCATTCCCGGACATGTATTTCTTTCACAATTTCTCATTATCACTTAATACCTCTTCTAAAGTGGTAATGGATAGTAATAAAAATCTATAAAATAAATCAGTTTATAGCGGGGAAACTGGAAAGCATTACCATGGAGATATAGAAGAGACTTTCTTCCCCAAATTTCCTATGAATTCATCATCACTAACACCCTTTATTATCGTCAACCGGACGTGGCCATAAGTGCACTGGGTAAAGGATCTGATACATCTAATGAAAAGCATTCTCACGCTGCAGCCTAGCGCTCTCCTTGAAACACCACCTTCCATTTCTGTTTCTCCTTTGCTTCCGGACAATCCTTAGAATTATTCTACTTCATTTTAACCAGATTTCCTCTAAATTTGCGTGAACTTCATTATTCTGGTGAATAGAAACATAGAGCTACATAATTAAATTCCTTCAGAACTAAAAAAAAAAACCTAAAATCTTGCTCAATAACTACCTTTATATGGGCCAAGGGACAAAAGGGAAAGTGCATAAATGATCCTACACCAAATATCTCCCAAGGTAAAGCTAAGTAAGATAAGCCAGACATGTACTAAATGCAGTTATAAGGAACAGATACGCGAAAACACAATTCAATGACGAGCCAACTCTGTGTTCTGCTGAATGTAATGAATCGGCCTAGGGAGAGGGGCACGGTTAGTATTGCATGATTAGTTAGTTTTAATAGTAGCTTGAAGAACAAGTTAGGGAGTTACGAAGGAAATATTTCTATAAGTATAGGAGATTAGGGAGAGAGAAGTTACATTGAAAATTGGTAAAAGTAGTCACTTATATCAATTGGGAGAGTGCCATTCCTCTCGAAAGTGACTAGGTTGTAATTGGTGATTTAATCATCTATTCAATCATATTATCCTTTGTTCTTCCTTAATCATCTTTCCTACTTCTATAATCTCTATTTTCTGCCATTAGTCTACTGCATATGGTCTGCTATGTATCCAGTGTATTATACTGAACCAATTCTTTCAGTAAGTTTAGTACATTTGCATAGTTAATATTACATGGACAAGTATTTAACAAATTGTCTATTACTCACAAGCAATTAATTTTCACTATCATCAAGCAACTTATCATAGATAAATTAATGGATCATACCATATGAGACTTGAGACTTGAGACTTCAGCCCATGTACAATGACTTTAACATCTCCAATCTAATCATCCTATTACATATAGCCTGGTGTTTGTAATATCCTTGAATTGCTGCCAATAGAAAATTTAAAAAGAGCATTGTCCACTTGATATCATGTATGGTGATAGAGATCAAAGAAATATAAGAATATTCTCTTCACCAATTAACCCTTTTCCCAATAAGTACCCTTCGAGCAATTTAACACTTCAATAACAAAACATAAAGAGCAGACCAAGCTAACCACATAGCCATGTCCGAGAAGTGTGAACTGGCCATATCATTTGCCTTTTCCACCAATCACCAACGGTAGCTACCAATTACCATTAACACAAACTATGGGAATTTTTACTTCATTGTAATGATAATGAAATGATGAAGGTTCAAAAAGCATGTGACTTCTGTATGTGTGTGCACGCAGGAAGAGAAAAAGAGAGAGAAATTTGTACTTTAGAGTTAGAAGAAAGCAAATATATGTGTGTGTGTGTGTGTGTGTGTGTGTGTGTGTGTGTATGAATATATATCAGAGAGAGAGAGAGAGAGAGAGAGAGGAGGAAAGAGCAATACAGTCAATTTAGAGTCACCTCATCAGCGCACATCTAATCACAAAATGAAAAGCAGTAGAAACTATAAAGCAACATAAGAAAGCATCTGATACATTCTATAAGAGTAAGTAGACTTTACGCCAGCATTACAAATCCTGCAATACAAGGAGAAAGCTAGACTAGCCATCTAAATCTATACGTCAAAGATACACCCAAGTCCCAAACCATGCTCGGGAAGTTAATAAAGAAGGTAAGAGATTGTATTACTTGTTTAATAGCGCCCTGTCCTAGAGCGGTTCATACCATCCAATGTCGCCCCAAATACTCTACGTGAGTAATCATGATTGTAGCTATCATGACGAGACCTAAACGCACTAGAATCCTGTTCTACGCCAGGGGGGAGCAACTCTGGTGATAATATAAAAAATTCCATCACCATTAAGAATTTAAGCACAAAAATTTACAAGCGAATAAAGATAGGTTGAGAGAAGAGGAAGAAAATTAAGGGGAACATGAAAGGCAAAATAGTAGATTAACATCGAGAAGCAGAAGGAGGGGAGGAAAAGCCAGAAACACTTAAGATAAATAAAGTACCTGACTCATAATGCCCTGGGTTCATTGGTAATCTACTAGATGATGATAATCTAGAAGAATGATGAGGATCTTCCATGCTGTTAAAAGGTATAGGACGAAACCTGGACCTATGGGGAGAACTTGACGGGAGCGTCGATGTAGGAGCCATGTTAGCAGATGCCTTATCTTGCCCAGAGATCTGTCCATAAGTTAAAATGTTATCAACAACTAGGTAATTAACGGTAGAAATAATGCGCTTAACTCAAATAATAGTTATCAACAACTCTTGACGCTAATCACCCTCATTAAAGTGCATAACCCATCAGGGCCAAGAAAGATGAATTGTCGCATACTATGTTTGAGCATATCCCCTAAAAGCTCAGTTCATTGCAGGAAAAACAGGTCACACAAAGCACTAGGCAAGAAAATTCTAGTACCCCACAACCACATGAGGAAAGGACTATGAGACTACATATAGCATTATTGTAGGTGAGAATAAAATATATAGAAAGAGAAAGAGAGCCAAAACGGGGACGGACCGCAAACTTCAACGTCCTGTTGTACAGAGTCACCAAACCCGAAAAAAGCCTAACAGCATAATTTGCAATCTCTTCAGTCTCATACTCCGCAAAGGCAAAACCCTTAGGCTTTTCTGTTTCCCGGTCACGTGGAATGTATAAATCAACTACTCGGCCTGCTTGGATAAGGATGTCGTACAGAGCCCTATCAGTAACTCTCTCATCCAAATTGCCTGAACACAAAATTTATGAGAAACTTAGCATTAAACATTTCCAAACAAAATATGATATTAATATACCACAACAATCTCGTATGCACGAGTTAAAGGATACCAAAGAGGCAATGATACAAGACTACATAGCCAATTCCAATAAACCTATCGGAGGCTCTCATTGGTGTGCACCCAGAAGGAATTGAACCTATAAATTCACCAATAACGAGTTGGGCGCTCTAAATGATAAATAACCTGGTTCCAATTGAGTAACAAAAATTGGTGTATTCTATCTAACTGAAATGTTAATTAAGTCAAATTCCTTACCTCCAAAGAAACATGGAAACCTAAATTTTTTTCCTTCAAAATGTGAGCACCTTAGCATCCAAAGGTATGAAATTTTATCAACTATTCGCATCTTTTTCTTTCCAAAATCATGGAAACCCATCCATAAAGGTTTTTAGCATGTCTATTATAGCACTATTACTATACATCAATTGCAAAATCAGAATTTTCGGTAGTTTAATCGGAACTTACAATTTCACAAATCGATAAAAGTCGTAAAAAAATACTATCACTAAGTTATCAATCACATGTCATGTAAAAACCAATGGAAACAAGCTGAAGAATTTAGGCCAAAAATTCAATGACGGAATAGCGGAACAAGATAAAGAACTAGGGTTTTATATATGAAGGGGCAAAAGCAGAAATCAGGCATTGAATTTGATCTAGAAAAGAGAATTTAGATGGCTCGAAATCAGAAATACTGACCTACGTAAACAGTGCACTTTGGATTTCCCGACATTGATGATGAAGTTTTGAAATTGAGAAGAGACGTGAATCGTTTTGTTTCCCTTGAGAGAGAGACTAAGTGCAGTGATGCAGAGAGGGAGAATGTGAATCGAATAAACAATATGTGATGCTTTGCAAGAAGCTGTTGCTTGCGTGCCTATGTCTGTGACTGTGAGTGACTCTGTCTGTGTGTTTTGTGGCGGCAACTGGCAAGTCGAAGTGTGCGATGCCTCGGCCAAGTGATTTTACCCGAATTCTATTGCTATTTTCTTTTGGTCGTAAATTTGTCGTCGAGTCTTCCAACTAGGGGTGCTAATGAGCATGTGTGGCTCGCAAACTGTTCGAACTCGGCTCGGTCAAAGCTCAGCTCGAAAGGGCTCGGCTCGAGTTCGGGCTCAGCTCGTGACCTTAGTGAGCCGAGTCTGAGCCTAGTGAAGTTCGGCTCGAAAGCTCGCAAACATATTCGAAAAAATTTAAAATACAAATTTTATACATTGATTTTTAACCCAACTTAAATTTTCACTTAAAAAAAACATACTTCTGTAGCCCAAGCCCAAGCCCAAGTGGCCCAACAATCCCTAGCTAACTTTTATTACCCTCACTCCCCTTCCTCCTCATACGCCTCTCCCCCCCCCACAAACCCAAAAAACCCTAACTCCCTCCTCTACTGATCTCCCCCCATTCTCCCTCTCTCACCTGCCACATTCTCCCTCTCTCACCTGCCACATTCTCCCTCTCTCACCTACACGGCCCCCCACTCCCTCCTCACACCTCTTCGGATCTCCTCCCTCCTCAGACCCTATTCGTCTTTTAATCTCCTGAACCATCGTCTTCAACCGGCCACCACGCGAAAGCCAACCTTCAACCTTCTTCGTCTTCTGAACTCGGGTTCGAATCCCCCGATACACAACTTCATCGTCGAACTCCGCACCATCCACCGTCTTCGTCGCGCGTTCATTGAAGCTGTTCGTCGCTTGTCGCTCGAAGAACTCCGCTCAACAGCGAAGACCAACAAAGCCTCCTCGAAAAGTGTTCGTCGCCGCCTCGAAAATTCCAAAACTAGTTTCTTTTTGGAGTTAGGCTTTCGTTTTTTTTTTCGTATTTTGTTAGTTGTTGTTTTAATTTTGTTTTTTAATATTTAATTTATTTAGTTCGTTTAGTTTGTAATTTTTGTTTGTTTATAATTTTGTATATTTTCTGTGTTTTGTATAATTAAGGGTTCATAATTTTTCCTTGTCTTAGTTTCTTCTAGAATACAATCTTTCAACTCTTTTAATTTGCATTAACTATCACCAACTGATGTGTTCATGGTAAAAAGCTGGAAATGAAACATTCTCGAGCTTTTTCGAGTCAAACGGTTCGCAAACTCTCTCGAGCCGAGCCGAGCTCGGACCCTCACATTCTCGAGCCGAGCCGAGCCTGGCCATGTTCGGTCTCGGCTCGGCTCGTTAACACCCCTACTTCCAACATTCAAAATACATAGGTCGGCAGTCATATTGTTTAGCTTTTTCTACAACGTTAGCTAATTTAAATACTACTACTTTTATTTCTTAATTAGTTTTTAAACCTAGACTATATCATGGATACTTATATTTTTCATCTACTAGCCTCATATTGCACACACTTATGCTACTTGTGCTCCCTCGAAAGATAGGGTGTGGCTCCCTCGAAAGATAGACAAACCCTACCCCGGTGTGGCGGTGAATCTCCGATGTTATGGCCGACAAGATTCTGGAAAGATGCTCTAAATTAACAATTTCCGAAGAGGAGAATTCGATTGTGGATATCGGGGTTTGTGGAAAACCGGAAGATAAAGAGAAGATCTCCCTAATGCTCGTGGGGAGACTTCTCACAGAACGTGCGTTTAATACGGAGGCTTTTAAAAGTACAATGTTGCAGATGTGGGCGATTTCGAGAAAGGTGGTAATCAAAGCGATAGGCAAATTTATTTGTATTCCAAATCTTTCATTGGAAGGACAAGGAGAAGGTCTTCGATGGTGGCCCATGGTGTTTTGATAACCATCTGCTTATCTTCAATGAAATTCCAGGGAATGAATAGCCTTCCCAGGTTCTTTTAACTCATTCATCCTTCTGGTTACGCATCTATAATCTTCCTTTTAATAGCCGATCAAACGATGCTATTAAAGCAATTACGAGAACCATGGGAGATATTGTGGACATTGAGAATGACTAATTAGGCCTGGAAAAATTCCGAAAAGTGAAATTGCTTCTGGATGTGACAAAACGTTTGCGGATACACCAAAAAATAAAAAATAAAAACGGGAACCTAGTTTCGATTGAATTCAAATATGAAAGGCTCCCATTTTTATGTTTCATGTGTGGCGTATGGGACATAGTGAGAAGGATTACCCACATAGCATGGCAGACGAGGGGGCCAGGAAGGAGAATTTGGGTGGGAAATGTGGCTGAAAGCTTCACCTAGAAAGGGGAGGCAAAAATAATTAGAGGAAACAACAACTATTTCAGTGGGAAGGAAGCTTACTTTTAATGGGAAAAAGAGATAGGGAAACAGGCCACATAATTGAAGGCTAAGGGTGGTATCGGATTGTTGCAGTCGCAGGTTGCAACTGAAACTCCAATACAACCCCCTCTGGTTGAGTTAGAAGAGGACAAAACATTGAATAAATCAGATGAAGATAACACAAAAAAGGATGGTGAGAGGGTGGCACAGGTGAGTGTGATGGAGGAAAAGATGCAGGGGCTCAAGAGCGAGAGAGGGGGGTGGAAGTGGAAGGGTGCAAGGGGGGAATGATGGGTGTGAATGAGGCAGGGAGACAAGTAGGGAAGAAATTTACTAAGGAGTTAATGGAGCATGATAGTATGAGCTGCAAGAATAATGGTTCATCGGAGTTAAAGGCAATTCCAGTAGCTTTAAATGCTACGGTGCAGCCCCCATTAACTTTAACATTGGAACTCATACCTTGGGAAACAGGAAAGTCAAGAAAAAAGGAAGAGAAGTGTCTGTATCTCAGGGAGGGAAGGCTTGTATTGAAAGTAGTGGTCAGACAGTAGGTAAGAAGAAATATAATGTGGATGTTATGGATTGTATGGATGCAATAATGAATGACGTGGACAGTACTAGAAAGAGACCTAAAACTGTACTTTTTGGGGAGAGCTATTATTCTTCTCTAGTAACGGAGGTTGGTGAAAACCAACCCCGCGAAGAACAATGAAACTTCTGTCCTGAAACTGTCGGGGTCTGGGCAACCCTTGATTAATTCGACAACTCCGTCGGTGGAGTAATTATGCTGCTCCTGACATCATATTTGTGTCAGAAACTATGATTTCGAAAAGTGCAGTGGAGGAGCTCAAGACTAGGCTGGGGTTCACAAATGCATTGGGTGTGGCGAGTAGAGGCAACTCGGGTGGGTTATGTATTTATTGGAGAGAGGATAAGACGAATTTCCAGCTTGTTTCTTACTCTCAAAATCACATTTGCGGCGGTGTGTCATCTGACGATGGTAATGTTTGTAGGTTCGTGGGGATTTATGGATGGCCAGATAACTCAAATAAATTCCGGACTTGGGAGCTGATGAAAAACCTTTGCTCAAATTCTCTTCTTCCGGTAGTTTTTGGAGGGGACTTTAACGAAATCCTTAGATATGAGGAGAAGGAAGGGGGCTCTGATTCCCAGCGTAGAAAGATTACAAATTTTCGGGATGCATTGGAGGAGTGTGAGCTGCGAGAAATCCCGTTTGTAGCGCAATGGTATACATGGGAGAAAGGGCAAAGCCCGGAGACTCCTATTAGAGAACGCTTGGACCGCTTCCTTGTAACTCATCAATGGCAATCCAATTATCCATCCGCATTTGTGGAGCATTCAGTCAGATATAAATTTGACCACACTTCCATTGTTCTACATTCGGAGCAGAGAAAGCCTCGAAGGAGACAGGCAAAACGCTTCAAATTTGAGACTTGTTGGTTGCTAGAGGGTGGATGTGAAGAAGTGGTGCGTCAAAACTGGGAAGAGGCGGCAGGTCTTGGAGTTTTGGGGCAAATTTCCGCTACTGCAGGGGGTCTTATGTAGTGGAGTAAGACTCATTTCGAAGACTTGGAGGGGAAAATTACGAAAACGGAGACAGAGCTCCATAATGCTCAATGTCGAGACTCATCTACAGACTCTATTGCTCTTTGCTCGGCTCTTGAAGCCCGTTTGGATGAGCTCCATGCAAAACAGGAAGCCTATTGGTTTTTGAGATATCGGGTGTCAGAAGTTAAAGATGGTGATCGCAACACGAGTTATTTTGGTCACCAAGCCTCTCAACGCAAAGCTAGAAATACAATTCGTGGCTTATTTAATGATGAAGGGGTGTGGCGTGAAGAAGAGGAGGATTTGGAGAAAATTGTGTGATATTCTACAATACTTTGTTCGAAACTAGCAGTCCTTCTCCGGGGAATATTGATTAAGTTTTGGAACATGTCCTTGCCTGCATCACTGAGGAAGATAATTTAGCTTTGCTGGCCCCGTTCACAATAGAAGAAATCTATTCCGCTCCACAGAAAATGCGCCCCTGCAAAGCCCCGATCCCCGATGGTATGCATGCAATTTTTTATATGAGATTTTGGCATATTATTGGTGACGATGTTACATCTTTTGTTAGTAACGTAGTATCCTCAATGTTAACTTCTCCTAGAAACATGAATTTTACTAACATAGCTTTAATTCCGAAAGTTAAATCCCCAACAACTATGTCGGAGTTTCGACCGATCAGTTTGTGTAATGTGTTGTACAAATTAGTGTCGAAAGCTATTGTTAACAGGTTAAAGCATATTCTCCCGGGAATAGTAACAAAGAATCAGAGTGCTTTTGTTCCGGGGCACCTGATCACAGACAATGCTCTTATTGCACTTGAAATTTTCCATACAATGAAGAATCGAAACAAGAGCAGGAAAGGAATGGTGGCCATGAAGCTCGACATGAGTAAGGCATACGACCGCGTCGAATGGGGCTTTCTGAAAAAATTGCTCCTCACTATGGGCTTCAATGGCAGATGGGTGAACCTCATCATGGATTGTGTGTCGTCGGTCCAGTACTCCTTCATCATTAATGGAAGAGTGTGTGGACATGTTATTCCGTCCCGGGGCTTAAGACAAGGGGATCCACTATCCCCTTATCTTTTCATCTTGGTGGCTGATGCGTTATCTCATATGATTCAGAGTGGAGTTAGGAGTAATCTGATTCATGGTGCTAAAGCTAGCCGTAACGGTCCAGTCATCTCTTAGCTTCTCTTTGCTGATGATAGTTTACTCTTTACCAGAGCTACCAGACAGGAATACCTAACTATCGTTGGTATTCTCAACCAGTATGAAGCCGCATCTGGTCAGAAAATTAACTATGATAAGTTTGAGGTATCTTTCAATAGAGGGTTTGATTCTGTGCGAAGACAAGAGTTGATAGATGTTCTGAAAATGCGGCAAGTTAATAATCATGCGAAATATCTGGGCATACCGTCTTTAGCAAGGAGATCTAAAAGAGTAGTCTTTCGTGATCTACTTGATAGAGTGTGGAAGAAACTATAGGGGTGGAAAGATAAGTTACTTTCTCGTGCGGGTAAGGAAATTCTTCTTAAAGCAGTAATCCAAGCATTTCCTACCTACTTGATGGGCGTTTATAAAATCCCGAGCTCTGTAATTCAATAAATTCACTCGGTTATGGCTCGGTTTTGGTGGGGGCAACGAGGCTCAAAGAGGCCAATGCACTGGGTGAGTTGGGCGAAATTATGTATGTAACAAATTTTCAACAAATGTCTCCCACAATAAACACTTGAACATTTCTAAACATCATCAATGATATAAAACAAATTTTTACAGCACCAACAATTCGTTCAAAATATATCACCAAATAACTCTAAAACTTATTCATTAAAAGAGTAGTAACAATTAATCATTTTCTTTCATAAATCAAACATAAACATATGGTTACCCAATGATACATACTGCATCCTACTGAAAATCAGAAACCCAGAATATAATAAATTATGAATTATTTCTGTTTAACAAGCCCTCAAATAATTTAAAAGTGTATCATCAATTTCACAACAAAAACACAGTAATAATTATTAAACTAATAATTTCGACCATTAAAATCACACAAAAATTAACATACGACCCTAATGGCTCTACTGACATGGTACAATTTTTATTTATAATTTTCGGACTCCAAAAGTATTTTTAACAGTTAATATACAGATTACTCAATAAAGCCAAAATAATAACTCAAAATATATACAGACGCCCAAAAATTACCAAAAATTTACATAACATGTAAAAACTCACGGAAATACATAGTATTCAAAGAAATAAATTTTTCGGCCTATAGAAATAATTTTCATGATTTATCTACTGACAGAAACCAAAATTACAAAAACAGATATATCAATTAAAAAAAATAGTAAACAGTAGGAAAAAATTATTCTAAGGCATGGAATACATACTAAGCATGTAACCTGATCTAAGAAAAATAATTTCATCAATTTTAACATTCTTTCAATTATTATGCAATTTAGCCAAAAACACGCAAAACACCAATTAAATCAAATAAATACTAAAAATCATGCGAAAATTATTTTTCTCTACACAGTATTCACATAGCATGTATCAAGTATATTCATGTCAAATTTCGTCAATAATTTCATTCAAAAAGTATTTTAAATAATTCCTAGCGTAATAATCTAATACCGAATAATACCCTAATCACTATGGTTCTAAGATAACAACTAGTTACCTGGATCGCCGGAGGCGAGCTGAAAACTTCTGGAAAATCCCAAAATAGGCATGTGCTCCTCTCCTTCTTCAATTCCCAAGCACCAAGTATAAGAAAAAGGCAACAAGAACAATTCACGAACAATTAACAAGAAGTATAAAATGAAAAATTTTGAGAGATTGAGAAAGATGACGATGGCCGAAAATGGCAGCAAGGAGTTCTGATTTTTTAATCAGAAATTGAAGTGATGAAGGTTGTTTTAAAGAGGTTTAATTAGGAAGAATGATTAGGGGGTTATGGGAGTTACAAAGCAACAAAGAGTCACAAGGAAAATAAAAAGAAAAGAAAGAAGAGGAGGCTCTCCTTCTCCTTCACTTGGCCGGTTGTCCAAGCCCACAAACCAAACAAAAATTTCAGCCCAATTCAACAAGGATCCATGATTCAAAAGTCCGCCACGCGAAAAATCGACAACTTCCTAAACCGCGCCTAAACTTTGAAAATACTTAATAATGAAAATAATTCTAATAAATTATATTATAAATATAAACAGAGTAAACACATTAGCACGCCATAAAAATAACAATAATAATTCGGCTCCCAAAATCATAAAATAAAAATCATTAATTTAGAGAAAATAATAGTTTTTTTAGAGAAAATTTTTGCGAAAAACTAGGAGCAAAATTATGGGTTGTTACAAGGGCTCACATCATCCCAACAAATAGGTGTTCGACATTTACGCCCGTACAAAGCCTCGTATGGAGCCATATTGATGCTAGATTGATGAATGTTATTATTGGAAAATTCCACTAACACTAATTTATCTTCCCAAGAGCCTTTAAATTCCAATACGCAAGCTCGTAGCATGTCTTCTAGTATCTGGATTATTCGCTTGTTTGTCCATCCGTTGCTGGATGGAATGCTGTACTAAATTTTTGAGTCGACCCCAAAGCTTCCTGAAATATTTCCCAAAAATGTGACAAAAATCGAGTATCTCGGTCAGAGATAATAGTGGTTGGAACCCCGTGCAATCGAACAATTTCCCTCATATATGCATCAGCTAACTGCTTCTTGCTCCAAGTTACTCCCATGGAAATAAATCGGGCCATCTTTGTTAGTCAGTCAACCACAACCCATATAGAGTCATTTCCCCTTCTTGATTTGGGTAATCCTGTTACAAAATCCATAGAGATGGAATCCCATTTCCACTCTGGTACTGGCAATGGCTGCAGCAATCCAGACATCTTTTTCCGCTCAAATTTTACCTTTTGACAAATCAAGCATCTTGCCACAAATTGCAAGATGTCTCGCTTTAACCCTTTCCACCAGAAATATTTCTTTACATCCCGAATCATTTATCTCTACCTGGATGCTGAATAAGCACTGCTATGCGCCTCTTTCAGAATCTTATTCCTTAATTCCTTGTCATTAGGAATACACCATCTTCCATTTATCCGTACGCTCCTATCAGCATATAATTGGAAGTCTTTGGTCTCATTCCTTTCTATCTTCGACTCAACTCCTTGATAAAGTCATCCTTTTCCTGCTTCCCCCAAATTTCCTCAAGAAGAGACGGTTGAATCACAATGGCATTTAATTCTCCCTGTAATCTGTCTTTTGCAATCACTCGTAAATCCAACTGCAACCGGTTCTTTATATAGCTCTTCTGGCACCGATATCAGTGAATTTATCTCCCGACGAGGTCTTCTACTCAGAGCATCCGCTACTTTATTTGCTTTCCCTTGATGATATTGAATATCTATATCATAATCCTTAAGTAACTCCAATAATCTCCGTTGCCTCATGTTCATTTCCTTCTGGGTGAAGATGTATTTAAGGCTTTTGTGATCAGTGTAAACCTTGCAAGCAACTCCGTACAGATAATGTCTCCACAATTTCAATGCAAAGATGACTGCTGCCAACTCTAGATCATGCACAGGGTAGTTTTTCTCATGCGGTTTTAGTTGCCTTGAAGCGTAGGCTATAACTCGCTGGTTCTGCATTAGGACACACCCTAACTCTTCCTGGGAGGCATCGCTATAGACCTCAAACCCATCTGTTCCCGAAGGTAGAGCTAAGACTGGAGCGCTAGTTAATCTCTTCTTTAATTCCTGAAAGGCCTTCTCGCATTTCTCCGACCACTGAAATTTTATACTCTTCTTGATTAAATTCGTAATTGGTAGAGCTATCTGCGAGAAATTCTCCACGAACCTCCGATAATAACCAGCAAGCCCAAGGAAACTCCTAACTTCCCCAACATTGGTGGGTGCAGACCATTCTTTTACCGCTTTGATCTTGTCAGGATCCACTGCTATACCCTCCTTGGTTACAACATGCCCTAGGAACATTACTTTGTCCAACCAGAATTCACACTTACTCAACTTTGCATAGAGTTTCTCTCTTCGTAATATTCCTAACACCTCTCTTAAGTGTTCTTCATGCTCTTTGAAATCTTTGGAGTACACCAATATGTCGTCTATAAAGATTACCACGAACCGATCGAGCAAAGGCTTAAAGTATCTCTGCATTAAATCCATAAATGATGCTGGTGCATTGGTGAGCCCGAACGGCATCACCACAAACTCATAATGACCATATCTTGTTCTGAACGCCGTCTTCATAATGTCTTCTTCAACTATGCGCATCTGGTGATACCCAAATCTTAAATCAATCTCTGAAAATACCCCGGCCCCTTTTAACTAATCAAACAAATCATCTATTCGGGGTAACGGATATCTATTTCTGATTGTGATTTTATTGATTTCCCGATAATCTATACACAATCTCATCGTACCATCCTTTTTCTTCACAAACAACACCGGTGCACCCCATGGAGATACACTAGGTCGGATATAACCTTTTTGCAACAACTCTTCTAACTGCTTTTTCAACTTTGCCATTTCTGCCGGAGCCATTCTATAAGGAGCTCTGGTATCGGGTAGCCCCTGGCACCAAATCTATATGAAAATCGACAACCCGATGCGGTGGCAATCCCGGTAAGTCTTCTGGAAATACATCCGGAAATTCCTTCACCACCAGAATCCCTTCAATCTTGCTTCCTTCCTCTGGATCCCCTACCATCTGATTCAGATAACCAACACCCTCAGGTACTACTTCTGTATCAATCTCAATTATTGCATTAGCCTCCTTTTCCAAGCTCGCTATCTCATCCTGATATAAAATATTAGTTCCACCTGGGGACCTCAACCTAACAGTTCTAGCATAACATTATCACCGCCCTATTCCGACTCAACCAATTCATTCCCAAAATCACATCATAATATTCCAGATCAAAGGGTATCAAATCTACCCGCAGTTCTGACCCTGCTATCTTAATTTCACAATCTCTAAATATCCATTTACAACAAGTCGACTCCCCATTAGGCATACAGATAGTCATATTTAAGGGTTGAACACAGGGTTTATATAGCAGGTTGCCAACAAACGTATTCGAAATAAATGAATGCGGGGCTCCTGAATCAAATAACACATTGGCCACTGAGTTACATACAGGACATTTCCCTGAAATCACATTACCTGGTATCTCATGCAGCTCCGGTGCCTCCTTCGCTTCTGTCTTAACAGCGAACAGCTTCCCTGGTGCTTTCCCCTGACTGACAGGCTGAACTCCCTTCCCGGTCCTACCTTGACTCGAGCTTCCTTCTCCAGCGGTCAACATCAACATATTCCCCGGCTTATTATTTCCTCCCGGCCTTCCCATTTCTTTCCATGAGGGACACTCACTAATTCGGTGTCCAACATTCTTGCACTTAAAACACACCATCTGCCCTGAACAATTCTTGCCATAATGATTCCTTCCGCAACGATTGCACTTCCACTCTGTTTTTCCACCCAACTGTTCCCAACTTTCCCTTTGAACTGAAATGGGGCTACCATCTCTGTTCTTGGTTTCTTGAATCCTCCCTCCTTAAATTTTCCTCCATTCCTTTTCTTCCTAAACTCCTCATCCTTCATTTCTATTCGGTTTTGTTCTAGAGCGCGATCATATAGTTCTTCAAAAGTTGTATACGTCCCAATTCGCTTCTGGTACTTCAAATTCAGGCCTTCAAAAAACTGCATCATCTCCACTCTTTCATTGCCCACAAAATCAGGCGCAAATCGGGACAGTTTCAGAAACTTTGCTGTGTACTCCAACACTGACAGCTTAGCCTGCTTCAGGAATAAGAACTCGTTCTTCTTCATTCTCCGTAATGCCGGAGGAAATAACTTATTTTTCATCTTTTCCACAAACTCCGTCCAAGTAAACTCCGGCTGCTGAGTTACTCCCTTGGTGGTGTTCCACCATATATCAGTTGGTCCTTCCAAATAGAATGTAGCCATTTTAACCTTCATGGTCTCAGGGCAACTAACCACGTCAAGTTTGCTCATGTATGTAATCCAGTCCTCAAATTTGACGGGATCAGCTTCACCATCATAAGTGCGTGGCTTATGAGCTGCTAAGCGCTTATAAAATTTTCCCTCATCATCATTCTTGTTTTGATTATGTTTTTCAAGTATTTCCAACAGTCGAGCATTCATTTCCTTCATTTCCTGTAACTGCTTATCTTTGCTATTCTCAGCATCCATCGATTGATATGTGCCTCCTACACTGGCCATTTACCTACATATTCAATTGCAATGTTCAGTTGGAATTCCACACATACTTCTCTTCATAATTGCACTTAATACATTAATTTCAACTTCCCATGCTTATTTCATACATATCTCCATTTCGCAAGCATACCATTATACTCATATTTCATGCATATATTCCATAATAACGTAGCAACTTCTTTTATTATTTATCTTACATGCTTCATACAACATGTTAGTCCTTATAGCAACTTGTCTCATTATTTATTTTACATACTTCACTCAAGCATGCTGGTTCTTATTATACAAAGACTTAAGATTACATAAAGAAAAACATATGATAGCCAGTTTCCTTCTGCTTATCCCCACTCCTTGGCTTCACTCCCCCGGCTTAATCCAACCTGCACGGGTCATAGTAGTAGCCACTATCGTCACTACTGATTGGCGGAGTCTCGGGAACGTAATCAGGGCCACAAGTCTTATATCCTTCCTCGGATCCGTAAGTAGTACTTGATTGGGTAGTGTATGTAGTACTTGAACTTGGTACTGTTGGGGTTCTTGAACTAGAACGACTCTTAGTTCCGCTGGATGACTCGTACCTACCTCCATACATCCTGGCCGCCCGTTCCTCCTCCCTATGGGCTATTCGCTCATATATTTCCCTCCAATGATATGTCATTTGGGTAAATTTGCCCCTGGTTTTGGCGTGCAAGAGTGATATCCATTTCATGCCTAACCTTTTCTACTGTGCCTTCCCATCTTATGAGATTTTTATCTATATTTTCCATGGTCACCCCATACCCTTGAATTGCTCCCGCAGCCACATACAGTTTTAACAGACTCCAATAGACTCTACGAAAGCTAGCCATGGATCGCAGGACGGTAATGTCTTTATAATAGCATATGCTTGGACTCCCGATAGTGATTATTACTAGCAGGTTCCATGACCTCGTTCCATTCTTGAATATGCCATAACACTTCATTGGCATGATCGATCGCATCATCCCACCATTTCCCTACCATGCATAGGTGTCGGGTTCCTTTAGATAGGGTACATTTTCATTCACGCTCTCACTTGATCTACTTGAAGTCATCTACACAGAGTTTCTAATGTTTATATAGTTATTGCAAACATACTCTATACACATAAACACACATTCACATCAACGCATATTCACAATATCTGTAGATGTTGTCATTCATTTTTTTTTTCAAAAATATTCCTATAATTATATATATAATGTTACTCATGATTTTTAAAATCCAAAATACTTAATTTTAGAGTTTTGGAAACGTTTGCTCTGATACCAAGTGTAACAACCCTCTCCAAATAGCAGCTTAATTACGACCAACTATAATTAACTAAAGAGCTAAGCTGCTAATTAGAGATGTTGTTAGTGCAGATTCCTAACCCACCTTGCCCTTGGGAGGTTAGGAAATCTGGAAGTATCTAAGCATATTATGAAAGCAACCTAAATTATTTAATTATTACATCATAGTCTAAGTATTTAGATAACCGAGTTCAAAATATAGATACATAACATAATCGATATAATACAGAAAACACAACGCAACAGCTGTTCACATAACACGAACATTCCAGACTAAGCTAATCTTTAACCTTCAGTTTAGTCCTACAAAATAGCTGAATCTGCCCCCACCAGGACAGGTTCAAGAGAACAAAACAGTCAGCTTACGCCAGTACACAAGTTCTACCAGTTGCAAAATAGTAAGGTGGCTGAAAATAGACTTCATTTCGAAGTAATAACATAACTGTTGTTTCAAACACTTTTATTCGCTTAATTGCAAAGTTCCTTTTTAATAATGTAGAAATAATAACAACATCATGAACATATCAAGTGACTTTTCATGAGTAGCATTTATACTCTTTTCAACAATTACTTAAACATTTTTATACAAATCAAAATATTTCTATCTCTAGGAAGGAACACGAATGGAGGGCAAAGCCGATTCTCCAAACTTTTGAGGGACGTCTCCCCACCTTTCTTATTTCCTGCTTGCAAGACTTTCTAGGTCATGACCCTTCATAACAGAGCAATACCCGCTCCGGAGCAATACCCGCTCCGGAGCAATACCCGCTCCAAATACTTAAAGAGCAAACCCACTCTGTGAGCGTTGTTCATCACTGCTTACACAGCTACTTCCCTTCTAAAACTAGACTTTTAATAATTGCAAAACTTATACTCAAATATACAAAAAACTTTAGTCTCAAATACTTGATGGAACCAACTTTCATAACTATCTTAATTTATCAAAACAAGTTTCGTAAAACAAGCTTGCTATGTCAAGTTCCACTATTTTTGGAAAGGTGACTTAACAATCAGGTTTCAAAAGAATGTTGTGATCAGTTGAGGTAGTTAAAGGTGGTATTATCAAGACATGGCAGTATATAAAAGGTTATAGAAGGGCTCTTAAGATATGGAAATATTATCTCACACAAGCACTACATATGTCAATTCCCATGGTTTTCGGTTTGGGTGTTAAAGAACAATGGTTTTTATGCAAATATCACTTGTAACTCTTGTGCCAACCAAACTTTTGGTTTAACACTTAATTTATGAATAGGGCAGTAGGTGTCCATCATTTAAAAGTAATTTAAGAACCAAAAGAACAAGGGTTTACTAGCTCGGAAAGCAATTAAGCGAAAAGTCGAGTTTTAAGTGTTGGTTTCTTCTCAAACGAAGGTTATACTTCTCATAACTGGGAAAATACGAAACAAGGATTCATCAACACTCAAGATATGGAATTTCCAGAAGTATACAATGAAAGGACAACAACATTTAACGCATTTAATCAAAGGTACACTCATAGTAGAAGCACGGTTTGATCGGTTTTAGAGGAACTTGACATGCAACGATTTATATTTCGAAAATCATTACCAAAACTCACATGCATCACATTGAAATCATCTACTTATAATTCATTAAAAAATCAGTAAGTTCTCAACCAAATATACATTCGAAGCTCTCACAAATTCCATAAAACGAGTGTTATTCAAACAACTAGAAAGCAAGGATTCGAAGGGTGGTTCTTGTGTACCTTAACTCGATGCTTAGGAGTCAAATCTTACTTAACCACTTCTACAACTTCTCCAGCAATTCCTTAGTACCTTAGAGAAAACATTCATCACTTAAAAGTTAGCAATTAACCCAAAGAAATCAAGGTTCAACCTAATACACCTCAATAATGCTGAAATTCAGCCACAACTTACCTTCCTTGGTTTTTCTTGATGCTACTGTAATGGAACCTCAAAAGTAACGATTGCCCAGTGTAGAGAACAACTTGATAGACCTAGGGAAGTGTTTGCATGCAAGAATTAGAGCTAGGAGCCAAGAGGAGAAAGCTGCCAAAAGCAGCCCGGCTGCTCACCAGAAATGGCGTGAGAAATGAGGAGAGGAGAGATGTGTGTTTGTTGTGTTTCTTGTGAAATGATTCTGGTGAAAATGAATGAGGACCTTCCTCTCATATATATGGAGAACGGGTAAGGGCAAAATTGTAAGTTTCGATTTAGTATTAGGGGTAGAATCGTCATTTCCCATGCTTATGTATTAACCAGAATTTTCAAGGCTTTTAATTTGGATACTCTTCTCAATTCCCTCCTAATCCTTAATTATTCTTAACTAAATTTCTCCAAAGTATATTATATACCTTAATGGAAGTATCTTGACCTAATCAATCCTTAATCTCACTTCCTCAAGTAACAAAACGATATCAATAACTGATACAAATCCCATAACTCTGAGACGATACTCAACGTTCTTAACATAATTCATGAATTACTTAATTATCACATAGCTCATGTTATTAGTTAGCTAATAACACACAATATCTACATTGGCAACAAAATTCACATAACAGTCATTTCAATTTTAAGATTTCAAAACGTAACGGCTACAACTTAATTTATCATCGTTAGCCCAATAATCGTGGATTATCGATTCTAATCTTAGCTTAATAAGTTAGGCTATTACAATGTAACCCAAAGTGTGTGGGAGGAATGGGTTTTAGATACCCGTCGGTTTTTAATGACGCACTCCTTGGCCGCCAGTTTTGGAGACTTGTGCAGGGAGGTTCAATGCTGTGTGCTCATGTTCTCAAGGCCAAATATTATCCTCATTGTGATGTTCTTGATGCTCGTCTTGGGTACTCCAACAGTTTCTCTTGGAGAAGCATATGGAGCTCTAAACCATTGATTAAAGAAGGTTTGCTTTGGCGCATGGGCAACGGGGAAAGTGTTGACATATGGGAGGACTCGTGGTTAGCAGATGAGGAGGGCAGGAAAGTTACTACTTCAAGAGTGGAGGGGTTAACAAAGGTGAGCGAGTTGATAGACTTTGAGAAGACGGAATGGAATGTTGATATTGTAGGTAGTATTTTTAATGAGAGGGACCAGAGGTGCATCTTTGCCATTCCACTGAGCTTACGTTGCCCGAGGGACTCTTTGGTTTGGGCTTTCACAAAAGATGGAATCTATTCTGCAAAGACAACATATATGGTGGGAAAAGGGTGTAATTTTGACGATTTCCATCAAGCTTGGGTCTCAATTTGGGGCTTTGAAGTTGCTCCTAAGGTCAGGCATTTCCTTTGGAGGTTCTGTACAAATACCCTGCCTGTGCGAAGCTTTTTGAAATACAGACACATCATTGAGGATAACACGTGCCAACGCTGTGGAATGGAAGAGGAGACGCTTGCCCATGCCTTGTTTCTTTGTCCCCACATTAGTGCCTTGTGGGAAGATATGGGCTGCAGCTCTTTCTTACAACATCTCACAACAACATTTACGTGTGAGATGGTGGAGGCCTGGAGCAAGATGGAGCCACACAAGGCATACAGGGTGTGTCTTAGCATGGTGCATTTGGGCTGATCACAATTCTCTCGTTTTTGAGGGGAAGACGATCCTTGCAGCCATGTTGATGCAGAGAGTGCAATGCCATGTGCAAGACTACGGTGAGTGTGCTGGAAAAATATATGGTCCACCTGGGCGTACCTCGGTCGCTAGCTCTAGTGTTTGGGGTGCTCCACCTGAAGGCGTGACTAAATTTATTGCGGATGCAGCAGTAGGCAACGATGGATGGGTAGGGCTAGGTGTAGTGGCAAGGGACCACACATGTAATGTTCTCTTTTCTTCGATGAGAAGGATGATAGCCTACTGGCCACCTGAAATTCCTGAGTGCAAAGCTATAACTATGGTGGCAAGGCTTGCTAAGAGACATGGGTGTGCTCATGTCATTTTAGAGTTAGATTGTCAAGGGGTTATCTCCCGTCTTGCGAAAGCGGTGTGTTATTTCTCGGACTTGGATAACATTTTAGAGGATGTTATGTTTCTTTGTTCTTCTTGTACTTCTGTTAAGTTTTCTCATGTTAGGCGAGATGGAAACTCTGTAACTCATAACCTTGCTAGGTTTATTCCTTTTGGTGTTGAGCAATGTTGGGAGAACCATTTTCCGCAAGAAGTGGCTTCTTATGTTCTTATGGATTCTCTATCCATTGATTAATGAAGATCACTCTTTTCCTCTAAAAAAAAAGCCTTATATTGCACGCAATGCGTGCGAACTGTCTTTACATTTTGTTTTTTCAAAAAGCTGCTATTGAGTTTAAACGTAGTATTTTTTTTCTTTTTTCCCCTTTATGTTTAAATGAAGCAGTTATTTGTCCCCCTTTTTTTTTCTTTTTCTATTTTTTGGTGTCCCCCTTGTGTTGCCATATATAATAGAGATTAATATCTTACTTTACAATGATAACATCAAATATCACTTGGTTTAGTGGTTAAGAATGTAGTATATAAGTTTCAAGTCATAAGATCAAATCTTATACAATGCATTTATTAATTTGTACGTGGCACTTTTTCTTGTTCAGGAACGCCATAGCGATTGGACATATTTGTTAATATATAACTTTTACTATTAATTTTTTTAATTATAAGTAATTACTAAAATTTGAAAATATACATTGAGATTGATTCAATAACAATAAATATAATGACATTCCTATTGACATTCCTTGTAACATAGTTACTAATTATCTAAATTGCGTCAAAATTCCCCTCAAAAAAAAATTTGTGTAAAAATTCAATATGATTCATTTATTAAGAAATGGCGGAAGTAGAAGTCATTATACCTACTATAGTACTATTGTAATCGTAAGCTATAGGAGGTTGAGGTGGTGGAGTAGTGACATCGCTTCCCACCTCATATCCTTGAGGTCTAGGGACCAAATCTCAACGGATTCATTTGAGAAATTACACAACAATTAGTGAGTAGTGACATTTCCCTAAGCCGCAATCTAGCTACACAATAACAACAATTTGTGCTAGTCTTTTTATACATTGGGAAAGAATTAGGAGTAACATCTCATTTCTTCCTACTTGAAATCCATTGCATTATGGAAATCTTTACGAATAGAATTCTTAATGGTTTTGGTTTAGAGGATAGGATTTTTCGAACACTTCAACTTTGTTCTTGCATTTAATAGATATGGATGAAACATCAGCATCGCTCGGCTATCAGAAGATTCAGAACTTCCTCATCATCTTTTCAGCTACACCTCTCTCTAGCTGGATTGCAACCTCCTTCTCCATTACTAATTAATATATATACTTCCTTTGTTTTTTTTTAATCGCGCCATTTCGTTTTTGGCACTGTTCATCGACCAACTTTGTTAAGCTTCTCACATCATTATATAAGAAAAAAATATATAGTCAAGTGGGGGTATCGTTAGATTCGATTCAATGCAAGGATTCCAAATATCAAATTTTTATAATTTTTACTTGAAGACAATTAAAGATATTGACGTCCAAAAAAGCGTGCAAGCGTAAAAAATTAAATGGTACAATTAAAAAAATAGAGGAAGTGTCATACTCCAATGCTGTTGCAACAGCATTGGAGTATGATTCGTTAGATTCGATTCAATGCAAGGATTCCAAATATCAAATTTTTATAATTTTTACTTAAAGACAATTAAAGATATTGACGTCCAAAAAAGCGTGCAAGCGTAAAAAATAAAATGGTACAATTAAAAAAATAGAGGAAGTGTCATACTCCAATTGCAACAGCATTATTACGAATTAGAGTAACATATTCAATGCAAAATCTTTTAGTGTAATTATTACCAACTAAACCATTGTTGAAAACTATCTAAAAGTTAAAAAATGCATCAATCAATCAATATACATTATTAAAATCCGCGGACAAGCATTGGAGTCCGCCACATATCGTCCACTCTCATGCAAAAGCTCTTATCATACACATCCAAAAGCAAATTTTATTACAGTATAATATTTAGGGTTTGAAGCTATGACCTTATATAGAAAATGGAGCTCCCACCAATGAGCTAACATATCAATGATGTTTATTTACTCCTAAAAGAAACTAATTAATGAAATTATCACAAGCTTTTGTATTACAAAATAAAAGAAAATATAAACTTAAATAAGATTAGAAAAACCAATATTATAAGTTATTAATGGAACTCAAGAGTTAAGTTGTGATAATTTGATATGCATACATAATATAAATAAAGTAAATTTTTTTCGCCAACACAATTAGAAAAAAGAACTCGATGCGTTGTCGTGTGTTGCCCCCCATTCCACCTAATTGATTACATGATGCCATGTCATCCTTATGGCATGATATTTCTTTGAAAACTCTTATAAAAGTAAGAAAATGTTTAAGTCTCTCGAACTCTTTTACTCCTTAATGTGCAAGGCATTATCCAACCACCAAGTTACAATTTTTTATGTATCAAAAATCATTCGTCAAACTAAACAATTACATCATTTTATCTAATTGACTCACCTGGGTTGTCGCTCAGACCCAACATCTAGTTAATTATATATAAGTGATGGAGTATATAAGGATTAATTGAGGACCACAACCAATAATTTTAAATTCAAGTTCAAACAACAATGTTGTACCAAACACATAACATCATCCCAAAACAAATGATCAAAGTAAACAACATTTTCCCCTTTATTTCAAGATAAAAAAAATCTCTTACGACCGAGTAACAAACCATCCAACCATCAATTAACTAAAGAAAAACCAATAGAAGTTGCGCAAGTAAAATATAAGTCAACTAATTGTTCAAATCTTTCTTGGATCGAGGGATTATATATACGAGCGGTGATAAAACGCTCATTGTGAGTGGGCAGTTTGTCCACTTACAGGAATAAACATGGGTTGATTAAACAATAATAACAATTGTATGAAATACAAAAACAGGGGTTGATTTATCAATAATCAGTATCTTGCACACACAAACAGGGGTTCTTATAGATAACCAATTGTACTTTTAGGGACAAAAGCTGAATGAGACACACAAATCGATGCAAAATTTTACTTTTTGGTAGAAATCACATCTTTAACAGGGACAATATGGTCATTTCAACATATCTACATACACAAATAGGGGTTAGTTAAACAATAACAAGTGTAACAAGGGTTGATTTATCAATCAGTGTTTTGAACACGCAAACAGAGGTTTTTATAAATAAGCAATTGTACTTTTTTGGGACAAAAGTTGAAGAAGACACACAAATTGATGCAACTTTATAGTTTTTGGCAGAGATCACATGTTTACTTTTTGACAAAAAATTGCCTTTTTATATTTTTATTTAATCATAAAGTTTTTGTTTACATAAAACTAACTTTCTGAAAATTCATTGTGAGTGGGCACTGCTGGCCGCTCATAATGAGCGTTTTATCATTCCTCGTGTATATACTCCCTCGATCCTAGAAAGATTTGAACAATTGTTGGATCACGTAGTTTAAAGGTGATTAGTTGTAGTGTGGTTATCAAATGTTATTTTATAAAAAAAGTAGATATGATTGGAGTTGGTAGGGTATTTTTTATTTAAGGACAGAGAAATTTATGTAGTTTTTTATAAACAAAGTTAGAGTATGAGCCAAAAGGTTGTAAGAAAAGTAATATAATAAAATTGGGGTCATTCCAAAAATAGAAGTGTTCAAACTAAATTGAAACAAACATAAATGGAAAGTGTTCAGACTATTTTGAGACGGAAGGAATAGTGACTTTTAAAGTTTAACATGCTTCAGAAAAAAAATTAAAAAATTAGATAGTTTGACAACAAGTTTAAGTAGAATGTCATACTTACACATGAAACGAATTGTTTCATGTGTGAATAAAATGGGTCTGTCTAGTACGCAAAATACGATAATCTATTATATAGTACTTTTTTGTTTTGTTAGTTGAAATATACAAGATGATAAAGTAGGTATGGCCCTGATTAAGAGGGCTATCAAACTTGTACTCACTTTTTCATTACTGCTTTTAAAAAAGTTGTAATATTTTGACTTTGTGGTTTAATGAATAAATTTGTGATCATTAATATATTTAATATCATACTGCATTTGTTTGTTATTGATTGCATCAATTTGACTTTTACACTATTCGTGTACTAGGTTTGACATTTGTTTTTTGCTAATGTACATAAGCAAACATTAGTAATTCACACATTGTCGGATTCATTTAGTTGTATGTTTTGAAATATCATTTTTTTTACTAAAGATAATTAGATATACTTCCTTCGTTCTTCATTAATTGCAACAATTGGACTTTTACTATTGATACACCTCTTTATCACTATTTTGTGATTTTTTTACGCATGGAAAAATACATTCATGTGGAGTTTTATTAGATTCGTCTCAATATATCTTTATTATATAAGTGAAGGGGAGAGGAAGATGGTGTCCCCTTACAAAATGTCGGATATACCCTTAATGAATTTAAATTGCCATATATATAAAATAATTTTTTCTTTTTCCTACTTGCCATAAATATTGAACATATTAACAATGAAATTAAATTTGAAATTTCAATTAAATATTAAATTAAGGAGAATGATTTCTTCTTCTTACATATGTGTGAAAAACTCTGATCAAAAATTAAATTGACAATATAATTTGATTGACACAATCAGAAGAAAAAATAAAAACATAAATTTCATATAATGATTATATTTATCATATTTTAAAACCTAAATGTTGATTATTATTTAGTAATCTCTATTATATAAATCAAACTCTTCCACTTTATTAATATTCAACGATTGAACCAGTGAACCTGATACACAAATTCTTCCACTTTATTTGGGCACAAGCTTTCTTCAGTTTTATATTTCCTTCTCTCGATACTATATTTGAATAATGATGAACAGATAACTAAGAAAAGCAATGAAATATTTATTTAAGAAAAACATATTAGAATATTAAAAATAATTATAAAAGTATGTTCGAATCAAAAATTTTGTAACACTGACGAATAACTAACTGAGAAAAAAGAACGTTAATATGACACGACAAAAAATGCTAGTATTTTAACTATATCAACTTTTTATATTTTCTTTTTACTCAAAGGTAATTAAAGATATAAATAGTTAAAGTTGTACATCGGTAAGCGTGAAAACTCAAATGTTGCAATTAATAAAAAAATAAAGGAAGTATTAGTAATCAAAATTATGCATTGGTAAACGTGGAATCGTATATGATGCAATAGAAAAGATAGGGGAAGTAGTTTCTAAAACTTGTATATAATAATTTAAAATGTAGTTTGATATATATCCAACAATATTATATATTAATTTTTTTTATTTTAAGTATATATTCCCGTTAATGTTAATACTTCCTCCAATCAGTTTTAAATAAAACATTGGGGTTTGGCACGGGGATTTAGGAAAGCAGGGAGATAGAGAGAAAGAAAAAGAGAAACCCATGTAATGAGGAGAAAGATGAAGAGAAGCAAAATACCAAATAAAGTAATATTTTATTTATTTTAAAACGGCTTAAGTTGATAAGTGTTATATTTGTTTTAGAATGGAGGAATTATATGAATTGTGTCAAAATCACAATATTGCAAGGCTACAACTAAGGAAATGAAGGCAGTAGACTGTAGAGTTTGGGTTTACCTAACAGTGTAACACGTAATACACGTTAGACTTTTTTTTTTTTTTTTTTTTGACAGAAATACACGTTAGACTTGGATAGGCCAAGAACTCACGTCGACATAAAAAAATGTACTCATAAGTCATAACTGATAACTAGAGAACGTTTGGTCGATCAGTATGTAACAGTTAGGACAAGAGGCAAAATGAAAGACAAAGTCCACGTGGAATAGTGCAACACCTGCTATGACGTGGCTTTTAAAAGTTAGAGCCAATGATGCGATACCAGCTCAGAGACAGTGGAATCACCAATCCCCATTTCTCCTTCGCTCAAACGTCTCCCAATACCAATAATATTAGTAACATTCCAAAATTTTAAAAGGAGGATTCACACGTAGATCTACGCTACGCATACTTTCCTCATCAAAACCACTTGATCCACCGTCTCAACAACAAAAAAAATACACATAAAAACAATAATCCTACTTCATTACACTATTTTATAATTTGTTCATTGGAGATGTACGTCTCATAGACTCATAGTTGAGGTAAGAATTTGAATATCTTTATAAGTATGCTACTGATCAGTTAGTAATATATAGCTTTAACTTCTTATCCCTTTTTTGTTTCCCCAATAACTATTTTTGAGTTTTCATATATTAATACTTTAGAGAAAATAATCCACAGAAAATAAAAAAACAAAAAGTATCAAAATCTTCTTGTATATGTAATGACATCAATTTAAAGGAGATTCTAAAAATTCGCAATTTACACAATTGGCTTATGAGTATCCAATATATTTGTCATTGTACATTCTTTGGGTTTTTTTAAATTTACTCACTCTTTCTTTTAGAATTATTTTCACCTTAACTGTCGTAATTTTTTTCTTTAAGAAAAAAATCACAACCACTCTTTTGTTTAATTATTATCTCTTCCCCTTTCTTTCTTATCATAAACTGCCTTGCTTCAGGTAAAATTAAAGAGAACGGACTAAGTACATACATAAAGACATATTAATTATTTAACCAAGGTAGCTTAGTATAGTTGGTAGGGGTTCATGATCACAAACTCGAAACATACGAGTAGTGTTCTTCAGGTGGGGACTCGACCGAGGACTTCTTATCACATGTGATTTGGAACAATATCATATCTCGGTTTCATTTACATTATATTGGCAAACACCATACTAAGTAAGACTTATTGAATAGGAGAAATTGGCTGCTACCAACATCTCTAGGTTATTACCTACTGCTCAAATAACCAATTACACTTATAATAATGCGTGTATTGGTACTTGGTAACAGTTGGAAATTGGGTCCTAGAACTCTCCAAAATTACTCCCACAGTCTCCTCATATCTGATTTTGAAATTCAAGAGAAATTTGGGATTCTCCTCCTTAGGAGAGAGAGATTGGAGGAGGGAAATGGGATTGTAGAAAGTCCTTCAAAATTGAAATTTTTTCTTCCAATTTCTTCAACGAAAAAAATAAATAGAGGCATCAGCATTCAGCAGTTCCAAATTATTATCCGACCATATTAAACAAATCGAATCCGAAAGTGATCATTAATAATAATAAGGTTTATTTTTACTCCATTACTTTACTCCATTGTAGCTTTTATAAACAATGAATGTTCAAAGGCGAGTTAACGGGTTAAATCGCCGACTCAGTTCTCTTCTTCTTCATCATCCTCATCTTCTTCTTCTCCTTTTTTGTTGATTTCAGCTGCAATTCTTCTCTTGCTTTTCTATGACTGTAAGTTTCTCTTTTTTCTGGGTATTATTTCAAATTCAACATTCAATTGTGTCAAATTTTGTTTCTTTTTCTTTTTGTTGTTTTATTTTCTGGGTTCTTGCTAAATGTTGAAGAATCAAGATCAATTAATTTTGATTAGTTGTTTAATCAAAGAATCTACCCAATTCTGCTATGATTTTTCCCAATTCAGAAAAAAAAAACTCCTTTTACACGCGTTTTCGAGCATTCATCGATTCAATTTCTGCTTGTAATCGCCGTTTTTTAATTAACCCATCAATTTAATTCGTTTGTATAAATTTGAAAATAACTGCATTAAAATTACATAAAGAAATTGTCCGTTACAGTTTTGGTCAACTGAGCTAATTATGATTTGCATTAGTAGTAATTGTTAAAAATTGCCTTAATATAAATTACCCAGGAAAGAAAAAAGGGAATTCATTTTGAATGTATGATGTTTGCTTAAGATTTGGTGCTTTCATTTTCTGCTTTCTTTAGATACAATTCTAGTGAATACCATGTGTTAATCTGATTCTTCAAGTACAATCCAAAGGGTTTAACTTTAGTTAATTTCAGCTTTGCTTAGATTTGAATTGTTTTATTTTGAAGTTTTTTGTTGGGGGAGGAGGGTAATTATTGATCTGTTGATGTATTGAAATATTGTATGGTGTAGGTTGTAAGCTGGTTGTGTGAATGTTGTGGTGGTAGGGTGCATTGTGTAGGATTGATGAGAGATGCAGAGATCACGTAAAGCTCTTCTGCAACGAAGAGATTTGAAGAAGGCGATTGGCAGAAACCATTTGTATAAAGTTTCACTTTCCTTAGTTATCATTCTTTGGGGACTCGTCTTTCTTTTGAATTCGTGGATCGGTCATGGTGATGCGCATCAAGGTGAGCTTCTTCATATTATTGTGTTTTGCTGTTGTTAATATGTTTTTATGTTGTCAAATCTGTATTACGTGGGATGTTCATATGAGACATTCGGTACCAAATTATGTACACAATTCATGATTGTTGCCTTATATTCAATAATAGATCATATCTGATCTTTGTGGTCAAAACTTATGAGAGCAATGAGCATCAAGGAGAGCTTCTTCGTGTAAAATGTTTTTGCTCTTGTTATTGTACATATATGTTATCGAATATGTATTGACGGGGATTTTCCTAAGTGACTTTCCATACCAAATTATGCTCACAGTTTATGACCGCCCCCTTAGTTTATTACTCTCTTCTTTAGGCAATAATAAATACACTTGATGTTTGTGGTCAAGTTTTGTCAATTTTGATAATTTGATTTATCATTATGTTATAGTAATTAATTATGGAACCACAATTTCATGAATTTTTTCAAAATCTAGGAGCGACAATTTGGACTATTTAATTTCAATCAAGGCCTATCTATGCTCATGATGGCCTATTCATGTTTGATGTGCACTAGCTAAGATCTATATGGCATATTTGGACCTACCATGACCTATTCGTGGTCAATTTAGAGAAGTCTGTGCACAATATGTGATGTTTAAGGTCTATATATCCTACTTGGGTCAGTTAAGGCCTCTTTATGATTACTCTGGCTTATTTATGATCATTATGGCCTATTTGTGCTCTGTCTTCTTAATTTGAGATGCATGCAGCTAGCACCTTATAGCATACGAGCTGTTGATCTTTGATTTGTCACCATCATTTGATTCCTGGCTAAATTGAAGTGATAAGGTTTTATGCATCTGACTGATGTTTCTATCTGATTAACTAAAAGCTCAGTAGTAGAGTACTCTTTTCCTAATATATAATCCCTCTGAAAACAATTTGCTAATCTTCTATCTTGGGACACTAAGCTTATATTTCTGGCACACTTTTGCAGCCTGATCAGGATCAAAATCGTAGTCAAAATAACGGATCTGTTTGGGCGGGAAACTAGAAGTTAGAATAGGTGGCTTTGGTTGCTTTTATGAGCAAAATCTCTTTAATGAATTTTTTTAAATCTTGGGTGTATGATGTATCTATCTGTGTGTTTATGAACAGATATAAACTACCATCCTTAGAAGCATAGAATTAGGTTGTCTTTTACTCTTACTTACTTCTGACTGCGTCACTGTCAACAACTTGCGCAGATGAATCTAGAGCGCCTGCTCTTAATGTCTCAAGTTGGGATGAGAGCAAACTTGGAACTGATGCAGCTTCTGATACTGTACATGAACATCCATTATCTTCATTAGAGAATAATCATTTGAATGAAACCTGTGCCGAATATTCTTATGAGACTTCCTGCAATAACAGCACCGTGGTCAAAGAAGCCGGTGACGAGGTACAATCCGGAGAAAATACTCTAAACAATACTAGTACAGATGTTACAGGATCTGCAGAACATGTTGAGGTGGAAACTGTCAACTCAGACTTGGATCATAGAGAAGGCACTGTAAAGACTGAGAGACTAACTCGCACTGTGCCTCGTGGTCTAGATGAATTTAAAAAGAAGGCTTTTAATTCTAAAAATACGTATGTACCCGGTGCGACAGGGAGTGTCATTCATAGAATGGAGCCTGGGGGTGGTGTATACAACTATGCTTCAGCTGCAAAAGGAGCTAAGGTGTTGGATTCTAACAAAGAAGCCAAAGGTGCTTCTAATATTCTAAACAAGGATAAGGACAAGTATCTTAGAAACCCTTGTTCAGCTGAGGGAAAATTTGTTGTCATAGAACTCTCTGAAGAAACTCTAGTTGATACAATCAAAATAGCAAATTTTGAGCATTACTCTTCAAACTTGAAAGACTTTGAGCTACTTGGAAGTCAGGTTTACCCTACACAAACATGGGTAAAATTGGGCAATTTTTCTGCTGGAAATGTGAAGCATGCTCAAACCTTTGCTCTAATAGAGCCCAAATGGGTGAGATACCTGAAGTTGAATATATTAAGCCACTATGGGTTTGAGCATTATTGTACACTAAGTAGTCTTGAAGTGTACGGTGTTGATGCTGTTGAGAAAATGTTAGAGGATCTGATAGCTGTTCCTGATCATCATCATTATGCAAATGGGGAAGCAGCAGATGAACAGGAACTCACGCAGCTTGTTGCAGAACCTGCCGAGAGCAACAGCCCAGATCAGAATCCTTCCAATGAGAGTGAGACAGAAGAAGATAAGAACTTGAAACATGATGAAACAAACAATGCAAATCCTGATCCAGTGGAAGAAGTGCGTCACCCACAGATCAGCAGAATGCCTGGTGATACTGTTCTTAAGATACTAATGCAAAAAGTTCGAGCACTGGACTTGAGTTTATCTGTTCTAGAGCGGTATTTGGAGGAGGTGAACTCCAGATATGCAAGCATTTTCAAAGAATTTGATAAAGAGATGGAAGAGAAAGAACTGTTATTAGAGAAGACCAGATTGGATATAAAGAATGTTCTTGATAGCAGGGATGTTATTGTAAGTAATGATTGCTCCTTTAATTTGTCTTTTAAGCGATCAATTCTTTTTTTAGCGAAATATTTTGATGTAACTAAAATTTGATTTTTTTGATTCATTTTATTGTTATGTTGGGTGTTATAGGCTAAGGATGTTGATGACCTTGTGGCTTGGAGATCCTTAGTGTCAATGCAGTTGGATAGCTTACTAAAGGACAATGCTATTCTCAGGTTGTGTTTTGTTCCCTACTTTGATCATGCTGTTTATATCTGGGATGAGGGTTATTGGTTTGTCCCATGATGCAATCTTACTACTCGACCTGAACATGTCCGGAATTATGCTGGGCTTCTAGTTTTAGGCGGGGTACAGGGATGAGTTGTCACCGAGTTCCCGCTCTATGAGCTGAAATTTTCATCTTTTGATGGATACTGTCCCCACCTCTCAATTTTGAATTAAATTCATCCAAAATTCTAAAGAATATGCTCTCTTCTAATTTGAATGAAGAACAGCAACAATGCTTGAGGGGATGGGAGGAATGCTAAAATACTAACAGTGACTCAGTGAGTATTTTGGGCGCTAACACATAGTATTGGTACTAATTACGCACTTTTGCCAGATTATTATTGTAATACCAACTAAATACTATCTAATATCAATCATGTACACTTTTGGTACTAGTATAAAAGGTTTTGGTAATTTGAAACTTTCAGGTGTACTATGAAATTCTATTGGTATTTATGAATGCTAATTTGGTATCATCTTTCATTCATTTCTTTGCTAATATGAGTCCTTGAATTTTGCAGGTCAGACGTCCGAAAGGTCCAAGAAAAACAATTGTACATGGAGAGCAAGGGTATTGTGGTATTTCTTATAAGCGTAATTTTCGGTCTTTTTGCTCTCGCTATGCTGTTCACAGATATTATAGTAAATAGTGTTTATATACCAGAAAAGTCCAGGAAATTTTGTTTGATGAAGTCTTCCTGGTTTTTACTCTTTTTGAGCTGTAGCACTACTATTGTCATCCTTTCACTATAAACAGCGGCTTGTATGTTCTTATTGAGTTTATATACATAATATATATACACACATGAAGGATCCATTAGCCCATTACACTTTCCTTAGACAAAAGCGTGCAATATGCTCTTATATGATCTGTGTTTGGAGTTTTTCTTGATTGCGTAAGAAGTGTGGCTTTATAATTATTGTGCTTAATTTTTTTTCTTGAAGGAGAGTACTTGTTAATGTTCTGAATTTATCTTGAAGTTGGTTATACTGTCGTTCTTTTTAGTATGTACACGAAACACATGGGCCTACCTCTACCCTCTTTTAGAGCTTCAGCCTAAGCCAGAACAAGCACACCCCCCCCTTGTTGTGAGGCTCGAACCGGGGGCACACCCTTGGGAGATTGAGGGGTAGCTACCATGACTCCATGAGGCTACCCCCTTTACCCCTTGGTCTCTTACAGTGTCAGGCCACAGGTGCGTTTAATCCCTAGCGTTCAGGATTTTTCCAGCATGAACGTCGAGTAACCTGGAAATCTCATAGCAAAAATGGAGAAGGCTTGAATCTTGATCATGGCGGAAAAAGCATAAACTTGTGTTTGGTAATTACTGACTGGAATTCTGGAAGAGAGTTATTGGATTCAATTCTTCAAGTTTCAAAAAGCTTAGCACAGGAGCTTCTTTCGCTTTCTTTTTGGTACAAAAGTATCCATTTAATTAAAAGACCTCAGTTTTTATCCGCATTGCATAACGAGTTTTTGTCTAACTACAATAACTAGGGGAGTGGCACAGGAGCTTCTTTCAAAACAGGATTCTAACTTTGAGATTTCAAGGAAACTCTATATGTCAATGTTTTTTTTTACTCGTTTTAAACTATCAAAATAACAATAATCAGTTAGTGTTACTACAAATTTTTTTTTTTAACAAAAACCACTCGATCATATCCAATAGAAATAGAATTTGTCAATACAAATTATACAATAGGTGTGCTTACAAGTTATAAGGAGTTACCAAGTAACATTGAGCATTTTTTAGAGGCAATGAATCAGGCACATGTGTGAACTACTAGAATGTTTCAAAAAAGGGTTGCGATGCAAAATAGAGGTCACTATGGCCTTGTTCTTTTGGACTTATTTTCAGTTCAATTCAGCGCAGTTCAGTTTAGTTCATCCAAAGTAAGTTCAGTTCAGCCAAAATAAGTTCAGTTCAGCCAAAATAAGTTCATTTTAGTTCAGTTCACCCAAAATAAGTTCAGTTCAGTCTTGTCTTATGTTGTAATTATTATTTTTATTACTATTAATACTGCTATTATTATTAATATTATATTTATAATAACGATGAATTTGTATTTTTTTTTATTTTTTTATTAGTTGCTTTTCATTATTTTTTATTATTGTTTTTATTAATATTATTATTAATATTATTAATTATTTATTATTATTATTATTCATTAATTATTAATTATTATTATTTATTATTATTATTATTATCTATTATCTATTATCTATTATCTATTATCTATTATCTATTATCTATTATCTATTATCTATTATCTATTATCTATTATCTATTATCTATTATTTATTATTTATTATTTATTGTTATTGTTATTTATTATTTATTATTTATTATTTATTACTCCTTCCTTCCCAGAAAGATCTGAACACTTATTGTGACACGTAGTTTAAAGTGATAAGTTGTGGTGTGGTTATCAAATGTTATTTTATTTAAAAAGTAGATGTGATAGGAGTTGGTGAGATATTTTTTATTAGAGGAGAGAGAAAAACTAGGGAAACAGGCAACAAACCAGGGAAGGAGGACAATAAACCAGCGACGCAACCTACAAAAACGATGCGACTTCCGGAGACGCTCGACGCGCCTCGACACAGGCGGAGACACTAGACCACGAACACCGCCTTCAATCTAAAAACTACTTCAAACACGAACACCCAATAACTAGCAAGAGAAGGGAAAAAAAGGGGAGGGGCTCGACGGTCAAATTTTTAAAGAGCAAATTAAACACGAAAAAATTTCGTAATTCAGGACCAACTGTCTCACTCTTACCGCCCAAGTCTCAACCAGTTGCGCTCAAACATTTTGGTCTAGTACATTAGCTTTGGTTGGAAATTTATGCCAAAACAATTTAATGCACGCAAAACATCACCCTCACAAGTAGGGGTGTAATTTCGGTTTTTGGGCAAAACCAAAGCAAACCAAAATAAATTCGGTTTTCATATTTCAAGTCCAAATCCAAACCAAAATTCGTCCCAAACCAAACCAAACCAAACCGAAATTACAAAACCAAAACCAAACCAAACCAAACCAAAAAACCGAAATTCTTTTAGGATGCAAATTCTTTTTCCAAATCTTACAAATAATACGAATATTATCAAGTTTCAAATCATCAAACATAGAAGAATTACTTCAATTTCAACTAAAGCTTAAAATTGAAGTACTAGAACTAAAGATAATTGATAAAAACACCAAAACGCATATAGGATAGGCAAACTTCGGTTTGGTTTGGTTTTTTTCGGTTTTTTAAAATAAAAACCGAACCAAACCGAAAACCGAAAAAATAAAAATTTTCCAATCCAAACCAAACCGAATTTTGAAAAAAACCAAACCAAATTATTAATTCGGTTTGGTTTGGTTTTCGGTTTTTAACCAAATAACTTACACCCCAACTCACAAGTTGCAGCAGGACAAAATTTAGCAAATAAATGCACACTTTAATTTTGATACTCGTGGGATAAAACTTCAGAATTGCATTTCGTTTGTATACCACAGACTTGTTTGGGTATTACTAAAAGGAGAAATAAAAATTACAAAAGATAAAAAAAAAAAAGTGAATTATTGCCTGTTTCTTCCTAGTATCACCCTAATACGCAGTTTTATACACAAAGCCCCATACCCCCTCCAATTCCCTTTCCCTCATTCACTCGTACGTAGTTTTAAACGTAGAAAAAGAACTAGAAGGAAAACCAATATATTCACAAGATTCACGCCTTATATAGTTATATATAAAGATCAACGCTATCGACGGGGAAATATTATATCTTCCAGTACATTTACATAACAAGCCAAACATTTTTTGGTACAAAGAGAAATAGGCCAGTACGACAACCTTAAACAGTAAAAATTTGAAAATCTAAACCCAGTACTAGAGAAATACGACACAAATCTTCCAGTCCAAGAAACAAGGAAAAGAAGACTACACGTAGTAAGTACAGAACCAGGCCAAAGCACTAGCAAGCATACAATATCTGAGGCAAAAGAAAAGCTACCCTTTCATCAGGATGTCTGTGGCCTATCTCATGCTCACTACCGGCCACGGAGTCAATCCAGGTGCTGGCAATGAAGGCCGTATAATTGGTACCCGCTTCACCACCGAAAATGCCTCATTAAGCCGTGCAGCACGACTCATGAACTGAGATACCTTCTGCAAAACATCAAAAACATGGACAGCAGTGTTAAGGAGTCACCCATATAATAATTTCCTCTACAAAAATTAATTTGTCTTGATAAAGTTGACAAGGGAATGATAATTAGAGCATCATCACCTAAACATTATATTCGATAAAGACATTTTAACTTTCGCAACATAATAACTTTCTTGAGTTTTGATTTGACCCAGCTTTGGCTCCTACGTAGAGCTCACAACTCAACACATTATACCACTTGTCCAAATGTCTTATCAGAGAGATCTACAGGTTTTTTACACCAGGAGCCCAGGACGAGCTCAGTTGTAGAACAAACGCAAGCTTGATTAGGTCCTTTCTAAACATGGGAGTAATAAATTACTGGGTAAGTGATCATATATATCTGCTTGCTACCCAACTGCAACTGCAGTGATGTAGCATACCCGTTCCTCTGTAGTCTGTCCCCAAAAGATGATGAAAATTTTAAGATATGGCTACTCCTGAACATAGTTAAAAGTCTCAATTATTCTAATTATGGTCCTTCCAGAAAATCCAATAAACCTATCAAGGGCAAAAAGAGTATAGAGAGAACAATGCATACAGATGATTCATTGTTCGCACTCAAAAAAAAAGAGCATTGAACATTTTAGAGCAGAGGAAACAATGACAAGCTTCGCTTATTCTGCACTACAAGTTTCCAAGCGGTTCATATACCCACAGCCAGAAATGCAAAGTTATCTCCCTGAGGTTTACCTAAACTGACAGAAAAGGTTCAGTGTGTCAGTATCAGATAGGTTCAAGGGGTCGCTATATTTCTCACAAAAAGTGCCTACGTTCTCTATCCTTCAAATCAGATCCCCAGAAGCGCAATTAAGAAGACAAATAAGAGGAATAGTCCCAACACCTCAATATCACAAGTTTGAAGACTAAAACTAGTTTTTAGGCTCGTGTAATGACATTTTTCATTTATTAATATTTTACTTTAATATGATAACACTAAATATGACTTGGTTTAGTGGTTAAGACTTTGCTATATGGGCTTGAAGTCACGAGATTAAATATTATAAAGCATTTTCTATTTTTTCTATTATATGTGAATTACATGGATTAAAAAATCCTAATGGAGTGCGCCACATGACACTGTTCCTTGTTTAATAACGCCTTTTAATATATTAGTATAGATATACATCAATAGGCCAAGGGCTCCATAACTACAAGTGATTCCACAGCTGCAACTGCAGTTAAAGATGTCACGGCAACCAACAAAACACAATAGTAAAAGATAAGCAAGGCTAACAGAAATCACCAAACTTCAACTATAGCATGAAAAAGTGAGTATGGTGCATCTATGAGAGACGGATAATGCCCATGAAAGTAGCTTGGCTAAAATTTGTAACACAAATGTTGCAATACACAACAGCATGGTAAAGAACCATCAGTGAGGAAATCTTGGCCTATAAAAATCTATCAGGTCAATCAACTGATCAGCTCACTCCCAATCTGGATAATAGAATATATAGGAAATGCTCATGTGAGTGATGCAGCAAATAGCCAAGGTAACAGAAGATAGAAACAGTGTCTCAGATCATGAACTTAAAGTATTCAAATATGTGTATAGTTGTGCAGCCTGGCAACCTTTCCCTAAACTCAACAAGTCATACATAAATGGAACCATCTATATTCTAATTAGTGCTCGCACAAGTCACCCTCAACAAGCACATATGTGTAGGCTTTGTTGTTGCATGAAAATGAAAAAACAAAATGGAGAGGAAAAAAAAGTGACAAATTTTGGGCAAGAGAATCACATTATTAAAAATAGAGTGACTCAGTAAACTTAACCTACTTTGACAAAGAAGTGAAAGTGACAGTTTGTCATTCCATCTGCTTTCCTCCCAATACAGAATTGAAATTGATAAAGAGGAGTTGTACTGACATTCCAGCAACACATATAAGACATGGTCTATGTTACCTGGACTCGGTTAGGAGTGTCGGATATGGGTACGGATCCGAGTGTCGGGTACGTCACTTCTGAAAAAACAGGACACGGGGACTCTGTCCGAGATTTGGACACGGGTACGGGTATGGGAAAAAATATTTTATAATGTATATTTTATTACTGATTTTGAATTTTATGATTATTTATATTATACTAATAAAATTAAGGTACTAGTAAGATTAAGGTACTAGTCATATGTTAAAGAACAAAAGTAATTAAAAATAAAAAAAAGAAAGCAAAACTGAAGAAGGAAAGGAGATGTATAAGGAAAAATAAAGACAACCTGTCAAAAAAAAAGGAAAAAAGAAAGAAAAAAGAAAAGAAAAGTCACGCAAGCCAGCTCATGTGGTCCATAAAGGACAAAAAGGAAAAAGGGAAAAAGAAAAAAGAAAAAGAGAAGAAGAGAAGTTGAAAGATCGAAGAGAGAGAAGAAAGAAGACAGAAGATAGAAAAGCCAGAGAAGCGAAGGAAAAGAAGAAACTGACCGGCGGTGGTCGGCGAGGTCGAATCTCCGAACGGTGGTCGAGGTAAGTTCTCTTCTCCTCCTCTCCTCTCCTGTTCTTATCTTCTCCTCTTCTCCTCTTCGCGTTGGAATTCTAGGGTTTTGCCCGTTGCCGTGTCCGAGTGCATTTTGCAGTATCCGACTCGTATTTCATACCCGAGTCGGTGTCGTGTCGTACCGACCCGGGTATATGGCAAAAAATGCCGAGTCCAGGTAACAGAGGACATGGTTTCTCTAGTAAACTATGTTCCCATTGTCCTCAAAGAGCGCTAACATTTTCCCACTTCCATTATAACAACTGATTTCCATTTCAGTGGGGAGAACGTATTTCACTAATATAACCAAAAGGACAAGGAAGTATTCTTCTTTTTTGGTCCCAGCACAACTTTTTGATAACATTTCACTCATTTCAACTACTCTCAAGTCTTACCTCCCCCACCCTCTATAAATGTTTCCTTCAGATATTTTAAACTGCTAGTTAAACTACTCAAGGTATATCCCAGTATAAAAAGAGTAATTTTATTTAGCTAGCTATTAGCCATCTAACAAGGGTAAAATAGAGAGGAAAAGTTTAACCTATTCCTCACCTACCTTTAACTTTTCAACCCTTTTAGTTCATGAAAGTAATTATAAAGATACTTTTTGGTTTACTGTTACAATGGCCAAAATTAAGCTATTAACAGTTATCCTATCAATTTTCTTATCTAATCATGCTCAAAACTTTCATGATATGATGATACTAGTGGTTGACTGATGCCGAAAACACATTTTCAAATTGTGTGACTGATGACCCAACCTGTTGCAGAATTTTCTGACTCCTAAATGCTTCAGAACTAATCCATATGCTTTGAATAGTCTAATATGCCTTCAATTTCAATAAGATCCATAAAAAGACATTTCTGAAATACAAGCGCTGCATTTTCTTCAAAAACAACACTTTCATGATATTGGAAACAAGAAAAACGTGAGCAAGAAAAAAAATTTAGATCACAACTCCAATAGCTATTGGTGATCAACAATGACAGAGTATGCTAAAGACAAACCCCTCAAAAAAAAAAAAAAAAAAAAGGTATGTTAAAGACTTGCTTAGAATAACTTTTTTATTTTAAGGTAGAATAGAGAGAAAGTTGTGAGTGTGTTTGTGTGTGCCCAAGCGCATTAAACCCACCATCGAACAATAATTAATCTATCACCTACTTCTAGATTGGATGATATTCTGGGTATATTGTAGTACCATTCTTAATTTTCCTGACTATATAAATGGGTACTTTTGGAAATAAAACACCTGTGATTAATCAAGAATTCCTCAACTGCATCTATATTCTATAGTTAAAACAGTAGATGCATTGCAGCCACGGGAAAACCGGATTTACCAGAATGATAACAGTAAAAACAGAAAGTTATAACAATTGACAAGCAACTACCTTAACACTAATAAGAGAATGGTAACTAACAAACAACATAACACTAATAGAGTATTAACAACAAAGAAATAGATTTGGGGAAACAAACAAGGAAATTGCAATTGTAAAAGATGTAAGTACATGATAAGCAGTGGAAACTGGAAAGAGAAGACAGACCTTGTCATCAACAATGACCTTAAGTTGCAATCCCAGAGTCTTACGCTTCATCTTATACAGATACCGGCGTCTCAAGAGCACGAAACCCATAACTGCCGCAGCTGCCATTGATAAAGACCAAACAGGACTCACCCTCAACACACAATACCTCAATACTTCCAAAGGCACCCTCCACCACACTACCTTCTTCTCCTCATTCGACTCCGAAAACGACCCACTTCCTTCCTCCACTACGCTTCCACTCGAATGCGAATTCGATTGCTGATGATCAACTTCACTCCCATCCACTACATGTTCCTCTCCTCCCTCTTCTTGGGTATTGAATGTGGTGTCCTCAACCTCAACCTCAACACCATTCCCACTGCCATTCGCATCGGAATAATCAACAGCGCAATCGGAGTGAGGATCAATCAACAAAAGGAGATTACGAGAATCAGATTGATCAGTGGAATCAGAATTATTGCTACTATTACTACTGATTCTCTCTCCTCTACCAGCCACACTGGTACCACTTGGATCAATCCAACTCGGATTATCCGATGATTCTTCCTCTTCCTCAACATACTTATGATGCGAATCGAGGGAAAAGTAATCAGAACGAATTACACCAGTATCATCATCCGAAGAAGAAGTAAAATTTCTGGGTTTTTCTTCAATTTTCACATCAGTTTCCGCCTCTGTTTCTTGAGAATCGTGAAGCAAATCCCAGTCCCAATCATCCATTTTTTTTTTTTCAGAAAAGGGGTGAAATGAAAAACCCTAATTTTTTAGAGAAGAAGAGATTGAAAACAGTATCATAAAACGAAAATTAAATCAAAACCAAAAGTAGGAGAGAGAATTCAAAAGGTGGGCAATCCATAAGATCATTTGAAAGGAAAAGGGAAGGTACCAGATTCTCTCTCTCTCCTTAAAAAAAAAAAGAAATTTTCTTCCACAAGTTGGATTTTCCTGTAGGAAAAGAACAAAGGGGAAAATGAGTGGAGTTTTGTAGCGAAGAAAAAAAAAAAGAGTGTTATATGAAGTGACGAATGAAGAAGATGAAATTGGAATTGAGGGGGTATCATACGTGTACGCAGGAGAGCACCTTGATATGTGCCTCCTTATCCATTGACCCACTAAAAGGGAGTAGTTTAGTCATAAAACTACGTCTTGAATAGGGATGCAAGTGGGGCGGGTCAAGTAGGAGACCCGCCCCATCCCCGTCCCAATGGGGTAGGGATGGATCCTAGTTTGGTAGGTAGTGGGGTGGGGATGGGGATGAAAGTTATACCCGCCATGGGTGATGGGGCGGGGGTGGATTTTAAGTTGTACCCGCCCCGCTCCGCCCCATCCCAACTCACCCTACATCTTACCAACTTAAAATATTAAATTTTCAACAAATTACAAGTTTATAACACTCTTTAATAGTTTTTTCTAGCTGTATATATTTTTTGTTATTAGTATTTGAAATTATATATGGTATATGAGTATTATTTAGTGAGTTTCAAATGAGGATTAAGTGGATGGTGGGGCGGGAAAGGTGGGGATTTGGTGGGGATGGATACTCAAGTGGGTGATGGGGTGGGGATGGTTTTAATTGTGTACATGGCGGGGCGGGGATGGGGATGAGTTCCGGACCCACCGCGGGGATGGGGATGGGGATGGGGATGAAAAAGTGAGGTGGGGATGGGGATGAGAATGGCAAAATCCGTCCCGCCCCGCCCCAGTTGCATCCCTAGTCTTGAATGATGTGGTTACTATAGTATTAACCACTAGGGTATGAAATGTTCATAGCTTATTCATCTTGATTCGGACATTTTTCTATTTTTGTTTTTAGCTTTTTAGGCCTATTTTTCCCACCTTATTTTCAGTTTAGTTGCAATCAATTCAGTTCAGTTCAGTTGCAATCAGTTCAGTTCAGTTCAATTCAGTTCGTAAATTATTATCATTACTATTAATTATAATTTAATTCAGTTCAGTTCAATTCAGCTTGAGTTCAGTTCAATATAGTCCGAAACATGTTTCTCGAGTCCGAATCTAGTCCAATCCAATCCGAATATTAAATTAGTTTTTTTTTACGGTTTTTTCACCAAATGCCCATGAGTTTTCACGAAATTCACCGGGTACCCTCGCACTTTCGAAAATACACCTGGTACCCCTCAGTTTTAACATAATACACCCAAATGCCCCTACTGTCAACCATCTGTTAGTCCTCCGTTAGAGCAAGCTTAAATTCACGAGGTACCCTTAAAATGAAACTTATTTCACCAGGTACTCCTAAATGTTTTGAAATACCACCTGCAATTTAACGATTAGAAATTGATTGAAAAACTAGCCGTTATGTCTTTTTACTAAGTTTCTCTATATATTGTTGATCCCCCTCTTAACATCCTTACATGAACTCGCTTCTTATCATCTCTCTAAATTATCCTAATGAGTTCTCTCTCAAAAACATCTTCCTCAACCCAAGAATATACATACATTAGGGTTCCAAATCGAATGTGTAGATGTGGGAGGAAATTTGCAATTAGAAGTTCTGATTCAAGTTTTAACCCACAACTTCCAATAACTAGGCCACAAGAAAAGGTATCGAAAAACGAGTAGGTCTCGGCCTGCATCACACAGGTGGTTCCGATCCTACCCCGGAACAGAAGCAACAAGTTTGTTGACTGCCCCTTGCCCCCTTTCTCTGCCTTTTTGGAGTACGGATATCGCATTCGAGATCGCGAAAATGCGACCCGAAAAACGAGTAGGTCTCGGCCTGCATCACACAGGTGGTTCCGATCTCACTCTTTCCTGCTAATCCGTGAGTAGTCATTCGAAGTGTGATGTTTGTGACACTTTTAGGTGGTGCAAAGGTTGGGTGGAGCAAAGTGGAGGCATCCATCATTAGGCACAGAGTATGGGGAGCGTAGAGGATGAGAATATGCAAGAAGAATTGAAGCAATTGAAGAAGAAGCTTAAAGAACAAAAGAAGTTAGTTAGGCTTACAATTAAGTTAGGTTTACTTATGTTTGTATTGCTCCACTTTGTAATTTGGAAGTAAGTTATATGATTCTTGCCACAAGATTTGGAAAAACAAAGTTGCTATTCATAATAATCATTGTAGCATACATATGTATCCACAGCCAAAAAGTAATCTAATGTTTTCTTCATTTATAAAAATTGACTTCAGTAAAACATCATGAAATGGAGGACTAAATCACTGTTTCTTTACAAAAACTGAAATCACTTAATCACCCAAAAATATGAACATTCAATTAGAACCCAAAAAAATATGTTCAAAACCAAGGTTGTTGTTGCTAGCTTGCTTAGGTGACCTTCCTTGCTCTCTTATGTGCCTTGGAAGTACTAGCCCCACTGTCAGCAGCTCTCTTTTGACCTTTATCACCTCTGCCACATGTTCTTGCATTGTGGCTAAGCTGCTTGCACTTGTTGCACTTAACAGAGTTGTGTCTCTTGGGATTCTTTGCTTCATTCACTCCTCTTTTCCTCTGTTTTGGAGGTCTGTCAGCACCTCTCTTCATGTTTGGAGGGTGAATGTGTGGGAGATTGTAATATGGCCACTGAGAAGGATTGGCCATGGGATGGATGTGCTCAGCATAGGTGGCCTTGTAAGCTGCCCCATTGTAATAATCAGACACATACTCAAGAGGGTCAATCCTCTGATTGTACATGACCCTCAAGGCATGCTTGCAAGGGATCCCACAACCTTGCCACTTGCCACTTGACACAACCACAACTTAGCCTAGTCAAATTGATTGGGAAATTCACATTCCTATATGTCACTTCAAACTCTCCTCCTCCACATGGTGTAGCATGACAAAACCTTGAATCCCCACTCCTAGTTTCAAGGACCTTTGAAGCATAATCAGTCAGATGCCCTGGCTCCATGTCAATGGCCTTGTCAAACCTTGCACCTATCCTTTTCATGGACTAGACTCTAATGGCTGTGAAATAGAACAAAAATATTAGACCATGAATAATATAGTAATTGAAAACAAAAAAACAAAGTAAAAAATGAATACCTTCAAGTAGATTCAGCACAGGTAAATCTCTGTAAACTTTGATGCAGGCATTGAAACTTTCAACAAAGTTTGTAGTGTTGTGATCACAAATGATTGCTGTCTCAAACATGTACCTAGACCACTGCTCTGTTGTGTTGTCTAGGTATGATGCATCATCTACATCAAAAGCCTTGATATTCTCCATAGCCTTGTTGAACACATAGGTGTTGTAAGCATTTGCTGTAATCCAGAACAATTTATGGAAGGTTGTTCCACTCTAGCCTAAATTCTTGCAATTCATATAAAGGTGCTGGCAGCACACCCTTCTACTTGCCTTGGGAAACACCCCATCGACATCAGCATCAACCCCTATCATCCTGTCACTAATGAAGCACCAGTCATCCTTGGTGCACCCTTCCTTCTCAAAGCAAATCCTAAAATTCCAAAAGAAGTATTCCCAAGATTCCGTGCTCTTAGTGTCAACTATCCCATATGCAATAAAAAAAAAATCTCATTATTACCATCCACACCAAGAGTTGACAGCAAGATCCCCTTATAGTATCTATTCAAATGTGCCCCATCAATGCCTATCAAAGGCCTACAACCCCTTAAAAATTCTTTGACTTGGGCAGCAAAAGAGAAAAAGCAAGCCTTGAACCTAGTTGCCACCTAACCTGTGCTCCCTGTCCAAGTTATCAATGCATATGACCCAGGGTTGGTGGCTTTAATAACCTCAGCATATCTGGGCAGCAAGCTAAATCTGCTCCTTAGCCATGACCTTCACTTTATAAAATAATCTCTTCTTCACTGTCACCCTAAACCTCTCTTGGGTGATCTTTTGCAAAGATTCCACTGGAATTTCAGGAATGCTTTTAATCACATCCAGTAGGTGCTTACACAACCAACTTGAAGAAATCATGGCATGGGGTTCTCCTCCAACCTCCCATAGGTTGTGTGTTCCCCCTTAATAGTCTTTATGGCCCAATTTATCTTGTCAGTTAACCCGAAAGCATGTATCCTCCATTCACATGCTTCCATTATACAAGCAGCAGTAAACCTCTTGTTGTCAGCCTTGAAAACACAAAGGCCAAACCCCTCTTGAATGCAAAAGTCTCTTAGAACTTCTAGAAACACCTCCCTAGTTGGAAAGATCAACCAAGGCTCTAGTACTATACTACCAGGCTGCTCAGTCCATATTTTCCCATTCTTGTACACCCTGTCCATGGTTGAGCCTCCATCTAGGTAATCCTCAAAACCTAGCTCAGAAACATCATCATCTAGGAGGTCATCCCCCTCTTCTACCACAAACTCACCTAACACATCATCATCCTCAGATGATTCTTCATCCTCCTCCGCAACAAAATCTTCATCATCACTGCTCTCAGCATCTCCATCATCATCACCAAAATTCAGTCCAGGTAGTCTAGCTCTCCTTCCACTACCCTTCCTTCATGTCCCCTGAGGTTTTGGAACATAGGGCTTTTTAGTTGTGGTTTTACGGACTTTATAACATGAGGGCCTAACCCTTTTAACCTTCCCTTGCACTGATGGTGGTGGTGATGTAGGCTGGGAAAGTGGAGGTGAAGTTGGCTCAGAGGGGGTGGGCTGTGAGGGAGTAGGCTGGGTTGGCTGTGAGGGAGTAGGCTGGGTGGGCTGTGAGGGAGTGGGCTGGGTGGACTGTGAGGATGTGGGTTGTGAGTGGGTGGGATGTGGGGGAGTAGGCTCTTCTTAGGTGGGCTGTGAGGGGGTGGGCTCTGTGGATGTGGGTTGTTGTTTAGGGGCAGCCTTCTTCTTGGGCCTTGGTGTGAGTTTTTTCTTCTTGGGTGTTTGTGGCTTTGTTGATGTTGTCTTCTTCCTGGGTGTTGTTCTTTTTTTGGGCTGTTGTTGTTGGGTAGGCTGTGTTTGTTCATGGGTGGGTTGTTGTTCTGGGGTGGGCTGTGAGGCCTGTGGTTCTTCTGTTTGAGGCTCAGGTTCTGGTTGAGATGTGTCAGGGAACACTTCATCAGCTTCTTGCGTTGATTACACCCTCATGTACTCAACCTCATCATTCTCTAATGACAATACAAGAACCTCCACAGCTACACATAAGCCCTTAGCATACAACATCTCTTCCTCCAATCTCCTCTGCTCCTCCTCTTCCTCTTGTCTCCTCCTTTCATTCTCCTCTTCCTCTTGTTTTCTAATCTCCTCTTCCTTCTCCCTCTGTAAAATCTCCTGCACTCTCCTAATGTTCTCAAGATTCTGTCTCTCTTCGTGATCCTTCTTTGCAAGAACAGACCTAAAAACTTAGCAAGGGTCTGCAGTCTCCTCTACCCATACCTAGGGGTGTAAGTGATGCGAGTTGAGTTCGAGTTTGAGCTAGCTCGACTCGACTCGACTCCTTAGCATTTCGAGTCGAGCTCGAGTTGAGTCGAGCTTACTCGAGTCAAGTTTGATCGAGTTTTGACCGAGTCGAGTTTTGATCGAGTCGAGTTTTGACCGAGTAGATTTCGAGTAGCTTGCAAGTGTCTCATGTTAAAAGCAACCCTATGGTAGAAAAATGTTGAATTTAGAAATTTTTCTATTGATAATTGGGTTTTCGAGCTTCTCACGAGTTTTCGAGCCGAGTATCGAGTTGCTCAACTCGACTCGCCAACATCTCGAGCCGAGTTTGAGCTCGAGTCGAGCTCACTCGAGCCGAGTTTTGACCGAGTCGATCTCGAGTAGCTCGCGAGTTGTCTCGTCTCATTTACACCCCTACCCATACCTCAATGGTATCCTTGCCCAAGCCCCACCCCCACAGTTTCATCAAATCAAAATCAGACCTCAACTCTATTTTCTTCTTAGTCCTAGGGTTTTAAACTAACAACCTAAACAGTTTAGGATAATACACATTTTGTTTCACTGGTTCCTCAAGAAAATCCTTAAATAAACCCATTAAATGACACAAATTAGTGTCCTCCACCCTAACGTCCAAATCATGGGTACTGTAATGTACCAATAACCACACAGCAGCCATCCTAATAACAAGATTACATCAACATCAAACACAAAATAAAGTAAAAGCAAAAAAAATTTGAAAAAAAAAAACAGTTACAACAACAATCTAACCCTAACATCCCACAACAACACAAAACATTATACATGCAACAATCAGATGTTTACTAAGTTTTAAAGCACTTTAGAATGAAGAAAAGGAAGTAAAATTTTACTTTTGAAGATTTTGAACCGACGCTTAATTTTTTTTTTCAGTTTTTCGCAATTCCAGGAACTCGTGCTTTTTCTTCACTCTTTTCTTCAAATTTTTGCACTCCAAAACAATCGCACCAAAAAAACTCACTAATGTGCACCAAATGAATCAAGAATTTCCTTCAATGGCTCGAGTTTTAGGGTTCCATGGATGACCCAGAATAGAGGAAGGAAATTGAGGGGTTAAAATTTTTCGAACTGGGTTGAAGATGTCTGACACGGGGGTTATCATTATGGCGCCACAAATTAATGTCATTCTTGTAAATCAGCAGTAACGGAGCACTAACGTCTGTTAAGTGTAAGGGCATTTAATGTTAATACACAATAATTGAGGGGTACCAGGTGTATTTTCAAAAGTGCGAGGGTACCCGGTAAATTTCGTGAAAACTCAGGGGCATTTGGTAAAAACCCATTTTTTTACTCAATTTAATCAGCAAACATTATATGTTTATAATAAAATGCAAATTGCAAAATACAAGACCCAATCTAAAATAATAATTAAAAAGCCTTCTTAAAATCTTATGTTCATAATAGTCAGCAAGATAACAACAACCCATCAACAATACAAGATGATTACAAAAAAGTTAAAACAAAAAACACAAAACCAATAAGGATTTGCGTCTGTCCATTTGCGTCGCACCCTCGAAGAACCGACGCAAATCGCAAATTTGCGTCGCACACCTTTAATAGTCCGATGCAAATAATCTCAAAAAAAGAGTAGGAAAGTACATATGCGTCGGACATCGGGGAAAAACGACGCAAAAACCATATCTGCGTCGCATGTCATCAGGGTCCGACGCATATTACTTCACGTATACAAAGCAGCCCAATGAAGCATCTGCGTCGGACCACAAGGCCATGTGACGCAGATAAGTCATCTGCGTCGCACGTCCTCAGGGTCCGACGCAAATGGGGATTTATTTGCGTCGGACCACGTGCATGTGCGACGCAAATGGGCTGGGATTTTATCAAAGCCCAAAACTTTACGCTGCACTCTCTCACACAGACTCACACTCTCTCACTCTCTCTCTTCTGCGAACCGTCGACCTAAAGTCCCGTTTGCACTCTCGCCGACGACGGTCGCTTCTCCGGCAATTCTCGTTTCGCCGGCGACCTTTTACGCTGCACTATCTCACACAGACTCACACTCTCTCACACTCTCTCACTCTCTCTCTCTCCTGCGAACCGTCGACCTAAAGTCCCGTTTGCACTCTCGCCGGCGACGGTCGCTTCTCCGGCAATTCCCGTTTCGCCGGTGATCTTCTCTTCTCATGTAAATTCCGGCGACGTTAGTTCAGCTTCTCTCTTTCTCTTTTTTTCGCTCGCTCGCTTCTCTCTCGGTTTTGCTTGTCGGCTACCGCCGCTTCTGTGAGTCGCACCGCCGCCGCTGCACGCCTGGTGTCGCCGCCGTCACAGCTGCACGCCTGGTGTCGCCGCCGCCGCCGCTGCTTCAATGTAAGTCATGTTTTTCAATTTCTCTCTTTTGTTTTCAATTTCTGTCCTTTTTTTTTTATTTATGTCCTTTTTGTTTTTTGAATTTCCCTCTTCTTTTTTTTCTACAATTTAATCAAGGAGTTTATTACTACATTTCAATGTATTGAATCAATTTCTTGCATGTGTTTCTTGAATGCGCACTTTAGAATTATGTGTTTCGATTATGAGTTAGAATTCTTGAATGGTCACTTTAGAATTTCAAACTTATAAGAATTTATATTATAGTTTCCTATTTTCATTGAATTTGTGAAATTTAGTAATAGTTGTGTGACTATCCAAACTCATCTCTTTCAATGGTGTTGCATTATCTCACTTTGCCTCTCCTCCACATTGTACTGCAGTTGCCACCTTGTGTCTTGTGCTCCTCGGTTTGCCGGTTCTCCAAGCTCACCTCGTTGTGCTTGTCTTCGCTGCTCCTTGAGAGCAGAGGTATGTGTTATACCTTTTGCTATTTTCTAATTTATGTTAATTTAACCATTAGTTTGGATTTGTGGATTTGTTTTATTTATCCCCTATAATGTGATTGGGAAAGTATATGTGAATTATTGTTTGGTTATTATGTGATTGGGAAAGTATATGTTGAATTGCGACCAAACCTATATGGACATACCTTAATAGGGTGGGGAGGGAAATCTAAGGAATGGATTGGTTTGTGCTGTTTAATTGCAATGTGCATCATTTGCCTAGATACCCGTTCGAGGCTTACTCATTAGGAGTAAGTCTTGAATAGTCCCCGGTTTGGGACTGTCTTTGAGTTTCTTATCTCACTTAGGATGTGAATGAATGTTTGGTTTTCGATTCTAAGAAAGATCTAGCTCATTTCCCTAAGTGTTCTCTGGGTACATATGTTGATAGTTTACCTACTATCTTCATCGTGTACTTGGAGAACTGTAGGGAAGTGCTGCCGGATTTTTCTTAGAATTGAAAACTAAACATTCATTCACTAGTGAGATGAGAAACTCAAGGATGGGTTAGGTTGGAGTGATAAGGACCCAAATGTTCATGACTGCATTTGATAAGACACTTTGAATGATGTGATGATCGATATATTGTGTTCTTGTTTGGTGTCTCTAGTGTATGAATATGGATCGAACCTGGATGTATGGTAATCGAATTTCGGCGACATTTCTACAAGGGGTTGATGAATTTATCAGGGTTGCATTAGAACATCAATCGCAGAATGGGTCAAAGTTAGTCTTGTGTCCTTGTTGTGATTGCAATAACTCTAGAGGGTATCGTGATGTGGATCAAATTAAGGATCATTTGATTCGTTGTGGGTTTAAGAGCAACTATACTAGGTGGACATGGCATGGAGAGTTTTATGATCAGGGGATGAGCTCCACTAGCTTTTGTGATGATTTGAATGTTGATCACATTGATGATGAGGTTGAGGTTGATATCGAACAAGGAGAGGATAATAATGATAATGATAGGGTAGATGATGAGAATGATAGGGTGGATGATGAGAATGATAGGGTAGATGAGATGTTGCACAATTTGGAGGATGAAGGAACCGATCGTCCGAATATGTATGATAATATTTTAAGTGCAGCGGACAAACCTATGTATCCGGGGTGTAAGAATTTCACTAAACTTTCTGGCATCCTTACAGTGTTCAATATGAAATCGAAGCATAGTTGGACAGATAAAAGTCTAAGTGAGTTGTTCACTTTTTTACAAGAATTGCTACCTGATGGGAATGAAATTCCCATCTCTACCTATGAGGCAAAGAAATTGTTGTGTCCATTAGGTATGGAATATGAGAAGGTACATGCATATCAAAATTCCCCTCTCTACCTACTTGACTACGTTGACTTCAAAATTCCGCTTTTCCGATGCAAGTGGGTTGATATTCGTCGTGGTTTAAAGAAGGATGAACATGGCTTTTTTACATTAGTCAATTTCAGCCGGTTAGGGCATCATGAAGATAGTTTCATATTGGCATCACAAGCAAAACAAGTTTTCTACATGGTTGACCCTGTCGATTCGAAATGGTCTGTTGTCATTGAAGGAAAAAGGAGAATACTTGGAATTGATGATGTACACGATGAAGAAGAATACGATGCACAATTTAGTGAAGTTATTACTTCGTCGGTAGTCATTCGAAGTACATTAGGGGAAGATTTGGACCCAAATTACATTCGTCAAGACCATAATGAGGGATTTTACGTTGTCAAAGAAAAAACTGATTAATAGGTAATTTATGTTTTATTATTGCAACTACAATTGTTTATAATCTTCAATTTTATATACTTTATGCATTGTTAACAGAATTTTAAAGTACTTCATTTATGAATCTAACATGTCTTTGGTTGGTATTTGCATTTGGTTTCAGGTGTAGTGATGGAAGATGAGATAATGCATGATGCATCAGATGATCGGCAGCCACGTTCTGATGTCGAGATTACTGATGGAGGTAGTAGGAAGAAAAGAGTGAGTAAGGCTAGAGGTCCTACAAAGGGGATCCGTTCCATACCCGGGGTTCAAAGAGTACTTCAGTGGGAAGAGTTGATGCGTCCGATTGGGGAGCATGTTGGTGCGTACAAGACACATTGCGGTGAAATTAGTAGAAGCAAAGTGTCTATCTTGTACGATAGTTGGGATGATGTTCCACTAGGCCTTAAAAATAGTTTATGGGAAGATGCTAAAGTAAGTAACTCATGTATTTTAAAAGTCATTTTTTTAATTTAATTGAGATATTGTTTATTAGTTACTAATCGTGTATTATTTTTTGAATTGAAGAGAGAGTTTGGAATACAAGAGGATGCGAGGAAGAAACGAGATGTGTTGACTACTTGTGATAAGCGGTGGAGGAATTTCAAGTCAAAATTGGTGAGTCGATGGATCACAAAAACGAGGAAGGGGCCTAACAATGATAAGCAACCATATGTGCTTTATCCTTTCATTACGGAAAAGATTTGGAAGCAATTTGTGACAAAGTGTAGCTCTGATGAGTTTAAGGTATATTATATGTACGTTACAATCACATAATATGTTATAATCAATTTTATATGTTGTGATACTGACTATTTACTTGTTTTTATATTAGGCTATAAGTGAAAAAGCAAGAAAGTCTCAGGCTGCCAACATTCATCCTCATTTTCTGGGTCAAAAATCATATGCAGAGATGATTCCTGTTTGGAAAAGAAAAGGGTATATCCCTTCATCATCTACAGCATCATCATCTGTTGACTCATCCACATCTTCAGTTTATTCCTCCTTGCCAGATCGAACTTTGCCATGGCTTCTCGCGAGATCGAAAAAAGATAAGGAAGGAAATCTTTTCTTCCCTAATGAAGAAACACAAAAGATAAAAGAGTCCATTGTAAGCATTTTTTAAATTTCATGATATTTTCTTGTCTATTTACTCGTATTCTACTAATCATATGAATTTTTTTAATTTGACGCAGGATGATTGGAAAAGGAAAGAAAAGGAAGGAGAGTTTGTTCCAGGTCAGATGGATGATGCTCTATCACGTGCTTTACAGAGGAAAGACCGTCCTGGGCGTGTGTTAACAAGTGGGCGTAGTATTGGGATTACATCTGTCTGGGGAGATCCTGATCGGAGTAGTTGTAACAGCCCGCACTTCCGAGCTGCTAGCTAATCATACTTAACATTAATAATCTCAATTTACACTTAATAAACCTCGAATTATATTATCTTGCAGCGGAACATAACCTTTTTCACGATCCTGGACCTGTGGGTTATGGGCCCACAACCCACAGGTCCAGGATCGTGAAAAAGGTTATGTTCCGCTGCAAGATAATATAATTCGAGGTTTATTAAGTGTAAATTGAGATTATGAATGTTAAGTATGATTAGCTAGCAGCTCGGAAGTGCGGGCTGTTACAGATGGTATCAGAGCATGGTTGTTTTAGAGTTGTCGTGATCTTCATATCATGGCATATGAGGTTAAGAAAGATATTTGGGATTGTTTGAAATTGATTTGGGTTTTAATCTGTTCAGAATTGAGGAATAGAGATTGAGATATTGAAGGTTGAGTTTCGAGACTGAAAATTTGAAAAAAAAGAAAAGTTCTATTGTGGTTCTAGCTTGGGTGTGAGTTATTATTGGAGAAAGATCGAATTCTATTGATTGAGATTGTGGAGAATTTGGATTTGAGATTATTGATTATTTGTTTGGGGAAGCAAATCTTTCGAGAATTTAGAGTTAAGTTTAGAAGTGAAGTGATTTGATTTTCGTTAGAAATGTTTTATGTGATGTTATTCGTTTTCAGATGTTCAAACGTTTTCAGTTTTCAAGTTTCGGGGACGAAACTTCTTTTAAGGGTGGTAATATGTAACAACCTATTTTTTTTAAGCAGCTTTTATTTAAGATTAATTACAGTTATTAGTCAAATTAACATTTTTAGATCTATTTTGGTACTATTAAGCTTGATTATTATTTTGGAATTATAATTGAAATCAAAGTTGAATTTGTAGCTTAATTATGAAATTTCAACAATGCCTTATGTTTTCATAAAAAAAAAAAAAAAAAAAAAAAGAAGAAAAGAAGAACCTATTTCTCTCTCTCTCTCTTCGTGCCTTAGTAATGTGCTGCCAAGTAGAACAAACATTTTTGAGCTGTCAAAACATCAAAGCCTAATCAAATTTTTAAGGTTTAGATATTTAGCAACTCATTCTCCACTCTTGTAATTCATCAACCAGAAATTAAAGAAACCCATAATCTCCAAATTCTTCTCTCTCTCGTGTTTTGCCTTCATCTTGTTCAATCCTCTTCCTCCTTTGTGCTGCTGTTGTGGTGGTCGGTGTTACTGTTTTTCCGTCAGCGGTGCTCTTGCAGGCGGTTGTTCGTCTCTCCGGTGCTGCGCCTCGTGCTGCCGTTGCCGTGGCTGTTCTTTTCCGTCTCCTCTGCTTCGTTCTGTGATGGGTCATTGTCGTCGTTGTGCAGCATTGCTGCTGCTTCTGTCATGTCGCTGTTGTGCCTAGTGTTGTCGCTGACGGTTGGTGTTGTTGCTGGCGGTTCCGGCGTTGCAGCCACTGTCGTGGTTGCTGTGATTTTTCTCTCATCCACCGATTCGCTTTGCTCTGCCTCCTTGTTCTTTAATTTGTTGCTGCTGCAACCTACCTTCGTGGTGCTGCATGTTTGCTCATGATGGTACTCCTCTGTTTTTTGACATCTTTAAGTTCATAAAAGAACCCAATTCAGTTGAACTACATTTATCAAGGTATAATCACATTTCCTTCTCTCTTTTCAATTAATGCAATTCAACCAATTTGGTGGGTGGATTTTTGGTAAAATATCTGGTAATTCATTGGGTTTAAAATGACAATTATGGGTTTTCATTAATTATTTCTTTTCAACCTCTTATAGTGTTATAAAGAAAGCAAATCAGTTTCATAAATAACTTGGTTTTGATTATAAGTTCAGGAATTAGTTTTGTGTTGATTCGTTCGATGTATGTGTTGAAATCCATGATTGTGAGTTTGCTAAGTTAGCTGATTATTGGTTATTGGGAAAATTCAGCTAGTTGAAGATAGTAAGACTAAGGAATTAAGATTATAGTTACAAGCTAGTTTCTCTCAAATATATAAGATTCTATTATACTTATCATGATGTTGATAATATTGGTAATGGGTTTGTGAGCCATAAATTGGTCCTTGGGTTATAGGATTCAGTTAATTAAGCGAATGAATTTATGTTGGAAGTTTAGTTTGAGTGTATAATATGCTTGTGAATAGTTGCTAATGACAATTATTGTTTATGGTAAATCGTTGTGGAGTTCATATATCGATTGGTATGCAAGGATGATGTACCAATGGAGCTATATGCGAAGTTGGGTAAAGGTACACACATGTCCTTCCTCCTTTGTACTATAAATTGATATGTTATATGATTATATGTCTTTCATGAATTGAACTCGAAACACTTTTCCATGTTTTACCTATTGGATTGTTCAAAAGAGGCAATTGCGTATACAAAAGATTTGTCGAATACTTGAATATGAGTTTTAAGCCACGAGCGGAATATTAATTATATGTTAGGTTTATTGATTGAATCTCTGATTACAAATTATACTAAGACTACTATATTTTACATAATGAGTGTATGAACCAGCCACACACAGGTTTTAGTTATATGAGAATACTATTTTTTTTGTTAATGGTAAATTAAATTTATTTATTTTTATATTCAAGTGTAGATTCCTTCATAAGTTTCATGAATATCACCTATATATGAAAGTGATTGAAGATTGGTTATATGAGTTTTTGACTTATGTGAATTGGTTTTACAATATGAATGTCGATTTATGAACCTCAAGGGCTTCGATTGCAAAATGTTTTATGTTTACGATTTTAATCTCAACTACAATTCTATTTCGATGATGTGGAGTAAACAAAGGAATTTTATCAAAGGATGTTTGGCTTATATCATACTAAGTTTCTTAAGATTTGGGTTGCAACTTGCAATGACCGTTTTAATGATTTGCGATGCAAGTATTATATAGAAATACTGAGAGTGCGTATAAAATTGTATTTATGGTATGAGATTTCCGATTTATAAACCTAGGGAGTACGAATTCGATATCGTTTATGAACTCGACTTTGTTCTAAACTACAATAGTATTCGAATTTGGAGCAAATCAAGGGATTTTGGTCAAAGTATATTTGACTTATGATTCTAGTTTACAACAATAGACAAATGATTTGCGAGATGAGTTTTTCCAATAAATTATGAAGTATATGAATAAAAGTGTATCTATGGTACGTGATTTTGATTATATATAGTCAATTGTAGTGAACTATGAATTTGAGTTATGAGAAAATAAGGATTTTGTAATTACCGGACTTGATTTTGTTAATGATGGGGAAGAAACTGCAGTGGCAGTGATGAACGCATCGTGGTATGTGTGGTATAAAATGATGGGACATGTCCTGGGAATAAGTCTTGCAGGCTGTACAAATATTGGTGGGGGAGACGTCCCCATGAGTTTAGAGATGGCGGCAAGGGTCCCCTCTCTATTCGTATTCTCTTCCCCGGTTAAGTAGTAAGTTGATCAAGACGGAAACTATAAAAGTATATCTTGATTCTTAAAATTTTGTATGAAACTCTTATACTTCTATTGCAAGAGCTAGTATGTGACACGACACTTTAATGATTTATGAATGAGTTTTCTTCTGAGGAAAAATAATAGTTTCTAAAGGATTTCCTATCTGGAGTTATGTCTCCAAGTTATATTTGAATTGATATTTGATTATGTATTTTGTTTTGGTGAAGCTTAAAAGGAGTGTCAGTTTTGACGTAATACCAAGAAAGTGTTTATGACGCAGATTTTAAGTGAACTAAATTATATTCAAGATAGACTTACATTTATATGCCGTTTTCAGAAGATTTATGAGGTTTTGTATAGTTTAGTATGTATTCCGAGATGTTATTTCATATGTGGAAGAGTATTAGATTATTTTTATATGTGTTACTTGTATATTGTGAATTTACTTATTTAAGAAAAAAAATGGTAAATGACATACATATGTTTTAAGCCACTAAAATGAATTTATGGTTGGACGGTGTGTACTCAGTTTTCCTGATTTTGTTCTTGGATTCTGTCCTGGTGGGGGCAGAGTTCATTGTAAGTAATTTTGCAGGTTTGTGGGTGAAGGCTCGGAATGGATCAAGAGTAAGAGTTGGATGATGAAATTGTTATTAGATTAATGATTCAGAGATTGTATCTGGAAGTATTCAAGTATTTATTTGAGAATAAAATATTATATTATTTTGGGAATAGAGTAAAGTATTTTATAGTATGATATTTGATTTTGAGGCTGTTGTGTTGTGGGCCCATAACCCACAGGTCCAGGATCGTGAAAAAGGTTATGTTCCGCTGCAAGATAATATAATTCGAGGTTTATTAAGTGTAAATTGAGATTATGAATGTTAAGTATGATTAGCTAGCAGCTCGGAAGTGCGGGCTGTTACAGTAGTACTGCTCGAAAGGGTAGGGGAATGGATGATGAGGAGATGCAGGAGTTGGAGGCTAGAGTGAGCCAAAGAGTTAGAGAACAGACGATGCAAGAGATGAACTCGAAGATTGATGCTATATTTCAAGAAAGGTTGATGGCTTTTGCGGCGCAATTAGGTCTTCAAGCACAAAATCAAACAAGGGAAGATGCGCCGGTCCGAAGTCCTCACACTCCAGTTGATCCTAGTAGCTGTCACTCGGGGGACAATGATCCATTTGTGAACTTGCAGGTATAAGTTTATTTTATATCTTCTAATATTATGATATTATGCTTTTTAAACACTTAATTAATGACATTGTGTTCTCGTTGGATGTTAAGAGACAAATTCTGTGTCGTTTGGCATTAGCGGATGTCTCGGGCCGATCATGGTAGCTGAGGGTACCGTTCATCCACAATTGGGGTCATCATCACATCCTACGGCCGTGAAAGTGAGTGTTGATAATTTATTTCCCGACTACGCAGATGCTCCAGTTCCATTACCTACGCCATACATCGTGAAACTCAGTCAAACTATGGGTTCATTCATGGAATGGCCGAAAGAGTTGGTATTCATAGTCTCAGATAATCAGGTAACTTATGTTTAATATCTTGATTTATATACTACGGAAGCTTGATTGATATATGAAATAACCTATATACATATATAGTATGAATTAAAAAGAAGTCGAACTGAATTAGGAACAATTGCCTGAGGGAGGTGTGATGAAGAAGAAGAAAAAATTAGTAGGTAGTGATCTTTGCACCGATGAGTCTGCACATAGGTACATAGATCCTTTTATTGACTTATCACTGGAGCAGATGGATGATATTGTCAAGGAAATGCACCGCTTATTTTGCAACCGACCCTCAGATGAGCCTTTTAATTTGCAAGTTATGAATGGTATCGTCTTCAACTATGATAGTGATCAGATGATCATTCTCTCGCGACAAGATGTTTTTCAATTTCTCACGGGAGCATGGCTTAATGTATCCATTTTGTAAATATTTATGGTGTGAGAATTCTCAAACTCTAAACTAATTAACATTGATATTTATTTTTATTGTTTCTTCTAAGTATAACTATTTGGATTGTAGGTATTTGGAAGAGGTCTCTGAACCAGAGGGTACTATTGATTTCATGTGTCCAAGTATGACTTCGGCGGCCATGATACGCAATGAACCAGATGCTGTGATCAATTACATGTCAAGTACAATGAAAGCGAATCAAGCTTTGTGTTTCATCCTATGTCCGTATATTCAAAAGTATGTTAGTTAAACTAATCTTCTCTTTGTTTTATCTATATGAACTTGTAGTTATATGAACATCACATTTTGTTTCATGCCTTAGGCAACATTGGATTCTTCTTGTCATTTGTCTATCTAAGAAAGCGGTATATATATTTGATTCGCTACAGAGAGAAAGAAAATTAGCTATCAAAGTGCCGCTGAATATGTAAGTTCATAGTTGTTATACATGTTAATTAATTTATATGTATTTTATGATATTTTAAATAATTTACAAATGTTTATAGTAATTAATTATTACAAAATTTCTATACTTAGTGCATATACAAGTTTCACGCGCCTTGAAGGATTCAATAAAGGAACTAAATTGTCTTGGATAACGATCCCGGTAAAACTCTTATGTTTTGTATTTCGTACACATTTTATAATTCTATTTAGGATTTTATTTTTGATTCTAATATATATCTTAAATTTGGTGTAGTGTGCTCAACAATCGGGAGGAGTGGAATGCGGCTATTTCGTGATGAAAAACATGCTTGAAATCGTCCGCATGCACTATGATTCAGATAACTTACCGGAGGTATATGTATGTCATAAATTTGTTTTTTATACTTATAGAATTTTTCAAGTATATTAACTAATTTAACATATTTCTAGGATTTTCCACCAAGTCCTCGGCCATACTCCGCAACTGAAATCGACGAACTTAGAGAACTTTTTGCAAAATACTTTGTAGCGGTCGTCAAAGCTGCAAACTAACTACTTAGTATATGTATTTATAGGTTGAACAATATTTTGTTGATTGCCTGATTGCAATTGATTGCAATATTGGTGGCTTTGAGATGTACTTGGAACAGGTTTTGGTATATATACAAAATTCTCCCAACGATTTCTTGGGTTGTCCAAATTACAAAGAAGACTCTGCCGAATTTTCTGCTCATAAATATTAATATAATGTTCGTTTAGTCTTGAAATTTAACGTTTTGTATATGAAAAAACAAAAAAAAAAAGGCAAAACTTGGACCATCTGCGTCGCATATTGCTCAACATGCGACGCAAATGTGCGACATCTGCGTCGCACATAGAGCAACATGCGACGCAGATGGCACCAGTGCTAGGAAAGGCTGGATCATCTGCGTCACATGTTGCTTTATGAGCGACGCAGATGGGTCCTCCACAGCCCACATCCCTTGGCCATCTGCGTCGCATGTTGCTCTATGAGCGACGCAGATGGGTCCTCCACAGCCCACAGCCCTTGGCCATCTGCGTCGCATGTTTCTCCACATGCGACGCAAATGGTCCTCCACAGCAGCTATCATCCACGTTATATTTGTGTCGCATGGAAGTCCGACGCAGATCATGTATCCTCATCTGCGTCGAGAGCTGTGCTGTCGGACCCATGTCCGACGCAAATGGCCGCCTCACATCCGACGCAAATCGTCAATTCTGTACTAGTGAGATGTCTGACACGGGGGTTATCATTATGGCGCCACAAATTAATGTCATTCTTGTAAATCAGCAGTAACGGAGCACTAACGTCTGTTAAGTGTAAGGGCATTTAATGTTTAATACACAATAACTGAGGGCTACCAGGTGTATTTTCAAAAGTGCGAGGGTACCCGGTGAATTTCGTGAAAACTCAGGGGCATTTGGTAAAAACCCGTTTTTTTACTCAATTTAATCAGCAAACATTAAATGTTTATAATAAAATGCAAATTGCAAAATACAAGACCCAATCTAAAATAATATTTAAAAAGCCTTCTTAAAATCTTATGTTCATAATAGTCAACAAGATAACAACAACCCATCAACAATACAAGATGATTACAAAAAAGTTAAAACAAAAAACACAAAACCAATAACAAACTATCTCTTAGTTTTTAAGTGCACCCATTTCTCTCCATCTCCTATCCCATATCTCCTTACTCCTCTGTTGAGTCAACTATAATCGACTCGAACTGATCCGCATAATTAATCAGGCAATTATGATGAAATATTATGTTAGCTATAGCTTGTCATTATCATTGTTAAATCAATTTTAGATGATTTCAATAGTTTGGTAATCATGAACATTTGGTAATGCATAAATATGACCAATATAACTTATGAAGCACAGGTACGCCTCCTGAACATCAAATCACGTTTCGGTAACGGGTACTGGATGAATCAACTTGGATTTGTCTCCAAAACCAATCGGGATGGGTGGGTACATGGGTATGGTTTGGGTACGGCTGAGTTGAAATCGGTATGTAGTGGCGATGGATTAAGTGGGAGAGAAACCCAACCCCTTTCACTAAAACTTAGAGGAGGAAAAATTAGATCTAGGGTTTTCCTCCAAATTTTCGAATTCTCTATCACCTGAACTGCTTCGAACTTCGAGCGCACCACGCTGTCTCGCCCACCATCATCGACACAGTGATTCCTTGGAGGATGCTGGGTTTCTAGAGTTTGCAGAACTCTCACTAGATGAGACAGAGTTAGAAATGAGTTGCTCGTTGAAGATTGATGTGCGTTATCTACTTGTTATAATTTAAGACATTAAACTTAGTTGTTGTTATTTTTTTTTTTTTTTGTATTTTAAAGTACTTATTTAAGGATTTTAATTTAGTTAAATTATTTTTAGCCGAATCCATACCGTACCCGTTTTTTGGAAATTTTGATTTTGCCTTTTTCCGTTCCCATCCATCCCCGTATTCGTCTCCGTGCTATTTAGAATATAACTTCTGCAACAAATTAAAATAGTAAAAGCACCCTTAGCCTAATGGGTCAACTTGAAACCGAATGATGGATTATGGTCAAGGAATTTTCAACTCGAAGCTGAAAATAACCCAAGCCTGAAATTATTTAACCACCATTTTTGCGTGGTTTATGGTCAAGGGGGTTTTGTCTTTGTTGCGATGAGTACAATAAGTACATGACTATTGTTGCGGTGTTGGCCATCTAAAATCGAAGCGAACTGGAACTGGCCTAAAACCAACATAGCACCTTTTTCCTTTTTTCCTCCTTTTTCTTTTAACTGGAAAAAAGCCTTTCCTCCACTAGTCAATGTTATATCTGCCATTTGACTATCACTCAACCAGTCTGCCAAATTTGAGAATTGAGCACAAAGACTTCTGCAAAAAGATCAAAGGACCCCTAAACGTTTGAGAACAACGATTTTGATATAGCCCACTTCAATCCCTTCAAACAAGCAAAGAGTGTTACACAAGCTTGACCACCTCTTCCAAGTTCCAAGAGCGTAACAATGAGGCTATCCTTGCAAACCAAGGCTACACCCATTTGAGATCTTTACTCACAAGTCACAACCCAGGCACCATTGATCTCCGGGGTGAGATCGACAAATTATATAACCTGCTTTCAACCAATCTACGCAAATAGCATACTCCAGGAGAATCCAGAGGTGAAACTATGCTTTGCCCGGAAAGAAAATTCTGAATCCTCAGCAAAGCATGACGAATTTGGAATATAGTTACCACCAAAGTCTGAAGCAACCAGAGATTAATAAGAATACTTAAGTTAGCATCAGCATTGAGACTCAGGTAACCATAATTCCAAATACGGGACATTGACAGTGACAGACACCTCTTTAACATATTATCAACATATTTACCACCTTCATTACATAGGCAACACTTCTCACACAAAAGGAAATCTCTAATCCCGAAATTTCAAACGACAGCTATAGCATTCTAAGCCAGCTTCCAAATGAAGATCCTACACATGGTTATAAATGAAGACACCACGACTTTTCTCCAAAGCCTGCCTTAAAAATCAAGAGGCAAAAAAGATAACAAAGAAGCAATTACAAATCAAAATAATCTTGACCTAACGCTAAAGGAACCATTCTACCTTCCTGCTCAGATGAAAATTTTCCTAGAGAGGCAGGAAGCTTCACAATTAGGATTTCACTTGCAGGTTTACTGTCAAAAAGATAACGAACTCTACACACATTCCAACAGAAATCAATTAACAGATTAAACCTGTAATCTTAAACATTCTTCATTGAATTATATCCTTGAACAATAAAGCTCCCCATTTAAATCTAGAACATGAATCTTATAATCTTTTCTAAACTTCCATAGGCCAAGACCTTCATGAAACCCCCTCGATCACCATGAAGCAAATGAACGGCAAGGCTTTAGATAGACCAAAACATGGGAACTCAGGAAGTAAGACGAACAAAATTTGTCCACCTTGACTGTTTTTAGGTAGTTCAAGAATGAAATTTACCACTGATTCTACTCAGAATAAGTGGAAGTTTTTTGCATTCTTTCTAGCAAAGTAGCAAACTCATTGGAACTCCCGAATACGAACCATATTAGCTCCTAGAGGCTAACACGTTGTTTGGATAGGAGGAAATGGAGGGAAAGGGAAGGAGGGGAAGGGAGAAGAACAAGTTCCCTTATTTGGATAAAGGATTGGGGGAAGGAAGGGGAGGAAGAGGGAAGGATCCATTTTCCCTCCCAAATTGGAGAGATTTGGAGGGAAGATGGAGCTCCATCTTCCCCATCCCCTTCCTCTTGCTATCCCTCCCCTCCCTTCCCCTCCTATATTGCTAACCAAACAATGTGTGAAGGAACAATAAATATAGAATAAAGATCCTTCTTAGAGTCTGGAGATATTAGGGCTAAATTTGATGAGATGGATTTTTTGAGATTGCTTTTGTGGCTGAAAACATTGTAAAAAGACTTGAGAATATTAGAGATGTATTCATGCAGGAATCCAGACCTTCAAATAATCTAAGCAAATCATTTGCAAAGAAAAGATCCAAAATTGGGGGAATAGACCTTGCAATTTGAAATCCTTCAAAAAACAATCATAGGCTTCAAAGTAAGAGATCATGAAAAAGAAACTACACACATAACAAAGACGTAGCATCTTTTCAAAAAAAAAAAAAAAGAAGTAGCAGGAACGCAGAAAACCTCGAGGGAGGACTAAGAAAATAACAATGGTGCAAAAATTAACTTTGGAAGTCAAAAAGCTGCAAACTTTTGTCAAACATGTTCCTATACTCCATATCCTATAATGGAAGACTGGCACATAACATTCACTCCTATACAACTTCACAAGTTGAAAAATAATCTATGATTACATGGAGCAAGTTTTATAACTCATCTATGTTCTTCAAACTCCCACACCAAAGCACATACAAACAATATATATTTCCCAATTCCTCCAGTGGAGACTAAACCCAAAGTTTCTTTCGTGTTCTTTCATCCTTCCAATAACTTGCATCGTATTCCTCTCAACCTTGTTTAGCTTCAAATTATGTAAAGACTCCTAGCCACTGCTACTCTTAAGAATATCATCACCCGATTCTCAACAACATACACCAGAATATGAGAAAAACTAGGCCGCCCACCTCTCAAATGGTACTAAAGTCAGCAGCTGGCTAGCTATGCCTAGTGGTGGGGCAACCAACAACACAGGCTAGATGATGATGCCTTCCAAGCTCCCAATTATTAGAAACCTCCTATGGAGAAGTAATTGGACTCTGGGGGAAGAAAGTGTGGCTTGAAGGACAAAGTGGCATTTCAAGCTAGTGAGAAGAGCCACTACAAAAACTATTCTAATCATTCTACACACGGAAAAAATGTCTGCATTATACTCGGTAAATTTTTGGTATAGCTTGAGTGTGGTGAATATCCATAAGCTATAGAACTGGGTATATAACATTATAACTTCATCAGCTAGTAAACTTGCAAATTAAAGGACAGGGAAAACAAAAGGAACCCAATTGATAAATCCTCATTCAAAATAAACCCATAATAAGAACAACAAACAAAATCAAAATTTCATCAAATGACACACTGCAAAGTTAGTTACATCAGGCATAAATCCATAGTGTTCAACTATTACTAAAAACATTACTACAAGCTGCCACACCTAAATACCAAGCATACTCTTAACGGCTCGCTTGATTTCATTGCCATTACCGCCATCTAGTACTGCCTACCAAACGCGCCATTAGTTATTATTATCACCAACAGAAAGAAAACACTGAATCAAAAAGTAAATTCCAATTTTTTGCCTACTTCATCTTGGCCTCAGTAAACAAAACATGGCGATTAACTCTGGGATCAAATTTACGGAACTCAAGCTTCTCAGTAATCTTCTTAGGGTTCTTCTTTGTGACATAGAAGAATCCAGTACCAGCAGATGAAACTAGCCTTATAAATATTGCACCACCCTTTTTAGCCCTTCCCATTTTTTACAATCAACAACAACAACAACAAAGAAAGCCAACTACACCTGCAAATGAAGAAATTTATATAAACAAACAATGAGCCACTCCGAAATAAAATTTTCACATATAAATTCAAACAGCGGCGGAGCCAGGATTCTCAAAGTGGGGGACAAAATCCGGACGTCGGCCATTGGGAAAAAAATTTAGAAAAAAAACACAACACAAATTGTTTAATACTTAATGTTTTCCATCCAAAATTCCAAAGTAATAAAAGTGTAAACATCATTCTTTTCTCAAAAGAAAAAGAGTATAAACATCATTATCTTCGAGAGTGATATTATTCAAGTTGTTGCGAATAGATATTAGGCCTCATTCTCCGTTTCCTTGTCATTAGAAAGCTACATCAGTTCATTTGTAAATAAACTACCAAATTAATTAATAGCTGAACAACTGAACATTAAATGCCCATTTATAATCAAGTTTGGACCCGACCCACCAAGTGAATTATGATAGGCCAACAAAAGAGGCAACACTATTTGTACAAGAAAGTAACACAACCCTAATTGATTCAACTCATATTTACAATTTCCAAATTAGAAATTAGAAACTAAATAAACCTAAAACATGGATTAACAAATCAAATCAATAAATCATGACCAACAACAAATCAATTCAACCAAATTCAAGTATTCAACCATAATCACAAATTCACAACCAAACAATGATAAATATTACCACAAAAAAAGAAATTAGTGTATGCTCCTTTCTCTCCTTCCTTCGTTTGAACTTTGAATCGTTTCTCACTTAGTCACTTTGGCTGGGTTCCTCAAATTCTCTCTCTTCGTGGTAGGGAGTTGTGTTTAGTGTTTAGTGTTTACTGTTCAGTGTTAGTTTCAAATCAAAATGGGTCATTGGTTTATTTTAACTTCTTGAATCCAGGCTTTCTTTTCTTTGCCTATGCATCCGGGTTTGGGGTTGAGGCCCATATAACTGCTTATTACTCATTATTTTGTTTTACTATTTGACATTTTGATTTAATGATTAATGCATATGAACTACGCTAATTCCCTAAATGATGTGTCCAATACTGTCAATTATATATAGAGTTTTTAGCCTCGTTCCTGGGCGATTGAGTACTGCTTTGATCTCTTACGTGTGTGATTTAATATTGTTGGACTTGTTTTCACTCTTTTGTGCTTTACTGTGCAGGTTATGAATCTAAGGTCTCATTCTAACTATGGAAGGCCAGTGCAATGATTATTTGATGTCCATAGAAAGTCCGTGAAGTAAGGCAAGTGCTCCGGACTGAAAAATTGAAGTCTGGATAGAGAAAAGGGCACTACCTGATAGGGAGAAAACCGCCCGGTTGACCAGGCGAAGTCACTAAAGAGCTTAGATTTTTGGTGGTTTTACATGGTTAAATTATTTACATGATTAACCTTTTCCAATACTTGTTGCATTTATTTTGGCCAATTGAGTGTTGTTTAGTTTCTTGGGGGTAGTCATACTAGGTTGACAAGAGATTGTGACTTAGCCTTGACTATTTGTTGGCTTGAGACTTCAATTCACCTCGGGTATATTGGTATAGAGCGAGAGTTCATGCTAGATGCTTTGGCAAAATATTCGTGCATCGAGAGATGGTTGGAGTTATTAGTGAAGACATTGTTTGATCATGTAGTGCTCATGTATTATTCCCCATGTTTAATGCTCCTTTGTCAATCTCATAATGAGTTATGTTGGAACTCCTATCCCCCTAACATTTTTCCTTATCTAAAATCCAGTTTAATTGTGCATCTTTTTAAGGTTTTAGTTAAGTACATTTGGTCCTTAGCTTAGCAAAACAGCATTCATGTCCGAGTCTTCGACTTAGCTTACAACGATTAGCAATATTGTTGCATATTTAGCTATTCCCTGTAGATCTCAACCCTTACTTATCACTCTACTTAGTTTAGTGATAGTTACGATTAGTTTCATTTAGATGTTTTGTCCAACGACTAGTATATCTTTTATTACTTATTTATTCAGTTTGTAGGATTGCTGATAGTTTGTTAGAGGGGTTACTTACGCTGGATATATAGGGTTACTAATAATATTATGAAGTTAGTACTGATTAGAAAATTTAGTTTTTCATCCGTATATTCAAGGGTAGTTACTTATTAACTCTATAGGAGTTACTTATAGCAATGTGCGGGGTTACTTATTAAAATTCTTGGTACTTGTTTACAAATGTACTTTGAGATTCTAATAATGTTTTAGCGGGGTTACTTATTAAGTTTATAGTAGTTGCTGATAAAGTTTATATTTGGGCAAATGCAATTGTGTTTTATGTGGTGAGTCAAACTCCTACTATTGGAGCAATTATGCGGTTTATAGTTCTTGAATGGAACCATGTGAGTAAACCTCAAGTGTTTTTACATGAAGATGGATATTTTCTGGTCAAGTTTGATAACATCGCTTATAGAAAAGAATTTTATACTCTGGCCCTTATTCTATTAATAGTAGACCTATCATTGTGAAAAATTAGACTCCTAACTTCAATTTTAATGATGAAATTCTAAGAGTAGTCCCACTATGGGTTAGATTACCTAATCTTCCTCTCAACTGTTGGGGGCCATAATCTCTTAGTAGAATTGATAGCATGATAGAAGTTCATCTTTTTGCTGATGAATGCACTACAAGGTAAATGACGGTGTCTTTTGCTAGGATATGTTGATTGAAGCTGATGTCACTAAGGAGTTACCTAAACAAGTCTCTATTGAGGATGTCAATGGTTGTATAATAGAGCAAAGGGTTCAAAATGAATGGATCCCTCCGTTCTGTTCAAAATGCCAGATTGCAAGACATGATTGTATGAAAAAGAAGAATTTGCCAAAACCTACATAGCCCAAAGTGACACATAAATGGGTGTCTAAAGTGGTCACAACCACTGTTCCCAGAGTTGATGTTGTTCCTGTACCAACAGCAGAGACTACTACTGAGATAATAGAAGAGGTTGTGAACATAGAAGTTGTCAAGAGTGGCTCTGATAATCAGCTGGGTGTGCATACTCAAGCTTAGCCAATTAATTCTCCTCCTGCAGCCTGGTCAATTGTTTCTAAGGGATACAAAGATAGGCTTGAAGATATCTCAGGACCACGTATTGTTGTGCATTCAGTAGATGAAACAGGTACTTGCTCTTTTCATATTTCTCCAATATGACTATGTGCACCTGGAATATGAGGGGCTTCAACACCTCTGATAAAGTTGAAGAGTTTTAAGAAGTTTATTGATTTCAACAAAGATAGTTTATTTGTTATCTTATAAACTAGAGTAAAAGAAAGTAATAAAACAAGAATTCGAAGGAAGCTTGGTCATAGATGAAAATGGGACGATAATTATGTTCATTCCACTAAGGGAAGAATTTGGATTGCCTGGGATCTTAATGTTGTTGGGGTTCAAATTATTAATCAGTTTATTCAAGCTATTCACTCTTATGTTATTGATAAGAACTCTGGGACTTCTTTTCAATGCTCTACAGTTTATGGATTACATACTATTTGTTTATGCTAAGAAATTAAGGATTGTTGAATGTTGAGAGATTGGATGTGGGTCCCAAGAAGGTACGTCTGAGCTCCGTCGTCCGTACACCTAAATCCTGCAAAACAAGGTTAGCCTACCCCGGGGGTGGTCCCGGGATCGCCCCTCCGACGCTCAAGTTAGTAAATGATTGAGGTGGAGAGAGAAAGTGATCAATGTAGAGAGAGATGCTCTGGGTTTTGTAGCTGAGAATTGCTCACCCTTTGATTGATGAGGCAACCGCAATTTATAGAGGATGGGACCTCCAATAAATGAGGGTATTTTAGTCAGCTCCAGCTGGTGGAGGATGGTCTTCCCTAGAGGTAGGGGTATTTTAGTAACTTCACCAAAGGTGGGCTGGTCCAAGAAATGGGCCCAAACAATTAGCCCCACGCTAAGTAATCGGAGTGAGAATCGCCATTTCTAGTTCGGTTGATTGGCGGAATGAAGTGTTTGCATTTTTGCCGATGTTGAACGGGCCCCACGACTTTTCATGCTGGATCGTGGTGGAGAAAATCTTCTGTCACTAGGATTAACCAAGCACGGGGGCTGAGCGACTCCAACTTGCTTCACGAGTCATGCGCCGAGCACAGCCAGACGCGCCAACCACATTCTGCTGCGCCGAGCGCGATGCCTGAGGCTTGGCCAAGCCGAGTGAGTCTCTTGCTGTGCCGAGTGAGTCTTGCTCGAGCTGAGTGAGTCCTGCCGAGCGAGCCTAGCTACGCCAAGGCAGCCCCTGCTCCCTGCCCGAGCCGAGTGAATGTCGCAGGCCCCCAAATGCCGAGGGGGTGCCTTTGTGCCCTTGACCGAGCCGAGGGGGCGTCGTAGGCCCCTGCTCCCTTCTCGAGCCGAATGAGTCTCGTGCTGAATGGGTCTTGCCGAGCGAGGCTAGCTGCGGCGAGCGCAGCCCCCGCTCCCTGCCCGTGCCGAGTGAGTGTCATAGGCCCCCAGATGCCGAGGGGGTACCCTTATGCACTCGGCCGAGCCGAGGGTGATGTGCCGAGCGAGGCTTATGTGCGCCAAGTGTGACAGGTAATGTCGAGTGCTCGTAGATGGGTCGAGAGCGGTTTTTCGGCTTACTTGCCGAGCCGAGGGAGTCATGCGCCGAGCGTGGTGCAAGTGGATCCCATGTTGGCCGCCCGGGTTCCAAATAAGCAGCATTTAGTTTGAATTTGGCTAAGTATGAGCAGCAACTCGGCAAAGGAGAGGGGGTCTCCTACTGGCCGAGTGGGTCGGATGCCACTCGGATGAGGGGTTAATGAGCCCCATGCTATCCAAGTGGGTGCTGATGAGGTACTTAGCTTGTATTTAGCTAAGTATGAGCAGCGACTCGGCAAAGGAGAGGGGGTCTCCTACTGGCCGAGTGGGTCGGACGCCACTCGGATGAGGGGTTAATGAGCCCCATGCTGTCCGAGTGGGTGCTAATGAGGTACTTAGTTTGTATTTAGCTAAGTATGAGCAGCGACTCGGCAGAGGAGAGGGGGTCTCCTACTGGCCGAGTGGGTCGGACGCCACTCGGATGAGGGGCTAACGAGCCCCATGCTGTCCGAGTGGGTGCTAATGAGGTACTTAGCTTGTATTTAGCTAAGTATGAGCAACGACTCGGCAAAGGAGAGGGGGTCTCTTACTGGCCGAGTGGGTCGGACGCCACTCGGATTAGGGCTAACGAGCCCCATGCTGTCCGAGTGGGTGCTAATGAGGTACTTAGCTTGTATTTAGCAAAGTATGAGCAGCGACTCGGCAAAGGAGAGGGGGTCTCCTACTGGCCGAGTGGGTCGAACACCACTCGGATGAGGGGCTAACGAGCCCCATGCTGTCTGAGTGGGTGCTAATGAGGTACTTAGCTTGTATTTAGCTAATTATGAGCAGCGACTCGGCAAAGAAGAGGGGGTCTCCTACTGGCCGAGTAGGTCGAACGCCACTCGGATGAGGGGCTAACGAGCCCCATGCTTTCCGAGTGGGTGCTAATGAGGTACTTAGCTTGTGTTTAGCTAAGTATGAGCAGCGACTCGGCAAAGGAGATGGGGTCTTCTACTGGCCGAGTAGGTCGGACGCCACTCGGATGAGGGGCTAACGAGCCCATGCTATCCGAGTGGGTGCCATGAGCACATAGTCATACTTGACTAAGTGTAAAGTGGCTCGGTAGAGGAGTACGTGGACTCCATGCTGACTGAGGGAGTAAGACGCCGCTCGAATGAGGACTGATGAGCCCATGCTGTCCGAGTGGGTGCCATGAGCACTTAGTCATACTTGACTAAGTGTAAAGTGGCTCGATAGAGGAGTACGTGGACTCCATGCTGACCGAGGGAGTAGGACACCGCTCGAATGAGGACTGATGAGCCCATGCTGTCCGAGTGGGTGCCATGAGCACTTAGTCATACTTGACTAGGTGTAAAGTGGCTCGGTAGAGAAGTACGTGGACTCCATGCTGACCGAGGGAGTAGGACGCCGCTCGAAAGAGGATTCATGAGCCATGCTGTCCGAGTGAGTGCCATGAGCACTTAGTCATACTTAACTAAGTGTAAAGTGGCTCGGTAGAGGAGTACGTTGACTCCATGCTGACCGAGGGAGTAGGACGCCGCTCGAATGAGGACTGATGAGCCCATGCTGTCCGAGTGGGTGCCATGAGCACTTAGTCATACTTGTTTAAGTGTAAAGTGGCTCGGTAGAGGAGTTCGTGGACTCCATGCTGACCGAGGGAGTAGGACGCCTTTCGAATGAGGACTGATGAGCCCATGCTGTCCGAGTGGGTGCCATGAGCACTTAGTCATACTTAACTAAGTGTAAAGTGGCTCGGTAGAGGAGTACGTTGACTCCATGCTGACCGAGGTAGTAGGACGTCGCTCGAATGAGGACTGATGAGCCCATGCTGTCCGAGTGGGTGCCATGAGCACTTAGTCATACTTGTTTAAGTGTAAAGTGGCTCGGTAGAGGAGTTCGTGGACTCCATGCTGACCGAGGGAGTAGGACGCCTTTCGAATGAGGACTGATGAGCCCATGCTGTCCGAGTGGGTGCCATGAGCGAGGTCATGTGACGCTTCTCGAGTCATACTTGACTAAGTGTTTGAGTGACGCTCCTCAAAATGCTGAGTGAGATCATGCAACACTTCTCGAGATACCGAGGGAGGTCATATGACGCTCCTCGGCACGTTAGGGGCTTATGAGCCTCAAGTGACCGAGGGAGGTCGTAGTGACGTTCCTCAAAATGCTGAGGAGGTGCCAATGAATATGTTTCTCGACTCGGGGAATTTTTCTCGAGGAGGTCTCATGACGCTACTCGGATGTCGAGTAGGTACAAGGTAACGATACTTAGCCGTTTTTTACTAAGTTAGTAGGACGCTCCTCTTATGACTGAGGAGGTGCCAATGAATATGTTTCTCGACTCGGGGGAGTTTAGGAGCTCCATATTTCCCGAGGAGGTCTCATGACGCTACTCGGATGTCGAGTAGGTACAAGGTAACGATACTTAGCCGTTTTTGACTAAGTTAGTAGGACGCTCCTCTTATGACTGAGGAGGTGCCAATGAATATGTTTCTCGACTCGGGGGAGTTTAGGAGCTCCATGTTTCCCGAGGATGTTTCATGACACTATTCGAATATCGAGTAGGTGCTAATTAACAATACTTAACCGTTTTTGGCTAAGCTCTTATGACTAAGGAGGTGCTGATGGAGAAATTCTGGACTTCAGAGGCTTATTAGCCCCATCCTTCCTCCTTTGAGCGTATTTATTTGTCCAGCTGAGGGGTTCCAAGTAATTAGCCTCATGCTGGATGAACGAATAAAGTAGCATTATTCCTTCCCGAGGCGGTCGTCCAGCGGAAACCGAGAGAGACCCATGTTCTGGGGTACCCTGCTAGTCCCGGGGGGGGGAGGGTGGGTACTCGGGATTATGCCTCACTTCGAGTTAGGTGCCTTGATGTGTTGTTCATTTTCTTTGTCCGAGTTGGTTCTTTACACTAAGGGAGGTCGTGCTCGGATGGAGGCAGCTCGCACATGCCAAGTTGATGGAGGTACCGTTGATGAGTAGGTGCCTTTGATGAGTAGGCACCTATGGTCGAGTATATTCCTTGGCTAAGTGGCATCCAAGGATGAGTGGGTACCTTGAATGAGTAGGTACCTCTGGCTGAGTATATGTCTTGGCCAAGTGGGTACCTTGAATGAGTAGGTACCGCTGATGAGTGGGTGCCTTTGATGAGTAGGCACCTCTGGTGGGTACCTTGAATGAGTAGGTACCGCTGATGAGTGTATATCTTGGCCAAGTGGATTCCTTGAATGAGTAGGTACCACTGATGAGTGGGTGCCTTTGATGAGTAGGCACCTCTGGCTATCTTGGCCAAGTGGGTACCTTGAATGAGTAGGTACCGCTGATGAGTGGGCGCCTTTGATGAGTAGGCACCTCTGGCTGAGTATATGTCTTGTCCAAGTGGGTACCTTGAATGAGTAGGTACTGCTGATGAATGGGTGCCTTTGATGAGTAGGCACCTCTGGCTGAGTATATACCTTTGGCCAAGTTGGCACCCAAGGATGAGTGGGTACCTTGAATGAGTAGGTACCGTTGATGAGTGGGCGCCTTTGATGAGTAGGCACCACTGGCTGAATATATGTCTTGGCCAAGTGGGTACCTCGAATGAGTAGGTACCGTTGATGAGTGGGTGCCTTTGATGAGTAGGCACCTCTAGCTGAGTATATGCCTTTGGCCAAGTTGGCACCCAAGGATGAGTGGGTACCTTGAATGAGTAGGTATCGTTGATGAGTGGGTGCTGATGAGTGGGTCTGGCTGAGCCGGACCGTAAACTTGAGGGTGCCACTGTTTATTCTGGAGGGGTTTTGCAATTCCGAGTCACCACACCCCTCTTTCGGATCAGTATTCATGAGTTTGTGTTCTTCGAGAAAAATTCTTCCGAGTGATAACGTGTCTTTGAAGAGGCGTGAGTAGCTGGCTTTTCCCTGGCTGAGTTGCCCCTCGAAGGTTGACGCGGTCCTTCCTTCTGTCTAGGTCCCAGCCGGTTAGGCTAAGCATCTCGGGAGGGACGAATGATCTCTTCGTGACGAGAGTGGCAACCATATCCATCCGACTTTGCTGGAGAGTTTGTTGAACCTGAGCTGCAATTAAGGTGATGTTTGTTGCAATTATGGGTGGAGGGTCAGCTACTTGTATCCGACGCGAGGCCACGGGCTGACCGACTTCGCGATGCTGATGGGTTTTGCCATCGGGGTGGAATCATCATCATTGGGATAGAGGGATAGCATCGCAGGTGTATGATGATGGGATGCTTGAGCTCTCCCAGAACGGTTGGCTTGGGAGCGTGTCTTCTTGGTTGGGGCCATTGCTGAGTAACAACGAAGTGAATCTTACTGAGTGGTGGCGAAGTGACTTTGATTGTAACTTCCCCACAGACGGCACCAAACTGTTTATGCTAAGAAATTAAGGATGGTTGAATGTTGAGAGATTGGATGTGGGTCCCAAGAAGGTACGTCTGAGCTCCGTCGTCCGTACACCAGAATCCTGCAAAACAAGGTTAGCCTACCCCGGGGGTGGTCCCGGGATCGCCTCTTCGATGCTCAAGTCAGTAAATGATTGAGGTATAGAGAGAAAGTGATCAATGTAGAGAGATGCTCTGGGTTTTGTAGCCGAGAATTGCTCACCCTTTGATTGATGAGGCAACCGCTATTTATAGAGGATAGGACCTCCAATAAATGAGGGTATTTTAGTCAGCTCCAGCTGGTGGAGGACGGTCTTCCCTAGAGGTAGGGGTATTTTGGTAACTTCACCAAAGGTGGGCTGGTCCAAGAAATGGGCCCAAACACTATTGAAAGAGAGGAAAAACTTATGGGTGGAGCTTGCTAGCAATTGCGAAATTTAGTTTTATTACCCAGTTCTTTTGATACGGGTCAGCGGGTTAGGTTTTTCGGGGTGGGGTTTTTTTAACACCCCTAGCTAGCATGGATGCTATGACTACAGTTCCTTGGTGTGTCCTTGGAGATTTCAATGCTGTTATTTCTTGTAATGATAGGGTGAATGGTAGAGATGTTTACTTTTTAGCGATGAAACTCAGCACTTTGCTAACTTATTACTACAGAGATATCTTAATGAGCTCAGAAGTTGTGGGCATCAGTTTCCATGGTCAAATAAAGGCCAGGGTGCTTCTAGGATTGAAAGTAGAATTGATAGATGTCTTGTTAACTCTCATTGGCATCTTCAATTCCCAGGTGTGTGATTGTTGAAGTGTTAAACCAAGGATAATATGACCATTCCCCTGTTGTCATTAGTTGAGTAGGTTGTTGTTGCGTTTGTTTAAAGCATGTTTCAGGCTGTCTGTTAGAACCTATAGGCTTTGGTAGTTTATGTTGCCATGAGGTAACACATGAAGAGCTAGGATCTCAAACCTTCCTAGAAGGTGGGGAGAGCTCTGACACTGATGTTGTTTGTCCCTTTTGGCTTGGTGTGTCTTGTGTTTCTAAACTCTGTTTTTTGGTTATTTTTTGGTTATCAATAATAACTTTGAATTGCCAACAAAAAAGTTTTAGGGGAGTTACTTATAGATTTATAGGAGTTACTGATAATGTTATAGGAGGGTTACTTATTAAGTTTATAGGAGTTACTGATAATGTTTTAGGTGGGTTACTTATTGAGTTTATAGGAGTTACTGATAGTTTTTTAGAGGGGTTACTTACACTAGATATATGGGGATACTCTATATGATATAAAATTATCAAATACTAATAGAAACGTTATGTTACTTATTAAGTCCACATTGGAAAGGTTTTATTGAAAACGTTTTGAAGCCGCCAACAAGTCTTTAAAGGAAGACTCATAAACCTAATTGGACATGGGAAATCAAAGGGACAAATTAGGGACTTATCCAATGTAGATTTTCCCAACCTGACTCCATAGATGGTCAATGAACCATAAATTGAGTTCGGGGGTGAAGGTACGAACACCTTATTCTCCCATTGATGGTCTCTACTTAATATCGATTCATGTCAATTTTTATGCAATAGAATAACCAAATAACATTTTCATTCACCCTACAAATAATTTACTCTAGGTTGGTTCACGAAACACATAAAAGACTATTTTTTAGTGATATATATGTTATTTAAGTAATCAATTTACAAGGAACCTAACATGTTATCCAAATTATTTGATTAATATTAGAACAGTTGTTTAGGTCATTGATTGATTAGAAAAAATAACATATAAGGTGATGAAAGCATTAACTCACACAATCATGTAATATGCATATGAATATGAAAAATAAATGAAAAGAAAGAAAAGGGATTAGAATGTACAAAAGAGCGATTTCTATATTAAAGATCTACATCATGCAGGAAATCATTAGTAACTTCAATATAAAAATAAGAAATTTATTCAAGGACCATCAGGATTATAACGTGGCTTGGGTCAGAGAGATTGACAACCTTCGGGACGAGAAATCGTGAAGCTAAGCCTGAAGATCTGAACTTGTATGTATGTTTGCAAATATCTATTTGTGTTTGTAGATTCAAAAAGTATGAGTTTTGTAGAGAGGTTTATAAATATATTTGTAGAGTTCGAAGTGTAAAAGTCGAATTGTAAAAGTGTATGGAAAAAACCGTCTGAAAACCGTACGGAAATCAAGACCTATTTGTAGGGAAAAAGAAACTGCGCTTCACGTGCCAGCTGCGTCAGGTGCAGGTGGTTGTGCGACGCACAATAACATGTGTGAGGCGCACATTGGTGCGCCTGACGCGGCATGACCAATCATCAGTGCCCACGTGGCACACGCTTTAAAGAAGATAAAATAGACAGCTTGTGCATCGCACAGAGAAGTGCGCTCGGCGCATCACTTTGTGTGACACACAGGTCTACGTGGTAGGCTTGTGCGCTTGGCGCACTACTGTGCGCTCCGCGCACGCTGATGCGCTTGGTGCAAATTGGTGCGCTTAGTGCACGTTGGTGCACTAAGCGCTCCGCCTTGCTTTTGATACGTTTTGATAGCTTATTTTTATAAAACGCGTTTTAAAGATTTTCTTTTATCTTTTAACTCTGGAAATCTAATTTTACGGGATAAAATCCGATTTTAACTATAAAAAAGATCTTTGAAAATATTTATTTTATCTAAATAAAAAACAATTAATTATTATTAAACAATTAATTGGGCTTTTCAAAGGATTGGGCTCAAAATGCAATTAGTTATCACGAATAATTAATTGGGTTTTAAAATAGGACTTTAACACTTTTCGAAATAGTTTTGGGATGGCTTTTCGGACTAATCTCCCCTTGGGTCAGACCAATTGAGACCGCGGTATGTTTCATCATCGGATCCTTAAATGGGAAAACACGATTATGTGTCTATAGAAGCCCCCACACTTTGACTAAGGTTCAGGAAACCGAAAGTCAAAGTATACGGTGTCGGGACGGAGAACGATTCTAAACGCTCTGCAGTTTAGAACTGATCTATGACTAGTGAAAAAAGTTCAACCGCTTCGGTCAAAATAGGCCTTACAGATCCCTTTTTGGTCCGGAGTGGTTTGGCTTGGAGCGGTTAACAAAAGTCAACTGTTCGGTCAATAACAGGATCAGTTACTGATTAACTGATCCGGTTTTCACAAAAATCGGACTAGTTACATAGTAAACTGATACGATTTTTGGTGAAACCTGGATCAGTTAATGAGCAACTGATTCGGTTTTCACCAACAACCGGATCAGTTTTGAGGGGGGCCATGAAATTAAAAAAAAAAGCTCGACTTTATAGTCTTATAAAGACGACAACAATGCAGCCACAATAACAACCCAATAACAACAAAAATCAAGCAACGAAAATGATAAAGACAATATTAATAAAAAAAAGAAGAAATTAATAAAAAATAGACAAAATTACAACAAATGAACTAAATTCCGGCCAAATTAATTACTAAAGACGAAAAAAAATTACAGTCAAATGAACCAAATTAAAAACAAACGAAATTAAATTAAAAATATAAAAAAAACAACCAAAACTTGCAGCAAAATAAACCAAATTCAACACAAGCAAATTAATTACAGAGGACGAAATAAAAGAAATTGGAGCCAAACATACAAAAAAAAACAAATACAAAACCCTAATAATTACAAAAAAAAAAAACTAATTAAAATAGACGAATAAAATTACAAAAACAGCGAAGATGGTGCGGAATGGATCGAAGACGCAGCGTTGATGAACAACAAGTGGATCAAAGATGGTGGTTGAGCGAACTTCTTCAAGCGACGAGCGACGGTGGTTGAGCGGAGCTCTTTGAGCGACGAGCGACGGTGGTTGAGCAGATTTCGACGAAGATGGTGCGGAGTACGACGAACGAAGCAACATCAATGAAAGGAGAGAGAATTAGGGCTTATGGTGCAGAGTAAGGCGAACGCTGCATCGTCGATGAAAGGATGATGAGTAAGGAGGTGAGGAGGCCGGTGAGGAGGTGAGAGAGGTTAGAGAATTTAGGAATTGTGGGTGAAAGACGTACAGGGAAGAGGCTACTAAAATAGGGAGAGAAGAAGGGGGAGGTGAGAGAGGTTAGGGAATTTAGGGATTGGGGGTGAAAGACGTACAGGGGCGACTGAATAGGAGGGAAGATGGAGGAGGTGAGAGGTTAGGAATTTAGGGTTTGGTGTGAAAGAGAGAAGGGGTGAAAGAGATTGAAGAGGCGACACATCTTATTTATCATCGCGCGTTGGGCCCATGGGGGAAGGAACTTGTTTTTGAGCTTTTTGGACCATTATCCTCCAAACCGGATCAGTTTATTGGCCCAAAAATTTGCGCAAAATTTTTTTTTAATTTAGTGATCCGGTTTTGGGAGAACCGAATCAATATGTTTGTGTCATTTAAGGTTTTTTCCACTAGTGTATATACGTCGGTGTCTGCAAAACAAAGTTAGTATGCAGGGCAATAAATACAAGCAATCCGATTACCTGCAGAAGAAGATGTTAGTAGATATGTGCAAATAAATCAGACAAAGCACATAATGATGCAATAATGCAAACTTAGACTCTCTAAGGATGCATGAGACGATATGCAAGGATTAAGTGTAACACCCCGGCAATTCCCTATTTTCCAAAATACCTTTTTAATATAACACTTAGAGAATTATCAAAGCATTATCGCCCGTGATAACGTATCGGCTTATTCAGAATTTTACAGCGGAAATAAATAAATAAATTTAAAAACTTACTCACTTAGTCATCCATAAGTCAACTTCTAAAACCAAAGTCAAAAGTCAACCAAACCAAAGTTAACTAGTCAGCCATAATTAAAACAAAACAATAAAGTATTAAAGCTAAACACAAGCTCTCCACGAAACCTGAACCCATGATGCATCATCTTCAGACTTGAAATGGTCGATCCTCCATTGATCCTGAGAGACTGCTCATCAAATGAGTCATCACAGGATCAATAAGGCACAGTCATGATCGACATACACAAAAGCAAGTAATCAGCAAAGCTGAGTACTACATATTAAATAAAATATAAAACTTAACATGATACTAATAAACATTAACTCAATGATAAATAATAACATAAATAAATAACAGACTGACTATACTGAACTAGATTCCAAAATCAATAGATTAATTATAATTAAATTGACTAGGTAATGGATAGAGTTGTCAAAACCAAACCAGTCTTCAATTTAGAAGACGAAGTACGGGCACGACTCCGTACTCCCATGACCAACGATATCGAGGTACTAATTTAAATAAAATAGGACGCGGTGATCAATCCGGTCCCAAGAAAAGCCATGGGCTACCACCATGTACTCCAACTCATACTAGTCCAACACTTCAGAAGTGCACAAGTCTAAAGCTTATTGCTATTCACTTTCCACTTTAAGTTATTAATAATTTATTTACTCGTGGTGACTCACAAGGTAAGATAACCAACATAAATATCATGAATACACAAAGCTTCCATTTTTATCTTAGGATTAGATAAGGTGATCAACAACTCAAATAATCCAAGAATGATTCCAATACTTAGTTTAATAACCAACCAATATTTATTTGTTCATCTAAGTCAACAGTCAACCAACCTTTCCATGGGCGAATATCCAACTTACCAAATAACGTCCACGGTCCTCATAAAGTAAATATAATAAATAATCCAAAGGGAACAACATGATTCAATTCATGATCCAATAAACAATATAAATATTAATCCCTCATGTGAATTAATAAAATAAAGTTCCCGATCCCACATACTTGCATCAATCATCCATACAAACATATTATAACCAACATAAGCAACATGCTTCACACAATGGCATAAAACATGCAATTCCACTTGAATATAAATCACATATGAACTATAAAAAGTCCCTATACATGATACTACATCAATCCTAATCTTAGGACATGATACTAGTATCTAACACATAGGTATGTACGTACCTTGTGTAGACAAAACGAGAGGCCACTTTCACAACCTTAGAAGTCGCCTAAGAAGTATTTTCCGCCTACCAAATTCCAACATAACCAAGAATCAATACTTAAATAAATTTCCAGCAACTTTAAAATATTCTAAACCCTCTCTAAAAGTGTTTAAAATCCTTTTTAAAACAATTAAAACTCCAACTATTAATGTCTCCTAGTATAGTACTACCATACTAGTCATTAAAACCCTCAAAAATCCATACCTTGACATTTAAAACTCCACCATAAGCATACTAATAAAAATTCCAGCAACTTATAATATGTTTAAAACCCTTTAAAACATACTTAAACATAATCATAAACATTAGAGTACTCAATTTTCATAAACCATAATATAGTACTACAATTTCCAACTCATAAAACCCTAAAAATCCATGCTTTATACTTAAAACCCTAACTTAACATAATTAATAAATCTAAAATTTAATCACTTTACTATACAAATCATATAAACTGAAATTTATATTTAAATCATCAAAACTACAAACTTTAACAATGAAAACATTAAATCAATCCTTAAAACATAAACTTAACATTAAATAAAATAGACGAGGAAGAAATAAACCAAAGCAAGAAGAGAACAAGGCCGAAAGAGGAGGAGGAAGGAAACCGTGCTGCTGCTGGCGGCGGTCGGTCGTCGGCGACGGTGGCTGCTGCGGTAGCCGCGGTGGTCTGAAGGAGGAAAGAAGAAAACGAAGGGGAGGGGGACCCGTGGGGAATAGAGAGATGAGAGAAAATTATGGTGAGTGATTTTTAGTGTGGGAATTTTGGGTTTAGTTTGGGTTTATATAGGTAGCCCCTTGTAGGATTAGGGAATTGTGTTTGGGCTTTTAATAATCAATTAATGATTGGGTGCTTGAGTTGAGTTGGGCTCCTCTAACCCATTTTAAAATTTTTTACACTACAACTCAAAAATAATTAAACTATTAAATAACTTTCAAACCATAACTAAATAAAATATTTGATTATTTAAAAATATTAAATAATCTCTTTGACTTTAAAATAGTCAACCCTTAAGAATTTAATTATTTAAATTCTAAAATATATATAAATATACATTAAAATATATTTATAAAATTCATAAAATTGTGGGGGATTACATTAAGGTTATGCAAAGCCAAGGAAGATGACGAGTCATGCAAGGTCAGGGTTATGCAAGATTAGGATGTATGAAATGCAATGCAAGGTTAGGGTTTTGCAAGGCTAGGAAATCTGGATATATAGAATGATAGAATGATCAGAATTAGATTGAATTATTTTCGAATAATCGGGGTCCGTAAACGAGGTCCGCAGATTACAACTTTTTGGGAGTTTGATTTGATTTGGAGGAACCACCACATACATAGGAAGCCCCCACTTTGGGTGAGCTTGTCTTGAATTAGGCGCTATGAGCCTTGATTGAAACGTACTTGATCTGTCTTGAACGTTCAGAGTTTTCACTGGGGATTCTTCTTTGGGAAGTTTATACAGGCAAAATCAAATATCGCCAGAGACCATGGAATTGTCGGAGAGTCCTTCAGGGACAAGGAGAGTTTGGAATAAAAAATAAAGGTTAAATTTGTGACATATATAAATGTAGGTGGGAAAAGGCTTTGAAGAGACTAAGTTCATACTCGAGTCTAAGTCGGGATCTAGAAAGAATATGCTCCTGAACTCTAGAAAGTCAAATCATTAGACCTTGATTTATTTTATTTTATTGAAGCGGTCGGACCTCGAGATGAGTATTCCTACGTATCCTTGCGGAATTGGACCATTCGTAGTTCTGGATCTGATTTCTTTTATTATTATTTTTTTATGGCTTAACTTTTGCCTAGGCCGTCCTTTTGTGTTTTCAACCTAGCGGCTTGGACATACCTTGAAAAAGGAGTTAGGGTTAATGAAAGGTTGAAAGGTTTATTTATGGCTTGATGAAGGTTTAATTGGTTGGACTAAGATAGGATCATGTATAAGGGTTTCATGGATTGAAGGATTTTGAATGAGGGGTAGAATTTGTGTGCAAACCCCCTAGCTTGACTTTTTTATTTCTTTGCCTTTGCATTTTTCTTTTAGCATTTTTTCTTTTTTGTCCAGTGCGTTTTCTTTTGCTTTTGCTTTTTTCTTTCGCACTTTGATTTTTTCACCTTTTTTTTTTTTTTTTTTGCCTGACATTAATTTTTTTCTTATTTTTTATGTAGTAAGGCTTGCACACAAGCTATTGGTTATGGGTATTCGAAGGCTTGAAGGATATTTGTGCAGCTTTGATTTGAAAGGCTATTTGGCTAAGGATCATGGAGGATGATGGCTTAAGTAATTATTTTATTTTGGATTGCATGGAGATGGCTTATGGATGATGGAGAGAAGAGGGGAATAACTCCTAATCCAAAGTATGTCCATTTTTAATTTTTCATTTTTCTTTATTTTTTTATTTTTTTTTCAGATTTTTTATTTATTTTCATATTTTTTTATTAGTCAAGATCATTAGGTGATTTAAGTTTCTTCATTGAATTAGCAGCATAAATAAAATGATGGAAGGCCAATAAAAATAAAAATAAAATGTGATTATTTTATTAATTAGAAATAAATGAAATAAGGCTGGTAAACATTATAGTCCTAAAGGACATAGACTCGACGAGAAATGAAATGCAGGAGCTAAGGGAGGGACTCTCCGACTCAACCTAGAAAACTAGCATTAAATGACTAAGCCCCATGCACTATTTAAGCACTGCCCAAAGGGTTACTGTTGTTGCTGACTTTTGCTGCAGGCGGAATTAATAGTCTACCATCTTCAACCATAACCTGTAAGGCGTGCTTCAAAGTCCAGCACTGTGATGTCATATGCCCATTTCCTTGATGGTACTTGCAGTAGGCATTAGGATTCCATTTCCTAAATCTATTCTCAGGAACAGGGTTTGGAGTAGGGCCGAGAGGCTGAAGTGCTTCTTTTGCATGAAACCTAGTGAAGGCTTCTTCTAGAGGCATGCCTAAAGGAGTGGATGTTCTTTGAGGCTTTTGATAACCTCTCTTTTCAGTAGTTAGGGCATTGACGTCGTTGCTTTTAGAAGTAGAAGGGTTGTTATTACTCTTCTTAAAAGAGTTGTTATTATTATAACCCTTGTTCTTGTTGGCTTGCACCTCTTCCTCAATCAGTAGATCGACTTTGTAGAGCTTCGTGAAAGACTCTATAGGTTGGAATAATATGCTCTCCGTATTTGGACTGTAGATTACGGATCACCATTCGGACTTGGTCTCAAATGGCCTGTTAGTCATTTGTGGCCTTTTCCCTTCATCGGTAAGGAAGGTGAAGAAATCTTCGTTGGAGTTCTATTTAGTTAACTCCAACTCATGGAGACCAATGGGAAGCTGAGTGTTATAAATGTATTGTTTGAGGAACTTTTCTTTGATGTAGTCCCAGTCATACAGCTTGGTCTTATTCAGTGATCTAAACCACTTGGATGGATGTGCATCCAAGGTCAAGGGAAAGACATAACCAAACAGGTCCTTGCTCATGCCTTTGAGAGCCATAAAAATGGAGAAAGCTCTCAAATGATCTAGGTCTTCGACCCCCTTGAATTTTGGGAGTTCACCCAATGCAACCTTTTTAGGAAGCTTTTCCCTTAGTTCAGGATCAATGATTTCATGGCCATGAGCCTGACTCTCGAGTGCAGGAATTGACTGGATCAATTGCTCGAGTTTTTCGAACCTCAAATCTGTCTCAGACTTGATAGGAGGTGGTGGTGGCAGAGTGTCATCATGCTCTTCTTCCTCAGTTATCAGCTTTTCTCTCAGCGCCTTGATCTCTTTGTCTTGTCCCTCAAGACGATAGTTTATCAGTTGAAGCTGAGCCATGATTGCATTGAGCTGTTCAGAAGTGTCTCCCATCTCGGATGATGATCCAAATGATTCAGAAGTTTCGGAAGACTCGTCTGAAAAGGTGAGAACTCGTTTGACGTGTCTAGGAGTAGGTTGACCTTGTATCATCTCTGTCGGACGTTCCGAGTTATAAACTCATGACCTGTCCTGAACAGAAATCGAATGGACCTCGTAAATTTTAAGAAATGAATTTCGAAATGAGAAATGGAAATGAGGAATGGAGAAGTGGGAAATGAGAAATGAGAAATGAGAAATGGAAAATTAAAATTTGAAATGGGAAATGGAAATAGGAGATATTGAAATGAAGGATTAGAAATGGTTATGGATTTTTGGACTAGTATGGGCTTGACCATGATGCTGACATGGGCCTAACTATATGCATATGCAGATATGGACCGGACTGGACTGGACTTTGAACTTGCAAGCAGACTAGACTCCAAAAGATTGCCTATGTGGACTTAGGGAATGCTAGCTTCGCGAGACTTGGGGGTGATTGGCTTTGCCAGACTCGATGATTTGGGGTTTGATGGATCTAAGATGGACTAGCTTCGCTAGACTCAAAGGTTTTGGGTCGTTATGGACTTAGGGTAGACTAGCTTCGCTAGACTCGAGGATTTGGACTGCTATAGATGTAAGGTAGGAGTAGCTTATCTAAACTCGTGGGGGTGCCTTTATGGTCTTAGGGGTGACTAGTTTCTCTAGGTCTAAAAAAGGTGCCATTATGGTCTAAAAGGTGAGTAGCTTCGCTAAACTCAAGGGGTGCCTTTATGGTATTAGGAATAACTAGTTTCGCCAGGTCTAAAGGGTGCCATTATGGTCTTAAAGGTGAGTAGCTTTGCTAAACTCAAGGGGTACCTTTATGGTCTTAGGGATAACTAGCTTCACTAGGTCTAAAGGGTACCATTATGGTCTTAAAGGTGAGTAGCTTCGCTAAACTTAAGATTTGCCTATGTGGTCTTTAAGGAATGCTAGCTTCGCTAGACTTAATGGTTTGGAGTTCGTCCTATATGAGTTTGGAAATAGACTGGATTAGACTTAGGAAATGAGTCGAGCCTTATATGGTCCTAATTTTGGACTTAGTCCTATATTGGTCTGAAGTTAGACTTGGAAATGCACATGGGCTTGACATTGAAAATGAACTAGGATTGGACTGGAATAGACTGGGATTAGACTTGGACTGGGCTTGACAGAGACTAGGATTTACATAAAGATGCATATGGGCCTAGATTTTGCCATGAACTAGACTTATATGGGCCTAAGATGGACTCTAATGCTAGCGGGCATAATATGAATGCATGGACTTAAATTTAGATGGACCTAATATGAATGCAAAATGGATTCTAATGCATATGGGCGTAAAATGAATGCAAGTGGGTTGGGTTGATTGGACTGAATTGGCAAAGGTGTTTGGACTGGGCTTAGAATTTTCGAAAATCATTTTTGAAAGGAACCCCTTGTTTTTATCTTTTGTTAGGAAAAGATGATGGATTAATTTTGAAAATGTTTTTATAAATGTATTGTATGATAATGATTAATAAATGCTTTTTGAAAAAGGTAGAATAGACATGGGTATATGATTGATTTTGAAAATGTAAGTTTTTTGCAATTGGTTGAATATGATAAGGTAAGATTGATAGGCAATATTAGTTGGATAACAGGGAGAAGGTAGACATGCATGACACTTCTAACTCTACCATGACTTTTTCCTAGATGCACCTTTTTTTTAGGACAGACTCGACCTTGCATGAAAAGTGTAATAGCCCATGTTTTGAGCATGTTTTAGTTAAGGTTAATTATGTGTATTAGTTACTAAGTTTTAATATCAACGGGAATCTACTTGAGAATTATTATTTTAAATACTATTATCTCATTCAAGGTTTTATGAAAATGAGGGTATTTGAGTTTAGTTTTAAGTTAAAAAAATTATATTTCAAAGATATCTCCATTCTCTCTCTTCGTGGTTGTTCAAGAGAAGCTTTCTACTTCTTTTCCTCTTTGTGTCATTTTGTGATGCAGCCAACCAAGGTCATAATTTTGATGTGTCAATTCTTCATAAATCAACCGGGTTCTATCAATCTAGGAAAAAAACACATGTTGATCTAATCTCCTTCTAGAAATCTAGATAATCAAACCCCAATCCCTCTATTTTATCCACCTCCTTCTAATTCAATCCCTCTCCTCTGATTTTCTTGGTCCTACAGTTGCTGCCGAATTATTTGCTCATAATCTTCAGCAACCAGTCGGTTTTTGGGAATATATGTTGCATGAAAGTCATAGATTTCTTCGAGATACTCAATTTAGGCTCAAAAATCACTCAATTCCGACTTGTGTACTATAAGTTATGCCTATTGTAAGTTTCCTGTCATATGCTGTTGCTGTTGCTGTTCAGCGAGCTGCTACGTTGTTGTTGCTCTGCATAGCTGCTGCCCATTTGTTCCCTCTTATGTGCTCAATTGCTTAGGAATTCCTGAATCAGGTATTATGATTGATTTTCTTGTTTATGGTTTTGAGATTTCATAATCAATTAGTTTATGAATTCAAACGTGTATTATACTCGTGTTAAATTTCTCAAATCAGTTTTTGGTAAACTTAAAGATTAAATCTTTACTCTTTATTTCATGGTTTGAAGCTTAGAATAAGTATAGATGGTTCTTAAGTCAGTTTATAAATTCTTATTTTTTATCAATTATGTTGTTTGCTAAAGTTCTCTGAGTTCAAACTTGGGATTTAATTAGAATGAGCTTGTGAGATTAATGATGTGAGTTAGATTAGTGAAATGGTTGCATACAAGGGTTGTGGTTAGAACTTGGAAGAGCTTAGGAAAGTATGAGTGAGTCAATTTATTTATCTGAATTATTGTGAGGATGAATAATAATTGTTGCTATTGTTGTTGAGGTGAATTATGGTGGAGTTCAAGCCAGAGTTGGTGATCGAGTATCTATGATCTTCAAGGTTATTAATAGAGAATTGGTTTGCGGTTGAGGTAACATTTATGTTCAGCAAAATATATTTACATGCCCGCATGTGTGTTGTATTTTTAATATCTTATACCGATTATAGTCATGGCCATGGTTATAGATGCATATTTATGAGTTAGTTGTGAATTGTTATTGGATGATTATAAAAGAATACTCTTGTTCTGTTATTGGAATTGTTCAGAGATGGTTATATTTACGAAATATGATTTGTTCGTGTTGTTTTGGTTGGCTTAGCTCATGAAATGAGATAAAAAGTAGGCAAGGTACAGGTGGAGAAAATGATTCAGATATAAGTTTAGTTTAGACCAGAGAAGGTCGAATATTATGTTATGTTATGTTACGTTATGTTCTGCCAAAACCTATACTTGCCAGCGATTTGTGTTAAGTGATTGAGCTATGCAGCGATATATATTTTAAAGGATTAATTCTTTCCGAACAATTACCAAGTTTGATTATTGTATGAAGAAAGTTTGCGAACCGAAACTGTTTTGACGGGCTGAAGTAAAGTTACTGAGTTTTCTGCTCATTTTAGTTTTGTTTTTGTTTTTGTTTTGCATTCTCTTCTGTAATCTGCAGGTTTGAGTTGAGTTGGAAGCTCGAAGTGGATCTTAAGCGAGAGTTTAGTTATTAAGTTGCAATTAGATTAATGATTCATAAGTTGTATTTAGAGTATGAAAATGTTAATATTTAAGTACTTAGTTGAGAATAAAATATTCTATATTTTGGGAATTGAGTAAAGTATTTTGCAATTTGATATTAGTTTTGAGTTGTGGGCCCTGACCCACAGGTCCAAGATCGTGTAAAAAGGCTATGTTTCCGCTGCGAGTAAAATTGCAATCACAAGCAAATGTCTCACATGGATACAAAAGTTCCAACCTAAAGTGCAGTTCTACGTTTGAAACTATGGTCAGGTTTACGTTAAGTCTTAAAGGGTCCATGACTAAGAGATTGATCCCACGCTTCGTACCTCTGCTCAAAGAGGTGGCCACATGTAAGACGTACTCCAGTTCTCAAGTCAGGAACGAGAAAACAATGCCATGGTTGGTAGGTTTGCTTATGTCTAAGATCCAACACTATAGCTCAGGAAGCTTTTTGAAAGGACAAAACGCAAACCCCCCGAAATTGACATCACGCATAGAACATGCGCTAATGAGGCAAGGTAGATTGTCTTTATAATGGCTTAAACAATAGCTATGCATATGCAAAACTGTAATGTCATTCTAAAGTATAAAAAGAGTATGACTCGTATTTTTCGATTTTCACCCACTCATTTTAAAAAAATAGTTTTTGTAAAAATCCTCCCCAGTGAAGTCGTCAAATTGTAGGCGAGTTTTTATTTCGCCTACATGGGATGAGCGCGTATTTTACTACCTAATTGTAAAGGTTTTATTGAAAATGTTTTGAAGTCGTCAACAAGTCTTTAAAGGAAGACTCATAAACTTAATTGGATATAGGAAATCGTAGGGACAAATTAAGGACTTATCCAATGTAGATTTCCCCGTCCTAACTCCATATATAGATGGCTAATGAACCATAGATTGAGTTCGAGGGTGAGGGTACGAACACGGTTAGGAACCATATTCTTCCATTGATGGCCTCTACTTAATGTCGATTCATGTCAATTTTTATGCAATAGAATAACCAATTCAAATAACATTTTCATGCACCCTAAAAATAATTTAGTCTAGGTTGGTTCACGAAACACATAAAAGACTATTTTTTAGTGATATGTTATTTAAGCAATCAATTTACAAGTAACCTAACAAGTTGTCCAAATTATCTGATTAATATTAGAACAGTTCTTTAGGTCTTTGATTAGCAAAAATAACATATAAAGTGATGAAAGCATTAAATCATACAATCATGTAATATGCATATGAATAAATGAAAAGAAAGAAAAGGGATTAGAATGTACAAAAGAGCGATTTTTATATTAAAGATCTACATCATGCAGGAAATCGTAAGTAACTTCAATATAAAAACAAGAAATTTATTCAAGGACCCTCAGGATTATACCGTGGCTTGGGTCTAAGAGATTGACAACCTTCGGGACGAGCAATCGTAAAGCCTGAAGATCTGAACTTGTATGTATGTCTGAAAATATGTATTTGTATTTGTAGATTCGAAAAGTATGAGTTTTGTCGAGAGGTTCGTAAATATATTTGCAGAGTTCAAAGTGTGAAAGTTGTATTGTAAAAGTGTATTGAAAAAACCGTCCGAAAACCGTACGGAAATTAAGACCTATTTATAGGGAAAAGGAAACCGTGCTTCACGTGCCAGCTGCGCCAAGCGCATGCGGCTGTTTAACGCACAATCACACTTGTCAGGCGCACATTGATGCGCCTGACGCGGCATGACCAATCATCAGTGCCCACGTGGCACACGCTTTAAAGAAGGTAAAATTGACAACCTGTGCATCGCACAGAGAAATGCGCTCGGTGCACCACTCTGTGTGACACACAGGTCTACGTGGCAGGTTTGTGCGCTTGGCGCACTACAGTGTGCTCGGCGCACGCTGGTGCACTAAGCGCACTGCCTTATTTTGATACATTTTGACAGATTTTTTTTTTTATAAAACGCGTTTTAAAGATTTTCTTTTATCTTTTAACTCCGAAAATCTAATTTTACGGGATAAAAACTGATTTTAACTACTTCCTCCGTTTTTTTTTAGTTGCAACACTTTCCTAAAAGAGAAATTTCTAATTAGTTGCAACACTTTCTACTTTTGCTTTTTTTTCTTTCTATCTCTCTCCAATCACATGGGGCCCTCTTCTTTTTTCCTCTTTACATCTCTCCTACCCAAATTTTGCATTGGAGTTTGTGAAAAAAAAAGTGTTGCAACTAAAAAGAAACGGATGAAGTATAAAAAAATATCTTTAAAAATATTTATTTTATTTAAATAAAAAACAGTTTATTGTTACTAAACAATTAATTGGGCTTTTCAAAGGATTGGGCTCAAAATGCAATTAATTATCAGGAATAATTAATTGGGCTTTAAAATAGGACTTTAACACTTTTCGAAATAGTTTTGGGATGGCTTTTCATACTGATCTCCCCTTGGGTCGGACCAATTAAGACCGCGGTATGTTTCATCATCGGATCCTTAATTGGGGAGACACGATTACGTGTCTACACCAGTATTCAGTTAATCAAAGACCAACTTTGATTATAAATAAGGACATCTTTTTAGACTGGTTTCATCCCAAAAACACAATTCTTTTTCCCCATTCCTTTCAAATACAACACTGCGGTCACCAATTTTTTTTCAAGGAATTCAATTATGGATCCTGAAATGGAAGTCGAAATGAAAAAAAAGTTGTTAAGGCCTTTCATGAATTTTATGGAGTGTAGAAAGACTTTGATGCTAAGGTTTTAAATTCTACGAAAAACCTTCTTGCACTAAAAGAGAAAGGAAAAAAGCCACTGCCAAAAACACATTTTTTGTTTTTTGATAAGGGAAACAAACTTAGAATTGGCCACCCAAAACAATAATCAGGAGGCCAACCTAAAACATCCTTTCGGATGATAAATAAATAAGGACATCTTTTTAGACTGGTTTCATCCCAAAAACACAGTTCTTTTTCCCCCTTCCTTTCAAATACAACACTGCGGTCACCAATTTTTTTTCAAGGAATTCAATTATGGATCCTGAAATGGAAGTCGAAATGAAAAAAAAGTTGTTGAGGCCTTTCATGAATTTTATGGAGTGTAAAAAGACTTTGATGCTAAGGTTTTAAATTCTACGAAAAACCTTCTTGCACTAAAAGAGAAAGGAAAAAAGCCACTGCCAAAAACACATTTTTTGTTTTTTGATAAGGGAAACAAACTTAGAATTGGCCACCCAAAACAATAATCAGGAGGCCAACCTAAAACATCCTTTCGGATGATAAGGGAAAAATCAACACAATAAGGAGAAAACCAATACAACAAAGAAGAATAATTATGACCCTTATGCGCCATAAAGTCTGCAGCCTTGTTAGCTTCCCTGAAACAGTGCGAGATACTCCACTCTTCTAGCTGATCCAACTGAACACCTACATCAAAACAAATATTGTTAATCTTTCATGGAACCTTCCACAACTCTTTTACAGCATTGATAATAGATAGATTGTCGCCTTCAATAATAAGCTTTAAAATATCTATTAAGGCCGCCCCCCTCAGCCCCTCAATGAGGCCCCAAGCTTCCGCTTGAAGAATAGAGGGGGAAGCACCCAAACTTTTAGCCCCCGCAAGCAGCATTACCAAGAGCATCTCGGATCACAAACCCAAAGGAATCTTCACCATTATCTAACTTTGAACCATCAAAGTTTAGCTTACAAAAACCATCAGGGGGAGCAGCCCAAATGATATTTTGGCCCGATTGGGCCTAGTGCTAGCACAGGGAAGGTGCCTGCGAGAATCACACTGCCCGGGATGGTCGACAACCTCCCGAGCCTTAGACCAAACTTTAGCAAAATTGAAAATCAGAGTACTTAGCTTCCTAAAGGAAAGCACCTCCTCATTAAAAATAACCTTGTTTCTTGCAAACCAAATGAACAACCATATAAAAGAGAAGGAATTAAGATGGTCCATAGGAGAAGACTTATAACAAAGGTCAATAGCTTGTCTAAAGGAGGAAACTACCCCAAACTCACACGCAGGCAAAAGGGGCCAACCAAATGAATTACAAAGAGTAAGCATAACATCCATTGTAAACGGACAAGAGAAAAAAAGATGCACAGCCGATTCCGAATGGAAGTTGCAAAAAAACACATTCTTTAAGAAGAAAAATATGACTTTTTTCAAGCCGAACTTTCGAAGGGAGACCATCATTACAGGTCTTCCATAAAAAAAATTTATCTTCGGGGGAACATTCATCTTCCAAATCCATTTAAACTCCACAACCTCCTCTGGGAAGTTAAAATCACCCTGAGCTAACCTAGCACCAGAATTAACCAAATATTCTCCATCCGCAAAAAGACACCAGACAAGGGTATCTGAACATGCATCCGAAGGGGATTGGCTTGTATGAGAACAGATCGACCAACCTGGGAAAGGGAATTAGCTTCCCACTTTGGCAGCTGATTTATTATACTAGATAGAACTTTACCAAAAGTTTCCTTCATAACACGAGAATCAATAATTGGGCATCCCAAATATTCTCCTAAAGTAGGAGATTCGGACATACCCAGGATTCGACAAAAATTACCTTTCATTTTGACCGGAACATTACCCAAGACCTGAAAAGCAAATTTGAAAAAATGAACAAGTTGCCCTGACATAGCACATTATTTGTCTAGAATTTGCTTTATACGCTGACAACTAAGCTCATAAGCTTTAGCAAAAATCATTGTGCCATCAGCAAAGGTAAAAAAGGAGATTTTAACACCAGACTTACCCACAGAGACCCTTATCAGTTTTTCCTTTTTAAACTAGCAACATTTAGCTCCCTAGCGAGTAACTCAGCACAAAGAATAAACAAATATGGCGATAAAGGATCACCTTGTCTAATCCCTCGGGAAGGAAAAAATCTTTCACCAGGGATCCCCTTCACTAAAACAAAAAAACAAACTGAAGGGATACAGCTGTAAATCCAATCACACCATTTTTGGCAAAAACCAAGTTTCTGAAGAGTAACATAAATGTACTTCCATTCTAATCTGTCATAAGCTTTCTCCATATCCAACTTGATAGCAATCCACCCTTCCAAACCTGATTTTTTATGGAAAGAGTGGAAAACTTCATGAGCCAGTAAAATATTGTCTTGAATAAGACGATCTGGAATAAACGCACCTTGCAAAGGGTGAATAATTTTCCCTAGAACATTTTTAAGTCGGTTGGTAATAATTTTGGAAATAACTTTATAAATAGTTGAACATAGACGAATGGGCCGAATAAATTGATTTGAACTCATAGGGTTTTCTACTTTAGGAATAAGGGTTAAAAAAGCATGATTAATTTCTTTTAAAATGTTACTCGAGTGGAAAAAAGCTCGAACAACCCTAATTACCGAGTTACCAACCCCCAATACTTTTGAAAAAATAAAGGAGGAAACCCATCGGGGCCAGGAGATTTGTCAGGAGCAAGATCAAACACCGCAATTTTAATCTCTTCCCCAGTATCCTCTTGAGTTTAGCTCACATTATCTTCATCTGAAATAATCGGGGGCAGAAGATTGAAATCGGAATTCTCACAGAAAGAGCATTGTTGATTAATTAGCTACAAAACGTTGCTTAAATTCCTTCAAAATTTCGATCGAAATTTCTTGTGGAATAGTTACGGTTACGTTAGAGTTAGACACAAACTCTTTAATTTGGTTTCGGTTTCGCCTAATTGAGGCATGGGCATGATAATACTTAGTATTAGTATCCCCTTTTACTAAATATTCTGTTCTATTTTTTTCTTCCAATACTCTTCTTGGTAGCTCAAAAGCTTCGACTTTTTTTAAGTAAAATTCTTTCTTTATCTTGGAAATGCACTAAAGAGAGATGAGCTACAATATTGCTTTGAATTTCTTGAAGTTGGTTGTCTACTTCTCTTAGTTGACGAAAAATATTTCCAAATTGATCAGTCTTATTCCAAATCTTAGCTTTTTCTTTTAAAAGCTTATTTTTTTTTAACTAGAATAATACAAACTTTTGCCCGTTCTCTCGCAATAATACAAACTTTTGATTATTTTTTAATAATACCTACTGGAGGAATTTTGATGTAAAGTTTGTATTATTAAAATATAATCAAAAGTTTGTATTATTGCGAGAGAACGGGCAAAAGTTTGTATTATTGTAGTTAAAAAATTTTAACCAAACAAAACATATTGGATCCATTAAAATTTTGTGCACCACGTTTTCATAATTAAATTTTGAAAATCTTTTCTAAGACACCGCATTTTCTCAAACCTAAACGGAGGGGATTTGTAATTTTGAGAGACTAAAAAAGAAAGCGAAACACAACAATGATCTGAAGAAGAGATGTTGTGGTGTTTCAAATGAGCTTTGGGAAATTGGTCTAACCAGGCGAGATTAGCTACTCCTTTACCCAATCTTTCAAACACAATATCTAACCCAGTTATTTTCTTTCGCCAAGTATACACAGGTCCAATAAAAGGGATTTCAGTACACTCCACGTTATTCTTTAGTAAATTCATATATTTCAACTCGAATTCAAGCCCTGGCAAACATAATTTTGTTCCTCAAAAGAGACCTCTGATCAAGCTTGATCAAGGCTCCTATGTCATTAGAAGCCAGCAAATTGGCAATGGAATCAAAATTCAGCAACTCAGTTGGCAAACGGGGGATTCTAACCCAAAGATCCACCCATTTGATCTCCTCCAAGTAGGGATCAAATGAGGGTTTCCATGGGTAAATAACAAACAAGTCCCCTTGAATATGCTAGGGGCGTTCACTCCATACCAGTGATAAATCCTGGGGGTTTGCAAAACGGAGGAGAATTCAGTCGTTACCCATTTCTAGGTATTCAACCTCTCCTTTTACAAACCTCCAGTCAGCTTTGGATCTTGCAATTATAGTACGTAAATCAAGAGGATCAAAGAGCATTTTACCTATAAGGCAGGACTTGGAAGGTGGGAGGGGGAGGTGGGTCCTTAGAAACACCATCACCTTTAGCAAACATAATTACTAGGAGCAAATATATTAGCTACAAGAGTATCCTCCTTTGGCAGCACATAATTAGAAGAAGAATCACAATCCTGAACCTCTTTTTCAGAATTAGGGTTTCCTATATGAACATTCTTAAAGGAATTTGGCTTTTCCATCATAAACTCTAACAACTTAGCAAATGAATGAACCCACTTTAGGCAAGACACATTAATTGAATAGAGAGGGAAAGACTGAGTGAAGAAAAAATTTACCTGAACTTGCCTTATATAGAGGGGAACCAGGAACTCACTAGAACAAGAACAAAGAGGGAAAACCCTCCTTTTGCCAATCATCCATCCCATCGCATTGAATGCTCCGGAAGGAGAGAGAAAAGGCTCAATGAGACATTGAAGTCTCTGATTTGCAGAAATTAGCTAAGAATAACCTTCCTTCGAACACATTAAACTCCTAAGCACGCCAAAATGATTACCCGTGCCATAAAAATGGCAACGAAACCTCACACTCACCATAAATGCACTGCAGGCACAAACCCTAGCCCCTAATTTGATTTTGTACTTAAAATAATCTAAACAAAAAACCTCCTTCCAACAAAAAAGACTGAAGCTCAATTCCACGAATTGCAATTGCTGAACAGCTCATACTAACAGTACAACTTGAGTTAACCAACACTCTTTGAACTTCCACATTAATGAGAACCATCGTTGAATAGGTTTCGCAAGGCTCAGTAGATAGGTACTCATAATGACTACCTACCCACCAATTAATACTAAGGAGATACAAAATAACAACTAAAAGCACGAATTTGACAGTGAGGATGTATTGGGAAGGAGCAGTTTTCTCTAATTCTCTCTTTTCTGGATTTCGTTTTGGGCTAGGGTTTGCAATTTGGGGATTTTGAGCTACTTTACCTTTTCGCTCTAGACTCTTACTCTCTACTTCTTTCTCTCTCTTCATTTTTTATCAGTACAAGATCCGGCAAGCTTATATGGTAATGAAATTTGTTAACTGCCAAAAATAGATGACATATTCATTATGCCAAACCTAATTTGTGTTATTATTAGAGAATCAAGGCTGAAGGTTGAAAAGTGCGAAGAAGAGATGGAGGAGGAAGAAGATACGAAAGAAGAGTAGATTAAGCTAACCCTTGATCTCCTTTTTCGGTTGCTCATCTACGAATTTATGTTAACCTACTCCTTAATCTCTTTCTTCTAGTGCTCATCAAAGAACTTCTAGTAGTTCTTACTTTTCACTTATTTCAAAACGAAAAAGTATTTAGGAGTAGTAGATTATTATTAGTTTATGTAATTTGTTTGTTTTATGTATTTGGTCTTCTATAATTATTAATAAAAAGTTGAATTTTATTATGAATTTTGTTCGATTTATCGTTATTGCTTCTTGTTGAGAACATTTTGATATTATTTTATGTGTTTTTGAGATTTTTATATTGTTGATATTGTTTTATGGTTTACTTATCTTTGTTTTGGGATTACTTGCACTAGATATATATTGTATTATTTATCAGTCATATACTTTGAGGGGTTACTTACCTCTGTTTTTGGTGTTAGTAATAATCTCTTAGAGGGGTTATTTACACTCGATATATTGGATTAATTATGGAACATATACTTTGAGAGGGTTAGTTATCTCTATTATAGGGGGGTTACTTATTAAGTTTATAGGAATTACTGATAATGTTATAGGAGGTTTACTTATTAAGTTTATATGATAATGTTTTAGGGGGTTACTTATTAAGTCTATAGCAGTTACTTAAAGTTTGTGAGAGGGGTTACTTACTCTAGATATATGGGGTTACTAATAATAATATAAAGTTAGTACTTCTCAGAAAAGTTAGTTTTTCATCATTATATTTTCAGGGGTTACTTATTAAATCTGTAGGAGTTACTTATAGCAATGTATGGGGTTACTTATTAAAATTATTGGTATTTGCTTACAAATGTACTTTGAGATTCTAATAATGTTTCAGGGAGGTTACTTATTAAGTTTATAGGAGTCAATGATAAAGTTTTAGGGGGGTTACATATTAAGTTTATAAGAGTTATTGCTAATGTTATAAGAGGGTTACTTATTAAGTTTATAGGAGTTACAGACAATGTTTTAGGGGGGTTACTTATTGAGTTTATAGGAGTTACTGATAATTTGTTAGAGAGGTTACTTGCACTAGATATATGGGGTTACCAATAATAATATACAGTTAGTAATGATTAGAAAAGTTAGTTTTTCATCCGTATATTTTGAGGGGTTACTTATTAAGTCTATAGGAGTTATTTATAGTACTTTATAGGGTTACTTATTATAATTCTTGATACTTGTTTACAAATGTACTTGGAGATTTTGATAATATTTTTGGGGGGTTACTTATTAAAATTATAGGAGTTACTGAAAAAATTTTAAGGGGGTTAAGTTTATAGGAGTTACTGATAATATTATAGGAAGGTTACTTATTAAATTTATAGGATTTACTGATAATGTTTTAGGGAGGTTGCTTATTAAGTTTATAAGAGTTATTGATAGTTTGTTAGAGGGTTACTTACGCTAGATATATGGGGTCACTAATAATATTATAAAGTACTTATTAGAAAAGTTTTCGGGGGGGTTACTTATTAAATTTTAGGAGTTACTGATACCAACAAATGGGATACAAATGAGGTTGTATTTATTTGTCCGATAAGTGTTATCAAACACCATGACATCCCCAAACATTTCAAAGTCTTCATTCATTTGTGAGTCTCTCCGAAATATAGTCATAAGCTTGTTTATTTTTTCTCCTCCTCCAAACTTGAACCTCAAGAAGAAACCTGGCTCTTCACCTTGTCTCTGATTAAGTCAGTCTATGACAAGCTATGCATCACCACTTTCAATCTTTTTCATCTTCTTTCTGGTTATGTAATTTAAATAGTCTTTATATGTATGTCCAATAGATGTTCCTCCTCCTGCGCGAGAGCCATCAACTTGTGGTATTGTGTTGGTCTCAGTAGACTTTGCAGCATCAAATCAATAGAAACTGCTTTTTTAGCAGTCATTTTTCTTTCTGACGCAAATGTTGACATGCCCTTCTTGTCAGCTCATAAATCGTGATTATGCTTCATGACATGTTCATCGATCTCAAACTTACAATCAACAATCTTTTTGTCCTTATATAAGCCTTGCACCGAATTCTTGTAATAGGTAATTGCCTCATTTTTTTTGTTATTTTCTCCTTGTAGTGGTGGTATTTTTTTACTAGAACCTTGCATCAAAAGCCTTCTTTTAAACAAACAAATTCTTTTGATCTTATCTCTTTTTTCTCCCCCTTGTGTGTATCTTGTTGTGGATTGCCTTACTCCAGATCTAATAGCACTGGCATATTTTTTGTATCTCTCTTGAATTTCTAACAAGGTTCCTATATAGCCCACTAAGCTTGCTTTGTGTTCTTCCTCTTCCTTTTGTAAAACAAGTAACATTCTATTTTGTTCTTCATGTGCTAGTGCATCATGATCTCAAATTTCTGTAAACAATGAAGTGGTTGGGTTACTTATATTGTTTGTAGGAGTTACTTATTATCCATTTATAATGTTAAGTTGGAGTTACTAATTAGCATAGTCAGAGGTTACTCGGTAACATAATGTAAGGGTTACTAATCAATATAGTTGACTTTGAGATTATTGGTTGTTATAGTTAGAGTTTATTTATCAACAAAATTCTTTTGAAGGTTACTTATTAGCATAGGCAGGGGTTACTTGTTCACTCGATCAGGAGGTACAAATGTTATATTTAGAGGTTACTAGTTTACATGTTGAGAAGTTACTGATTAACACAAGTAGGGGGTTACTCATTCAGGTAATTTGGGGTTAATAATATTATTTTCATAGGTTGCTGATAAACATATATTGAGGGTACTGATTCTTATATGTGGGGGGAGGGGTTACCGATTATTACAAGCAAGGATTACTGATTAGCGTAAGTAGGAGTTACGTTACTGATTCAGATAATAAGAGGTTCATAAGGTTGCGTTGTGGTTAATGATGAACATATATGTTTAGAGGTTACTAATTCATACATAAGGGTTACTGATTATCATACGTAGTGATTACTTATTAGTGTAAGTAACTAGGGTTACTGATTCAGGTTTGTAAGATTGTGTTGTGGTTACTGATTAACATATATAGTGGTATACTGCTTGACACATTTAGACATTACTAGTATTGATAATCAGGGGTTACCTTGTAGTTCGTTGTTATGGAGAATAGAAACCTAAATCTCCTTACAAATGGTGGAATCTAATCCAAGATGAAGCATTGATTCTTCTATTTCATCAAAATCCATAGATTCTTGCTATTCTGGTGAAATATTAGAGCCCAACATTTTCTGAGATTACTGATTTGTTAGCTTTTTTTGGAGGAGGTATTGATTAGTTGGATGTTTTGTAGGAATGTAGTTGTTTGTTGATTTCGAATTTTTTTTAACGACAAAATAGCGGCGTGTATATAACAAGATACATTAAAGGGCCACAGTAAGCCGTGTTAGCTAGACTAATTTTTCTAACCGCGCGTTCCAGCGTGTGTTTTATACGCGCGCGCAGCCATACGCATAATTATAGGTACGGTGAGGCCACCCTTTTCAAGACGCATTGATTTATAAATAATAGGGAAATTCTCACTGGTACCATCCAACTATTGACTTTTCTTAATGGTAGGCATTATATTTTTATCTTCCTAATAGTACCACTATGTTTATGGTTTCTTAATTAAAGTGATTTTTCTATTAAAAACTCTACAAAACGTTAAAATTAGTAATGGCCCTCACTCTAGAAATACAATCGCACCCTTATCTTAACTTTCCCTCCTATAATGCAACATCCTAACAATTAGTATTACATCATCAGATCCATCACATATATTCCAATTACCCCATTTTTTCTTTTTCATTTTTTATATTTTGGATAAAAGTTCTAACACTCCATTAATAACTTAGATGCACTTCCCATATTAACACTTCCCATATTAGTCAAATATAATAAAACACTTCCCATATTAGTCCCGATTCAAATCAATAACTGTTCATAAAAAGTCAAATATAATAAAACACTTCCCATATTAGTCCCGATTCAAATCAATAACTGTTCATAAAAAGTCAAATATAATAATACACTTCCCATATTAGTCCCGATTCAAATCAATAACTGTTTTTTGTTTGAAAGAGAGGGGCATAGCCCTCAAATCAATAACTGTATCATGATTGACAATGAACTTTAAAGCTTTTTTTTTTTTTTAAAAGAAGTCCCAAAGGACACTATCTCTATTATATAAGCCAAGGGGGGAGCAGTGGTGTCCCCCTTGGAATTTACTTAATTACCCCTCCATAACATAAATACTTCCTCCGTTTCTTTTTACATGTTACATTTTCCATAAATGGAATGGTGCAAAATACATGTTACACTTTTTTTCCTTCCCCAAAATGGAAAGTTTTATGCTGCAAAATTACCAATTTACCCTTACTTATAACAATTAACCAAAATTAAACCCACTTAATTTAACCTCATTATATACTAATCTAAATTAATTAAACCTCATCTCTCTCTTCCACCACCCCTCCCCCACCCACCCCATCGCCCCAACCCTTTCCCTCTCCCCTCCTGACCCTAGGCCCCACCCCCCCCCCCTCCCCCCTCCCTCTCCCCCACTCCACCGCCGCAACCCCTTCCCCCACCCTTCCCCCACCCCCTCCCCATCGATTTCCTCCTCCCCTTTCATCGCCGCAGCGCCCCCCCCCCCCCCCTCCCCCGTCGAACTTGAAGTGAGCCCAAAATTTGAGTTGGTGTTTCTGTGCACCCAATCCAACAGAAAAACTTGCAGAAACATAACAATGGCGGAGATCCATTGAACATAACTTGAAGAAACATAACAATGGCAGATTTTTCCGCGATTAAAGAAGTCCACGAGTAACGCAGAAGAGAGAGAAAACTTGGAGAAACATAACAATGGCGGAGGAGCACGAGGAAGAGTAATGGCGTTGATTGAGAAAGCAACCAATTCAACTAAACCAGAGGTTGATCCTCGACTACTTCTCAAAGCCATCAAAATCTACCGAATTTTGCTCGCTAGGGTTTTACGACGGAGATGGAGAACAGGTCGGTGGGGGTTGGGGAAGTTGAAGGGGAGGGGTGGGGGTTGGGGAAATCGACGGGGAGGGGCTGCGCCGGTGTAAGGGGAGGGGTGGTGGAGGGGCGGCAGCAGTGGAGTGGGGCTGCTGGGGTGGGTGGGGGAGGGGTGGTCCCCACTCCCTTTAATCCCCATCCTTACTTTTACTTAATCCCAATTAGATTTTTGCCTAGGTAACCGCAATTTTTAAAAGTGTAACATGTAAAAAGAAACGGAGGAACTATTACATTTCAAAAACTTGATATTTAAGCCCTTCTACATTGCAAAAACTTGCCAATTTCAATAAAATTTAATTGGCCTTAATTAGCAACACAATCAATGCAAATAGCACTACTATCTTTGACTAAAATAATAAATCAAAAACTTACCATAACAAAATAGGACACTGAAAAAAAAATACACAGAAATAATGTTGAATTGAACAATACAAAAATCAAAGGTGCTTCTTTAAAAAAAATATCAATTTGAAACACAAACTAAAAAAACACATCAGTGTTCCCGAATTGCTTGCAACATCTCAACACTATCAAATTCTGAATACTACACTTTGAATTAAGGTACGTACTTTGTTTACTTATCTTCTTGCTCAATAGCACATGCTTCTCATTCTATATTTACAAGAAAAAGAATGAGTTAGATGAGAAAATAATGGTCCTCATAAATGTTACAACTATGAATAGCACTTAGAAATGTTAAGTGAAACCCATGAATAAAACTTTTATTTGTCATGAAAAAAAATTCCCAGTTGGTGCAATAAAATATATCAATTGAAATGCAAACAACCGATAGAGGTCGGTAATCCCAGTAATACATTTTTTTTAGTTGTAAAATTAAATTTTAAAAAAATGAGTACAAACAACAAATTTTGAAAAAAAACGTAGAACTCACTAATACACATCGTATAATTTTTAAAATAATACATAAAAATTATAATTGTAAAAATTAAATTAAAAAGGTCCTAAATCCCATAAAAAAAAGTCCTAGATAAATACAATCGAGTTTGAAAACTACAATAAAAAAACGAATCTACAAGGAAAAATTTCTAAGAATTCCTTTCAATTACATGAAAATTATAATTGTAAAATTTGAATTTTAAAATATTCAATTTTTGTAAGGTAGAAATAGTGCATAACTACAGTCAGAGTAAAATTATGAAAAAGAGAGAGAGAGAGAAAGTGATGTTATGTGAGTGAAAATGAGGATTTTAGGACCAGGTGAGAGGTATAGGTATGAATAAGCTTAGAATGGTTGATTAAGATTTTAATGTAAAATATAAATTGGTTTATAAGAGATATACGTAGGGTGATGGGTAGAACATGTAAGTATTTCAATCTTTCTTACTCACAAAATAAAGGAGAACTTAGATACAAACTTTCGTTTTTGGTTTGTTTTACTACTGAGTAACAGTTATGCCTAAAATGTCGCCGCACGCATAACGTGTATAAAAAGCTAGTATTTCATTAATTAAAGCCATACGGCATCTACAATTGACAATTAACGATATTGTCTTGAAGACGAAGATTGTACTTAGTCAATTTGTGTCTTCGAGAGATGGCAAAGTCATGCATATTGTCTTGAAGACGAAGATTGTATTAGTCAATTTGTGTTTATGTAAAGCATCAGCTCCATTTTCGGATCATCATCATCATCACGCACATGCTCATTAATTCATCACTGAATGGCCTATAATATTAAAATTATTAAATTATCATTTTAGAAAATATATCTCAAGCTTATTTTCAACTCCGTGTTTTAAACTGCATGTATCATGATACAAATTTCATGTAACACTATATGACAATATTTATGATATGTTGGGGTAATTTGTTACCTTAAGTAACCCCTTAAAGTAAAAGGTAATAACTCAATTATTAGCGATTAAACTTCATTTAAGGTAAAATGGTAGTATATTGAAAGAAATTTATTATATAAGGTTGTATATTGAAAGAAAATTTTAAAAGGTAGTTTTTTGAAAAAAGATGATTATAAAAGGTAGATTTATGAAATTTTTCCTTTATTAATAAAATCCTTTTAGAATAAAAAAAGTAACTCATCTAACTTAAGAAGTCACCTCTTTAAGACAAAAAAGAATTCATTTTACAATAAATTCATCATAAGTTGGTCTTACACAAAACTTACTAATATCATAATCATGGAAAACGTCACTTTTTTTATTCTCTATTGCATTGTTTGGAGTTTTAACTCTTCATGTCATAGCTTTGACCGGAATATTTTGACTAATCTATAAAACAAATATAAGTAATTTTGATGTTTACTGGATTTATCTCAATTTATATTGTCAAAATATCAACTTCTTACAATACTAATCTATACAAATATATTAAAAGGCGTTCCTAAACAAGGAAATGCGTCATGTGGCGCTCTCCCTAATGGTGTTTTACTTCATGTAATCCATGTACAATAAAAAAATTAGAAATTGCATAGTATAGGCTTTGATCCCACCGTGGCCTCAAGTTCACTTACTAAAGTCTTAACCACTAGACCAAGAGGTATTTAGTGTTATCATTTTAACGTACAATATTTAAAAATGAAACTTTTCCTTACCCGGGGCATAACCCGGGTGTAATAATTAGTTGATAGTTATTTTTTTGAAAAGATAATTGACAGTTATTAGAGATATAAATATTCATGATTGTAAATTGGCAGACATAAATTTTAATATAATGCAATAGAGAAAAAATAGTGAAGATATATAGATAGACCTTAAGGTAGCATATAAAAAATTCAAACTAGAAACCTCAAGCCGATCAACGTGTGATTCGTCATAGACTCCTAAACTAATTAATATTACGGTTTTTTCACCAAGTACCCCCGAGTTTTCAGAAAATTCACGAGGTACCCTCGCACTTTTGAAAATACACGGGGTACTCCTCAGTTTCATAATAATACATTCAAATACCCTTAATGACTAACGGTGGTTAACTCCGTTAACTAGGGATGGCAATTGGGCGGGGTGGGTGCGGAAGATGGTACCTCCACACCCGCACCCGCATAAAATTCTCATCCCCATCCCGGCCCCACCACCCATTGCGGGGGAAAATTCCAGACCCATCCCCACCCCACCAAATAAGTATCTAAACCCATCCCCGCCCCACCACCTGCATGGCTACCCGCACCCGCGTTGTACCCACTTCATCCCCGCGCCCACCACCCACATGGATACCCACACCCGCTTCTTATCCACGTCATACTCACATATTTATATTTTTGCAAGATAAAATTATTAATAATATAAGTATAGAGATAGAATTTTAATAATAAATATGCGGGGTGAGCGGGGGTGGGGCGGGGGTGTGGCGGGGAGGGCGGTGATAGAGCGGGGTGGGCGGGGATGGGGCGGGTATAGCATAAAATCCACACCCGCTCCACCACCTATTGCGGGTATCATTTTAATCCCCATCCCCGCCCCACTTGGACGGAGATGGGGCGGGTCTTCTGTAATACCCCGAATTTCAAAGATTATTTTATTATTTATTAAGGTTTAATATTATTTCCACTTACAATTTATTTTATGATAATGCGATTTTATTTGATAACTATGTTTATTAAAATAATGATTTCATTTAGTTTTGATTTATTTAACAAGTTTAAAATAAATCATTTACTTGTTTTATTATTCATTTCATTATTTCTAATTAATTAAACTCTTTATTTTTTGTTGTGGGTATCTTTGTAGATGTGTCCATCCATTTTTAGCAATCCAAACCCAAATACCAAGTCCATAGCCATATGTCTTTTAGCCAAAAAGAAAAAGGAAAATAAAACAAAAAAAAGGGAGTGAAAACTGATTTCACCATCTTCCTTCCCTCCCTTCTCTCACGTCTGAATTCCAGCTCAAAGGAGCCAATTTTTCAACACAAAATTCAGCCTTTGTCAGTGCAAATTGAAATACAATCCACAACTTTCAGATATTAGGGGCAACAATTTCAAAGGCCTAAACACCATAGCCCTCACACCTCACACATCCACCATTAATGAAGCTTGACCCAAAGCTCAAAATTTCTGACCAAACTCCTCTATAAATACTGAACTTTACTCACCAAATTACTTAAGCAAACAATCTCAAAAGGTTTGCTTCAATTCTCTTCTTCCTTAATTTCTGATTTTTGATTTTGAAAATTGAAAATGAAATTTCAATCCACCGGAAACCACCACACCACACTGAACCACCAATCGAACCACCAAGTCGCGACAACCGCCAGCTCCTGTTCTCCCCTCCGCAGCGCCTCTGCTGCGTCCCCTGCAGCCCGCGCCAGCCACCACCGCACACCACCTGACCCCGTCCCTGCCTGACTTCATCGACGGCGCGCCACCATCAAAACCACCTGCGCCACCTTCCTCTTCTTCTCCCCTGATTCGTTCTTCCTTGTTCTTCCTCCCCCTTCGTTTCTTTTTTTTGTGAAACTGATTCTTTGTTTGAATCAGTAAAATCCCTCCTTTCCCCTTTTTTTAGTTTTATTAAGTTTTAAATTTTTTTTTTTTAAACATAACAAATGACTTTCCTAAACTAGCTTGCTTTATTAAATTGGTATATCTTAGCACTACTACATAAACGAGCATATGCAACGGTCTAATGCAACGGCATGAGCTATTGCAACAGTTTTTTGCAACCGTATAAGCTATTGCAATGGTTGTTTGCAACGGTTTGCTCTAATGCAACGGGTATTGAAACGATTAATAGGAACCGTTGCATCACACCCATAAAATGCAACACCTATACTAGATATAGGTGTCAATTCAGTTAACCAGTTCAGTTCTGGTTCAAACCAAACAGTTCAGTTGACTTCAGTTCAGTTAATTCAGTTTATTTTTTTGAGATTAATTGATTCAGTTTAAACTTTTTCGGTTTCAGTTTCAATCCATACAGTTAATTCAATTTTCAGTTAAGTTCAGTTCAGTTTACAGTTGTCTTTTGGTTTGACCCGTACAGTTTTGGTTTAAACAGTTGACTTTTTACCTATTACTATCAGTTAAACAGTTATTTTCAGTTCGGATTCAGTTAATTTCAGTTTCTTAGGTAAACCCGCATCGGCTCGGGTGAAAATTGATATCGGTTATGCCATGTACAACTTTTCCCTTCGGGTCTCGCTTCGGGTCAAGCCGTTATTCATTGCAGGGAATTTCAACTCAGTTGAACTTTTGTCACATCGGTTAAACTTGTTGAAAACAACGATAGCACCAAGAGACCTATCTATATTTGTTTACAAAAGCGCATTTTGAAGTTGCTATATTTTCTGTAAAATTACTTTATTAAAGTTTCAACATTTGGCTGATATTGAAAAATTCAATTTTAAATTCTTCATTATTCTATAGTTTTCCAATGTGTAACTATCAATGATGAATTGGTGATTGGTTGTGGTCAAAGATGAAGATGATGATTGGAAATGATGCATTAGTTTATAAATCAGTTAATATAAGTAGTTAGTCATTAGGCTAATCGTCTTCCAGTGTATAATGGAATTTGAAACAAAAAACATCTACTTAAATAATCCAAGTATTTATTATTGTACATAATGAATGTGCCAATGGTAGCTGCTAAGCTAATTCAAAATAACAATACGATATTTGAGTTAGTCGTCTTCATGTGAAATGCATTTTGAAACATAAAACATATGATTGAACTAATATGTAGTTATTGGATTAGATGGATGTATAAATATAAGTCATTAAGTTGATTCAACATAACTATATTATATTTAACTTAGTCATGTTTAATTTCAACTAATTTTGAAACTAAAAATAACTGATTGAATTAGAATAAGTTGTTGTCGGATGAGATTAATAAACAGGCCAATGTAAGTCGATAAACTAATTCAAGATAACAATCATTTATTTGAGTTTAATAGTCTTTAAGTTAAATTCATTTCATAACTAAAACATCTAATTCAATTGATGCAAGTTGTCATGGGATGAGATATATGAATGTATCATCAATCAGTGACTTATAATAAGTTGATAGAATCATACAATTACAAAGTATCAATCCTGCATTCAAGTTAATAGTATTTAAGTTAAATCAATTTCAAAACTGTAAACATGTTATTGAATTAGATTAATACGTGTCAATATAAGTCGATAAGTTTGTTAAGAATAACAATACTCCATTCCAGTTAATCGTCATTAAGCTATATTCACTTTCAAACTCAAAACATCTACTTGAATCGAAACAATTTGTTATCCAATAAGAACAATGAAAGACTTATAAGTTATAACTATACGTACACTTATATTATATAAATATAATAATAATCTTTGATGTATTATCTTAACTTTCTACACATGTGAGTATAAACTAATAAATGATCAAGGTGGTGATGATTTATAATGGTGAATGATCATAATTTAGTGGTGATGATGATGATGATTAAAGTCGATAAACGCAAGCTAATATAATACGAGTATAATGTGACAAAAATCAGTGTAGTTGGTTAATCATTAGGCTAAACTAGATCAGATATCGTGCAGATATATGTATTGCATTTTGAGTATATAAGTCACTAATTGATGGTACATTCATAAGAACAATTTGTTATCCAATATAAATTGATGGTCCATTGCAGTCAAGCGTCATTAAGCTATATTCAATTATTCACTCTCAAACTCAAAACATCTAATTGAATCGAAACAATTTGTTATCCAATAAGAACAATGAAAGACTTATAACTATACGTATGTATCATATAAATATAATAATAATCTTTGATTTATTCTCTTAACTTTCTACACATGCGAGTATAGACTAATTTTCCTATTCATTATGATATATGTACATGAGTACATCATATGATCATAACATCAACACACGAATAATTTATTAAATTCAACACAAAATCATAAAAGCCAAGAAGTTCAATATTAAAAAATATATAAATGATGCTTAAGATAATAATAATAATAATAATAATAATAATAATAATAATAATAATAATAATAATAATAATAATAATATGTTGTTTCCTAATAATAATAATAATTCTATCTAACTAATTTCTATGCTTAAGATAATAATAATAATAATAATAATAATAATAATAATAATAATAATAATAATAATAATAATAATAATAATAATAATAATAATACGGTGTGGTAAATGCGTAAATGGTAAGTTGGTAACGGTTCACTAATCCCCCAAAAAAAAAAAAAAAAAAAAAAAACGGTTCACTAATCACATAAACATTCGCCTGGTTTGGGACTTGGGTGTTTGGGAAGTTGGGCTGGCCCAAATAAAAACCTATTATTGCCTTGCCTGAGTTGCCTCCATATAAATACTCTAATTTTAACCTAACCAACACAAACATAATACAAAAAAAAAAACCCTAGAATCTAGATCTGAGGAAGAGGAACTCGTCTCTCTCTTTCTCTCTCACACACTCACACACTCGCACACACCATTTCTTTCTGATTTCTTCGGCTCTATAGTCTCTACCATTTCAGATCTCAAACTCAAAATCTTCAAAAAAAACTCTTTGTCACTTCGCCTCTTAACTTTCGATTCTTCTACACTCTAATTCTCCTCATTTCTTCACACGAAGAGAAGAATGAAAATGGGTGAAGATTAAAGATTGAAGATTGAAGACACGAAGAGGAGATTCTTGAAGTTTGACGAGTCGAAACACGGATCATCGTTCAAGTTCGAAGAAAAACCTATCCAAGGTTAAGAACTCAAATTTCAATTTTTTTTATGTTTTTTCTTTTGAACCACGAAATTTTGATTCGGATTTATATATTTGTTGTTGTTTTTTTTGGATTGGAAGTTGGATTTCGTATATTATCTTCATTCATTTGTTTAATTTTTCTTTTTTTATGAATTTATAATGGCTAAATAATTATTAAAATATAATTCTGATCTTATATTTGTTGAATTTTTTGTAGATCGTTTAAAATTATCACCTTATTAATTAATAAAAATGCAAATCAGTAGGTTTCTTTTTATGAATTTTTAACGACTAAATATTTAGTAATTTAGTATGAATTTTCTGCTTTTTTATTTGTTGATTTATTTGAGATCTTTTAAATTTTTCACCTTATTAATTAATAAAAATGCAATTTAGTAGGTTTTTATTTATGAAATTTTAACGGGTAAATAGTTAGTGACTTAGTATGAATTTCCTCCTTTTTTATTTGTTAAATTATTTGTAGATCGTTTTAAATTTTTCACCTTAGAAATTAATAAAAATGCAATTAAGTAAGGTTTTTTTTTATGAAATTTAGTATGAATTTTTCGCTTTTTTTTAATGAATTTTCTCGTTTTTTTTATTGAATTTTTCGCTTTTTTTAATGAATTTTTCGCTTTTTTATATGGGTTTTTCGCTTTTTTTATCTCTATTATATGATCGCCCTCCAATTTCAAAACCCTAACCTTAGAAACCCTAGGAACCCGACCCGGATCCACCACCCACCCTTGACCGACCCGAATTCAATACGGTTACACTTACACCCCCGACCCATGCCCAGGCCCACCCCTCACTCATGCCCGGGCCCACTCCCGATCCATGCCCGAGCCCACTCCCGATCCATGCCTAGGTAACCCAGCCCAGCCCGGCCCAGCCCCCCCTCGGGCCCCGACCACCACCTCGACCACCGACCCCGACCACCATTGGCCACCACTAACCACCATCACTCGCCCACCACAACCGACCACCACCGACCACCACCACCGACCACCACCCGACCACCACCCTACCCCCACCGTTAACGACCACCACCCTTACCCCCACCGTTAACCACCACCCCTAACCACCGCCCCGACCACCACCATTGCCACCATTGACCACCACCACCGCCACCGTTGACCACCATTGACAACAACCTTCTCTCGGCCACCTTCAATGGCCACCTTCCATGGCCACCACTGGCCACCATCTCTCGACCACCATTCTCGACCACCTCAACCCCGGCCACCATCTCTCGACCACCTCAACCCCGGCCACCATCCCCGACCACCTCACCACCCCCGACCACCACCCCCGACCACCACCCCCGACCACCACCGTTGACCACCACCGTTGACCACTACCGTTGACCACCACCCCCGACCACCACCGTTGACCACCACCCCCGACCACCACCGTTGACCACCACCCCCGACCACCGTTGACCACCACCGTTGACCACCATCTCTCGACCACCATCTCGACCACCATTGGCCACCCCCGACCACCACCACCTATGACCACCATTGGCCACCATCTCGACCACCATTGGCCACCCCCGACCACCACCGTTGACCACCACCCCCGACCACCACCCCCGACCACCACCGTTGACCACAACCCCCGACCACCACTCCCGACCACCACTCGTTGACCACCACCCCCGACCACCATTGGCCACCCCCGACCACCACCGTTGACCACCACCCCCGACCACCACCGTTGACCACCACCCCCGACCACCACCGTTGACCACCACCCCGACCACCACCGTTGACCACCACCCCCGACCACCATTGACCACCACCCCCGACCACCATTGACCACCACCCCCGACCACCACCCCTAACCACCACCGTTTACCACCACCCCTAACCACCACCGTTTACCACCACCCCTGACCACCCTCCCTAACCAGCACCGTTGACCACCACCGTTGACCACCAATGATTTATGTATTTTAAGCTCTTATTTTTTCAATTATTCTTAGCTCTTTTTTTTGTCAATTATTCTTAGCTCTTTTTTAATTTTTTGTATTTTTAGATATGGATGATCCGTATGAACAACAATTTGAAAGCCTTCGAACTCCTCCATCCTCTCATACATGTAATTCTCTCTCTTTCTACTTTTTTTTCTTTTATTTAACTTAGTTATACTAACTGATTTTTTTTCTCAAGCTTCTGATCAGGACACTAGTGGTTCGAATGCACTTACTCTGCCTTCAAAGAAGACAAAGCGAGTTGGACCTCCCCGAAGGCGAAGAAGGGCCCCCATTTGGGATCATTATGTGTTCTCATATGTGAATGGTAAGGATGAAATGGAAGGTAAGGTGGAGACATTTGCCACATGTAGGTATTGTGAAAAAGCTAAGTATAAAGCGGACCCTAGTTTTGGTACGTCTAATGCTACTAATCACATAAAGTCTTGGGCTTGCATACAAGTCGTTTCTTTTCGAAAATCCTGAATGTGGTTCTGCCTTTGATCAGAAGGTCTATTGTCAATTGTTTGCTGAAGCTGTGTTGTGTCATGCATATCCTCTACGTATTGTTGAGCATGAAAAATTGCGAAAATTGCATTCATATCTTAATCCTAAAGTGAGACACATATCTAGGAATACAATACTTAGGTATTGTACTTTGGAGAATGAGAAACTTAAGTTGAAATTGCGTGATAAACTTGCTTGAAATTAGTAGTCGTATTTGCTTTACTTGCGATTGTTGGTCCGCCATTACTAATCGTGGATACCGACTCTTACCGCACATTATATTGATAATGATTGGGTGTTGAAGTCACACATTTTGAACTTTAGGTATTTCCCCCACCCCATAGAGGTCCCGATATATATGCATTTGTTTTGGGGTTGATTAAAGAATGGCGTTTGGAGGGTAAAGTGTTATCTATGATCGTTGATAATGCAACCGCTATGGATGTTATGGTTGCTCGTTTAAAATCTGATTTGAATTCATCATGTCTTTTGCCATGTATGGGTAGATTCTTTCATATTCGTTGTTGTGCGCATATTTTGAATCTTATTGTGCAATGTGGTATGAAAACTGTTGATGTGAGTGTGGTTAAGTTGCGTGAAGCAGTAAATTACATTGAAGGTTCTGATCTTAGGAAATGTAAATTTGAACAATGTGTGATTGATGCAAGGTGTAATTTTGTTGGTAAGCTGAAATATGACATGTGTACAAGGTGGAATTCCACCTATAATATGATGAAACGTGCATTGATAGTTAGACATGCTTTAGATCTGTTTTCAACTAGGGAGATTGATTTTGAGTATGGGCTTACCCCATCCGGAGTGGGAAATTATTGAGTTTGTTTGCAAATTTCTTGAACCTTTTAATGAGGTTACCAATCTGTTTTCTGCATCTGATTATCCTACTGCAAATTTGTATTTTGCTAACATTGTTGCAATTGAGAAGTTGTTGGTTGTAGCTCATAATCATTCTGTTTATAGTATTCGTACTATGTGTAAGGACATGATGGGTAAGTATAATAAGTATTGGTCGGATCACTCTATTATTCTCTCTGTTGCTGTTGTTCTCGATCCTCGTTACAAACTTCGGTTTGTGAGGAACTTGTACAACTTACTCTATGTTCCTATTGAGGTGGAGGAGAAGGTGCAAAGCGTATATGATGCTTTTGTTGAGCTTTATGCATTTTACAGCACGTCTTCCACTTCCGATTATACTTCTTCTCTTGCTTCATCTACCCATCGTGCTTCATCTTCTTCTTCATCAACCCAGTTTTCGTTGTTGGACATGTTTGAGGTTGTTATTTCTACTTGGCTTTATTCTAGCTTACTTATAATTAATACTTTTGTGTTATTAATTAGTATTTTATTTTGATTCTTGTCATAGCAATTTGAGGCCAGTAATTCATCTGTTGGGGGTGCACAATCTGATGTTGATGCTTATCTTAATTCTCCCCTTATTCAACGTAGTTCTGATTTTGATGTGCTCAAGTATTGGCAGTCTCAATGTTCTGCATATCCCATTATTTCTAGAATGGCCAAGGACATTTTGGCTATTCCAATCACTTCAGTTGCTTCTGAATCTTCATTCAGCATGGGTGGGCGGGTTTTGACCAAATATAGGTCTTCTTTACTACCTAAGAATGTAGAGGCTTTTGTCACTACGCAAAATTGGTTGTTTGGGTATCTTAAAGAAGAAGAATTAGAGAGTTGTTTAAGTGCAATGGATGAGACAGATTGTGTGGATGATGATATTGATGTTCTCTCGCTTCCCGTGGTAGGTTTTGTGTTTTGTGTGTTAGTTTAACACTTATATTATTTGTTTTCAATCAAATTGCTAATTTAAGTATTTTTTAGGTGGAATAACCACCTTGTGTCTGCTGCCTCTTTGTACCCCGTTGTCGCCGAACATCGGGTTTTTGTTGCTTGTTCGGTGATATTTCCAGTTTTGAGTGGTTTTGCAACCAATGGTGCTTGTATTTATTTTCTAGCTGGTGGCAAGTTTGATACATTGAGTTTGGAATTTTTTTGATGGGCTTAAAACTGTTGGTTTTGGTATTCATTTGTTGGATATGGTCTCCTCTTAGGAGACTTGATGAACTTGGTATGGTGCTATTTTGTTGGCTCTTTGGCCTTGAAATGGTTCTGTTTTGATGGTTGTTGGATCTATTGGGCTTGTTGTTGGATCTATTGGGCTTGGTTTGAGCCTTTCTTTGGTGCTGGTTGGATCTTTAAAGCTTGGGTTGGATCTCGTATTGTTCTTTGGTTGGATTCTCGTTGAGCTTGATATTTGCCCCTTTTTGGAATAAGGCTTCAAATCATTTAACTATGTTGAATATAATGACTTTAACCCAAGGAATTATGTTGGGAACTCTCACTATAGTGAGGTGATGCCAATAGTTCCTTGTTGGTTTTGAGTTATAGTATTCAGCCATTTTGTTAATTGTTTTGAGGCCAAGTGTTCGATGACGAAAATGTTCCGAGAGCTAATCTTGAAGTTCTAATTTTTGACCGTAACATCGTTATGGTTGGATTTTGTTCTTTGGTTTCGTTGAGCTTGATAATTGTCCCTTTTTGGAATAAGGTTTCATAACATGTCTCATTTTGTTGAGTATTATAATTGAAACCCAAGTTACTATGTTGGGAACTCTCACTCGTAGTACACATCGTCTCATTTTGGATTACTATAGTGAGGTGATGCCCATAGTTTCTTGATGGATTCAAGTAATTGTATTTGACAATTTGGGTAAATGTTTTGGAGCCATGTGCTCAATGATGAAAATACTCGAGAGCCCAATTTTATACTTTTTATTTGTTTCAAAATATAACGTTTTGGTATGGTTGGTATTTTGGTGAGTTACTTATTACATAATTTGTTTCATCTTTTTTTTTATTTTGTTATTCTTTTTAACTTTGTTTTTTGTCTTGTAGGGCGGAAAGAGTGGATATTTAGGTCTTTAGGATTTTATATATTGTAAAGTAAAGAGAAATATTTCATATGTTTTTTCTTATATTTGTTGGTTAGTTATAGTTTGTAAAATACATTGTGATATAAAGTAAAAGTTGTACTTGGTATTTTACATTTGATCCGCGATATTTGGGTACTATTTTTTTCTTTTGTTCTATATTGTTTGTTTTAATAGTTCATTGAACTTTCTCAAAATATTACATCGCCTTCCAAATAATTAAAATGGTAAAAGGAACACTGAGGAGAAGTAAATAAGAACAAATTAATTAGTAATTAAAGTGGGGTGTGTAATGGCGAAATATTAACATTTATTAATAAGGATGGATTACATGAATTATATTTGAAGATCCATAACATTTCTTGCAACAAATGATGTTTTTGATTTATTTAAATTAGTTAGATGAATTTATGAGTAATCATAACGCCATAGTCCATACAAGTTCATTATTAACATACACAAAGGTCTTGTGTATTGAATTTTAACCATTGAGAATTCATCTTTTGAATACAAATAGTGGTTGAAAATTGAAATCATATGTTCTTATCTTTGTCTAATTATACGCCAATAATTTAGGTAAATTAAAACAATGACGAAATTAGGTGTTACATTTTGAAACAGTTTCGTTTGAGACACTTTTATTCTATACAGTTTGATATTATTTTATTCAGTTTGATTCGGTTCAGTTTAAAACAGTTTTATACAGTTCGGTTAAAAACGGTTTTATTCGGCTTCGATTAAAAACAGTTTTATTCGGTTTGATTCGGTTCGGTTAAAAACAGTTTGAAACAGTTTTCGGTTAAATTCGGTTCATTTTCGGTTCGGTTCAGTTCGGTTTAAATCGGTTTTCCATGCGGTTAATTTTCGGTTTAATTTGTTTCGGTTGAGTTTCGGTTCGGTTTCGATTCGGTTAATTGCGGTTTACTTTAATCTCGATTGACTTATCGGTTTTTATCTTTTCGGTTATGGGTCAAGTCGGTTCGGTTTATTTGATTCGGTTGGTCAACGGCCATAGTTTAACCATCGGTTTTCAACCAAACTGACAGCGCTAGATATTGCAACGGTTATAATACACCCATTACATTTGATTAAATTCCACAATTTCATCCCTAACTTTTCCGAAAATTCTAATACCCCAAAACCCTTGTTTTCTCTACACCAAAAAATCCCTCCTTCTCCCTTCGCCATTCCCTTAACACATCAGTCCACCGCGCCATCTTTCTCTCGCAAGTCGAACCACCGCACCGTGCCATCTTTCTCTTGGAAGTCGGACAACCGCACCGTACAAGGCCACCAGTTCGCCAGTGCCGAGTCTATCTTCGTTCTCCTCTGTTCGAGCAACGAATGATTTTCATCAGATGCGGTCACTTCAACGCGTCCACGTCTGACGCCACCGCCACCTGGTCGGCCACCAGTGCTTCGGCTTTTTCCGTCGAATTTAGGTAATCTCATTTTGACCTAATGTTAATTGCTTGTTGTTGAGTTGTTATTTCTTTTAATTGGTTGTGATTATGTAGAGCAGCGAGCAGAATGCAAGTTACTCTTAGATGCACCGTAAATGTATTGCGATGGCATAATAAATTAAGGTGTAATAATGATTAAGTTGTAATTTTACATGTGATATGCATATATCCATGGTAGTATATCCTCACCTTTAAACATTTTTGTGGAGGAATATATTGAGATGAGATTAACTTATTAAGATGACAGCATATATGGAACAAGACAACGATATTGATAAATTGAACGTAGGCCTCTAATCGACACGATTCCATAATTGAACCAGTAAGAAATTCTGTTGGTGTTTCATTACCTTCTTAAGCTGCGATTTAAGTAAAAAGCAAAATTCAGAATATGCCAGCAAACCTTCCACAATTTCACTTTTATTGATTCAAAAGCTAAAGAAAATGACTACAATAGATTGTTTTCCTTATAATCTCCTCCCTTTGCCTTTGTCTAGGTGGAAGCCTTAGCAGGAGCCCTAGAATAATGGTAAAGATGTATATCATATTGAAGAATAAATTGTAGTACTTTATATTAGTATCTAGTTATCCACTCTTCATTAGTTCGTCCTAATCATTTTTTGTCTTTCCACAACTACTTGCAACTTAGGTTCCTCCTTGAAGTTGAGATAATAATGGTTCCATCTTTTCTTGTCAAGATATTTAAAGAATGCCAGACTTGAACTTGGTCGATCCGATAATAATGGTATGTCATGTTCTTCTTAGTGACTTATTGATGAATTTTCAATTTTTTCCTGAGTATATATGACATACTTTCTATTGGCAATTAGCTAGTGCTTACAAGCTACTTATTCAATGTTGGAGCTGTGTATTATGTGAAATTTTTATGAATCAATTTAATAAAAGGATAAGCAATTTTAATATCTTGGGCTACTTAACGTAAGCAACAACCATAAAAACTGCTTTTCTAATATTTTCTTAGCTCATAACTGGAGAAATGTTTGCACTTGAAATACTATCTTGCTAATTGATTGAGGAATGTTGAGTGACTTGATCAAATGAATGAATACAAGCTTTATCTACACACTAAGCTAGATGTAAGCATTTTTAATGTTATCAAAACATTTGCTCTGTCTTATCATGGTAAAAACCCTAAAATTTGGATAGTGATAGACCTATAGCTCTCTGGTAGGTCAGAAAAGTGCAGTGCATCATTAGCCATTTGAGATAGAACTTTACATCAATCTTTATTAGAAGTCTGCTATAAATAGGATGCTCCTTTTGCTAATCTTTTCCTCTGGAAATTGTAAAATTAAAATTGCCTTTGTGAAAGGGGGATTAAACTTTATTAGATGTGTGGCGAAAGTGGATTGCTCTTTCTGATTGGCCTTTTTCTCCATTAGTAGTAATTCAAGCAAATGCGAGACTATGAGATTCCTGAGTCAAGACCTATTAGCCGTTGCACCATCTTTTAATGAAATACTGTTGTGCCCTATTTTTCATTGCTTAAACAGCTAATGCGAGATGAATTTGAGAATTTTAGGTGAGTTGATCATTTGAGAAGTAGGTGTTCTTAGACTCTTAAAATCTTCAGTTACAAACAAGAACAAGTTGACTCACTTCATCCCTCTGAAACTGTCAAATCTTGTGCATTACAAGATGATGAGCAATAAAAGTTTTGCATTTTTATGAGTCAAACACTTCCCAGCTCCCACTAATAAGATGCACAAAAAACACTAGAAATAAAAAAAATGGAAAATGCAGTGAACAATAAAAATCGATGTTCCTTTTTTTTTTTTTGCTAAGTAAGAGTAGAGTATAATAAAACACCAAAAAACATGTACAACCTAAGCTCAACCCGGGGAAGAGAATGCCTCGAACCCAAGGCCAACAAACAAACAAACGATACAATAGTTTCCTTTAACTTCTCAAACCAACTTTTATCATTTACAGAAATCTTTTTAGGGAAGACCAAGCTAATTCTAAGCATTAGCACACTACACAATCTGTTCACCAGAACTTCAGGCCTCCAAACTGCCGCACTCCAAATAGCCACATTTCTAGCCCACCAAACTGAATAAGCCAAAGCACACCAAGCTGCTGCCATAACCCTTCTTTGGAACTGTGATCTCTTGCTTCTTGACAGGAACTTCAGCATTCTAGGGAACCAGCATTGGAGTTGGCGAACCCCCAGCCAAATGTTAACCATATCCAGACGCTTTTTTGCACAATCACACTCAAAGAATAAGTGTCTGTGTGATTCCACCTAATTAGCACACAGCACATACTCATCACAGTCTCTAACACCCATACACTTCAATCGATTTGCAGTTCTCAACCTGTCCCGAACAATCATCCAACAGATAAATCTGTGCTTGGGAACTGATAATCTGTTCCAAATAAAACGATCCCAGTGAACCAACTGAACATCACCAATTAGCTTCTTGTAACACTGATTAATAGAGAATCTAGGCATCCCAATCAACTCTTGCTCAGTGTACACAGTCTTAGGAAGATCTTTCATTCTACAAATTTGTTTCCAATACCATGAACTACCTGGATGTGGAACATAATTCCACCAGTTCTGATCATGAATATAGACACCATTAACCCATTTCACCCAAAGTGAGTCTTGCTTAGTTGCCACTGCCCATACATATTTAATCAGGGCAGCTTGATTCCATATCTGGATATTTCTAACCCCAAGACCCCCAGCTTTTTTGTCACATCATACCCTCTCCCAGGCCACATTCCCTGGCTTCATACTGAATTGATCACCATGCCACAGATAGGCCCTCTAAACTTGTTCAATTTCTTTTAGCACAACTTTAGGGATGATATAAACCTGCGCCCAGTAGATGTGAATAGTCCACAGAACTGAATTCACCAACTGCAGACTCCCTGTGTAGGACAAGTTCCTAGATTTCCAAACCTTGATCCTAGCACACATTTTGTCAACCAAGCCGTGGCATTCAGCAACTGAAACCCTCTTAGCAATAAAAAAAATATATAAATACTTCCTCCGTTTCAAATTACTCGCTACACTTTCCATATAGGGAAGTTTCATATTACTTGCTACACTTCCTTTTTGGGCAATAAACTCTCTCTATCTCTCTCCTCTCACATGGGTCTCTTTTCTTTTTACTCTCTACCTCTCTCTTCTCCAAAAATTGCCTAGGAGTCCGTGAATTGAGAAGTGTAGCAAGTAAAATGAAACGGAGGAAGTAGATGTTTTCGACAAGTAAAGTGAACACATAAAGTAGTTCTTATAAGAACTGAATGTGGCTGATTTCCCTTCCAACTTGCATAATATAATACTATAATTTAGATGCACGAGAATTAAGATAAAAAAACAAATAGTAGATAGAGGAACAGGTTAAAATTGTTGCCCAATACCCTTTTCAAGTTTTCTTATTCTATTGGTATGAGGGGAGCTTAGAAGATATCCCCACTATGTTTCTGTTTTAATACTGATGATCAATCATATCCACGTATCATCATCATATTAATCATACTTCCACAATATCATCAAATTATATAATATATATATAGTAGTCCCTGTTGCATCAGTAGGGGTCTTAGATATATATGGACTATTCTAGTTTGCTTTAATATAGGTTTGATTAAGTTTGTGGGTCAGATCTTCTAATGTTTGTGGGCTTAGAGACACAACTGTCTCGAAAACAACTATCTGGTATGATACATTCCCTTAGCAAGCTATACCCACAAATGTAGAGTGTCCATGATGCTGATGCTTTGTCTCTAATAGAGCTTCTATGTTGTAGTTTATGAGTGTCCATGGTAATTTTGCCAGTAGAGTATCCATTATCCATGATGATTTTGCTAGTGGAGTATCCATTATCCATAATGATTTTGCTCTTGTGGGAGCAAAACCATTGTCTTCTTCAAATAGAAAATCTAGTACATTAATCATAGATGCTCTAATTAACACCCATCTCACCTTTCACACCTTTTTTTTCTTCAGGTAGCAAAAGCCATTAGAGTAATCATGGATGCAAAAGCCAGTAGAAGGTTTTATTTGTTACAAATTTGATTAAATATCTTTGAATTTGCAGGTGGTCATAAATGAACAAATGATCGAAATATCATGTTACTTGCAGAAGACATGGAAGCACTTTAGTTGTAGAGTGATTTATTGGATCATTTTGTATATATAAGTTCTTTTGAATGGAATTGAGAACCATGAATTTTGTTTAGTTTATTCATTAATGGATATGTAATTATGATTTTGTAAATGTGCCCATGAGAATGAATTTTGTATGAATCATTTTTCATTTAAGTAAAAAGTTTCAAAAAGAATTTATGAATATATAATTTTATATATTAATCGTCTAGTACTCTGCTATACTACGATGGTATTGGTGTTGTATTAGCAATTGTTGCGATGCAATAGCATGGTGTGCAATATATATGGAGGTGTTGCAATGGATGCCAAAATGGGACAACAATATGCGTGATAGAACTGTTGCAATAGATAACAAAATGGGACATAATATGAGTGATAGGGGCGTTGCAATAACTATCAGATGGTGTTGCAATAGATATAGAGGCGTTGCTATAGGTTCTATAGCTAAGGCAACAACTATTTACACCTATTGCAATGGCTATTTGCTAGTTGTTGCAATAGGCCTAAACACCATTGCATTAGGTCTAATGCAACGGCAGCAACAGCAACGGTTGGTAGACCGTTGCAATATCTCTATTGCAACGGTTTTTTACTCTATTGCAATGGTTATTAGGGGTTGCAATAGCTCATTTATGTAGTAGTGTAGATTAATTAACTTAGTCTTTTATCACTTGAAAATATTTCTTAATTTCTAAAACAAAGTAAGAAGTTAGTTTCCTATATTTAAAATAATCGTCTAAGTTAATAAAAATTAAGTTGAAGTAATCTTTGAGTACTTAAAATGATTTCATAAATAATTTGAAAACCATAAACTTTGATTTATAAACTCTCTTAAAATCATTAAGAATTCTTTAAGTTATTTAAATTATTTAAATTGTATATTTTATATATAAAAAGGGGTTATTTAGGCAACTAACTTAGATATCGTTAATGTCTATTGTAGACTCCGATTGCGTAGACGAGGAATATCAAGAGTGTTAATCCGTTCGTGAACTTAACTTTTGGGCACGCGTCACGAGGTAATCTCCGATGGCCATCTAAACGTAGTTCCCGTCACTAGTAGAATAAATGTTTATTGCTGCGGTCATTAAGTGGCCTATTGCGACGGTTTTGACCGCGCAGCAATTAAGGGCGCAACAATAGGTAATTAACCTATTGCTGCGGTTTTTAACCGCAGCAATATGTCAAGATATTGCTTGCGGTTTCGTCAAAAACCGCAAAGAATATAGTTATTTTTTATTAAAAAAATACAATGTATTGCTACGGTTCCCGGTGCAAACCGCTGCAATACATTGATTTTTTTAATAAAAAACAAACATATTGCTGCGGTTTTTGACAGAAACCGCAGCAATATGTATTTTTTTTTTTTTTTTTTTTTTTTTTTTGTAAATTCAAAAAAGTGAATTTGATGGAAGATCAACTTCTTGCCATAGATAGAAAAATCAACAAACACAGCAAACTAAAAACAGCATTCACATTACTTATACATAGAAAAATAAAAAATTCAAATTATAATATAAAATCCAATAAATGAAACCACATAGCTGAAGCAAAAAACATTAAATAATCCCGAAGTTGAAAAAAAACCGTAAAAGAACAAAAATTGGAAACAATTGAATACTAATCTAGGGTCTAAAGTAAGAAACAATCGAATGACACAAAAACACAAGAATCAAAATTCGATCAAAAAAAAAAAAGTGAACACTAACATCAGATCTAAAAATAAAACCTATACAAAAAAAATTAAAAAACAAATCAAAACTAAAAAATCTAAAACCAGACAAACAACGGAGAAGACGAGGAAATAGAGGCGGTTGCTGAGCGGTGAGTGAACGGCCGCCGAACAGAAGAAGCGAACGGAGAAGATCTGCCTACGAAGAAGGTGAACGGAGAAGAAGGCCGACAAACAACGAGGAGACGAGGAGAGAGAGGCGAGAATCGGCCTACGAAAGATCTGAACTCGACGAAGAAATCGAACGGCCGACGAACAGAAGAAGCGAACGAGCGAAGGCGAACTCGGGAGGCCGACGAACTGAACGAGCGAAGGAGAACTCGAGTGGAGCGGCCGACGAACTCGGTCTTCTTTGTTCTGTCGTGGAAAGAGAGAGGATGGGGGAGGATGAGAGAGGTCTGGTCTGTAGTGGAGAGAGAGAAGGGATGGGTGAGGCCATGAGAGAGGCGGTAATGAGTTATGAGTGGGAGAGGCGGGTTTTATGAAAACCCTAACTTTTTTTTTTCCCCATTTGACACATATATTGCTGCGGTTTCTGGGAAGAACCGCAGCAATATATTAAAATAATATAAAAAAATAGTATTTTAATATATTGATGCGGTTCCTCCTAGAAACCGCAGCAATATATGTGGTCAAATGGTCAAACATTTTTAAAAAATTTCGTTGAAACAGCAGATATATTGCTGCGGTTTCTGGGAAAAACCGCAGCAATATATTAAAATAATATTTAAAAAATAATATTTAAATATATTGCTGCGGTTTTTCCCAGAAACCGCAGCAATATATGTGGTCAAATGGGCAATATATGTGGTCAAATGGTCAAACTTTTTCAAAAAATTTCCGTTGAAACAATATTGCTGCGGTTTTCAGCAGAAACCGCAGCAATATGGTTATTTTATAATTTACCTTTTCTTTTTACGTGATATATTGCTGCGTATTGGTAAAACCGCAACAATACTACCGCAGCAATAAGCAATTATTCTACTAGTGCGTTAGGATAAAACGAATTAATTATGTGACTATGTGAATCAGAATATGGATTATGAATATGGTTTATAATGGGTTATGCACAAGGAATGAGTTTGACAAATGAAGTAACTTGTATAACGGACGATATGACAACTTTAATGTTATTAACGTCATTAACAGCACTAATAGTGACTTTATGCTATTATTATTATTATCGCTATTGTTTAAATAATGTTATTATTGTTACCAATCATCATTATTTTTATTATTACTATTATGGTTATTAAAATTATTATTAATTCCATAAATTGGCCTCAACACCCTCAACTATTGTTCGGGTGCACCCAACACCACCAACTACGACTAGTAGCCTAAACACCACCAACTATGGGGTGGGGTGCATTCCGTACCATAAATGAGGTTGGAAGCCTAAAATGTTGCCGAAGACGGTGGGTTTTTATGGTACAGACTGCACCGCACCCCGTAGTTGGTGGTACAGACTGCACCCCACCCCGTAGTTGGTGGTGTTTAGGCTTCTAGTCATAGTTGGTGCTGTTGGGTGCACCCAAGCTATAGTTCAGGGTGTTGAGGCCAATTTTGCCTTATTATTATTATCATTATTATTGTTATCGTTATTATTACTATTGAAGTCATGAGTGAAAGTTGGACATTATCAAGAACATGTGATAATTGGATGATTATGAGTTAATCAATGTAACCAAGTGACGGTAATGATAATGAATACGAATGGGCTCTCGGATTAAGCTATGTATGAATTGAACTCTGGATTTGGAATAAAAGTATTCACTCTTGATTAAATGAATTGATGCATATGTGTATATGTGTTATGTGATGACTTGAATTAAAAACTATTAATCACTTAAAGTGAAATATCGGAGGGAAATGATGAACAGGTTGCCCTGTATGGGAGGTTTAGTGGCCACCTACAGGTTCTCTGGTTACTATGCTGATTTTCTGTTACTTGTCTTCCTTCTATCTTGTTGTGATCCAAGTAGAAGAGGTGTTCACACTAGGGACTCTGTTATTATGGCCATTATGTTATCCGTAGGTGGTTACAGGGGATTGACCCCGGCCTACAATGTTGAAGTAAGTGGCGGTTTACTGGCGTTCTCTTTCCTCTCCTTAAATAACTAGATTAATTTAATTAAGTATGTGATTATTCGTTGTATATATATGTGTATATATGTTATGCTTTCTAACCCTATTAACCTACTATTCTACAAATTATTTTCAACTTAAGTATTTTACGGGATGAAGTTGGAATTACTCAGTTTTTTCTGATTTTTGGGAGCTTGCCTCTCTTGTTTCTTTTCAATATATTTGTGCATGTGGGTGATCGACGGGGGAACAAAAGGGAGATCATTTAGAGTTGTCATCCACTTAGCTTATGTTTTAGCTTCCGCTGGAACTCTGAAACACTTAAGTAATCAGTAATATTTAATGAACGATTTACTTGGTTGTAAGGATTAATTTATTTGAATTTAGTATACTTTAATCTAGCCTTGCATTTATTTCCAAGGAGACAAGTGCGGCGGTAGCACGCCCGTTGAGTCGAACCCTCGTGGATTCCCCCCCCCCATCTCGAGTTTTATTAAATGAAAAAGGGTTAGGGTTGGCGGGGGTGTTACATCTTCTACTTGACCCGCCCCACTGCCATCCCTACCGTTAACTGTCGCTAGTCATTAACCCTAATTTAGGAGATTTCAACCCTAATTTACCACTAATCCTAACCCTAACCCTTACCCCTAACCCTAAACCCTAAACCTAACCACCCCCTCCCCCACCCCTCCCACCAACACAAAGATCCCCCCCCCACCATCCCCCCCACCCTCGCCCCCCACCCCCTTGCATCCCCCCACCCCCACGCCGCCCGCAGCCCCCAAACTTAGTTCGGTCCAAGAGACCCCCCACCCCTCCCCCCACCCTCGCACCGTTCCCTTTCGATTTCGGAACAGCCCCCATCCCCCACCCCCGCAGCTCCCCACCCCTTCAATTTCCGCCGCACAATACCGCAGGGGCCAACTCACCACCACCATGGCCCGTCGATTAGTCATTAAGGAAAATCGACCGGGTTTGGGTCGTTCCACTTCCACGAAAATCGATGGGGGTGGGGGGGGGAGGGTTGTGAAAATCGACGGGGGTGGGGGGAGGGTCATGGAAATCGACGGGGGGTTGGGGGAGGGGTGCGAAATCAAGTGGGAGGGCTGATGGGGGTGGGGGTCGGGGGCTACTAGGGAGTGGGAGGTGGAGGGTTAGGGTTAAGGTTTGGGTTTAGGGTTAGGGGTTAGGGGTTAGGGATGGGGTTAGGGTTAGAGGTAGGGGTTAGGATTAGGGTTAGAATTAGGGGTTAAAACAAAAAGTTAGGGTTAATGACTAACGGCGGTTAACGCCGTTAGTCATTAAGGGCATGTGGGTGTATTATCGTGAAACTGAGGGGTACCTAGGGTTGTTCAGAGTACGGTCTGGACCGCACCAAACCGCAACCCAAACCATTTTTACGCGGTTTGGGTTGGTTTGCGGTTTGGGTTATGATTTCAAGCCGCGGTTTGCGGTTTCGGTTGGGTTTTAATTTTTGTAAACCGAAACTGCAATTTTATATGATTTTTTTTTAAATTTATTTTATCTATTTTGATTTTTTTTAAATACACTCTCTCCTTTATTTGGTGAAAGATCTGGACATAATGTTTATTGTTTGTTGTAAGATTTGGACATAATGTTTAATTTTGAAGTCAACTTCATATTTATTTGGACTCTTTATATTTATTACCAATTTTTTTTACTCTTAGATTAGAAAATTAATGTCGAGGAGGAAAAAATGGTTAAACCGCAAACCAAACCGTTTTGCGCGTTTCGGTTTGGGTTGGTTTGGGCAAAAATGTTGTCCGGTTTGGGTTGGGAAAATGTCAAACCGTATATTTGAAGTTTGTGTTGGGTTACATCCCAAACCGAACCAACCCAACACGCGAACACCCCTAGTGGGTACCCCGTGTATTTTCAAAAGTGCGAGGTTATCTCGTGAATTTTCTGAAAACTCGAGGGAACTTGGTGAATAAACCGTTAATATTATGTTAGGATTTATTTTCAAGGTGATTACAGAATTTTTATTTAATCCTTATTGTCAATCCTTAGTATTGCGTAATCGATAGTGAAAAAGATTATTTACATATTCTACTACTTATACCATATCGATCTCTTGTAGTCTTGTCAACTGATTCATTAATTGGCTACACCTCAATAATTTGGCGAAACAACTTACAATTTAGTTATGCCTCATATAGGAAAGTTGAGTTTGTTCAACATACACCGGCGTGTACTATATGCATGGTACTCCAAAAACTAATTTTTGCTCATTTAGAACTCTCTTTTTTTAGTACATTTTGCTCATTTAGATGATTTCAAATGAGGAATGAACAAAAAAGCCTAGGGTGTATCATACTCACGGCACACTCGGTTGTATGATAAAATTTGTATACAAATAACTCAAATCTTAAACTAATTTTTTTTAACTTAATACTTCCTCCATTTCAAAATAGAAGACACAGTTTGACTTTTGCACTATTCACATACTCTCCCTTACCGTGCTTTGTGATTTTTACGTGAGGAAAAATATTGTCATGTGAGATCTTGTTAGATCCATCTTGATAGTTAAAATTATGTGTTGGTAAGACTTAAGAGTGCTCGAAAAAGGGTGTCATGTATTTTGAAACAAAGAAAATTACTATTTTATTAGTTGTTTAAGATTATTCCCACTCTTCACGTTAATCTATTTCCAAAATTCTTCTCAATTTCATTTTATTCCAATTTTAGTAAATTTTATTTTACTCACTCACGCTCTCTCTAACCACACTACATGTCCACATGAGTTCACTTAGTCTATTAAAATATATTCATGTTTTTAAAGACATTTCGAAGTTAACAAAATGACTCATTTTCTACTAACTCTAACAATTTAGTTAATTTCTAGTGCTAAAATTAGTGGGAAGAATCAACTTTGAGAAGCGGATGGAGTAATTAAGTTTGGACTGATCTATTAATCCAATAGGTTTGTTATGTTATTGGTTCCAACCCACCATTTTCTGTAATGGAAGGTTTCATTCGACGAATTTGGGGGAAAAAGGGGATTGATAAAGTTGTTGCTTATGGTAAAGGTCTGTTCATTGTAAGATTGAAATCTATTGAACAACGTGATGAAATTTTGGCGGGAGGATTTCAATTCTTTGACAAGAAACCAGTAATTGTGAAAGCATGGAATGTAGAAATGGATTTAATGAAAGAGGAGGTTAAAACTGTTCCAATCTGGATTCAGTTACCAAATCTTGATTTGAAGTACTGGGGGGAGAAATATCTGACCAAATTGACTGCAGGAATTGGGCATTTTGTCAAATTGGATCAGGCAACTTTGAATAAGGATAGGTTGAACCATGCTCGGATAATGATTGAAGTGGCCATGATTCAATCCTTTCCTGAAGAGATATGGTTTGAAAATGAGAGAGGAGTTAATGTTGCACAGGAAGTGGTGTATGAATGGAAGCCAACAAAGTGTAGCATTTGCTTAGGGATTGGGCATGATGCAGGGAAATGTGGTAGGAAGCCTAAGCCACAACAAGTCAAATGGGTAAAAAAAAGGCACCACCAGTGAAGGATGTTGATGGTTTTCAACAAATTCACAAGAAGAATAGGGGTAAGGTGCAACCTGACATTGTGGGTAAGGTGGATGGCCCTGAACCAGTGAGAATAGGGAATTCTTTCTCTATTCTATCTTCTACTGAAGGCAATGAGAATGGTACTGTTCAAGTAGAAGATGTGGTAGATGTTGGTCCCATTGATATTACTGATGTAGATCAAGATAAAAGCATGTGAAATCAATGAGGAGGGGGAGCCTCCTCCAAATGATGGATAGTTTACTAAGTTGGAATGTAAGGGGACTAAATAGGCCTAAAAAACAGTTAGAGGTAAAAAATTTCATCTTATCTCATCATGTTAGGCTTTTTGGTCCCCTTGAGACTAAGATTAAACCTGCTGCTATGGGTGGTTTATATCTTAGAGTTTGTCCTGGATGGTGTATAACATCTAATAGTGTGTGGGTTGGAACTGGCAGAATCATAGTGGGGTGGTATCCTACTGCTTTCACAGTGAACATTTTGTTTTGTTCTAGTCAAATTGTTCACCTTGAGGTGGAAACTGTTAATGGTAGGAAAAAAATTTATTGCACTTTTGTTTGTGATATGAATGAAAAACAAGAAAGAGAAGAAATGTGGAGAGACTTGATTGCTTTGGGTAGTAAAGTCATAGGTGCCTGGGTTGTGATGGGTGATTTTACTACCATTATGGGCATGGATGAAAGAGTAGGCTTTCCTGTGAGGAGCAGGGAAGATAGAGATATGAGAGATTGTATGGAGCAGTGTTGTCTTAAGGAGATTAAGGTGAATGGAAATTTTTTTACATGGACAAATAAGCAGGAGGGTGAAGCTAAGGTGTTTTGCAAGTTAGATCGTGCTTTGGGGAATGAAGATTGGGATAATCAGTGGGAAATTGTTTAAGCCTATATATTCCCTGAGGGTGAATATGATCATTGCCTTGTAGTGTTGAAAACCAACTCTTCTGAACAGAAAAAGAAACCTTTTCGTTTCTTTAATATGTGGTGCAGTTCAGGCAGATTAATTATGAACTTGATTCAAGAAGGGTGGCAGAGACAAATTCATGGCACAATAATGTTTCAGGTGGTTAGGAAGTTGAAGCTGTTGAAAGATGATTTGAAGCTGCTAAATAAGGAAGAGTTTGGTGATATATCTATACAAAATAGTATTACTTATCAACAGATGATTGAGTCTCAGATTAAGCTGCATCAGGATACTACAAATCTCTCACTTAGACAAGCTGAATCTAGTGCTAGAAAGCATATAGTGCAGCACACAAGCAATATCTTAGCTTTCTTTCACAAAAGGCTAAGGTAAAATGGATAGAAGAAGGGGATGATAACACAAGAGTCTTTCACCAAAGCATCAAAATGAGGAGAGTTCAAAACAGAATTAATGCAATAAAGAACTCAAAAGGTGAATGGGTGGAAACTTCTCAGGATGTGATTGCTGCCTTTATTGATTTTTATAAAGGTCTTATGGGCAGTAGCAACAGTACAAGGAAGGTCGATGACAGAATAGTAGCTCATGGGAAAGTTTTAAACTCAGAACAGCAGAGCATGTTGAGCTTGAATTTTGATGCCAGGGAGATTCAACAGGCTATCTTTTCTATTCCAAATGAGAAGGCGCCTGGAATTGATGGTTATTCTAGCTATTTCTTTAAGAAAAGCTGGGATATTGTTGGACATGATGTTGTAGCAGCCATCCAAGAATTTTTCACTACTGGTAATCTATTAAGGAAAATTAATGTGACAGCCATCACATTAATTCCTAAGGTTAAATGCCCTGCTGGTGTAGGGGACTACAGACCCATTGCTTGCTGCTCAGTTGTGTACAAAGCGATTACAAAATTGATTTGTTCCAGGCTTGGTCAAGTTCTGCCAGATTTAGTCTCTCTTAATCAAGGTGCATTTATTTCGGGGAGGAGTATTCTGAGTAATATACGGTTATGCCAGGACCTTGTCAAGAGATTTTACAGAAGAAAGAATCCAGAGAGAGGAGTAATGATGAAGATAGATTTAAGGAAAGCTTATGATTCTGTTGAATGGCAATTTATCGAAGATTTATTGAAGGCTCTAAAGTTCCCAACTCACTTCATTCAGTGCATTATGAGTTGTATTACAACTCCTAGATTTACTTTGCTCATCAATGGGAGTACTGAGGGTTTCTTTCCTGCAAAGAAGGGTTTGAGACAAGGGGACCCCATGTCTCCCTTGCTCTTTGTGATATGTATGGACTACTTAACTAGAGTCATGCATTATATTGGAGCAATACAAGATTTTAAGTTCATGAAGGGTTGTGCCTCTTTGAACTTAAATCATCTTTGCTTTGCAGACGATCTGATGTTATTTTGCAAAGGAGATGTTAAGTCTGCTTATCTTCCCTTGCAAGGATTGAAACTTTTTTCTGAAACTTCAGGCTTACAAGCAAATCATGGCAAATCATCCCTATATTGTAATGGCATGGATGATGCTGATGCAAACAGAATAATGCAATTCTCTGGTTTTACTAAAGAGCAGCTTCCTTTTAGGTACCTAGGGGTACCAATCAGCAATAAAAAGATTTCTGCTGCAGATTGTGAAGTTCTTGTGGGAAAAATGGTTCTTAGAATCAGGTCTTGGAGTACTAGAAACTTGTCCTTTGCAGGTAGGGCTCAATTAATCAATTCAGTATTAATGAGTGTTCATAGCTACTGGGCTCAAATTTTTATTATTCCTCCTTCTGTCATCAAAGAAATCAAGACCATCTGTAGACATTTCCTTTGGAATGGTCAGGCAAATGGGGTTAAAAATGGTTATATCAAGTGGGATCAGGTTTGTTCCCCTAAGAAGATGGGAGGGCTCGGATTCAGAGATATTGAGACATGGAATTTAGCTGCTGTGGGTATATTAGTTTGGCATATTGGCATTAAAAAAGATGATTTATGGGTTAAATGGATTCATTCCATTTACATTAAGGATCAGAATTGGTGGAGTTTTAATGCTCCACAAAATGCCAGTTGGATTGTCAAGCAAATTTGTAAAGTGAAGAATGCTCTGAGGATGATTAATATGCAGACATGGCAGCAGGATACTAAGTACTCAATCAGTAGAGTATACCAGCTTCTCATTCCACAGACAGATGAAGTGAGTTGGGTGCATGGGGTATGGCACAGAATGGCATTACCTAAACACAGAGTCATTGCTCGGCTAGGTGTTCAGTGCAGATTGCAGACCAAAGAAAAATTATTCAGACATGGTATCAGCCCTGATAGCTTATGTTGTATCTGTGGTTCTACAGATGAAACACATTCTCATATTTTCTTTGAATGTGCTTAGAGCAAGCACATCATGGTACAGATTCTGGAATGGATAGGGATTACCTATAGGCAGCGAACTCTCCTTCAATGGATTATGTGGATCAGAATATGTTTTAAAGGATCTAAGACAAGAAAAGGGGTCTTGATTACTTCTATACAGGCTGTTGCTTACCATGTATGGATAGTGAGAAATACAGCTTACTGGCAGCAGCAAGTAAATAGTATACAAAATACTGTGAATGGCATTCAGCATGTAGTGAGACATAGAGCTTTGTATTGTATACCTCGAAAGTGTAGTGCAGTAGATAGATTGTGGATAGAAAATTTGTAAGAGTAAGTTTCGGCTTACTGGTGTCTTTTTTTCCTAGGCTGATATAAGCTTCTGGCTTATCTAGGATGTATATGTGCTGGTTTTGGTTTTTTCAATATATTGACTTACTTACAAAAAAAAAAAAAAAAACATGAACCTGTTGAAAAGTGTCCAACGAAAAAACCCTATCCATAACTAGGTTTTGAACAAGAAATTTGACTTAAAACCCGACTAAACCCTATCTCTAACTAGGTAGGCATTATATTTTTACCTTCCTAACGGTACCACTATGTTTATGGTTTTTTAATTAAAGTGATTTTTCGATTAAAAACTCTAACAAAACGTTAAAATTAGTAATGGCCCTCACTCTAGAAATACAATCGCACCCTTATCTTAACTTTCCCTCCTATAATTCAACATCCTAACAATTAGTATTACATCATCAGATCCATCACATATATTCCAATTACCCCAATTTTCTTTTTCTTTTTCTTTTTTTATATTTTGGATAAAAGTTCTAACACTCCATTAATAACTTAGATGCACTTCCCATATTAACACTTCCCATATTAGTCAAATATAATAATACACTTCCCATATTAGTCCCGATTCAAATCAATAACTGTTCATAAAAAGTCAAATATAATAATACACTTCCCATATTAGTCCCGATTCAAATCAATAACTGTTTTTTGTTTGAAAGAGAGGGGCATAGCCCTCAAAACAATAATTGTATCATGGTTGACAATGAACTTTAAAGCTTATTAGTCAACTAAAGCAGCCAAACTTCGAGTCTTCGAGAGATGGCAAAGTCATGCATACTGTCTTGAAGACGAAGATTGTATTAGTCAATTTGTGTTTATATAAAGCATCAGCTCCATTTTCGGATCATCATCATCATCACGCACATGCTCATTAATTCATCACTGAATGGCCTATAATAGTAAAATTATTAAATTATCATTTTAGAAAATATATCTCAAGCTTATTTTCAACTCCGTGTTTTAAACTGCATGTATCATGATACCAATTTCATGTAACACTATATTACAATATTTATGATATGTTGGGGTAATTTGTTACCTTAAGTAACCCCTTAAAGTAAAAGGTAATAACTCAATTATTAGTGATTAAACTCCATAAAGGTAAAATGGTAGTACATTGAAAGAAATTTGTTATATAAGGTTGTATATTGAAAGAAAATTTTAAAATGTAGTTTTTTAAAAAAAGTTGATTATAAAAGGTAGATTTATGAAATTTTTCCTTTATTAACAAAATCCTTTTAGAATAAAAAAAGTAACTCATCTAACTTAAGAAGTCACCTCTTTAAGACAAAAAAGAATACATTTTACAATAAATTCATCATAACTTGGTCTTACACAAAACTTACTAATATCATAATCATGGAAAACGTCACTTTTTTTATTCTCTATTGCATTGTTTGGAGTTTTAACTCTTCATGTCATAGCTTTGACCGGAATATTTTGACTAATCTATAAAAACAAATATTAGTAATTTTGATGTTTACTGGATTTATCTCAATTTATATTGTCAAAATATCAACTTCTTACAATACTAATCTACTAGCCTCTATGTGCACGCGATGCGTGCTTCAGATATCAAAGGATGAACCATCTACTTATCGTGATTAAGGGTAGAATTAATAAACTCAAAATTAAAAATGTAGAACTTAGATGATTTCTAAAATTACATATTAACTATCTACTCCTCTTGAACAATATTTCTATTGTCAATGCTAGGTGTTTGATGATTTTCTAAACGAAATTGATATTTGTAGTAAGACTAAGTCATAGGTTATAATCGATTTCTGTAGTTAAAAAAATAAATTTATTGTGAATAAAAATAATTACAATAATAACATCACAGATTTAGGATGATCAAAAAATAATTATTAAGTTACAAAAATATTGTTGTAAATCACTGCTTTACTAATTATTTTCAAATTTTAACTTACTTATATATTGATGAAGAATAATTGAAACAATCGTGGAGGTGATTAGATAGGTTAATGGAGGTGATCAGTTAAGCATAAATTATGAGCTTTACTTGTTTGATATGGATAATTACCTAATGAAACAAATAAATAGAAAGGTGATTGATTTAACGAATGTAAATCATAGGAGTATTTGAAGGAACTGCCATATATATCAATTATAATTATAATTGATTATAAGAGATCAATTATGTCAAATTTAATATTGATTCATGAAGAATAGTATATATGGTATTTTTATGTGGACACCACACCTCCCCCTTGGCTTATATAATAGAGATTTGTAAATGAGGAAACAATTAAGAAAATCTTTTTTATTATTTTTTTTTGTGAGATTAAGGGTATATGAGTCTTTTCAAAAGGGGACACCATAGCTCCCCCCTTGGCTTATATAATAGAGATACAAATATATTAAAAGACGTTCCTAAACAAGTAAATGCGTCATGTGGCGCTCTCTCTAATGGTGTTTTACTTCATGTAATCCATGTACAATAAAAAAAAATAGAAATTGCATAGTATAGGCTTTGATCCCACCGTGACCTCAAGTTCACATACTAAAGTCTTAACCACTAGACCAAGAGGTATTTAGTGTTATCATTTTAACGTACAATATTAATAAATGAAAATTTTCCTTACCCGGGGCATAACTCGGGTGTAATAATTAGTTGATAGTTATTTTTTTGAAAAGATAATTGATAGTTATTAGAGATATAAATATTCATGATTGTAAATTGGCAGACATAAATTTTAATATAATGCAATAGAGAAAAAATAGTGAAGATATATAGATAGACCTTAAGGTAGCATATAAAAAATTCAAACTAGAAACCTCAAGCCGATCAACATGTGATTCGTCATAGACTCCTAAACTAATTAATATTACGGTTTTTTCACCAAGTACCCCCGAGTTTGTAGAAAATTCACGAGGTACCCTCGCACTTTTGAAAATACACGGGGTACTCCTCAATTTCATAATAATACATCCAAATACCCTTAAGGACTAACGGTGGTTGATTCCGTTTAACCGCCGCTAGTCATTAACCCTAATTTAGGAGATTTCAACCCTAATTTACCACTAACCCTAACCCTAACCCCTACCCCTAACCCTAAACCTAACCACTCATCCCCCACCCTCCCACCACCACAAGATCCCCCCACCCCTCCCCCACACCCTCGGCCGCGACCTAAACCTAGTTTAGTTTAGCAGCCCCCCCCCCCCCCACCCTCGCGCGCCCTTCCCCTTTGATTTCGGAATAGCCCCCCCATCCCCCAACCCCGCAACTCCCCACCCCTTCAATTTCCGCCGCACAATACCGCAAGGCCCACTCTCCACCACCACGGCTTGTCGATTAGTCATTAAGGAAAATCGACCGGGTTTGGGCTGTTCCACTTCCACGAAAATCGATGGGGGGTGGGGGAAGGCTGCGAAAATCGAGGGGGTGGGGGGGGAGGGTTGCGAAAATCGACGGGGGGGGGGGGGGGGTACGTAAATCGAGTGGGAGGGCCGATGGGGGTGGAGGAGGGGGGCTACTAGGGGTTGGGAGGGTTAGGGTTAGGGTTAGGGTTAGGGTTAGGGGTTGGGGTTAGGGTTAGGATTAGGGTTAAAATTAGGGGTTAATTAGGGTTTAAAACAAAAGGTTAGGGTTAATGAGTAACGGCGGTTAATGCCGTTAGTCATTAAGGGCATTTGGGTGTATTATCGTGAAATTGAGGGGTACCTAAGGCTGTTCAGTGTGCGGTCTGGACCGCAACCCAAACAGTTGGTTGGTTTGCGGTTTCAAAATTGCGGTTTGGGTTATGATTTCAAGCAAACCGCGGTTTGCGGTTTCGGTTGGGTTCTAATTTTTGTAAACCGAAACCGCAAATTTTATATGATTTTTTTAAAAATTTATTTTATCTATTTTGATTTTTTTTAAATACACTCTCTCCTTTGTTTGGTGAAAGATTTGGAGAAAAATGTTTATTGTTTACTGTAAGATTTGGACATAATGTTTAATTATGAAGTCAACTTCATATTTATTTGGAATCTTTATATTTATTACCAAATTTTTTTACTCTTAGATTACAAAATTAATGTCGAGGAGGAAAAAATGGTTAAACCGCACCAAACCGTTTCGCGCGGTCCAGTTTGGGTTGGTTTGGGCATAAGTGCGGTGCGGTTTGGGTTGGGAAAATGTCTAACCGTATATTTGAAGTTTGGGTTGGGTTACATCCCAAACCGCACCAACCCAACCCGCGAACACTCCTAGTGGGTACCCCGTGTATTTTCAAAAGTGCGAGGTTATCTCGTGAATTTTCTAGAAAATTCAAGGGAACTTGGTGAATAAACCGTTAATATTATGTTAGGATTTTTTTTCAAGGTGATTACAGGATTTTTATTTAATCCTTATTGTCAATCCTTAGTATTGCGTAATCGATAGTTAAAAAGATTATTCATGTTCTACTACTTATACCATATCGATCTCTTGTAGTCTTGTCAACTGATTCATTAATTGGCTACACCTCAGTAATTTGGCGAAACAACTTACAATTTAGTTATGCCTCATATAGGAAAGTTGAGTTTGATCAACATACACCGGCGTGTACCATAAGCATGGTACTTCAAAAACTAATTTTTACTCATTTGGAACTCTCGTTTTTTAGTACATTTTGCTCATTTAGATGATTTCAAATGAGGAATGAACAAAAAAGCCTAGGGTGTATCATACTCATGGCACACTCGGTTGTATGATAAAATTTGTATACAAATAACTCAAATCTTAAACTAATTTTTTTTTTAACTTAATACTTCCTCCATTTCAAAATACTCACTCACGCTCTCTCTAAACACACTACATGTCCACATGAGTTCACTTAGTCTATTAAAATATATTCATGTTTTTAATGACATTTCGAAGTTAACAAAATGACTCATTTTCTACTAACTCTAACAATTTAGTTAATTTCTAGTGCTAAAATTAGTGGGAAGAATCAACTTTGAGAAAAGGATGGAGTAATTAAGTTTGGACTGATCTATTAATCCAACATAAACCTGTTTAAAAGTGTCCAATGAAAAAACCCTATCCATAACTAGGTTTTGAACAAGAAATTTGACTTAAAACCCGACTAAAACCTGTAAAATAGGGGCGCAAATAAAGAGTAGCATAACTAGAAAGCAATCGATGAAAAAAAAAACCTTCTATATATATATATATATTCATATTGCAATATCACAACTCTTTTATCCGTTCCTTTAGTTTTTATGACTCACTAAATCAAGAATATTGTTGCTTATCTCTACCTTCATGTGATGGAATTTCTATTGATTATTGTGTGCCAATAAGTAAAAATGATCTCACTTAGAAGGAAGGGGTGGGTGAAATTTGAACCTCTGACCTTTATATCACGCTGACTATAATTCCTCAAAGGACCAACTCAACCACAAGTTTAAACTGATGGTTGAAGTCTCATGAATAATTTTATACGCTATTATTTATGCAGTTGTGCTTGCCCATGTGATGTTTTAAGTTGTTCTCTTTCCGTCAATTCTAACGATTCAATGAATATCAATAGGTAGTGCTGTCAGTTTTGTTGAAAACCGATGGTTAAACTGAAAACTGATGACCAACTGAACTGAACCGAATTGACCCATAACTGAAAAGTTAAAAACCGATAAGTCAATCAAAATAAAGTAAACTGCAATTAACTGAACTGATACTCAACCGAAAACAAACCAAACTAAAATTAACTGCATGGAAAACCGATTTGAACTGAACTGAACTAAACTGAAAATAAACTGAATTTAACTGAAAACTATTTCAAACTGTTTTTAACTGAACTGAATCAAACTGAATAAAACTAATTTTTACTGAACTAAATCAAATTGTATTTAACTGAACTGTATATATAACTGAATAAAACTGTTTTAAACTGAACTGAATCAAGCTGAATAAAACTGTATTAAACTCTACAAAATAAAATGTCTCAAACTAAACTGTTTCAAAATGTAACAACTAATTTCGTAATTTTTCTAATTTACCTAAATTATTGACGTAGAATGACATGACACCTTAATAACTAGACAAATATAAAAAAAAAAAACATGATTTCAATTTTCAACTACTATTTGTATTTAAAAAGTTGAATTCTCAATAGTAAAAATTCAATAAACAATACCTTTGTGTATTTTAATAAAGAAAAATGCTTGCATAGTTGTATGGAGTTATGATTATTCGTAAATTCATCTAATTAATTTTAATATTTCTGCCATAACACACCCCCACTTTAATTGCTAGTTATTTTGTTCTTAGTTACCTCTACTCGGTGTTGCTTTTACTATTTTGATTATTTGCAAAAGCAATTTAATGATTTAGGAATGTTTAAAGAACTATAATAATAAATATTATTGAACGAAAGAAAAAAAAAATAGTACTCAAATATCATTGATCAAATGTAAAATACCAAATACAAAGTTTACTTTATATCACAATGTAATTTACAAATTATAACTGAGCAACAAAAATAAGACCAAAAAAACCTACTAACTAATTCACTTCAGTTTACAATATATTAAAATCTTAAAGTCCTAAATCTCATATCTGCCACTCTTTCCACCCTACAAGACAAAAAACAAAGTTAACACGAATAACAAATGAAACAATTTATGTAATAAGTAACTTACCAAATACCAACCAGACCAAATGTTATATTTTTAAAAAGATAAAAATTTAAAACGGGGTACAGCAACACAAGGTGGTTATTCCACCTAAAAATACTTGAGTAATATATTCTTATGGATCCACATCACTGAAAATATACCAAGGACCCTTGGGTCCAATGGTATAGCTTCCTATCTCCCACATGGGACTTGGGAGACCAAGGTTCAAATCTTAGTGGAAGCAAAAATTTCAAAATTGTTGGGGGGAGGGGGGGTTTGGGGCTTGTTGGGCCTCTGGGTGAGTGGCCCTGTGCGAGGGCAGCCCAGAGGAAATTCATCTTACTACGGGTTCCCGGCCGAAAGGGGCCCAAAAAAAAATCACTGAAAATATAAATCACACGAGGCTTATATAGACATCAATATGAAGTATAAAGAAACAGAAAAGGACAAAAATTAACATCATATCAGGTAGAAAAATATGAAAATTCTATAACACTCACTAGCAAACTTCAATTAGTTATTCACTATAAAAAAAAAAAAGCAACAAGTTATAAAAAAACATCAAAGTATAAGAAAACATCAAAGTATAAGAAAACATAAAAGCAAAGCATCAGAACACGTCATAAACTGAAGAAATAATTGAATAGCAAAAGAATCAAAAAGAAGACAAGATGAAGAACTAAAACCACAGTAGATTTAATAGGGCAAATATCAGGGAAAACCATTATGAGCCCATGAATAAACTTTCAATTTTCCCCACACTCTTTCATCAAGTTCAGCAATTATGAGCCAGATCTAAAATATAAAGAATCAAAAAGAATATAATTCGATAAAAACAAGCAAAAAAGAGAAGTGAAGTAAAATACCAGCTACTTTCCAAAGTTAAGATCTAAAATATAAAGAAGGTTATAACAAGCAAGATCTAAGAAAAAAAGAACCTAAGAATCAGAAAAACAAAGCAAAAGCAAAAGCTACCTTGTGTAATTGAAGAACATACCTCAAACCATGGAAAAAGCAAAATAAAATAACAAAATCAGACAAAACGAACCAAATTTTGAGGGAGGTTAACAAGAAAAAAGCAAAGAAATGAGGATAACAAGGTAAAGATAAATTTCATTATGGAATCGTCATTAATTTTGGGTGTCTAAAACTTCGACTTCGTTAGATCTGAGAAAGCTTGAGTCTTCAAACATTGCAAGCAACTTTGATGACATATTCAGCGTCAAAAACTTCATTATAGGACCTGGTGATAAAGGCTGGGCGATGGTGGTGAGATGTTTGTTAGAGTAAAAGCAGCTGAAGAACTTAGGGTTAATCAATAAAGAAAGAGAAATGGAGAAAGAGGAGGTGAGTTTAAGGGGTGGAAGACGTTGGATTGATTGCATCCAACGATGAGGATGCAGATCCGTGTGCTCTAATATGACTTGTCCTGGGTCGTCGATCTTCTTTTATCTACGGTTGATTTGTCACTTAGGTGACTGATACGCTCAAGTTATACGATGTTTTTGTGGTATTTTAGGTACACTTTGCTAGGGGATTTATTTGTAATTGTTAATGTTGCATGTAAATCGACCTTAGAGGAAGTTCGGAATTTTATATATTAATTATTGTTAAAGTTGTAAGTTTTGAGCTTTTGGAAGCATGAATGGTTCCACAGCATCGTCTCACCAACCAAGCTCCGCCACAACCAAGCTCCAAGCAACCACATCGCAAGCATGCCCAACATCGCAAGCCCAAGCACCGCATGCCAAGCAAGCTCGGCAGCATCGCCCAGCTCTCGCGCATGCTCGCACCTCCCAGCAGCTCGTTGCCCAGCTCTCGCGCATGCTCGCAGCAAGCAGGGCCTGCCCAGCACAGCAGCTCGCACCACGCGAGCTAGGTTGCACCCCGCGACCTCTTGCTCGCACCTCGCGAGCTTGCTCGCACGGTGCGACTTCCTTGGCTTGCCCAATTCTTCAGCTCGTGTTGGAGGCAGTAGCGCATCGCACGGTGCGACCTGTACCGCACCTCGCGACCCCTAGGTCGGTGTAATTGTCGGCTGACTTTTGAGCTTTAGTATAAATACTAAACTCTATTTTTGGACCTAAAGGACAACACACTTAAGGAGAGAGAATCTAAAACACTCCATTCTTCTCTTCTTATCTTCTCTTTTTAGTTTTCATTTTGTAGTTTAGTTTTCGTAGATTTCAATTATGGAATTGGCTTATGCTATGCCGATTGTAGCTTGAACCGTTCTTGAACGAGATTAATATGGAGCTTCAAGCATTATTGTGAGATCTTTCCTCTCTATTTAGTTTCTTTGATTATGGTTTAATTTCTATGATTGTTTTCTATGGTTTTTGCATAATTATGCTAGGAATGTTACTAGTTTGATTGTGTAATTAATCTATTGCTAGATTTAAGAATAGAATCGGATTGTTTTATTCTTTTATCAATTGGTAGCAAACTAGGGAGTAACTTAGATGCAGATCGTCTTGGTTATTTCTTGGGGAAATTGAATCAACTGTTGAATGTTTATCGCTTGTATGACGTTAACAGTGTTGGTTCTCTCGTGTTTATTGCGTGCTATTGGATTGAACTTAGACGCTATCGGACTAGGTTATCCTTTAGTTAGGGTTTTATAGTCACGCTGATCGTGCTATTCAACTAAGAATAAGGAGAATGCGAGATTAATTCTCAACAACAGATAATTATGGAAATAATTAGAGTGGAGGTTCAATGATCAATAATGAATTGAAGTGGATGTTAATCGGATTCAAGATCTTTCCATTTTGATTTCTCATTTTATTTATTTGCTAATTAGTTGTAGTTTGTTCGTAAATCTACTTGAAACCCCCCTTTGTTATTAGGTTACTCGACCCTTAGAGTCATCTAGGTACTAAGTCACGCTAAATATAAAACTCGTCCCCGTTTCCCTGTGGATACGACCCCTACTTCCATTATACTAGTTTAGTGTAAAAGAGAGTAGGAGAAATTTTATCTTTGGCCGGGTGCGGTGCACAACGACACATCCGCGCCCGCCAGTGATTGTTGTGGACTATTCTTTTGATAGGCAATAATAATAATAATAATAATAATAATAATAATAATAATAATAATAATAATAATAATTATTATTATTATTATTATTATTATTATTATTATTATTATTATTATTATTATTATTATTATTACTATTAATGTTGTTGTTGGTGATGTTGTTGATTTTATTGTTATCATTTATCATTATTATTATTGTCGTTATTATAATCGAGCCATTTATATAAACTTAGTAATTGATCATTTATTTGTAGAATCATAGTGATTTTATATAGATCCAACTGATAAAATAGTTTGTTTATACTCATATGTGTAGAAAGTTAAGAGAAGACAATAAATGTTGTTATTATAACATATAAGTGTATAGTTATAAGTCTTTTATTGGTCTTATTAATTAACAACTTCTTTCATTTCAAGTGGATGTTTTGAGTTTTGAAGTGAATATAACTTAATGGCGATTAATTTAAATGCAGTATTGTTATCTTGAACAAAGTTATCGACTTACAATGGTACATATTAATTTAATTCAATTACATGTTTATAGTTTTGAAATGAATTTAACTTAAATACTATTAACTTGAATGTTAGTATTGATACTTTCTATTAGCTTATCACAAGTCACTGATTCATGATACATTCATTTATCTCATCCTATAACAACTTGCTTCAATTGATCAATTGAATCTTTCCGAAATGAATTTTACTTAAAAACTACTAACTTTAATAGAGTATTGTTATCTTGAATTAGGTTATCGACTTACATTGATTGATCTCATCCGATAACAACTTATTGCAATCCAATTAGATGTTTTTAGTTTCAAAATCAGTTAAAATTAAATACGATTAAGTCAAATAGTGTGTAGTTATCTTGAATCAACTTGATGACTTACATTGATACATTCATCTAACCCTGTAACAACATATTAGTTAAATCAGATGTTTTAAGTTTCAAAATGCATTTCACATAAATATTGGATTTTTATATTGAATTAGCGTAGCGACTACCATTGACACATTCATTTAGTGCAATAACAAGTATTTGGAATCATTTAAATAAATGTTTTTAGTTTCAAAATGCATTATACACTTGAAGACAATTAGCCTAGTGATTAATCACTATACATTTTCTAATCTATATTCGTACTATCTTGTGTTTATACACTAATCTATACTTGAAATGCAATCAATTGATCTACACACTAATATATACTCAAAACGCAATATATACATTGATTTATACACTAAATCGCTAATCTGGTTGAGCCTAATGATTACCCACTTACACTAACTTTAATCGTCATCATCACCAATTATGATCATTCATCATTATCAAGTATCATCACCTTAATCACCATCAATTATTAATTCATCATCAACAGCTACAAGTCAATATACATATTGAAAAATCTAATGAATAATTATGCTACATAGTAACATTACAAGTTATCATACATATCAATGTAGATTTTAGTATTCATAACGTAATTATAATCAGCACACAAAGAAGCCATAATTATGCAATTGAAAATATTAATTAGAAAATTTGATCGTCAACCAAATGTTTAACATTTAAAATGCAATAATTTTCACAGTAAATGTAGCAACTTTCAATCGCGTTTTTGTAGACAAATATAGACACGTCTCTTGATGGTATCGCTGGTTTCGATAAGTTCAACCAAAATGATAAAAGCGAGTTCAAATTACCTGGTGTTGTTAAGCATTTAACCTGAAACGCGATAGGAAGTAAATAAAAAGAAGCATATGGATTATGGCATAACCAATATCAAATTTCACCCGAGTTGTTGCGGTTTTCTATGTGAAACTGAAATTAACCGAATCTGAACTGAAAATAACTGTTTAACTGATAGTAATAGGTAAATAGTCAACTGTTTGAACCAAAACTGTATGGGTCAAACCAAAAGACAATTGTAAACTGACCTGAACTAAACTGAAAATTGAATTAAGTGTATGGATTGAAACTGAAATCGAAAAAAAATTTAAACTGAATCAATTAAGTTGAGAAAAACGAACTGAATTAACTGAACTAAAGTCAACTGAACTGTTTGGTTTGAACCAGAACTGAACTGAGTAACCGAATTGACACCTCTATCAATAGGCTTTGTGTACCAAAAGTCGAAACTTGAAAAATACAATAAGAGCGTACAGAAAACTTGAAAGCTAAAGTTTTATAATTAAAAGCCAAAAAAGAAAAGCTCTTACCCTATTGGGTCGTCCACTCGTCCTGGCCTAAACCTGAAACACTTGACTAGGCTTAAACAGTTCTCAACTCATAAATTGACGTGAACTACACGAGTCAATCTGTGACTTGGAAAGATCCAACTCAAACTCGACTTGAACTTGACCAACCCTATGACACTTGACAGCTGACAGGGTTTACTCTCACGTCAATACTATATTTAGAGGTGTCAATTCAGCTCAACAGTTCAGTTATGGTCATAACCAAGCAGTTCAGTTGATATCAGTTCAGTTTGTACCAGTTGGAATAATTAGCAGTTCAGTTCAGTTAACAAACTTTTCAGTTCAGTTTAATTCAGTTTTTTTCCTTTCCATTTTCAGTTCAGTTCAGTTGCAGTTTAAATCAGTTTTATCCAAACAGTTAAACCAACCAACGGTTGAATCCATAGCAGTTAAAATTTGTTGCGGTTATTTTCAGTTTCGTTTCGGTTAATTTCAGTTATTGACGAAAGCCACATAACTTCGGCGATAATCGCATCGGTTCGGGTAGAAGCTAATCACACTCTTGTATTTGTTCGGGAAAAATTGAGCTTCATGTCGGGTTATGGCCAGATGTTTTTCGAGTCCGGTTGAAAATTAATGCAACAAATAAGTGTTGTCGGCACTTCCGCAATTGCCTCGAAAAAAATAGTTGTACTTCATAAAAACGTGTATGAAAGTGACATTGGTAAAAGTGTATTTTATTACTGATATATATGATTTGGAATAAGACAAATTTATATAAGTCGATAGTCAAACTTTTAGTTGTATGCAAATCATATCATATTTGATTTAAAAAGGACGTCTCATATCAATATAAATTATTATAAACTTCCTCAAAAGACGAGTATACAATTAATATAACGACTCTTGATATGTTATAATACTGTAACAAATGACAATTATATGTTTATAACTACGATTCATATGAGGCCTAAGTGATTATAACGAGGGTTCCTATGTTGTACAATAATAATAAACATAACAATAGTTTATATAAATGAGTAAAGTTACTAAACTAAGACTTAGATTATTGGCTAATGGCTTATTGCATTTATGTGTTACTCCAACATAGTATATAATTAAACAATATACGTAAAGTCACTAATAATCAATCATCAAACGATTAAGTCAAATCAACTTGTGTGAACATTCGGTTACAAGTTTATCTTAGTAAAATCCCAATTTTTTCGATTCTTTCTAAAATCCTAACTTCTTAAAAATCAATATCAAGAAGTTAATTGTTAACAAGGTTAATCTACCATAAGCCAATAAGTTAATAAGTACTTACTATAGAATAACTTGTTAACAATCATATAGTAACTTAGCACTTAGTCAGTTGCTCACTTAGACCTATTAACTCATTAATTCACTAACTTGTTAGTTGTTAATTGTTACTAAGTGCAAAAATACTAATTAATAGATAATTGATAAAGTGATAACATAGTAATGATATTACAAAGTTAACACAATAACATGTTAGCATTAAACTAATCCCTATCACCGCATCTAACATGTTCGGGATCGGCTCGAGACGTAAACGAGCCGAGCCTAAGCCTCCTTAAGTTCGGCTCGAGAGTTCGTGAACAAGCTCGATACCATTTTAGATAATATTTATGTAAGATTAACGTCCCACATCTACATAGAAGGTAAATAACAACCTTATTTTCTCTATAAAATCTTCCTACCTTTCAAAATACTTCATGTCAGATTATGTCTTAATTATATTGTTGGACTATTTATGAAGTCTTTCATTTGTTCAATTAACTAATTTAATCATTTCAAAATTATGTATATAAACATTGAAGACATTACAACTGTCAAAATAAAATGAGAAGACATTACAAAGGTGCTTGGCGCAACAGTGGGTTTGTTTGTTACAGCAAATTACAGTATTTTACAAATTTTAAAAAAATTGCAGCAAATTGATTGTGAAGTCCAATGTTTTTCTGGCGGGTTTTGTTTGTTGTTGGAGTTTCCTTACGTCCCACATCGGTGAGAAAGTAAACTGAGGGATGAAGAGCGTGTATTAAAAAGGCACACGGATAACATTGGTCATATAACAAATGGAAGTTTGGCCTAGTATATTCAGTGGGCCTAACTATTTGATTTCCATAGTTTAAAGTTTGGCAAAAGCCTGATGAATAAAAGTTATGCTAATTTTTTTTTAAATATTTGAAATTTGTGCTTTTGAGCCGAGCTGCAAGCCAAGCTTGGAATTGAACCTTTCGAGCTCGAGCCGAGTTGAACCTCAACCATTCTTGAGCTGAGCCTGGACATGTGGTTGAGTTGAGCCTGAACATGTTTGGGATTACTTAATAGTTAACTAATTGTAATTTTATGTTATTTGCAATACAATTACATATTTCAACCTTATAATATAATAATGACATAGTATAGTTGTAGACTTGTAGACTTGTAGTTATTTGGTTAGAAAATTACTCAGTCAAGTCACAAGTTATTAATTATAATGTTAAGTTCACTCTAATTTTAGTAAAATAATCGCATCTTTCAAGTTATTATACCTTATAATAATAATTTTAATAAAAAAATCAAAGTAAAAATAACCGACTTGTGAATTCGAGAACAATTTGATCTAGATAATAATAAATTAGTTTGTTTACAAAACAATTATGGTTGAGTTAAGTTCGGATTTTAATTAAAATATGTCAAGTTCAACTCAATTTTTGTTCAATTTAGTTTTAGTAAAAATAATTTACAATAATTGAATTTTAATAATTTTGTGGGATTTAGTCGTCCAAATTGGTTATTTTGAAAAATTAGATAAACTAAGACAGATCTTATTTTATCTAGTTAAGATGAATTATAGTTGAATTCGGGTCGATCATAAACAAATCGGGTTGAACCTGATATTTACTTGGTCCAGTCGGGTTTTATGTTAATATATGGTTTTGTTACAGTCAGGTTCGGGTTTGAATGCAGGTTTGTGTGGTCAGGTCAGAATATGATATTGCCGGGTGCCAGTCAGGTCTGGGTAATCCCAAGTCAGGTTTCGGTCAGGTCTGAGGACTGACCCTCACAAGTCGAACCAGGTTCAAGTCAGGTCAATATCAGGTTAACCCAGCGGTCATGTCTGTTTCTGACACCACTATATACAATTGAAGATACATGAGTTAAGTTATTGTTATTATTGCAATATATTCACATCTTTCAAGTTATATCTTATTTTTTAGAAAATTCCTCGTTCAACTTATAAGTGAGTAACTAGTTTTTAGGCCCGGCCTACGGCCCGATAATTATATCTTTCATTTATTAATATTATACTTTGAAAGGATTACATCAAGTATCATTTGGTTTAATGGTTAAGACTTTAGTATACATGTATGTGATCACGGGGTTGAATCTTATATAAAGCATTTCTATTATTTTATTGTACATGGATTAAATGGAGTTAAACATTCAAAGGGAAGCGTCACGTGGTGTCGTTTCTTGTTTAGGAACGCCTTTTAATATAAATGTAAATTCAGTTTGGAGAATAAAATTAGTGAACTTGACATAGCTGAAAATTATCAAGAAATTAAGTTATATGTCATAAATTCAATTACTAATAAAACATTATCATGATAAAATTTGTATGTGAATTGGTGTACCATCATGAATTTGGATAACATGTGAATTCGGTTCACGTACAGTTAAAAATCAGTTTAAAACAGTTTCAGTTTAAATCGGTTTCAGTTCAGTTTCAGTTTGAATCAGTTCAGTTGATTCAGTTATATATTCAGTTCAGTTCAGTTCAGTTGATCGATCAACTTTTCAGTTTTTCACAGTTATTTTCAGTTTCAGTTCAGTTGCAGTTCAGTTTTGGTTTTTCATTTACAGTTTATTTCAGTTTCAATTCAGCATTTTTCAGTTGATTTCAGTTACAGTTACTCCCAGTTCAGTTTAATCCAGTTCAAATTTCAGTTGTTTCAGTTCAACCAGCAGTTCATTAACCAAACTGACAGCTCTAGCTATATTGCTATGCTAAGCATGTTCCTTGTATTTAACCATAACGCTAAATGCAAATTCAAGCAAAGTCTAACTTCCAAACAATAATTAGTTACAAAACATTGACTTATCAAACTTGCAATAATTTCAGGGAGTAATTTAGTAATTCACTGCCACTCAATATGACAAGGCAAGTAGGAGTATATATTGCACTTGAATGTTCAAACAATAATCCAAACAAGAAAATAAAAATGATTAGCTACAAGCTACTCCAGTTGTTCAATGTAGGGCTCCTAATAGTGGCCACGGTAGTAGCAGCAAAACTAGTAGTAAAATGGGCCTTCAAAACTCCCATTAGAAGCAACAAACGCCTACTACCACCGCCGCCGGTGGTGAAAGGGGGGCTGCCTCTTATCGGCGCTATGCTTCGCTTCCTTGACAACCCTGTCAACATGCTAAAGGAGGCCTATCAAAACCTTGGAAGTGTATTTACTTTGAATGTGGTGAACAAGAATATCACCATTCTGCTTGAACCTGATGTATGTGCTCATTTCTTCACGGCACCTGAGAGCGAGCTCAGTCAGGGGGAAGTATATCGCTTCACTGTGCCTATCTTTGGACCTGGTGTATTCTACGATGCCCAGTATTCTGTGCGCCAAGATCAGTTTCGCTTCTTCGAGGAGGCGTTTCGAACCAATAAACTCAGAGGTTTTGTTGATGTTATGCTTGAAGAAGTCCAGGTCTGGGCTCTACTTTCTGTCTTCCTCATGTCTATTACTTTCATATGAGATAATTATGTTATTGTATACAATTTTTTGGGAAGTCTATGTTGCACCATGTGTTTGCTGAGCATGTATTACATCATACCTTTTGTGTTTTCCAAAAACTCCATAGTATCCCTGTGATTTTAGATTTGTCTCAAATCCTAACGTTCGTAATCACAATGATCAACAAACACCACCTTTATACATCTAGGAATGATTCCTTTCCTTCACACATGTCTTTAACATTATGAATTAAAATCACTCAAAAAGAATATCATAATTCATAATCACAATTATCAACAAGTACGTACCCCTTCATATTCACATGATAACCCTTAATATTTAGCATTTGCTATTGTTTTTCATGAATTTTTGAGAAAAACCTTGACAAGGGGAGTAGTGGATCCCAACTTAGATTCATACTTAGTATAGTATTTCTTATATAACTAATTAAAGGTTCTAAAATGGCGTGAACTACATACAGGACTATTTTTCCAAGTGGGGAGACAGTGGAGAGGTAGATCTGAAAGAAGAAATGGAGCATCTCGTCATCTTAATAGCCAGCAGATGCTTTCTTGGTAAGGAAGTACGTGACAATCTCTCAGATAATATAACTACCTTAATGAACGAAGTCAGCGTTGCGTTGGTACCTCTTACTACCATCTTCCCCTATCTGCCAATCCCACATCATTTTCGTCGTGATAAAGCTCGGAGGAAACTTGATGATGTTTTCTCAAACATCATAACATCTCGTAAATCTTCTGGAAAATCAGAAAATGACATGCTGCAGTGTCTTATAGACTCAAAGTACAAAGATGGAAGAGCAACAACCGTAGGGGAGGTCACAGGTTTACTCGTTACCGCTCTCTTTGGTGGTCAACGTACAGGTGCTGCTACATCTATTTGGACAGGAGCTTGTATGCTTCAATATAAGAAGTTTTGGGTTGCCGCTATGGAAGAGCAAAGAACATTGATAAAGAAACATGGAAACAAATTAGATTACGATGTTTTAACAGAAATGCAGGTATTGTACCGTTGCATCAAGGAATCCTTGAGGCTTTACCCTCCGAATTCCTTTATACTGCGTCAAAATCATACTGATTTCAGCGTGATCACTCGAGATGGTAAAAAATATGATATCCCAACAGGTCATATTGTTGCCACCTCTCCGTTTTTCTCTAATCGTCTTCCACATATCTACAAGGATCCAGATAGTTATGATCCTGAAAGGTTCTCCCCAGAGAGGAATGAAGATAAGTTAGCGGGTCCGTTCTCTTTCATATCTTTCGGAGGAGGAAAGCATGGCTGCCTTGGCCAACCTTTTGCATATCTGATGATAAAGTCAATATGGAGCTATCTACTCAGGAACTTTAACCTGGAGTTGATTTCTTCATTTCCAGAGATTGAAAAGAATGACATAGTATGGAGTGTAAAAGGAAAGGTGATGGTGCAATACCACCGTAGAAAGCTTATTATTGATTGAACACTTGAATCCATGTCCGGGGGTCGAACGCATTAAGAGCTCCGTCGAGAGGAGGTTCTCCTTACCTTAAATAAAAAGAGAAAAAAAAGAATATCCAGAGCGGATGAATGCTACTATGTTAATGCTAGTGCATTTTATATGCTGGACTCTGGATTTATACGTCATGCTATGTAATATGTATCCATTTCCGCCCTTAATCATTATGGACTGGCTAATATTTATAGATAGGATGTGTCATGCATGTGACTAGCTTCGTCATCTTTGTTTTGTGTTTATGGCATCATATTCATGAACGATGAATTATTGTTAAAAACTTTTTTACAAAAATAAATCAACTTTACCAATTTCGTTGCTTGTGGAGAAAAAACGGTAGGCTTATTCAACATTATCTTACTTGAAAAAATAAAAATCAACATTCTCTCCCCTTTATTATTTTTGCATTGTTGGTGTTTTACACGAATTTCAGTGAGAGCGAAGAATAGGTCAGTCTATGGGATCAACTTAATGAAATAGTAGGGCAGAAAAAATTGTCATAAAAAAAGGGAGCAAAAACATCTAAAATAAGAACAACGGCAAAGGGGTTACTTTCTGTTTCTTACCCTATTTAAAGAAAATACCTTTTAGGGCTGCTTTCTTAGCCCAGTTGTATACTATATTGGAGGGCAGTCCAGAAGTGTTCTATCACAGCCACTTTTTTCCGTTCTTTTTACCAATTTATAGAGAAACGAAAATGAAAGGTACAGTATCCATATCCATATCCATATCCATAATTTTTCTATTTCAGGAGCTGTAGAAAGGAAGTTACCATAAGAAAAAAAATCAATGAAATAACAGAAAGAACGGTCCCTCTAGAATTGAGCCCTCTAGAAGTAAACCCTTAGAAAGATAAACATTTATATGCTAAAGGATAGTAATGCATTTATATGCATCAGCAGCAGCACAACACATAATATTCAATGGAGATACCAAATGACGCACTCTCATGGTAAAGAGGTTAGAAACATTCATCCAGGGTCGCCTGCTCCTCCCAAGTACCAAGTTACCAACCAGGGAAAGACCTGTTCTTGCTAGTCTAGTCTGGCTAATGCAAGATATCTGAGTATAGCACACTTACAAATATTACATTCTTTGCAACTCAAATACATGGTCAAAATCACCAGTCTGTTCAAAATTAAAGGCAGAGACTGGAGGTCACTTTTACAATGAACATGTTATCCAAAAAATAATTAAAGTGCCAAGATTAGTACAAAGTGCAAGTGATGTCAATTATAATCCAAGTTAATCTTTGACGTATGAAGGATTAATAATTCCAACATGCTTTGTGTGAAAGAAAAAGGTTGAACTAAATCTCTACAGAAATAGGCGGAATACAGGTAAAAAATCTCACAGTTTTTGCTGTTTCAGGACGAGGTTCATAATCGCTTGAGAAGCTCCTCGACCATTTGACCTCTAGGGAATGATTCCTCTGTCTTGGCCTTTACATCCCTCACTTTCACAATCCCTGCATCCAGTTCTTGCTTACCAACCATGACAGCAAAAGGGATCCCAGATGATTCTGCACGCTCAAAGATCTTGAAAACCTTTTTGACCATAATGTATTCTGCTTTGATCTTCGCATCCCACAGTTCATTAACCAATTCGGCAGTCAAACTCAAGTCATCTCCCATAACACCCACCAAAACCTGGGTTTCATTAGCTCGTATTACCTGGCATATGCATTTAATCAGGATGCATCAGTAGCAAGTATACTGCTGGAATAATTTATCATTTATCTCTATTGAAGGTCAAAATCACACCAGCACATTCAACTAGATAGACAAAGCAACCAGATGTCCAGAAAAAAAGAAACTATATTCAAGTACCCCTTCTCTCCACCTCGTCTCTATCTGAGGAAGGCACCCATAGCAAATCAGAATGGTGTGAATGTTCTTACTAAATACTCGCTCCGTCCCACTTTATAGTGCTTGTATTCCATTTTGGGTGTCCCAAAATGTTAGTCTTGTTTCTCATCTTTCTTTTTTTAAAATAGTACTTTATACTTGTTTTATGCTCATTTTTACATCAAAAGTTGTAGCCACATGACCCACATTTAATATTTGTCATCATTTTTACATGGAAAGTTGTAACCACAATTAATGTTTGTATTTTCCAATGCAAATACTTATCTTTGCAATGCAAGTACTATGAATATTTAAAGCAAATGATAAGTTCCTTGATTCCCGTGCAAAATGAGAAACAAGCACTATAAATTGGGACGGAGGGAGTAATTGACAAGCTAACAATCTGAGATTTGTTAGCATGAATACCTGATTGATCGTGCACTCATGCAGTACACAAGGCTGTCGGATATTTTTTTTTTTTTTTTGGGGGGGGGGTCCATTACCGTATACCATATTCCTTTTCCAGAAATATCATAACAGTTGCACCAGTTCTCTTTTGGGTAGGTTCATTGAGGCATAAAGACCGTATTATTCTCCTAATTTCATTACCTCACGTGCCCAATTTCCACTCCCCTTTGTACTTCCTCTCTCTCTTTAACCTCTCCTTTCCCCTCTTCCATGGCTGACACCACCACATATTACCAACCTCAGCAGCACCCCCCATTACATATGTAGCACGGGTACTTCTTCTAGGTCACGTACCCATACCCATACCTGTACCCGATAGATCCTGTATGGGTACGTGTACTCATTCCTAAAATTTTAAAATCTCGCCGTTTTCCGTCCCTGCACCCGAATCCGTACCCGTATCCGTATATGTGCAACCTAGCCCACTACAATTTGCCCCCTGTTTCTCTTTCTCCCCCTCAACTTTCCCACACCATCTTCTTTAACAAACTACCACGGTCGGTACTATACTCAATTTATCCATACTGCCGACACCATATTCAGATCAACACGTGGCATCGCCTTCTCCTCACCGTTCACTAGCTTTTGCGGTGAAGTTCGACTATGGAGTTTTTATGGTGGAATTTAACCATCTAAAGCCCTAACTTATGTTTAGAATGAGAACATTGATAGTTCTCAGCGATAATGAGTGTCGTGGTAGGATCGAAAGACTGATGGTGCCGCTACCACTACCTTCTGTCTTTGTTTTGTATCGGATGGCTGGCTTGGTCGTGGTGGTGTTAGAGTTCTTTGGTCATTGATGGTTTGAATTTAAAACATTATCAATGCTTGAGTGGAGTGACAATGGTGGTCGATGCAGGACGAGACGTTGGTTAAAATTGAAAATGTGGGTGTTGTGGGTATCGTGGCTGCAAAGTTTTGATGTTGGGTGGCTTCCGTTGATGAGGGTGGTAGGACAAGCCCAATGATGGTGGCAGTATGATGCAGTGTGTGGTCAAGGTTAATCAGTATGATGCAGTTCCTTGATGGAAGGAAAGGAGGGTAGAATTGTCTTTTCAATATCCTCTTTCCTCTTTTTTAATAGTCGTTCCATTTAGAAACGGTGCAACTATTTCGAAATAAAGTATTACTATAGAAACAGCAAAAGAACAAAAAGGCAAGCGGATACATCAGCCACCATACAGATTATGAATCTACAATTACCCTTCAGTTTATGAATACCACAAATACAATAAGGCATCTTTATATAAATTTCTTTCACCATCACCTGATTTTGATCTTTCTGATTTTGCTCCATTATTGCAAATACACGTTCTATTCCCAAACTGGCACCAACAGCAGGAACCTGCTTAGAACCAAACATCCCTATGAGATTGTCATAGCGTCCACCAGCAGCGATTGATCCAACCTGGCAACACATATGTGAGTCATTTTGATCTTAAATCAGGAATGTAGAATATCTCGCGAAATAAGAAATAAAAAATAAACCTTCATAGCTTAAATTTAGTTATGAAATTAAAAATCTTGGTGGGATACGAATACGGAGGCTATGAAGTGAAATACAGCAAGTTACTGCAGTAATTTGCAAGAAAAAGAGAACGCACAGTATGATAAAACACAGCGAAAGAAAAGCAGCATTAGTAGTCATCATTACGAATTTCAAGCAAAGACTAAATGCTCCAAACCTCCTAGTAAAACAAATAATGAGGAAGGGTTCAAAACATCGAGGGACATTTTACCTGAGTGGTTCCTTTAAAGACAACTTCGAATATCACCCCAGTATAATAATCAAGACCTCTGGCAAGACTTAAATCGAAAACTATTTTATCTACGCATTTTGCTTTCTGCAAAGCTTTGAACAAAATCTCCAATTCATCCAGTGCACGGGCTGATCCTTCATGTTTCAAAAACTCACTGCCTTCCTGTTTAAGCTTCAATAGTAGCTCCAAAGGAGATCCCCTTTCCTTCACAAAATTTCCAATCCTATCAGCAGTCTCTGCTGGTAAACCCTTTTCCTCCACCTACATAAGTTAAAGACAGATTACATCATCAACCAAAATATATATTGTTAAGGCAAGGTTCAGCCATAAGGTATCAACTGGATAAGTCATATATAACAACATTCTCTTTTATTAGCACAATGGCAATGACTACCACGTACCATTCGTAATCTTGGGAAGCGCAGTACAGATTTAACAACTATAAATTACAGTCCTCAGTCCTCAGTCCTCAGTCCTCACAAGAGAGGAGGAGGGCGATGTATTGGGAAGAAAAAAGAAGTCATCCATAGGAAAGCATTCATGATGCAGGATCATCAAAAGAATAATTTCTCAGTACTCAATTCTCACCATTTCCCTTTTAACTTGCTCAAATGATTGCTTGTCCAGCTTGTCAATACTGGAACATATTGTTCTAAACTTCTCTGAAGAGACTCCGCATATATCTAACATACCATCCAGCAATTTGCGATGATTCAACTTTACCTGCACGTGTATTCAGGAAGGGACACAATTAATAATCAAAATGCTTGGAAGACTAAGGAATATATACCCATTGCATTACACTACATGTGGCTGAAGATCAACACCACATAACTTGGGAAATATACAAGAACAAGTACATGAGAAATACCTCGGCCAAACTTTAAATACATAAATGGCTTGAACTAGAGAGTAACAAATGATGAGGACTCAAAAATACATACCTCATATTCTCCAATATTCAGTTCATCAAGCAGCTCAGTTAAGATTTTAACCACCTCAAAATCAGGCCCCATCTTCTCAAACTGGCCAGCAATGTCAAAATCACATTGATAAAATTCACGATATCTTCCCTTGGATGGGTTGTCCCTTCGGTAGACTTTAGCAATTTGGTACCTTTTGAATGATGTAAGGCTATTCATTGCCACATACCGAGCAAATGGAACGGTCAAGTCATACCGCAGAGAGCAGAGCTCTCCTCCCTGCAGCAAAATTGGCACAACAATACGTCAATAACAATCAATTAGAAGAAAGATAAGAGAAAGGTCCCACTAGATAACAGAAGTTGTTTGCAAGAAAACACAAAAAGAAAATTATATCTGCAAAGTCTCATCGTCCAAAGTTGCTCGGGCCTTGCTCTTATATAATAATAGTCAATAATAAGATCACTCGTCATTGCTATTACAAAACTGTATGAGGTGAACGTACAAAATGTTCAATGTTCACCTCATATGACTTCAATCTACTAGCTGCTTCATAGGCTAGAACAACAAGAAAAAGAAAAAAAAAAAAGTGTGTTTCTTTTTAAAAGGTGAGTACCAGAAAAATCAGATAAATGTTACAAAACTTAGGTTAACTAACTTGTCGCAGCCATTTATATAACTGAAAAAGAAGTAAAAGGCGAGGCTTGAGCATAGTGCTTGCCTGAACATACTCATGTCACCGCTATTCAGCACGAGGAAAATCTTCCAAATACAAATTAATTTACCTATTTTCTTTTCGTTGCTGATTCCACTTAATCAAATTTCCACAAATTTTCGAGATTCATAAACATGTTAGATTGAACGGTCATTTGACAGATCTTATATTTTTGAAGAACTTTTTGTTTTCAGAAAAATTTCTTCGGGTTTCCATAATCACTTTTCAGCATTCGGGGAATATAGATACGTGAAAGAATGAAGGTGGTGGTGATTATGCAACAAATGAAGACATAATCATCATGTTTCACGTCAAAGCTCAAGTCAATAACAGTGAGCAAGAACCATATATTATATCACAAAGCATAGAACAAAATTTCTTATAACAAGGACAGGCTTGGGCTAATTGGAAAAACACATTCTGATTTAGAAAGGCAAGTTTTGCATCAACATGAGGTCTAAATCCCACAGTTAGCTGAAACTTCTCGACCAGAACAGGTTGGGAGATTATGTTTATCATTAGGTGATAAATATGTTCAACTACTCCACAAAAGAGATTTGATAATGGATAACTGGATGGCTATCAAAAGAAGGCAACTGCTTATCTTTCCAGCCAATGAAAACAATACCAAGATAGAGGAGCAGGAGCACAAAAAAAAGCTGCAATACCTGATCAGCCAAATCATAAATCAATTTTGAATCCTCTCCATATTTCCCCGTTAGAGTCTCTCTTAATTCAAAAACAGGTGTATCAAGTGCCATTGCACCATGCCTCTTGAAAACTTCTGTTATTATAGAGAAAGTTTTTTCCCTCACTGCCATCTGTTCTTTAGCAAAATCACGCGTACCCTGGTATAGAGGGAAGAGTCAGAAACAACTATAATATTCAAGGGCTTCAAACACTTCCCACAATAAACAGGTAGCCAAGAAATAAGTTAAAGAAAAGGGTGTGATACAAGAAAATTTTTAAAAAAATCTGGAACAGATCAGGAATTAACATGTGCAAATATGAAATTCAGCAGGTGGTTTTCCATGGAGTATAACAATCAAGTCAGATTCAGACTACAAACAAATTACAGGGTCCCTGCAGAATAAAATGCTAAAAAGTGCAAAAGGCATCTGCTTCACAAGAACAAATACCCTACATTACTCAAACTTTGGTGCTCGTGTCGGACACGGGTATGTGTGCAAGCGTTATACTTGACAAGTCAATGAAAACTTTCAATGATTTTGGCTCAAAATGAAGTGTCGGAGTTTCTATACTCTATACCCATACTGGAGTGACGACGACCCAACACAGGTGCTTGATGTCAATTGAAGAAAATAAGTAACATAGCATATGTCACCAACAGACGCCAAGGACTAAGCAAAATACTCCGTTTGTACCTTTTTATGACAAACAGGAAACACTTTAGATGAAGTCCATATTTAAAATCAACATGGAAATCGTTTATATCAGCACTATAAAGTATCAAAAAGGAGATACAATTCAGGAACTAAGCACCAGAAATTAACCCTCACTCTGTTGCCAATTGGTTTTTGAGGACAAAGTGCCCATGTCTTATTCAGACTTCGAATGAGCGTAATTCTCTGAAAGATGTGTCATATCCGTAATCCAAAGAAATCAAACAATGAAAGGTTCCTTAACTTTACAGAAAGATATGACTGGCAATGTGTCCGGTTAGCACTTATGGAGGGAAGGGAGGAAAGGGGTGGAAGCTTCTATTTTTCTTCCAAATCTATCTAATTGTGAAGGGATGCGACTCATACAGATATACTCAGTAATAATCTTCATGCTACTCACTAGTCGCATAGTTCAATTGATAACAACTTTGGATAGCATCGGAATACCACTTATTAATCTACACATGTGCAAAGATGAAGGACCTTTTTTGAAAATTTGGGCAGCTTTATGTATTTTTTATGCACTGAAACTAAAAACAATAATTCCAAAAAAATAAGATATAACAAGTAAAGGGCATAAGAAGCCTTATAAGAAACAGACAAAGCTATGAGACCGGTAAAACAATCACCTTTGGGAGCTTCGGGAGTCTTCTGCTTTCATTGCTTTCTACAATTTCTTTTATCTTCTCTAAGAAATCGCCAAAGGCAGGAACCTTGGGATGCAAAATTGAGAAAACGTGGTCAGCTAATTTCTGTAAGGAATTAACTTCATCAGCTTTGATAAGAGAAAGAACGGCCATCGTTCCCTTCCCTAAAACCTTCTTCTTCTTCTCACTCTTCTTATCTGATTTAGCATTCCCTTCATTAGCAGTAACAACCGGATTCTTTTCAAACAATTCACTTCCTTCCAGCGAAAGAATGGCAGTTATCATCTCCCAAGTAACCCCAGTCTTTACCAAACCAAACAATTCATTAATTTTGTGCACAAACTGAACATAATTCTTCTCAAAAGCTGCTTCTGAGGCGAGCTTAAAAGCATATTGTAGACCTTGTTGAGTAGGACATTTCTCATCAATGAGAAGTTTCAAACTTGACTGTAATCCATCACTACCAACGGAATTAACATTCAAATCTAACCTAATCAAACTACTTTCTCCCAAATTCCAAAGCGCAGCTGCCAAAGACGCCAAAGACGGATACCATGCCTTCCCTGATCCACCTATCCCACACTTTGTCGCTGAATTCAACTCGACCCTGGCTCTCGAATGCACCACCCTCATTGCTTCCCTAAAACTCCCATACGTTTCCGGAATACTCGAAACAGCATCAACCTCAACCTTACCAGTTAATTTGGACCCATTAAGCAAAACCTTAAGGTCACTGGCAACACCAGCTTCATCCTTCAAACACTTCCCATCCCCTGAATCAACCAAATTAAAAGCCGACACCTTCGCCTTCGATGCCTCACACGACAAAGCCGCCACAGTCTCGGCAACAGGGGATAGACTGGCAGCTCCATGGTCTAACAAAGCACAAATACTATCCAATGCAGATACAGATAAATAAGCATCTAATGTACACCTTTCTTCTTCAGTAACATCAACTGGATCAAAACTACAATTATTCGTATCAGTTTCTAAATCCGAATTCAGAGTTTGGCAGATAAAACTAGGGATGTCAGCACGAATTTTGGAGTTAGAGAGCAAGAGTTTAGACAATAGAAGAATGGAAGAAGCTCTGAATTCTTCTAGGGTTAGAAATTGGGGAAATGAGATTTGATACTTGATTGTTGTCGGACATGGATTCTTGTTCGATGAAGATGATAATTTCTCAAGAATGGAAGAATCTATACGTACCAGAGCGAGCTTGTTGGCCACTAAGAAAATAGAGGCAGAGGAGAGCGATGAACCTTTTCCTCCGACTGTAATGGCCGCCATCTGAGGTTTTTCAGCCATTGATGGAGTTTCAACGAGGAGAGAGAGTGGGGGGTTTTAGCCTTTTAGGGTTCTTTTGCCGAGTAATTTACTAATTTAGTAGTGTCGCTGCGAGTCTACGACTTACTGTTAGTGTAGCTGTGTAGGGGCCGGGGGGGTTATTTTTTACGCTCTAATTATAGAGCTGGTAAAAGTTGACTCAATAAAATAGTAAGATATAAATAAACATAAAATTTACAAGTTAGTGTTAATCATTTTCGACCCATTTATATAAGTCGGTAGCATGAGTTTTAATGTTTATATGAGTGGGGTTAGTGTTAAGTTCTTTAACACAAACATGACAGGACTTTATTTGTTTAGTTCAAATTTATCAATAATATTAAGATTATATCGAATTTAATGGTACGAGTTTACAATATAGCAATCCTAATAAAATTTTCAATATACTAGCAGATTAAGGGTTAGCCATACATAAATTAAGACAATGGTATCGCTAAAAAGTTCTTCAAATTTAATTTAAATTGGTTAAATGAGTTGATATGTTTAACCGTTTAGTAAATGGGTCAGGTTAGTGTAAATGATTTTGACACGTTTAATTAAATAAGTCGGAGTTTATGTCAAGGGATTTTAACACATTTTATATATATATTGACACGTAAACAAAATTTCCATGTGAAATCGTGATATTACCTCATCAATTTGCAAGGAATTCTAGAGAAATTGTTGATTATTTTACAAGTTTCAAATATATTAGAGATGGATCTTGTTTTAAAGTACTTTTCAACTTGTTAATTAGTCTCTCTTCTTTTTCTTTATTTTTTTTTGGAAAAATTGATAAAAACAGCCCCAACTATTGGACATCTTCTCTAATCAGTCCCAACTTTTAATTAATTAACATTAGTCCTAACTTTAACACATGTTTGAATCTAACAGACCCTTGGAAGGGTTAACCTGCTGTAGCAGGTTAAAACCCTCACGTGATTTTTAATGACCCCTCCTCTTTTCTTCCTTCTTCCTTCTTCTTTCTTTTGCGAATTTTCCCCATTCCAGTTTGTTTTTGCGCAAAAATGTATGGTGCTTCATCCACTTCGAGGAACCTCTCTAATGGAAGAGGAGATTCTACAGTGAAGTGCCACCACAATTTGGTTGCGAACTTGAGGACTGCAAGGAGTGAGAAGAATCGAGGGAAGCAATTTTACGGGTGCTCGTTGTGGCCAATAAGTGGACCAAATTTTCGCATTTTTTGATTTCGCACACTAATTAGGGTTTATTGGGAAAACTGAAATTTTCCATTATTGTAGAACAATGAAGAATGCCACTTTTTTCGATGGAAAGATGATGTTGATGGTGAAAATAACATATGCACTGAATGTGTTGCTGTTCAAACAAAGTTAGAAGATGTTGAGATGAGGTTGGAGAAGACAAAATTGAAGAAAATGAAGCTAAAGGATGCAAATGAAGAACTGAAAAATGTAATTTTAGTACTCAATGCTGAGAAGTCAAAACATGGGTAGTTTTCACCATTGTTATGCATTGATTTGCAATGAAGAAATAAAATGAAATCCTTGATTAGCTTGTACTTGCTTGCAATGAAACATTAGTTATCACTCAATACATTCAAGTGTTCCCAAAAAAAAAATTGTTCCTTGTTTGCAATACAACTTCTTAAACATATCTAACAGGAGTACTATTTAGTTATCTCAAAAAAAGTTTCTTATCAACTAAATTGCTATCTCAAAATACATGGTCTTAAGAAGTTATTGATGCTTGACTTGAAATTGGACACCCATCAGCCACTGTGGTTGAGCTTTGTGTGATCTCAATTGGACCTCCTTGTTGAGTGAGGGCCTACAAAACAGAAGAATTAGTAAAGCACAAGGGATACTTAACAAAATAAACAAAGGATGCATTGTTTACATACATTTAAGAAGGAACTGCCATCATTTGCAATGAACACTCCAAACCCAGATGGTATTTGTTGACATGAAAACAAGTGAGAGGAAGTTTGTGGAAAGTGAAGTAAATGCAAATGATGATTGAGTAATACCTGTTGAGATGCACTCCTTCCTCTTCCTCTACCTTCCCTTGTTCCAGTCCTGCCACCTCTGCCTCCACTTCCACCACCACCTCTGCTACCTCTGCCACCACTTCCTCCACCACCCCTTCTTCCCCTTCCTCCACTTCCTCCACCACCCCTGCTTCCTCTTCCTCCTCTAATGACCCTTCCATTTCTTCTAGTCCTTGTAGGTTCAGCAGTAGCATTCAAATGAGAGGAAGTTTGTGGCTATGTAGGGTTAACAGGAGGTGTCACTCTCTGCCTGGACCTATCTTCATGGAAGGTGGAGTTAATGGTGAGTGGACCCTAGGCCAATGTCTCTCACCAACACAAGGGGGGATGCTACCAGCATAAGATTTCAAGTATGTATCCTTGTGATACCATTCATGCACAAAGTCTTCAGCATCTTTATGAAGAAGAAAAATACAAGAAACTACATGTGCACAGGGGATTCCGGTCAAGTCCCAATACCTACATGTGCAAGTTCTAGCACCTAAATCAACCTCCAACACATCCATGTAGTAGCTAACTTGAAAAACAGTAACTGTGGAAGGGACCATAGTGCATTGGGCTGCTAGTTCTTTGTTTTTTTTCTAGCTTGGTCTGTATCCTAGGACACAACTTGCCAGTCACTTTCTCCATTTCTAGCTTCTTCCCAGCAAGCCTTTGCATAAGGAATGTCCTAATTTCTTCTAACATGTAAATTATGTGTTTTGTTCTGGCATTTATAATGTAACAATTGAAGATTTCAACTAGATTATTCAATGTCACATCAACCTTAGTTTCTGTTTTCATGAAAGGTCTACAGAAAAGTTTAGGATCATAGCTCTTAAAACCAATGACTGCATCAGGATTTACCTTCTCCATGTCCTCCAATGCATCATGGTAATCAGCCATGTTGTAGGCCTTCACTGCCCTCCAAAACAACACCTTCATCTCATCCCCTCCAAATGCTCTATGACAGTGTGATAAGACGTGCCTTGCACAGTGGCGGTGTTCAGCATTTGGTAAAATCTTCTTCACTGAGCTTAAGATAGACTACCCAAGAAGATGTAATTAGTGTTAGTACAAGTGTTAGGTAAATTAAGTTAAGTATAACAGAAAAATTCAAGTGTTAGTTTACTTACAATGTGCTCATCTGAGATGATTGCAAGCCCTGTACCATTTCCCAACTCCAAGTAATTTTGTAGTTCAAGCATGAACCACTCCCAAGAATCATTATTCTCCCCCCTCAACCACTGCCCAAGCCACAGGGAACATCTGATCATTCCCATCCCTTCCCACTACAGCCATTAGTTGACCTCCAAGAAAAGTCTTTAAAAAACAAGCATCAATGCATAACAGTTTCCTACAACCCTCCATCCAACCCTTCTTCACACCCTCAAAGCACACAAACAACCTCTTCCCTCTTTCGTTTGCTTTTGCCTCCAGGCACCGACTACTCTGTCGGCGTTAGCTCGCCGGAGCTTCGCGCGTTGACCCTCGTTGCTACTCTCTCTCTCCCTGTATTTTTTCGGTGCTGGTGTTGGTTGCGTTGCTGCCGTGAAGCGGTGTACCTCTGCTCCTCTATTATTCTTTTCTACACTGCTCGTGGTCCTTGTTGTGTGTTCGCCGGCGATTCCCGGCCACCAGCGCAGCTGGTGGTGTTGTGGCTGCTGCATCTTGTTGCTGTCATTAATTCTTTTCTTGTTTCTGATTTGAAGGAAACCCAATTCCATTTGAGCTAAATTCTATCAACGTATGAACTTTTGTTAGTAATTTCTCCTTCATTCCTCCAATTGGTAGTATACAGATTAAAATTAGTAACTTTACTCAATTAGTGGATTCATGCTGGTTTTATGATATGAATATGAACTTAGTTCTTCCTCCTTTTTAGTTAAATTACAAAATCAGTTAAGGGTCACTGAGAATAAGATGTTTTATGAACCTAAAGTATTCATCTTTATTCTATTTCTTACTTCTTGAGACTTAAATCAGATTTGAATTTGTATTATTTTGACTATTGATCATTAGATTGACTTTTCAACATAATGACTACATTTCTAAATTCCCAATTTCCGAAATTGAAACCTAACCATGTGTTGAGTAATTATCATATTGGAATAAGTGATACTTGTTATGAGTTTTTATGAACTTACCAACTGGTACCCTATTATCTAAAGGAGTAATCAATATATTTCCATGATTTGCGTTGCCAAGGAATTCAGTTTTTCTCGTGAAGTTCCTATCAAGAGGGGTTAGATTCCTTATGTTAGTTTTGGAAATAAGGTGGGAATTGTTGTTGATTAAAACTGTTTATATGAGGAAATTGCTATAAGTGGTCTTATATGCTAGTGGTTCAGGAAGTTAGATGGAGATGATCTTGATTTTATGTTAGTAAGTTAATTAAAATTAGTAAGACGAGCATATTGATGGGACTTTGATTAATTAAATAATGTTGAGAAGGTTCAATCAAATTAATCTCTATGTTGGAGGATTATTGAAAATGACTGTTAATAATTGTTATTGTGTTTGAGGTATAAATCATTGTTGAACTATGGGCTATTGGATTTTGATCGTGGAGTTTAAGCAATATTTGGAGTTTGAGCAAGGTACACTTTATCCATCCACCTTATAACTACACCTGTCTGCGCAACTACAAGTTGTATGAATTTCATGATTTTATTATGTGAAATTAGATCTGACTTGAACTTGTAATGAATTTATAATTATAAAGTTAGCTTGTTTGAAGGTGTGATTCTTAAATACTATGTTTTTTGTATTTTCGAAGCATATTATTTAACGCCGAGTGTTTGAGCATATAGTGTTTAGCATTGATTTCCTAATTTTGAATTGAAATATATCTTTGTGAGTTTTGGCTATGGAAGATAGTTTTATTCGAAAATTTGAAGGAAGTAAAGGCTATCCAAGGATAGGAAATTCTGCTACACTAAGTCAATCTTGTTCCGTATTGAAGAATATTCTGGTTTGTGATATTTAATAGTATAGTTAATCGATGACCCACATTTTAAGATATTATATGAAAGTTATGGATATTCTATTATGAGTATTTAAGTAAGAATTGTTGATATATAATTTCCAATGTCTTTACAAGTACAGTGGAATTTCTATATGCTTTGCAATAAGGGATATGAACATCAAAAAGCTCCAAGTGCATGGAGACTCATTACTCGTCCTCGAACGTTCGGACATTTTGTTGGATTTCGACAGCGGTTAGGATTGGTTCAATTAGCCACGTTTCAGCTATCCAAGTCAAAGACGGTTTTTTCTTTTTGCTTGGTCCCAGGGGGCTGACAAAAGGGAAGAATTCCCGGGAAAAGGAAGCCTAAGTTTTCTATTAGTAGGAGCAAGAAGAAAAGAAGCGTTGCCTTTCTCTAGAGTAGTCTAGTCCTTGTTTTCGAGCCTTTACTTTCTAATAGAATGCCCTTCTTTGGCACCGAAAATGTATCAGGGCTCAAGTGATTCACCGAAGCGACGAGACCTTGAAAGCTGCTGCATGGTACATCATCTCGTGGATTAAAAAATCCTTCAAAAGTTCCGGGGAGAATTCGCAAAACTCCGTTTCTTATGAAACCTAATTAGGTGTTTGCTAAAATTCGTCTATATATATAGTTATATGGTGTATAAATGTACCAAGAGTTTCTTCTATAGAATGCTATGGAGTGACCGAGTAAATTGTAATGGTCAAGTGCTTCTAGATACAAGCTCGTTATACAAATTTCGAAATATGTTCACGATACTAAGATTTTTAAAATCCTGGTTATCAACGTCAAGGAATGCAGACTTGACTTTTGGGAGATATGAGTTTGGAAAGTCTGATTATGATACAAAATTTCAGGATACATATGTCTTATTTTGAGTTTTGCGTGCTTGGGATTATTTGGATCATGGAAAGTTCGAGGATGGAGATTTCAAAAGTAAACTATTGAGTTGGAGATGTTAAGTATAGTACAAATTATGAATTATGGAAGATTTAGCTATATGTTTGGATATATGATAATTACTGGGGTTAGTCATAAATCTTTTGGGATACTAGATAGAGTGTAAATTGGTGAAGTTATATATTAAGCTTTCTGATTCTGTTTTTGTGAAGAAAAGAAATTTATATCAAAAGTCATATTATATTATTCAGAGGTATGTTTGAAGAATCTTTGGAATTGAGTTATATAAGATTGAAAATCTATGTTGGAGTGGTTGTAGAATAAGTTGCTAGTTTGAAGAGTTCTACTTTGGAATGTAAGTTGTTATCTGAGAAAGTTAAATTGGACAATTAAGGTTGTAAATTAGGAAGTAACTTTCGGAGTTTAAATGTTTAGTAGAGCAAAGGAACTTGTTACAGGAATTTCATGGGTCCTCTAAGTATGCTGAGTAAAGTAGTTGTAAATTTTGGGATAACATAAATCAAGTATTGGGAAGTAAATTGAATATGTGATGTTTATATTAGTAATATAATAACTCAAGAGAGGAGTGCTGGATCGAAGGAGTAGAGAAATAGTATAATGAGTCGTAGTACCTAAGTTGTGAAGAACTATTTCCAAATCGGGAGTTTCTACTATGAATATAGAGTGGGGACAAATAAAAGATTTAGAGATGTCATCCTCTAATTGAAATAGTAAAGTTAAGAATGGAAAGAGGGGAAAATATTAATCTTGTATAATGGAACGCTTGGGGACCAGTGAGATGATCTGATAATGGAATAAATATAGAGTTAATATTAATATGAGAAATGTTGTTATGAGTTATAGATTTAAAACTAATATGGGCTATGAGTTTAAGTTAGATAATAAAATTTATTAACACGGAAAGATGGAATAAATATTTTTAACAATAGTTATAGATTATAACATATGGTAGAATATGGACATGGAAGTATAAAGTATTGAGGCAAGAAGGTTGGAAATACTAATAACTATCTTATGATACTAATGTTTAAGTAATGAGGTATTAGTTTAACTATGAGATGTCAATTCAACTATTTTATAAGATTCTTTGTCATTTGGACTACTAAAAGTTGGAAGTTCAAGTAAGAGAGTTCTAAATAATTGAGAGAAGCGAGTGTTAAACATCAGATTATGTTAATGGAAGAGTTGAATATAATTCTAATATATAAGTCTGGACTTCACAAGTTTATCACTTAAATTACAAATATATGTCCTAGGATGTTTTATATTATGAGACTCAAGTAGATGTGATCTGCATTTCTAAATGTAGGGATATGAGCGATGAAGGTTTAATGTTATAACATTTTGACTATATAAAGTTTATATAAGATTTAAATTCTATTTTGATCTTTTGGTAAGCCTATAGAACTGGCCGACTATAATTTATTTAATAAAGTCCTATTTGAGTTGTTTTTAGCAAAATAAGTTTAGAAAGGATTTAATTATACTAAGTTATTGGAAACTCGTGTATACTATGTTTATCAAACGATTTTGAGTTTGTATATGACTTACCCAAATGCGATTATGTTACGAAAATTTGATATATTTGATTCGAGAACTATGGATAAGAGCTTCAGATAATATTGGATTATGAATTATGTATTCTGTTTGAATGATATATCTTGATTCTGTTTTCGTAAAGGGGAAGAAGCTGCTAGAGCAGTGATGAACAACATTCTGTATTCTGTATATTCTGTAAGTCTTGCAAGCAGTACATAACGGAAGAAGTGGGACGTCCCTTGTAAAAGCTTAGGGACTTCGCCTGGATGGCAACTCTATTCGTGTTCTCTTCCCCATGATTTATGAAAGAAAATAGAGTATGCATTTGAATATGCAAATGGTTTCGTGGGAAGTTATTTCAAACTTTATTTCTGAATTAATGTTTTACTCTCCCAAGTCTATGGAGATTATGTGCCTAATATGGGAATGATTTACTAAGAAACTCATTATAGGAATATATGAAGGGAGTAAGCTATGCTATATATATTTGGTTTAAAGGTTATTATATATATAATACAGAAGCAGGAGATATTACTATATCTTAGAGTATGTCAAAATTAGAGTTGATTATAGGAGATCGCATTAGGTTCTATGAAATTTTGTTGATTTCTCCAATCGAATATTATCTATTTTGTGAGATATTCATATTATTATTTTAAGCAAGTAAAATTGTAAATTGTGTGCAAGTATTTTGTTATATTCTGTCATTACAAATTCTCTATATCTTTGATTTCAAATGTCTCGCAAGATAAGCTTAACTTTAAAAATACGTTTTAAGCCACCAAAAAGATTTTATGGTTGGACAGTGTGTACTCAGTTTCGCTGATTTTGTTCTTGGAACCTGTCCTGGTGGGGTAGTGTTCATTATTAGTAATTTTGCAGGTATTATAAAAGCTCTGGAATGGACAATGGATCATAAGTGTTACATGAAATGATTTTCGTATGAGCAATGGTGGAGATTATATAGTTTAGCTGAAAGAATTCTTATGGTATATCATTGTATCGTCTTGAAGACTTAATTGTATATATATTTTGGATTAATTGATAGGAATAATCCCACCTTTCGCCAAAATAAAAAAAAAAAAAAAAAAATAAAAAAAAAAAAAAAAAAAAAAAACCCCCAAAAAAAAAAAAAAAAAAAAAAAAAAAAAAAAAAAAAAAAAATTTTATTAAAAAAGCTTAACACATGTCATCATTCTATAGGCCTTAATTTGTAGATTATGCTTCCTAATTTCTCCCAATCATTAAAAGATAATATAATTTGAGGTTTATTCAAATGATAATTGAGATTTGTGTCATCCTAAGTATGACTTTATCATTGTGAGGAGTGAGTAATAATCATCGCGATTCCAATCGTCACTTTGTCCAACAAAAAATTTTGTGTCATAATATTTAACCCTTCTTAGTTCTTAGTTAGATGAATAATATACAATTATACAAGGAGCCTTCAAAAGGAATAATTAATTTGTGTAACCTTAGGATCATAAATAATGGTTGATTATACTACATCTATAGTATCACCATTTTCTTTTCGGGTTTTGGTCGATTGCGGTTTTTTGGTGGTGGGTGGGTGGTTTCTTGTGGGGTTGGGAGGATTTGGGGGGGTTGTACTTCGGGTGATGGGTCTTTTGGTTGTGGGTTTGGGTAATTGGGTGGGTTGAGAACGGGGGGAGAGAGATGGAGTTTATTGAGAGGGTGAGTGAGGTCCTGTATGGGGGGGGGGGAGATAGAGCATATTAAAAAGAGTAAAATTAGTGTTTTTAACCGTTGATAAGTTTCGGGTAAAAAAGCCCAATTTAAAAAGATAAGGTGTAAAAGTGGGATTATTTTGAGATTAACCAAAATTTGGACTATTTTGAGTAGATCGGTCAAAGGTGGGATTATTCCTATCAATTAATCCTATATATTTTGGGCTGTTATATTTATAGGCCTTAATTTGTAGATTATGCTTCCGCTGCAAGATAATATAATTTGAGGTTTATTAAATGATAATTGAGATTTGTGTATCCTAAGTATGATTAGCTAGCAGCTCGGAAGTGCGTGTTGTTACACTCATGCACTTCTCTTTGACCATTCCCTCCCTCATTACTCGGATGACCTCCAATCTTTGCAGCTGCATCTTCTCTTTCACTAGTAAAATAATTGCTTATTGCTGCGGTGGTATTGCTGCGGTTTTACCCATACGCAGCAATATATCACGTAAAAAGAAAGATAAAATATAAAATAAAGATATTGCTGCGGTTTCGGCCTAAAACCGCAGCAATATGGTATCAACAGGAAATTTTTTGAAAAAAAGTTGACTATTTGACCAGATATATTGCTGCGGTTTTTGTCAAAAACCGCAGCAATATATTAAAATAATATTAAAAAAATAATATTTTAATATATTGCTTTGCAGCTTCTTGCCGTAAACCGCAAAGAATATCATAAAAAAAAGTATAAAACACATCAGTTAGGGTTTTTTCCTCACTTTTCCCTCTCTCAAACTCACATGACGGCTCTATTTTCTTCTCTTCATCTCACGCGGTTCCTCTCAACCTCTCATCTCCTTCCTCTCTCTTCACTTTCTCCCTCACTCAATTCCTCCTCACCTCCCTCTTTAAACCCTAACCCAAGCCTCCCTCACTTTCTCACTTTCGCTGCTCCTCTCTTTCGCTCCTCCTCACCGGCGTCGCACAAAGAAAACGGAGGTTCGAAGGTGCGATTCTTCGAAGGTCCGCCACAGATGGTTGAAAACAAGTTCGAGTTTGATGTTTTTTTTGGTTTCTTCGTCGGCCGTTCACCGGTAAGTTTCAGTTCTTTGTAAGTTCTTTTCGTTTTTTTTTTTTTTTTCAGATCTGAAATTACTTGATGGATTTTTTACATTTTATTTTCATTTTTGTTGTTTTTTTCAGATCTGAAATTACTTGAAATCCTCAACAATCTCTCCTCTAACATCTGACTACTCGTGGCCTACAGATCTCGGCGATCTCTACTCGCCGTCGTCGTTGCTCGCCGTCGTTCGACCACGCGAAGCCCAGCCTCGCTCGCCGCTCTCGTGGCTTTAGTCGCCGCCTTCGCCGTCGATCTGCTTTGGTTTTTCGTTAATTTTTGGTTTTCAATTTTTTTTTTTCATTTTCGTTTTTTTTGTATGTAATTATGTTAAATTAGTTCTAGTTTTATTTGCTCATTAGAATATCTGATTTTTTTATTTTATCTGTTAGATATTGTAATTCTTTATTTTCATTATTTTTTATTTTTCAAGTCATTGCATGAACTTAATATGTTGTACTAGTTCGTTTTAGTTACTTTTGTTTTAATTGCATTTTAAGGTCGAAAATTATATGGATACTTAAATTTTTAAGAAATTTTTTTTTTTTTTAATTACGTGCACCTATTGCTGCGGTTTCTATTCGAAACCGCAGCAATATACCTAATTTTTAATATAAAAAAATACGCCTATCGCTGCGGTTTCTGATACAAACCGCAGCAATATCTTGGCATATTGCTGCGGTTTAAAACCGCAGCAATAGGTAAATTACCTATTGCTGCGCCCTGAATTGCTGCGCGGTCAAAACCGCCGCAATAGGCCACTTAATGACCGTAGCAATAAGCATTTATTCTACTAGTGTTTGCAACTGTTCAGCTATGTCCAATAACTTCTATGTGCAAACTCTCTCCTTTTCTCTTGCATCTCTCAGCTCATCATCACTACCATCCACATCATCATCATACACGCGGATGTCTTCAAATGATTCTCTGTGAAGGTCATCTAAATTGAACTCCTCCTCTAACTCAAGATATGTTTCTTCACCTTCCTCACTGTCCCCATCCACTAACTCAGGCTCATATTGTGGATCCTTTTCATTTTCAGAGTCACCACTGTAACCAGTAAGTTCATCCCATGGTATTGGACTCTCAGGTCTATTGTCATACCAGTCCCAGTAGTCATCAGGGATCTAGGAAGGGCTTGTAGGAGCAAATGAAGAGGAGGGCTGGTCTGCTGTGTGTGAGGGTTGTGAGGGTTGTTGAGGATATGAAATGTGAGGGTTGCTTCTGTGTGAGGGTTGTTGAGGAGATGGAATGGGAGGGCTGCTTGTGTGTGAGGGTTGTTGAGGAGATGGAGTGGGAGGGCTATTTGTGTGTGAGGGCTGTTAAGGAGATGGAGGGTCTTTTGTGAATGAGAGTTGTTGAGGAGATGAAATGGGAGGGTCTTTTGTGAGTGAGGGTTGCTGGGGAGATATTTTAGGCTGGTCAGATGGTGTTTTGTTAGGGTTTGGAGCAGGACAGGCTTTTGATATTAATGGCTGGGAAAAGTTTGGGATGGATTTGGGGCCCTCCTGGGAAGATGCTTTCCTAGGACTTTTTCTGAGCATTGACCCTTCCAAGGACTTTGGGGTAGTTTTAGGTAGGGCCCTCCTAAAAGGTAGTTTCTGTGAGACCACTTTTTGGGGTTGTGTTTCAGTTATGGTTGGGGTACTAAATGCATTTGGTTGTTGTTTTGGTTGCTCCTCACTGTACCCAAGCTCAAGTGGTACTAACCGAGGTACATCAACACCATGTGCTACATAGAGGTCAATGAATTTATGTTGTAAAACTATAGGGGTCACGGCTAAAACCTCTTTGTCAGCATAAACTCTCCTCAACCCATCCTTCAAACTCATACCAGGGATTAAGTAGTAAATCTCATCTATTTTTGTGTATGAACCACATTTTCTCACAAGTTCCTCAAGATACCACCAACATAATTCATCACTATCAACGGGAAAGGCCCTCCCTTGCCCCCCCACATACTGCACTCCCTTCTCATTGTGTTTAAAACTTCCACCATGCCAAAACCTAAGGGTTACAGTAGTATCTATAATTCATAAGCCAATCACAAAATTCACACCTGTATTCATACAAAAAATCCAACAAAAACAAATTTCAATCAACTAATTCCATCAATTTATACACGGTGCAAGCATGATAAAAAAATTTGAAGAAATAAACCTTCAAATTTTGAATTACATTACCAGAGCCAACCCATTACTAAACCACAAACAAAATTATGAACCACCATAACAAATTGCAAACCAGAAATTTCCACTTATTGTCCCAAACACACAAACAACAAAAAAGTTTAATAAAAAACAAAGAAAAAAAATTCAGTGTTAATTCGTACCTTCAATGTCGCCCGAAAAAATCGCTCCTTTCCTCTGGAGAAGATGAATTGCAGAGGAGAAGTAATGACGTCTGACAGGTAGGTAGCAGGAGTTATGGAGGAATTGAATGGTTTTCAGAACAGGAGGGAAAATTTGCAAAAGAAAGAAGGAAGAAGGAAGAAAACGTGGGGGTTTTAACCTGCTACAGCAGGCTAACCCTTCTAAGGGTCTGTTAGATTCAAACATGTGTTAAAGTTAGGACTAATGTTAATTAATTAAAAGTTGGGACTGATAAAAGAAGATGTCCAATAGTTGGGATTGTTTTTATCAATTTTTCCTTTTTATTTTGTTAAGTCTTCTACTATAGAACGAACTAATAAACAAGCATGACTGATGTATATCATTGATAAATTAAAATTTGTAGTTTTCTCGAAAAATAAGTTACTATGTCTACAATACTTTTATTATCTCAATAAAAAAAAGTGAACAATCACAAATAACAACAATTACAAATTCTAACCAAAATTAATTCAACAAATTACAAATAAAGAGATTGACAACAGAAACTGCTTCGCTAACAAATAGATAAATAAAAATTGCTTCCTAACATAATAATAGAAAATTTATTTTCTAGCTACTTCAAATTTTGTTTTCTTTTTTCTTCCCATCTTTTATTTTTCCTTGAAATCTGCCAATTTTTGCTGAAAATGAAAATTTTATAAAAGAATTAATAGAAATAACTTCTACGTGATAAATGATATACTTCTAGTTACTAAATTCTAGTTCTACCCCGGCCCCCAACTATACAAAATTGCATTTTGTGACTGTTTGCGCCTTCTTTTCCATTGATCATCAGCATTATTTTTCGCCACTACTTCTTATAATCCCATCTGTAGCTAAATTTGTTTATATTTACAGTCCAACGGAGAATGAAGTTTTCTGATATTCATGAATCATGAGTCCAAACCTAGCTATGTGAATATTCAAGCGCATGATTCAGCAGCTGCCACAAAATTTTGAAGCTCGATAACGATGACAGTTATGTCATCTTTGTTTCCTCTGCTACAAGATATATCAACAAGCTTCTTGCATGAATCCATTGCATCTACTTTCTCCCTCGAAACGATTTCAACAGCCTCTTGTTCACCCACCTGCGTTATTCATCCAAGGAAAAAAATGATTAATACTCGAAATATTTATTTTGAGATTGAAGTGTATTTTGAGTGTTAAAAACTCCTTATACAAAGCTGATAGATATTAGAATATTTTCAGAAATTTATATTATAAAAATGCCTGTAAAGATAAAAATCTAAAAAAATGGTGTGTATTGTACTTGTCTCTCCATCTCAAGATCTTTGCTCTATTTGCTTTTGTGAGATGTTTGTTAACTTTGATAGTATTTTCACGAATTTATGGCAATAACATTGTCATATGGATCTTGTTAGATTTATTTCAATGTGAATTTTCATGAAATATCAACTTTTTATATATTTTTTTCAATGTGTAATGGACGTAATGGTCAAAATTGTGTCTTGGAAACCGGGAAAAGGGAGCAAAAGTGAAAAACGCACAACAAACTGTACGTGGTCTTAGAATAACATGTACGTTATATTGTTGAGACGTGACTTGTTATGTCTTAGTTGCGTGTTTAACGACTAACGAGAGTTTGTAACTAAAATGGAGTTTGTTAGATTTGTAATTGTACCTTGTCCCACAGCCCGTCAGAGGCCAATATAAGGAACTCACAATCTGAAGTTAAGGGAACTTTCAGAATCTCAGGCTCAGAAATAATCCATTGTTTCAAGTGCAGGTCTCCTATTGCTCTTGACACTGCAAGAGTACCTTGAAGTCTCCACACTCCATTGCAACTATGTACAAATCCACCCTGCAATTTTATTTTATACACATGATTAAACACATAACATCTTTATGATAATAATAGTTTAGTGAAAGCTATAACTAAGATTGTAACTGATTCTGGTGCATGATCGTATTATTATTATTGGATGTACTCACTGAGTTTTCTATACGAGAACGCTCATCTTCTCTGCTGAGATTGTGATCATTTGTCAATGAAGTTGCTAGTCCTTTTCTACTCAATACTACTCTACAATCGCCAACATTTGCAGCATGTAATTCTCCATTCTTTACTAGCACACTGGCTGCACAAGCTCCACTGTTTGCACCCTGCATGAAAATATAATGACCTTCATCATCTTCCATTTCAGTGACGCCAATTTAAACTCGGGGAAATAAGCTATATATAACACATAGAGTAGGTCGTTATGATCCAAAAGCCATTCGGAAAATTAATGGCATTACTTTATGACCTGTTTGGTAGGCGACAATAAATTGTAATAATAAAATTGAAGTAATAGGTAACTTTTGAAAAAATGTATCATGCCAAATTTCATGGTAGTAATATTTGTTCATCCTCTAATAGTTAATTTTATCGATAAATTTCTATTATCATTCATCACCACTTCAGATATTGCATTTTGCGACAAGAAAAATACATGCTTTGGGATGAATTTTGATTATCATGACATATATATAATATATGGGACGACTTTCGCAATGAATTTATGTATGATTTCATTGCCATAACCTCCAATTTCAATTTCGACCAGTCTAAGTTCTATACATGTAAATAGTTTAGTCAATAATAGCATGAGGATCATTGAAGAAGACAAAGAGAAGTCATCCATGACAACACCTCATCAATCTAAGTATAAAAACAATTGAGTGTCGACAAGAGATTGCGTGAAAAGTCAATTTCCTAAAGAAAGAAAACAAAAAGGAAAATACAAGATATGATTACTACGTTTAGATTTTAAAAAACCATAGACAAAGTCAATATTCCATATATATATATATATATAACTGTATTATGTCACGTAGACGGTTTGAGTTTGACACAGTCAATAAATAGATTTCATATCTTAACAGAAGATTCTGTTAAAATTACCTGACTAAGAAATCCCTTATCAGTCTCCAGGTATCCTCTGCGTATGGCCTGTTCTACTGTATGCTGATCTGCTTCAACAATGTTTTCAAGTGAGCTCAGAATGTTCTTTCCTAAGTTATCTGCAACATAATCAGCCGCGGCTTCGCCTCCATGTCCATCCACCACAGCGAAAAACGCCTGCATTTCCAACATTATTTTTCAGTACGAACATCAATTATCCGAAACAAATATTACTCCCTCCATCCTAAATAACAGGACACATTTGAGTTGGTGATGATCTTTAAGAAAAATATAAAGTTTTGTAGCAAAAGAGGCCAAAACTTTAAACACTTTGACCATATTTTTTCACTAATATGAAAAATTATATCATGTGGAACGGAGAGAGTATAATAAATTTAGCGTACTACCAAGTACCAACTTTAGCATGTGAATGTTTATACTTATGGTAAATTGGCAATGTACCTGGTTAGAGTCTCCAGAAATATCAGTAATGACCTTGTATCGATCTTCCATGTTTTCTCGTCTTCCCTTCTTGCTGAACAAACCATATTCATTCCCTTCAATCGCGACTTCAACATCTTGGATTTTCCTTTTCTCTGAAGAAAACTCTTTCTCAGGGCAATATGCAGGCAAGACAAGCATTGCAGGCCTCTTTCGCGACTTAACTGGCACAACGTTTACATTACCAACATCTAAAGAAACATTTTCCTGTAAATGCTGTGTATGTATGCGACCTCCAAGTTGATGAACCACCACATTAGCAACCCATGGAAGCGGCGAAGGCGGAGATGAGAGAGATAGTTGACGAGGCAGGGGAATTGCCTCCATTAAAGCTCGAATGAGATACAAGAGTATAGATACAATTGAGATGTTCCAAAGTAAATTGTTCTCAATGTTTATCATAACTTGTTAACTATATATTGTATTATCTTAATTCTTAGGCTTGCTTGTTTAAATACTACTATATGATTGATTATTACAAGAAAAGAATTGGTTATAAATAGAAATGATTCTCATCTTAAAGTGGTTGCCTTATGTAGAAGGTAAACAAAAAACAAAGGAATGATTTTGACGGGTCAAATTAAGGCCGGAGGAGAAAGTTTGTCACAGTCTTTTGAATGAGACAAATGCACGTTTCTGATTGGAGAGAGAATGAAGGAATTGGAAAGTTTCTTTGGTTTTAAGTGAACAATGGAAATGGTCTTGCTAAATGCTGACGCATTCTAATTCGGTTACCTTATTCTTAAAAGGTTGACCTTTTTTTTTTTGGGTTTTAACTAATAGTAGAATAATAGTGGTAATAAAACTAATTGCCAAGGTCACATAACTGAAAAGGACAAGGTCAACTTTAAACAAAGTGCTAATAATCTGTAATTTCAAAAAAAAAAATAAGTGCTAATAATCTGTCTGAAATCCTCCCTATTAATTTTGTAGGGTCCTTATCCATTAGATGGAAACTTCTGTTTGAAGGCAGTTGATGGAAATTTATTGGCCGGTTAGGAGACCACAGGTTAAGTTATCTTGGTGCTTGATCAATGAAGAAAATGTTTTTCTTTTTTGTTGTGCAAAAGAGGGGCTAAGGGCCCTTCAATTAAGAAAATGTCCATTAGCATTCTTAACTTATCAAATCACGTTCCAATTTTCAGACCACATATTGAGAGCTATACTCTTTAACTCTTATCATATTAAGTAACAACGGACAATAGTAAATGCTTATTCAAAAACGGTGGTATGTCAATGAATATATATATTTTCTTAAAGAAAGTCTTATGTCAATGTCCAGAATAATGAAACTTTGTCTTCAAACATGTATTTTTCTTTACAAATTTCCAGTATCACTAAATAGCACCTTTCAAGTTTTTTAGACATTATCATGGACATTCAAATGAGACTTTCTTTGTAAATTTATATATTCATTACCATTAATACCATTTATTACCGCTTACCAATCACGTTGTATTAGCCAATATCCCTCTAAATAATTGTTGCAAATTTTTTGCATAAAGACCATAAACGGGCAAAACTATGTTTTTGGACCATGGGGCATGATACTACTCATCATATGGTTGCATCATGCTTCATGCATGCTGTCCATAGATCCATGCACAAATTGCACACCATACATACCCCACAAACGGGTAGGGTCATGACTCATGATATAATTTCTGTCCGGTAAGTTGTTTTATGATTATTCAGTCAATTATTAAGCACAACATGTAAGAAAATGTTGTCCTCTGAACAACGTCATTCCAGATTTCCAGCTAAACCCAGTCCACAAGATTAGCTTGCAGCTTCTTCAGAACATTGTCTGATTCAACCCTCTCTTATCAGGTGAAGTAAAATAAGAGGGACAGGTTATCAAAGTCAATAGACACATTCATCGGCATTAGTTTTGGTCAATCTGCAGTCACAGTTTCCACCTCAACAATGCTTTCACCGACTTTTTTGATAATACCCACAGGGCCTACTAGATTAGCATTTCCGCTACTCTCATTTGTACTCATTCTTCAGCCTGAACATGAATTAGTCACAAGTGAAGAAAAATAAGAACAAAATAAAAGAGTGGGCATTGACAAGGCCAAACATAGTGCTATCCATGCAATTTGTTAAGTATTTATTTTTCAGACTTATTGAACATGCACATAGCAATCAGACAGCAGTGGTTATGTCACTTTTGAACGAGATCACGAGACTAAACCACCGCAATAGTCAGCAAATTTGTTGACAAGTAAACAGATATATTGGTAATTCCATTGCTTCAACTTCTAGATACTCAAATCCTGAAGAAACACTAGACGAAGATTTGGAACACCGATATAACAATATAGTATAGATAACTTACATAGAACAAGCTGATGATATTCATAGCTATACTTTGATTTCTTCACTCAATTGATTTTTGGACTGAGGTAGTACTTTGGATCCCTGAAAAACCTCAAGATATTCTCTGCCTTGTCAGCTGAAAGGTCGGTATTTTCCATAATATATTCCTTCGACGCTTTTGCTATTCCTTCAATCGACCCAATAGCTTGATTCAGCTGGACCAATCAGATATTTAGTTCCATGTTCTTAACTAGTAAAAGTATGTATGCAGAGATCAATGGCAATTTGACCCTATTAGTCTGGAATCCTTAACATCAATAAAGTGTTCATCAATGCGTTTAGATTCTCCGCTAATTTAAACTTGGCAAGTGAGTAGAGAATTATCTATATTCATCCAGCCTTGGTGGACATAATGATTTGATGAAGGATGAAGACCATAAGATGTTTATCTTTCCTATAAAATGGCTTCCATATAGTATAGAAAATAAATTTTCAAGTATGCAATATTACTCCATACCTCAAACAAACAGGTTTATCTTCCATCATATGTTGACCCCTAACGTAGACCTCCCAATAACTGGCTAACTGCCATACTACTAATTACCAAAACATGGAGATAGGATCAATTTTAGTATTCGGCCAATTAGTTAACAAAATTTTCTGCATGAGGCTCCCAATCTGGGGATGAATTTTTCTCAGATTACCATTCCACTACATAAACATAGCACTCTTGTACATCGGAAAGAGCAGAACTAACTTCTAGTGTTTCCTGTAAATAGAATTTGTCAATGCATACTTTCGCCCTCATTAACGACAAACTAGTGAAATTATGTGCAAGTCAAATTTGACTATAATGTAAAAATGGCCACTTGAAGCTCCTTTACTCTCAAGGCGGAATATTAATTTTCTTTTTTTCCTTTTATCTTTTTTTGGTTGAGATTGGGGATTCGGAGGGAGTGGAAGGGTGATTAGACGAAGTAAGGGGTTTCAATAGTATACAAATTGAGGTAGATAGGTAACCTTTTCTTTTTCCTGTTAGCACCATCAGGTCAAAAATTATCCAAACTTCCTCCAAATCCAAATCTTTCCTTTATGGACTTAATATTCATAGTATGCAAATTGGCAATTTGACGCATTCACTATCAAAGGACATATTGCACGTCTAATACGGTGAGTAGAGCTCTCATTGCAAAGGATAATGCCTCATTGGTAAGAGCTCATTGCATTTCACAATCATTGAAATCATTTACACAAAATCTGAACATCATATAAATTTTTAACGTGATAAACATGACTTTGTAATGCCAAGGAAAGGGGCTTTCTATTCTAAGAGGAAAAGCTAGAGTAGGATTTATGCTATTTTAATTACCGAATTTGCATCATGGTTGTCTATGCCCGGTATGGAGGTAACAACCCTGAGAAAAGCATCCATCCCTTGCACAGCTTGTTTCCTCTGAAAGTTTAAGGATTTCATCACGCCAAATTGTCATTTGATAAAGTTCAATGTCACTGAGAAATAAAAACAAACCTCAGCCTTCATCCTTGCTACGATATCTTGTTGCTTACACACTGGACAAAATTTTCATCATTCAATTAAGTCAGAATGAGCGACCATTCAAAAAGGACACCACGAGCACTACAATTTTTTCCCTTACCACCACGGGCATGAGCAAGCTTCACAATTTTCTCAAATCCCATCTCCAAATCAAGAACTGGTAAAAAAGTAGGCCTTCCAATTTCAATTCCACTCCTTCACAACTCAACAACCAAAATCTTTAGTTTCCAGTTGAGTTCAACAGTGTAAAACAAACAAGATGCTCGATTAAGGAACTCACTTGAAGTAAGAGCGAACAAAGGAATCGTTTTGCTCCCTAGTAGGAAGGGTGACAACAACATAAAGGTTTCCAAACTGCTCCTTCAGCTTATGTACCCTATGGATATAAATCACAGCCAGTGAGACCTAAAAGAAAGTTTTGAGAAAAGCCTTGACAAAACTGTCTACCTGTGATACATCTGTGATGTGCTGCTGCAATCCCAGGAAGTCACAAAGATGAAAGCCACTGACACTCCTCCACAGTTGAAGATAAAATCCTACTTACATAGGCACGTACATGAATTGATTAAAGAAAAAGTATTTAAAAAGTTTGAGAGTCATGAACAAATGAGAAAAGTACAAGCAAATTACAGGTGCAATTGGAACAAAATTAAGCCGGAAAGAGTTTGCACTAAGGAATGTCGCGATGAAGTTGATGAAGGATGGGTGTTGTTCCTCTTTCCACCTATTGTTCATCATACATACCCCACTACTACCTGCACGATAACACAAACCTTGACATATTTACTTGAGCATTTTCTAAAGATAAGAGATATAGAGGAGGCCAAAATTTTCACATGAATACAAAAACTATAAGAAGCCATAAGACCAAGCTAACTTAATTCTTCAATAACACCCAGTTTTTTCCCACATACAACAATATTTTCTCGAAGAAGTACAACTATAAACCGAATTTCCTGGTTTGTTTTCCACACTTTATATTAGCCCAAGAGTTACTGTCAATTCCTCGAGTCTCAGTATGGTACCAGTGCGGCGTTATTACTGCTCCATCACCTATGTAGCATGGAAACGGTGGGGGTTTGGGAAACAGGAAACCTCAAGTTCCATAAATCCATCCATTTTTTTAGCTTCATTAGCACAAGAACGGTTGGAAATTCGTAAAAGAAAACGTTTCGGAAGGGGAAAATCTCATGTCCAAGAGGAATCTGAGCTTCATCCATCACAAACACATAGTTTACGTTGTCTTTGTTCATGGATAACATTGCTAATTTCGTGTGCTTGTATGGTTACCATGTGTCTTTCTTAAATCTTTACTGGAAACAATGACAACTAAAAAAGGATTAATCGTTTATCTCCTTCATCGCGCCAAATATGCCCTCCACTAACTTCTGAATTCTATATGGTTTTCTCAGTATGAAATGGAAATGTCCTGAATTACTGATTGAAAATTTCCAAATAAGAAGAATCAATTCTCAGATAAACACAAAAGCAATAAAAGCATAATGTGTATAAAGATTTAAAAAGAAAAACAGACGATAAGTTGATCAATCTTCATCTGAAAATACACTAGTATAAGATTGCTGAACGTAGTGCACGAGAACAATTAATTTTACAAAATATCCGATTGAGTTTGCGAACTGGAAAAACAAACAAATCGTAGATTATCCGGCGGATATGGAACAAAAGAACAAATAATCGATAATTCTAGGGCTAAATTGGCGGAAAATTGAGGATTTTAGGTGTTTTGATTTGATGGCCTACTAGTGTTATTAAAATTGCACTGAAAACTCGATGTCAAAAAAAAAAATGCACTAAAAAACTTAAAAACAGAAGGAAGAAGAATTCACCAGTGTGGTGTGCAGAGTCAGATGAAACTCGAGGAGCTTGAACGCTGTAACCTCTTCCGAAATCCGCCATTAATGCTGACTGCTGAGCAACTGCTACAACAGAGAGAGACAGAGACTGTGATGGGAGAAGAGAGTGGGTGAGGCAGAGTGTGGCCGTGTGGGGAGAGCGCGAGAATGAGATTCCATATGCGCTATTGTTTTGAACTGAATTAATGAAAATACACTTCCGTTTAGTTCCATTCAGTTTAGTTCAGTACAAAATAATACTCCCTCCATTTTTTACTAGATATAATATTTGACTTTTCACACTTGTCGAGACACAAGTTTGACCCATAATACCTCTAATTATATAATTGTAAAAACTATAAAAATTATATGTTTGAAAAGTGTATATCGGGACGAATCCAACAAGATCCCACATGGCTATATTTTTTCATATATATATATATATATAACAACTAATGATCAAAGTGAGTGGTATGAATAGTGTCAAAAGTCAACATGTTACATCTAAAAAAGAACGAAGAGAGTATACCTTAGAGCCTCTTTTAATATATTACTAGTATGTTGGACTATGTGATGCCTCATGTTATCTGATAAGACTATATAATATTTCCTCCGTTTCACAATAAGTGAAACATAGAGAAAGGGCACACATACCAAGTGTTGTAAAGAGAGAAAGTTGGGACCACCTTTTAATAGAGCAATTAGAAGTTTTAAGCACATTCACGTGGGGTGTCATTAAATAAAGCACCCGTTTTTTTGCTCCCAAAAAGAGAGGGAAATTCAACTTTTGCACCAAAATTTGAATTTTAGCAAACTTTTTGAAATTTTTTCACTTTTTCATTTAAAGGGGACTTGTGGAGCATTTCTCACCAATTCAATTGTACAGCTCTATATAAACAACTTTTGAGGGTAAAAAATTTCTCATTTCCACATCTGTTCACAACCAGCACACACTTACACTTGAAATTTTTTTTTTCACAAGTGAACACACTCACTTGCACACACGAGCACAAAGGTCTTTTTTCATAAAATCATACACAAGCACACACACACCAATGTAATTAAATTGCTGCCATGGATAATGTTAGTTTAGAGCAGTTAGTTTTATCAAATGAAGTAGGGAAATTTTTTGACATTTGTGAAGAGGAGTTGCTGCAGTTTCAAGAAGAACATGAACACAATCTGGAAGGTGACATTGATGTTGAAGAGCTTTTGTTTATGGAGTCCTACATGCATGAAGATGGTGATCCTGAGGATGATGCTGAGGTATGGTATTTTTCTGAATCTGATGACATAGAAACTAAAATGGAAGATGGAAATACTGTTAATAAAACTAATTGCAACTTAGGCAAAAAAACCTAATGTAGCAAACAATATCAGAAGAGAGGTCATTATTGACTTATTCACACAAGCAGGACCCGACCTTTCTTTACCAAGAGGTTGTGTAAAGAGTGTTGCACTTAAGTATGCAATTAGTAGAATAACAGTGTTCAGATTTTGGAGAATAATTAAGCAACATAAATTAAGTGGGCCTGAGGTCAATGTTGCAAGCAAAAAGACTGGCAACTGTGGGAGGAAGTTTATCATCAAGGGGGATGAAGAACTCAAACAAATTCCACTGAAGCAAAGGACCACAATCAGGTCCTTTGCTACAGCTTTGGGAGTTAGCCCATCAACAGTTTATAGGTTGTTAAAGAGGGGAATTTTGAGATGCCATACAAACTCCATCAAACCAAAACTGACTGCTAAACACAAAACAGAAAGACTAAAGTTCGTTCTCTCACACATAATCCTAAGAACAGTAAGAGAAAAACCAAGATTTGACATGCTTTACAATATGATACACATAGATGAAAAATGGTTTTTCATGAGTAGGATAACACAAAGGTTCTATTTGTTGTCAGAAGAGGAAGATTCATACAGAGCATGTCAGCCAAAGCACTTCACAACAAAGATCATGTTTATGGGAGGTATTTCAAGACCAATTTTTGATGACAATGGCCTGTGTATTTATGATGGTAAAATAGGAATATACCTATTTATTGATGAAGTGGCAGCCCAAAGAAGAATCAACAACAGAGAAAGGGGAACTTTAGAATTAAAACCAAAGCAAAGTATGTATCACCAAGGAAACCATCAGGGGCATGTTAAACAACACATTGTTGCTAGCAATAAGGGCTAAGTGGCCATCTTTTGGTTGCAAAACAATATGGATACAACAGGACAATGCAAGACCACACATAGCACCAAAAGATCCACTATAGTTAGAAGCATCAAAACAAGATGGGTTTGACATACACCTAATCCAACAGCCAGCTCAGTCCCCAGATCTCAACATGCTAGACTTAGGGCTTTTTTGCTGCCATTCAATCTATATATACAACACCAAGCATTCCCAGAAACAGTTGGTGAGTTGATTCAAAGTGTGGTGGATGCATATAACAGTTATGATCCCAAGTTGATAAACTAAACTTGGTTGCATCTAATGTATGTCATGGCTAAAATATTGAAGGTAAAGGGTGGGAATAATTACAAAAACCCCCACAGAGGCAAGATAAAGATGGACAGACTTGGCCATTTACAAACTTATGTGGAAGTAGCTGATGAGTTGTTAAATGACACAGTGGTTTCCTCAATCAAGACATAGTAGATGGGGCAGACCCTATGTGGGATGGAATGGTCCTTGGACCAGAGGAACAGTAGAAGGAAGGCACACCACATATGACTGAACAGAACCAACTAAGCAACAAGATGGCAAGAGGGATAGTATAGTTAAGCTTTGGTCAGGGAATTTTTTGTAAAGAAAAATCATTTTGTAAAGGGAACACATTTTGTACATGTAAATATGAATGGAATACTTTTTGAAAACAGATCCATCATTTGGTTTCCTATTGGTGATACACTGAAAGGGAACTATTTAAAAACAACATCATCAATAGGGTTGTCCTCTCAGGAAGTCCCCAATCACCCATACAAAAGAACGTAAATGACAAATCAAGTAGCCTCTAAAATAAAATAACAATTTCATACATGAGTGGCAATAAGGGGTTAACAAGTAAGGTCTTGTATAAAATTTTCACATCAGAAATGACCTCATTCATCATTAAGGATATTAAACCTCTCAGGTCAGTGTTATCAATCATACAACAAGACTCTTCACACAATGTTAATTCCCCTCCTAATGTTGCCACTACAAATGTAATCAACTGGTATTCTGGGTGGCATACAAGCTAGGCCAAAATATGAAAATTGTCTAAAGAATGTACATATTTTCACATCATTGAGGACCAACCCTTACAAAAACATGCATACAACCACATTTCAAGCCTCTACTTCCCTACTGAATTGTTTTAATTGTGCATCACAGTTTCTTCAGTTTAGTCGAGAAGAAGAGCTTGAACCATGCATATACCATGATCTAAACACAACATCACACCATAAACATGCATATACCTTGATCTAAACACAGCATCACACCATAAACATGCATATACAATGATCTAAACACAGCATCACACCATAAACATGCATATACCATGATCTACACACAGAACTGGCCCCACATTGACATCATCAAACCCTAATCATGCATATACATTGATCTACACATAGAATAGCCCCCACATTAATAGCATCACACCATAAACATGCAAATACCATGATATCTAAACACGAGACAACCCCCACATTAGCAGCCTCACAACCTAAACATACATATGTCATGATCTAAACACACAACAACCCCCACATTAACAGCCTCACAACCTAAACATATATATACCATGATCTAAACACAGAATAGCAGCCACATGTACAGCCACACAACCTAAACATACATATACCATGATCTAAACACACAACAGCCCCCATTAACAGCCTCACAACCTAAACATACATATACCATGATCTAAACACAAAACAGTAGCCACATGTACAACCACACAACCTAAACATACATATATCATGATCTAAACACAGAACATCCCCCAAATTAACAGTCTCACAACCTAAACATACATATACCATGATCTAAACAAAGAACAGCAGCCACATGTACAACATTACACCATAATCATTGATCTACACATAGACCAGCCCCTACATTAACATCATCACAACCTAAACAAGATACATCATCACACCGTCATCACACTATTAACAGATACGTCAGCCAAATGAGGTGGGATAACACATGACAAACACTTGCCATGTGAGCATCTCACCCCATCTGGTGACGTACCTGTCTCAGATGGACATTAACATGAAATCACAAGCAGACACACACATGTCTTAAACCATTATCACCTAACATCAATTCAACACCTAAATAATCAACTGAACTAATCCAATTAAACCCCAACGTATTTGCAACCATAACAATCTACCAACATATAACAACACCCCACAGGCTACATTAATTAAAAAACACAGTCAAAGGCAACAGATTTCAAACCCTATTGAACCCTAATTACATCTACCAACATATCAATTGATCCACAATCAAAATTCACACAATTCATCATAATTCACACAGTCAAAATGAAACCCTAATCAACTGATCCACTTAAGCATAAAATAAAACCCTAATCAATTGATCCATAGTCAAAATTCACAAAAGCACAATTAAAGCCAACATTTTTACAACCATAAAACACTAAAAAAAATTAAACCCTAATAATCTACCAGCAATCCTAACCCACAGGCATAATTCATCATAAATATGAACATATCACAGAGATTAAACTTAAAAAATTTAAATTAGACAAGAGTTTAGGAACATTTCACCAGAACTAGACATCAGTTCATTTTTTTGGGGAACCCTTTTTTTAGGGTTTCCCATTGAAGAACTAGGTAGATCAGCTTCTTTGGAAGACTGATCTACATCAGCACCATCTCCCAAATGTACAGCAACATCATCACTATCACCAGCGTCAGCATCAGCGTCTTTGAGGGGACTTGAATCATCAAAGATGATTTCATTCCTCACATAAAACCCAGCTCCAGAGGCTTCATCTTCAGAACTGAAGTGAAGCTCAGGCGTTCTTAACTTCGAAGTCGGTGTTTCAGACTTCCGGCGTACATAAGTTAAGTTCAAAGAAGAATTATAAAAAGAATCATTATGGTACCGATCCAATTTACATAGCAACCAAGACTCTTCTTCTAATCCAATATCAGATTCACCGAAAACCAACTCTCATGTATCATCAGAGGCCATCTCAGATCTACAAACAAGAGGTGAAAAAAAACCCAAACGCTACCAAAAATAGAGGCCCAAAAAAATTAGGGTTTATATGAACATTTGAGAGTGAATCGCAAAGTTCTTCAAAGGAGAGAAAAAGATTTTGATATATAATATATATATATATATATATATATATATATATATATATATATAGAGAGAGAGAGAGAGAGAGAGAGAGAGAGGAATTAGATCAATTGAGGAAGAATCGAAAAGTGAGAGAGAAGTAGAAATTAGGGTTCTTCAATTTTAGAGGACAGAGAGAGATAGAGGGGAAGAGGTGAAAATTAGGGTTCTTCAATAATTGAGGAGAGAAAAGAAGAGGAATATGAACAGGTGAGGAAGAATCGAGAAAGTGAGAGAGGATTTTTTAAAAATCTAATGGGTGGTTGGCGGAGTTGGGTTAAAAAGGGAAGGAGAAGTTAGGGGAATTAATTGGTGTTAGGTGAGTGGGTGAGTAATTAATGAGTGTAATGTGGGTTGGTGGGGTAATTACATAATGGCACTATTGTAATAAAAAGGAAGTTTTTTTGCCAAAAACAACTTGGTTTCACTTATTGTGAATATGCCATAAAAGGAAAGTGTTTCACTTATTGTGAAACGGAGGAAGTATAATTATTTGGATTGATATAACATTTTGTCATAAGTGGTAGTTGTGTGGTTGGATAATGAGTTGCACATAATAGAATCAAGAGTTTGAGATCTCTTATAAATCACCACTCTTCTTGATGGGGCACGACTTGGTAGTGTTGAAGTTTTTGAGAGTTAAAAATTATGATCCGCCTTGAGTTGGTGATACTTTTCTCTATCTCGAATTGTTACATCTCTTGCCAGATACGATTGAAAATCCTGAGCATGCGCTTGTTGGGCATCACCATGAGTCACGACCAATTGATTGTGAAAAATCTCCAGCGGAAAAGTTTCTTGGATATATGTGTCGCTCATCTTCAACAATCATATTATGCAATATGATGCAAGATTCCATAATATCATGAAGCTTGCTTTTATGCCAAGTTTGCACTGGACCACGCACTATTTCAAAACGAGCTTGGAGTACTCCAAATGCTCTCTCGACATCTTTTCTTGCACTCTCATGTTTTTTTTTTTGAAACAAAGTCTTTTAGGATCTCGAGGATGTGAGAAGCTCTTAACAAATGCAGCCCATTCAGGATATATATACCATCTGTAAGGTAGCTCCCCATGGTGTATGTAGTACCATTAACATTGAAATAAACTTCTGGAGCTCTACCTTGTAATTCATCTTGAAATAAGTTTGATCTACTCAATACATTAAGGTCGTTGTTCGACCTAGCTACACCAAAATATGTATGCCATATCTAGAGATCCACCGAGGCAACTGCTTCAAGCATGATTATGGGATGACCATGACCACCTCGTGCATATTGGCCTTTCAATGCTACTGGGCAATTTTTCCAGGCCCAATGCATGCAATCAAGGCTTCCAAGCATGCCAGGAAAGCCATGACAATCTTCGTGCACGTGAAGCAGTCGTTGCACATCATTAGCATTAGGCCTTCTCATGTACAACTCGCCAAATACATTAATAATAGTTTTACAAACTTTATGTAAATATGCAACATCCGTACTTTCACCGACTTGTATATATTCATCAAGTATATCAGATGGGGATCCATATGCAAGCATGCGAATAGCTGATGTGCATTTCTGCAATGGGGACAATCCCAGTCATTGTGCAGCACCTTCCCTATGTCTGAAATAGTCGCAATGTTGTTCAACTGCATTTACTATCTTGACAAACAAATCTCTTCCCATCCTTAATTGCCTTCGGAAAATGTGTTCCGGATATACCGGATCGGGAGAAAAATAGTCGTTGAACAAACGATCTGCATCGCCTTCACGATCTCGTGGAACCGTTTTCCTAGGAGGATATGAAATATTTTCAAGTATTTGGAGCGTCATTCGCGTTTGAACTTGATGAAGTGTAAGCGCCCGAGATAGTATTTTTTTGTTCTCTTTGACTTACTACCTTCTTTAGTAACTAACTCTTTCCATTTTTGTTGATCTCGAAGAATTTTCCAACTATGTAGGTAAGGGAAATTTGTATCAGTTGGGTTGCGATTCTTCCAAAGTTTGATGGCTATCTCGATCACTTGATCTTCATCATGGCCACTAGGATGTGTATCCTTAATTTGAATGTAGCACCCATTGAACTTTGAAACCTCGACACTCATTTTGTACCAATGATTAGAGGCTTTTTCAACATCAACCTCGGGACATTCGGTCCTCCACTGGTTGTAGTATTGAGCAATTTTCTCCCATAAATCCCCGTACGACTGATCAGTTCCTACAACAGCGTCATTTGAAATTTTCAACCAACTTTTACATAAATCTTGATCTTGTTCGTGGCTCCACTTGAATTTTGTTCCTCCAACCCTTCTTCCTCTGTTTCTCCCTCTACCTCTACCATTAATGCCTCTTCCTCCGCCACTAGTGTTCTTCTGAACCCTACAACCTTTTCTTCTTCATCAACATCGATAGTCGCTCCTGAAATTGGAGAGTCTTGGTGCATGGTAGAAGCTCCAATATTCTCTCTTCTTGAACTTTCATGAACCACATATGGTTCATGAGGGAAAGGAGGACGGGAGTAGTACATAGGCGTAGTCGGACGATTACTCGGCCAAGGCTGGTAATAATAGGCTGGATTGTAATACATTTGAGCGTAGAGGGGAATCGCTTGATTTGGATCATAGTATGATCGTAAAATTGGGCGAATCGGTACATTTTGGGCATTTGGATTATATTGGGTTGGACTTTGGGATGTATGATTTTCTAAATTTTGGAAATTTTTTAAATAAGGATAATATTGACTATATGGATATTGAGAATCATCCATTTGAGAGAAAGAGATTATAGATATTTTGTGGGTACATTTTTTTTGGGATAAATTTCATGGAACTACCTTTTATAACAAAAAAATTTCAAAAAACTACCTTATATTTTTTTTTCAAAAAACTACCTTATAAAACAAAACCCGTTTCAAACGACCACCAATTAACGACATCCGTTAATTTTGACCGTTAACCCCTCCTTTGACCATCACATGATGGTCACGTGAGTTTATTAAAACTAACAAAAACTCAATTTCAACCCTTAAATAATCCAATACAAATCTAAGATCATGACTCACGTGAATTTTAATGAACTCATGTGACCAACATGTGATGGTCAAAGGAGGGGTTAATGGTCAAAATTAACGGATGTTGTCAATTCGTGGTCGTTTGAAACGGGTTTTGTTTTATAAGGTAGTTTTTTGAAAAAAATAATTTATAAGGTAGTTTTTTGAAAATTTTTTGTTATAAAAGGTAGTTCCATGAAATTAATCTTTTTTTTTTACACATTGTTACTCCTATTTATAGACTAATATTTGCAAAAAAAAAAAAAAAAAGCTTGTAATTTGCTGGACCGTTATTAAAACATGGAAATCAAAGGAAAGACCATTGCAATTTACCGAGGAAAGTGAGATGGAAATATTGATTGTGGGAATCAAAAAGGTACTAGAGGGGCCAACAAAAAGTTAAACGAAACTACAAGCTTTGTGGAGCAACTTGCTTTCTCCCAACTACAACATCAATTCTCCTCCAATGACCAAGCTAGTTGCTCCAAGATTTCAGGAATTGCAAGCGGGTCATCCCTCACCACCGCTGCAGTTGCTCGAGAGCACTCATGGTACACCCGGGTGTACCATGAGCATGGTACACACAGTGTTTTTGTAATAAATTACAACTTCAGGGGCACGTTGGTAAATTCCGCGCCATTAAATGACAAAAAAAAAAAAAAAAAAAATCTGATTTTCAATTCTTCTCTCTCTCCTCCTTCCAAACCTTCCAAGCACAACAATGGAGAATTCAACTCAACGATGATCTTCTTCCTCATCAGCAATAATCGCTCATTTCTCGCCGGAAAAATCTGATTTTGAATTCTTCTCTCTCTCCTCCTTCCAAACCTTCCAAACACAACAATGGAGATCTGAAATTCGCAAAAAAAAAAAGAATAAATTTCCAGATTTGAAACTCGCGAGATGAACGATGAGATGATGATGACGCAGATCGAGATGATGATGATGAGGCGACTGAGGAGACCCACGACCCAGCTACGACGATGATGAAGACCCACGACCCAGATCTGATTATGTTTTTGCTCATTTGTTCTGTTGTTGTTTTGCTCATTTCCCCTCAGTTTTTCGTAAAATTGGAGTTGTGGGTTTGAATGTTTGGGTGTTGATTGAAACTCGAGGGTTTTAATAAAACGATAATTCTTTGTAATTTTGATTATTTTGAAATTTAAATTAGTTACTCTTGTTTGACAGTAGCTTGTGGTTTTATTATTGGCTGCTTCTTGCTTTGATATGTTGTATGTAAGTATTATAATCAAATAGATTTAGTTGAAAGAAAAGTACATCATGTATGTTAACAATTGCATTTGTTGAATTTGCTGGACAATTATTTGCTGAAATAATGGATTTAATATCTATATAGGTATTAGTGAAAGTCTGACTTGAAGTATGCTGATAGAGGTTGATCCACCAGATCAGTGCTCTTATTCAAAATCATGGGCCTCGTAGGATGTATATATGTATTTAAGGTAATCTGGAGATGGTAGATGGAGAGGGTAACTAAATAAAGTGATAAAACAAATGTTTTTGGTTGTTTTACATGATCAGGACATGAGCAAAATTATGGTGCTGATTTTGAATTATCATTGTAGGAATGAGCAAATGTATTCTACAATAATTTTGAATTCTAATGTTCAAATGAGTCAAGCATCTATGCCCATTTAAAATGATTGAAGATTATGTGCTCATTTAATAATTTGTGTTGGATGATTATTGGTGCTCAACTCTTCTGTACTTACTATGGTCTTTTTTTTTTCTATTAATTTCATCTCTTTTTTCATTTTCTTGTTTGTTCACCTATAATTAGTTCGTTTTCCTAACTGCTCATTTGACACCAAGTTTGCTCATTTGGGAAAAAGTGTTTGCTCATATTCTTAAATGAGTAGAAATGCTTGCTCATTTGCTGAAAATAGTCTTGGGTATACCATGAGCATGGTACACCTAGGTCTACTATAAAGATTCCCAAGTTGCTCTAATATGTTAGGTCATTATTAGGAGCTCCCTATTTTCTATATAAGGTATATGCTGTCAACAACTTTTTCCATAATAGTAATAGTGTCAAAATAACTTTATCTTTTGCCTTTTTTTAATACTAGTCCTATATGCACATGATGCGCGCGTTGCTATGCAAAAAGCGAAATCAGTAGAAAAAAATAGCTTTAAAATTTTATTTCATCATTAAAATAGTGACATTTTTATTAGCAATTTAAATATTAATTATATAAGAATATTTTATGAATTCTAGGGGATAGTGGCACACCAAAGTCTTGAGGTAAAATAGAATAAAGTTTTTTGACCTAAAATGAGGGAGCGCCAGCTCATCTCAGAGATGTACAAATTTTGTACATCATCAAGTGACATTTTCATAAATAAATATCACTAATATTAAGTCGTATATGTTAAATATTAGGGAAATGTAATATATTTCCCATATTAAGTCTTGATTTTTCTTTAATCTATATTTGCTTAAATAAGAAAAAAAATAAGATTTAATATTTAACCGCTACGAGTTAATATATTACTCCCTCTGTCTTTTTTTAGTTGTTACATATGCTTTTTAACAAAGACCAGGGAAATGGCAGGGGCCCACTGTGCAGGGGGCATATTAAGAGAAAGTAAGGGAGTTTAATTGACTTTGTAATTTTGATAGGAAAAGGGGACTTGGCCCACAATTTTAAAAAACTGGCCCTTTTTTGTGGCAATTAAAGGGGACTAATTTTTCACATTTGCTCCAAACAAGAAAATCAGTTGCATTTGTATTTCAACAGGGATTTTGGGTTTCCCTCCAAAAAAATCATAAAAGTCAAAACTAAAGTTTTACGGCAGGAGTTTAAATCTTCCCCAAAAAAATTACAGCACTAAAATTGACTTTGAAACAGAGGATTTCAAGTTTTCCCCCCAAAATTGACATAACTCAACATCACCGTAAGTATATAAGCACCACAACAACCATTTAAGAGGCCTCATTTCACCTTTCTTCCAAATTTCATCATCCCAGCTTCAATAAGTAGAGAAAAACAGAATTAGCCATTGTAGGGGGGGGGTTGGGATAGTATCACTCTCAGCTCAACATCATTGAGTGATTTTGCTTACCTTTTTTTTGTCTTAAGTTTTCATTGAAAAAGTTGTAGAAAATTTCTCAGCTTGAACATGTCTGGCATCCATAGCAATGCTATGGCTCCCCTATACAGTTCTATTGATAAAGATTCCACAGCTTCAACATCAATTGCTCAACCAAGAGAACAAGTTCAACCCACATTTGATCTTAATGATCCAATTCCAGATACAGAGGTCTTAGATCTGAATTCTTTGCCACTTGATGATTTCCCACATGAAGAAAACATCTTCAATGAAATACAAGTGAATGAAGATGAAGAATTAGTGCAAGAATGGTTAAGTGATGATTCAGATGTAGGCTTAGACTTTGAATGGACATATTCAAAATCAGACAATGAACAACAACAACAACAACAACCAGAAGTTGCACAGAAGAGAAGAGTCGTGTTATGGATAATTCAAAGAGATGTAATGTGGCAGACAAGTTACATCAACTTGTGCAAAGTAATGAACCTGGCTACAAGTTACCACGTGGAACATTGAAGAAGATTGCATCAGATTTTAACACTTTAAGGTGGACAGTTCAAAGAATATGAAAAAGTGTTAAACAACAAATCCACAACAACACAAACATTGATGTCAATGACAAAAGAACAGACAGAGTTGGAAGAAAGAGGATTCAATTGGATCCATCACAATTAATGGCAATTCCATTAAGGAAGAGGACAAGTGTTAGAGCTACTGCAGTAGCACTAGGGATGCACAAGTCAACCTTGCATAGGTTGGTCAAAAGGGGTTTAGTAAGAAAACATACAAATGCTATCAAACCCCACCTCACCCAGCCCACAAGGTTGATAGGGTTTTTGGTGGTTGAACAACATCATACCAAGCACATTTCATACAATACCTAAATTCTCCAATATATACAATGTAGTGCATGTTGATGAGAAATGGTTTTGTATGAGCAAAATAAGTCAAAGATAATACCTTAAAACAGTAGCATAATTGAACATAAATCAAGTGAAATCAACATAAGTCAAGTGAAATCAACATAAGTCAAGTTAAATCAACATAACTCAAGTTAAATCAACTCAAAACAGTAACATAATTGAACATAAGTAAAGTGAAATGAACATAAGTCAAGTTAAATCAACATAAGTCAAGTGAAATCAACTTAAAACAGTAGCATACTTGAACATAAGTCAAGTGAAATCAACATAAGTCAAGTGAAATCAACATAAGTCAAGTTAAATCAACATAACTCAAGTGAAATTAACATATAGCATATGTAGCAACAAAAAAAAGACAGAGGCCACAACCATTGAAAAAGAGGTCACAACAATTAAAAACAGAGGTCATAAGCCTTAAAACAGAGGTCAGAAGCCTTAAAACAGAGGTCAGAACCATTGAATAGGCAACAACACAAAAGAATGAGTGAGAAAAAGAGAAAATCACATTGAATACAAGTGATACAAATAAAATAAGATTTCTAATTTTCTCACTCATACTTGAGCATTATGAGAAGTTCAATCATACTAAATCAAAGGTCACAAGCATTAAAAAAGAGACCTTAATCCTCTCAGGGAGTCCCCACTCATCCATCATACTTATCACATGCATTCAAACAAGTTCAAATAAAGACAAGGAGAGCACAAAAAACTTGTGGCAATAAGAGGTCAAAGGGTCAAGTTGCATCTGTCCAATATAAGAATCAAGAGACCTCATTCATCATTGAGGATTAGATTAAACCTCTCATGTACAAATTATTCATTTCATAAACTTTGGACAGGCAATACTCAACAATAAATGACACTCAAATGCCTCATCAGTTTAGCATACTTTATCCTATTCAATGAGAACAAGTGCAAAACAAGTAAAATCAGCAAGATAATGAACATCAATGAACTTAAATCATCTAACATCAAGCCTCTTCTTCCCGCTTGAATTGATTAAATTGTGCAACACAATTTATTCAGTTCAGTCGACAAGAAGAGCTTGAAACATGAAATGAACATAAATCAACTAACATGAACCAACACCAGAACCCTAAAAGTCAAGTAAAATGAACTAACATCAACCTATATCAACTCAAAGCAACCTAAATGAACTAAAATAAACTGTAATCAACCAAATGCAACTCAAATAAACTGGACAGTACCATAACTCAACTTAAATCAACCTAGATAATTCAACATAAATCAACTAAAATCAAGTAAAATTTACAAAAATCAACTAAAATCATGTGAAATCAAGTGAAATCAACACAAATCAACATAAATTAGCATAAATCAGCATAAATCAACATAAATCAGCATAAATCAACATAAATCAAGTGAGATCCACTGAAATCAACAAAAATGAACAAATATCAACATAAATGAAGTCAGATCCACTGAAATCAACTGAAATCAGTCCAATTCAACTAAAATCAGTCCAAATCAACATAATTGAACATAAATGAACATAAATAAAGTGCAATCAACATAAATCAACAAAAATGAACATAAATCAAGTGAATTATACTGAAATCAACATTAATCAAAAAATATCAATATAATTCATCAATTATGAACATAAATCAAGTGAGATCCACTGAAATCAAAGTAAATCAAAAGTTAAATCAACTTAAATCATAATTGTAAGCATGAATAAAATGAACTTAAAGCAAAACCCTAGACATGCAAACTAAACGCAAACAAAAATCATGCTTCCAAACGCAAACCCACAAGTAGTTCATTCAAAAAATAAAAAATAAAAACAGAGGATTAAGTTAAGGAGTGGACCGATCTCCCGCAATAAATTTTAGGGGACCTTGAATAACCATTTCTTGATGGCTTTTGAGCCACATGAGGCAAGATCGCCATGAATCGAAGCCTTCAGGGGGATCTTCAAATTTTTCCCTTTTTTGTTGCGTTTTTGTACCAAAAAACACCAGATCTGGAGGTTTTTTTGAAGGCGCACCGCAAGACCAACAAAATTTCCTAAGATCCAACTTCTTTTTTGCAACCCTCGCTTTTTTTTGCCTCACAATCAAACTCATGAAGCAAGTCAAAGAGACATTTCTTCGAATTGGGGGTTAATTCATCCATGGAATAAGAAGAAGAACCGGGGACTCAAATTTTAAACAAACTCAAAAAACCAAAAAATTGGTTTCAGAATAATCGCAAAAACGCAAGGATAATTATTCTCAAGTTTTTTTTTGAGAGATTTCAACTAAGAAACCCTAGATCTAAAGATTTGAGGAAGAACATGAGAGAGAAAAGTGAATGTCAGAGAGTAGAAGAGGCGTCAGAGGGAGGGAGAGAAATCTGAGAGGGATGGGTCATTATGGTTTTAGAGGAGATATATGGGGGGTTGGGGTATTTAAGAGGGGGAGTAAATATGGTTAGGTGGGGGGTTGGGTTTATTAGTTGGGCTTAGGGGTGTTAACGAGCCGAACCGAGACCGAGCTTGGGCAGGCTCGGCTCGGCTCGAAAAGGGGAAAGTCTGAGCTCGGCTCGAGCTCGAAGCTTGTCGAGCTCGAAAATATGGGCTCGGCTCGAGCTCGAAACAAGTGAGCCTCGGCTCTGCTCGAGGCTCGGCTCGAGAGAAGTTTGCGATGTGTTCGGCTCGAAAGGGGCTCGAAATTATTTTCATTTATGCTTTGTTTTACAACTAACCTGGTTTTCATATATATCAATTTGCATCATCATTCGTCAATCATCATCCATCATAGGAGGAAATCCAGAAAAAGAAAAAGAAAAAGGAAGAAGTTGCTCACTATATTCATGAAATTCTAACTCAAAAAGAATGCTTACCTGTTATTCTCTTTTGTCCACCACAAGTCCAAGCTTCTCGCCACCACGAACCCCACCGCTAGCTGGCGGTATGATGCAGCGCAACTGCGCAAGTTCTTAGGTGGTGTGTGGTGCGTCGTGTGTAGTGTGGTGTGTGATGTGTGTAATGTCTTAATGCTGTGGGCAATTAGGGTTCTCATCTTTTTTATTATTTACTTATTTCTCATTGAGTATTTTTTAAGTGGGCTGGGTTGCTGCTTGCTGGCCCTTTTATTTTTGGATTGCATTAAGAACTTCAGTAGCATAATTTGCATGCTCCAGCATTATAGTGGAGTCCAAAACCCATCCAAACGACAAAACCCTTATTTGTATTTTTAATTTCTCTTATGTTATAGTGCTGGCCCTTTTGTTTTGTTTTTTTAAGTGGAGTCCAATTAATATTCAAGTTAGATTAAAAATCAAAATATAAAATAATAATCTAAAATTTTTCGAACATGTTTGCGAGCCTTCGAGCCGAACTCCACTAGGCTCAGGCTCGGCTCGTTAGGGTCGCGAGCCGAGCTCGAACTAGAGCCGAGCCCTCTCGAGCCGAGCTTTGACCGAATCGAGCCGAGCCGAGCTCGAACAGTTTGCGAGCCACTCAGGCTCATTAGCACCCCTAGTTGGGCTTAACAATGGGAGTTGGGTGGGGGCTTTTTACCATTTGTAGAAATATGTAGAAATGTAACAACTAAAAAGAGACACTGTTAAAAGATAAAGGAAAATTGGACTGGAATAATCCCACCTTTGGGCGATCTTCCAATAATAATCCCACCTTTGGATTATTCTGGAATAATCCCACCTTTGGTTAGTAAATCGTTTTTTTGGTCCTAGGAAATTGATACTTGGGAAACCGGTAAACTAATGTTCGTTTTCCCTCCTAAACCTCTAATAACCCCCTAAACCCCCATTACAGCTAACTCCCAACTGCTCCTCCTTCCTTCATCCTTCCTCCTTCTTCCTTCTTCCTTCTTCCTTCTTCCTCTTCCTTAATTTTTTGATTCAACATTTGGGCGACTGAATTGGACTGGAGCGACAAAATTGAAGATCCGAATTTGGCCAAAGTGGAGATTTTGCAGAGGCATTAGGGCATGCAATTGGGGAAGTTTTGCTGAATCAAGGTTAGTGTTATTGGCACAATTTTAGTTCATTCATTATGTTTTGAGTTAAAATTGCATTGAATTAATTATATGCTTAAAAGGCTTATTGTTAGGTTGTTAGTCTTAATTTTTTGTTGGCAATTGTTGTTGCTAGGTTGTTGTACCTGTTATGGATGGCACTTGTACCTTCAAATTTTGGCATGGTGGGGTGTTTAGGAGAGATAAGCATGGAAACCTTATATATGTTGGGGCAGAAGGAAGATCATTTGTTGTTGACCCTGATGAGCTTTGTTGGTTTTACTTAGTAGAGTTAGCTGTAAAATGTGGGAGTTATAAGGAGGGTGACACACTACACTACCTTGTACCTGGGCTCAATTTGAACAATGGGCTTAGAAAGGTATTGAATGATGATGATGGCATTAGGAAAATGGGTGAGGTAGCTGTAAAGGCTAGGTGCATTGAGGTGTTTATTCAACATGGGGAATATGACTTTGATAGTGGGCAACAATCTCAGAAAAGCCTTAAGATTAGGCCCAAAAAACTGATTCCTAGGAGGGCCCAACATGCCCGTGAAATTGGGAGGAACAAGGCCACAGACTTGGGTAGTTCCCAAGATATTACCCCACCTTTGTGCCCCACTAACAAAACTGCACATGTTCAAAACCCCTCAACTATGCAGCACAAAGAATCTAACCCTACTTCACAGGACTTTTCACACCCCCCATTAACATCTCAACCACTGCACAGTAGCACCCCTCAAACATTTGGCATTTCTGAGGTTCCAGAAAATTATGAGTGGGAGGATAATAGGCCAGACAGTCCATTAAGTTGGAATCAGTTGATAGGCTCAGATGAAAGTGATGAAAGCAGTGATCCAAGGTATGAACCTGATGGTCAGGAAGAGTTCTCAGATTCTGATGAAGATGAGTTAGAGGAGATCACTGCTGAGGAGTTATCAAAGTCAATTCATGAGGTGGAAGAGAATATATTTGAAGACTTGGAGAACTTAGACAACATTGAATTTGAAGATATAAGTGATGATGAGATTAATACTGCAAGGGAGAGGGTGAAAGGCTACAACTTAAAGCTTGCTGAATTGGTTGAGAAGCTTCAGAGATATTCACAAGAGGGGAAGCTATGCAGTCAAGAGAAGGGTGGAACATTGACAGTTAACTAGGGTGACTGCCTTAGTGAGTATGAGGGAGAGGGATCTGATGAGGAGATGCACACACCACCAGAAAGTGGTGAGGAGGAGACTTTGCAAGAGAGGAGAAGCAAAAGGGGTCTGATAGTGGGGAAAAACACTGATTTTTCAGTGTTCAGTTGGAAAGTTGGGCAGAGATTTGGATCCAGGGAAGAGTTTAAGGAATCAGTTGTCAAATTTGGGGTCTTGCAAGGGAGGAATTTGACTTTCACTGTTAGTAATAAGAATAGACAACAAAGACTTGGTGTGAACTGCATTAATTCTTGCCTTTTCAAGCTATATGCTTCATGGGACTCTAAGAGGGTTGCTTTTGTGGTGAAGACAGTAGTGAATGAGCATACTTGCACTAGGAACATGAGGAAAAACAAACAGCTTAAAGCAGCTTGGCTGGCAGATCAATTTTTAGAGGTGTTCAAAAGCAGACCACACTGGCCAGCCAAGGAAATTGTTGAAACAGTAAGGAGAGCATATAGGGTGTTTGTCACAAAAGACTTTGCTTACAAGGTGAAGTACAAAGCACATAGGAAACTACATGGCTCAATGAAGGAACACTACAACAAGGTTCCTAGGTACATAGAAGCTGTAAGGAAGTGTAACCCCAATACATACATGGATTTGGTGACTGTTGAGGGATCATCTCCTCCTATTTTTCAGAGACTTTTTATGTGTTTTGATGGTGCAAAGAAGGGGTGGAATGAGGGTTGTAGGCCAGTTATTTGTGTTGATGCATGCTTTCTGAAGACTTTCCTAGGTGGAAAGCTTATGTCAGCAGTTGGGAGGGATGGCAATGATCAAATGTATTCTATAGCTTGGGCTGTGGTGGAGGGTGAAAACAATGACTCATGGGAGTGGTTCTTGAAGCATATACAAACCTGCCTTGATTTGCATGATGGCAAAGATGTGGTTCTCATTTATGATGAACACCAGGTAACATGTTCATCTTATTTCTGTTTTGTAGAATTCATGATCACTTATGTTTTGTTGCATCATGCAAAGCCTACTACCCCCTCTGTCCCAGAATACTCTTTACACTTTCCTTTTTCATCTGTCCCAGAATACTCTTTACACTTCTATTTTTGGATATGACCCACTATTATTTTAATCTTTCTACCTTTTAACCAATGGCCCACACTCTCTCTCCTCATAATAAAATAATATCACTCATACCGTACCAACTCTAACCATTGGCCTACACTCTCTCTCCACCAAATAAAATAATACTACTTAACTCCTATCACATCAACCTTTTCAATTAAATAACAATTCATAACCGAACAACAACTTATCATCTAAAACTACGTGCCCTGATAAGTGTCAAGAGTATTTTGGGACGGAGGGGGTAATTTTTTATGTTTTGTAAAATATTGAATGGTGTCAAGGAAGTCTTCCCTCAAGCTGAACATAGGCACTGTGCAAGGCACATATTTGCCCATTGGCACAAATCATTCAAAGGAGATGATATGAAGCTCAAATTCTGGACTATTGCAAAGGCATACAACACTGTTGACTACAAGGAGGCACTTGATGATCTTGCAAAGGAGAATCCTGCTGCAGCAGCTGCTTTTGAAGGGTATAACCCTAAGGTATTCTGTAGAGCCTTCCTATCAACATCATGCAAAGCTGATGTTATAACCAGTAACATGGCAGAGACATTCAATGCATACATCATCAATGCAAGAGCCAAGCACTTACTCTACATGCTGGAGGATATTAGGGCAGCCTTGATGCAAAGATTAGTGCTTAAAAAACAAGCCATGGAGAAGTGCACATCAACTGTATGCCCTAGGATACAACAGAAGTTAGACAAGGAGAAAGAAGCAGCTGCCAATTGTGAAGTCCTTCCTTCAAGCATGACTTTATTCCAAGTGAATCATTTCTTGGAGAACCAAATAGTTGATTTGGAAGCCAGAACTTGCACCTGCAGAAAATAGGGGTGTTCACAAAAAACCGAAACCGAAAAACCGTATCGAAAAATCGAAAAACCGGTCAAAATGGGCGGTTACCGAACTGGAAAATTTGGGATAAAACGGTACGGTTACCGAACCGGTAAAATCCACGGTTAAACGTTACGGTTATGCTTTTTGAGTGAACGGTTAACCGAAAAACCGAAATATTTTTTTTCTCTATTTTATTTATTGTAAAATATTTTCCAACAACTACATTAATTTTAATATTTGTTACTAAGTAACAACAATTAGAGGAAGTATGAGATTATTGAAAAAATTTAGTACTAATTTAAACACTATAATTATGAAATGGAGTAAATTTTTAGTGTTATGATGTTTTCTATTGATTTATTATCCACTTTATAATATATTTTATATTAGAGTATATATAATATTATAGTATATGCACACAAAAATAGAAAATATATATTTACATTAAGTAAAATATAATAGTATAAATTGAATAGCGGTTAATGGTTAACCGAAAAACAGTACCGAAACAACGGTTAATCGCTTAGGCGGTAACCGGTCTAAACGGTTACGGTTACAGTTCGCAAAAAGAGCGAACCGAAACTTTCGGTTACCGAACCGATATGTTGTTTCGGGACGGTTAACCACCCATGAACACCCCTAGCAGAAAATGGGACATGGTAGGCATACCTTGCTGCCATGATGTGGCTGCTATCTTCTTTTGCTACCAAGCTCATGAAGACTATGTTGCTCGGTGCTACAATAGGGAAGTGTACCTCAAAGCCTATGCTAACTCAATACCACCACTAACTGGTGAAAGGCAATGGCCCCTAGTGGAGCAGCAAATTGACCCTCCACCTATTAAAATTAAAATTGGGCCAGGGAGGCCACGAAAGAATAGGAGGAAGGACCCTTTTGAGGATCCCAAAAGGCCTGGTAAGCTCACTAAGCATGGGATGGAAATGACTTGTACTATATGTAAGAAGAAGGGCCACAATAAAAGGTCATGCCCAAATACTATAGGAGTATTGTAGTTGTAGAAGAACCTCCCCTCAAAAGACCTAGAGGAAGGCCAAGGAAACATCAACCTAATGAAGCAGGAACAAGTGCACCCTGATGACTCACATCATGGTGTAACCAAAGTTGTTAAAATCGAGATTCTATTTTGAATCGGAAACGACCTATAGAATCGAATCGTAGAATCGTAAAATTCTACAAACACGTATAATCAAGATATTGCACTCAATCTTCATTGAATATGCTAAAATTATAAGTTAAAAGACCTAAAAATTAGAAAAAAATAGTTGTTTACCCACTATATTAGTAATAACTAACAATATATATCTATTATTTGCTTTGTTAGCATGATTTAAATTTGCAAGGTATTCGCTAGTCAACAGAAATGTATAGAATCGTCTAGAATCGTGAATCGAATCGTCTACCATATTTTGAATCGTAAAATCGTAAGATTTTAAGATTTGAATCGCGATTTTAATAACTTTGGGTGTAACAGCTGAGCCTAGTAGAATTGGGAGAGGATGAAGAGTGATAAGGGGTGGAAGAGGAAGTAGGGGTGGAACAACTGGTGGAACAGGGACTGGCAGGGGTGATGGAGGTGGGAATGGAAGAGATGGCAGGAGAGTTAGGGGTGGAAGAGGAAGTAGGGGTGGAACAACTGGTGGAACAGGGACTGGCAGGGGTGATTGAGGTGGGAATGGAAGAGATGGCAGGAGAGGTAGGGGTAGCAGAGGTGGGAAAGGAAGGGACCAACATCCAGCTGGAGTAGGAGTCCTCTTTGGATCAGATGGTACACCTTAAATGGTGCAACCAACTCTTGTATCTACTTCTCAAAATCCAAACGTTAGTCAACCAACAGCATGAAGCTCTCAGATTTAACTTAGATGAGATGTTAGTTTGTATTGAAACCATGTTTATTTTGATTAGATGTTGTGGCATTTGTTTTGGTTAGCTATTTAGAACATGAAGCTCAGTATTTGGTTCAATCTTTTATTGTTCATGGAAACACAAGTTATTGAGCTCGTTCAATCTTTTATGAACTTTCCTTGTTCAAATGGTTTTGTTGTTTGAGTTTTGTTAAGTCTATGTAATGCATAAACAAGATAATATTAAGTGCCAAAGTAATGGAATTGCATATATTATAACTTCAAAATAGTTGCTTCCAAATACATCCAAAAAACAGTCATAAAAATTCCCTAAATCAACCATCTTCCACAGCATATATCCAAAAACATACAAATCAAACCCCCTACCACATCTAAAGCTAGTATAAGATCCAAAAGACTACCACCTTAAACCTACTTTCAGCCGTTTACCAACCACATTGCATCCAAAAAACAACCAACTTCAACTGCCAAACTAACCCTAATACACTAACACCTTAACTAACACCATTGCAAAAATGCTCCAAGAAAGAGCTAGTGCCATCAGTAACTTCTTCTCATTGGGCAATTTGATTATCTTCTCATTCATTTCCTCCAGAAAATCAATCTTCTTGCACAAGTCTTCATTCACAAATTCAAGCCCCTGAATGGTGGTGTCCCTTTCTTGCACCTTCTCTCGCAATTCTCTAATTTTGTTGCCATGATCCTCCCACCAGTGGAAACCACAATCACCCTATTGCAAAGAACATAACTTTCAATTACTGATGGCAATTTAGGGCAAATAAATACTAAGGAAGAATGAAGCACTTACCCTCAGGTATGGGCACACAAAAAATTTCTTCCCCTTCGTTGGTACATTCGCTGTGACCATCTTCAATTGCGCAGCTTCGTTGTGGTAGCACGTGACAAGATTCTCCAGAGATTGAGTGCTTGTTGAGTCGCCATTGAAATAGGGAGAAAAAGCGAGAAGAAGAATTGATCAGGGAGACAAAGAGAAATGAAGCAAGGAGATGAAAGAGATGAACAGGGATGGGGAGGGGGAGACGGGTATTTAAGAAACAAATTATGGTTGGCTCTTAATTACATCTAACGGTAAAAATTTAAAATTTAATTAATAATGTTGAAAACCGACTAAAAACGATACCTAACTTGTTGTTACCAGTCATTAATTTCCTAGGACCAAAAAAACGATTTACTAACCAAAGGTGGGATTATTCCAGAATAATCCAAAGGTGGAATTATTATTGGAAGATCGCCCAAAGGTGGGATTATTTCAGTCCAATTTCCCAAAGATAAAAGGTAACAACTAAAAAAAGACGAAGGAAGTAACATTTAATTTACAAAAGGAAAAATTGATTTAATCAGTCCCAACTTTGGCCGTCCTGACAAAAACAGTCCCAACTATCGTTTTTTATTCTTCAGTCCCAACTTTGACCCCCCTTTTACTTTGGTGGTCCTAGTGGACCGGTGATTTGCTAAACAGGTTAAAAATCGAATTAACCCTTATTTTCTCTTTTTATTTTTATTTTCACCTCTTTCTTCTACATCCTATTTCAGTCTCTCTCTCTTCTCCCTCTTCCCTCCTTCCCATGCCACCCCACCACCATCCAGCCACCTACAGCCCCATCCCTGTCCCAACCCCACCACCAACCCAGTCCACCCCAAGCCTACACCCTCCTAGCCCACCCGTTGCCCCTATCCCCGGCCCACGCCCCACCCCCCCCCCCACCCCCCCGCACAACCTTACTCCCACCCCCCGCACAACCTTCTCCCAACCCCCCACCTCACGGCCCTAGAAACCCTCTACTACCGCCGCTCACCCTCCAATCCCTAATCCCGGCCCCCCCGCATCCTCCCCATTCGCTCTCGCCTTCTCTTCTAGAATTTCGGGTTGGTTTCGAAGCGGTGGAGGTTTCTCGGGGGTGAGGCAGATGTGTCGATGGTGATTTCGAGGGTGGTGGAGGTGTTTCGGGGTGGGGGGAGGTGTTTCTGAGGTGGGGCGGTGTGGTAGCGGGACACAAGTCCATGACATTAGCCATCAAAGGTATCGATATCGGCATCAAAGGGCGGGGAGTGGGTGGTCGGGGCAGGGAGTGCTTTTGGGGGCAGGGGGTATCGGTGGCGGGGGAGGGACGGGGTTTTGGGGACAGGGGGAGATGGTGGTGGGGGGAGGTAAAGGAGTTTTGAGGACGGCGGAGAGGGTGGTGGAGGGTGGTGACAATTAGGGGAGGTGGGTGAGGGGGGTAGTGTGGTGGAATAGGAGGGGTTGGGTGGCAGAGGGGAGGAGGAGGAAGGAGCAGTGAAGGAAGGAGGGAGGAAAGAGGAGGAAGAAGACTGGAAAAAAAAAAAAAATTTTTTTAGCAAAGTTGGTTTGACCTATTACAGAAGCGGGTTGAAATTGGCTGAACGATAAAAATTAAAAGTTGGCACAATTTTTATCAGAGCGCCATAATTGGGACTGATTAAATCAATTTTTCCTTTACAAAAATAGCTACAAAATTTATCCATGTCGGATCAGAATGGACATTTTGTCATAATGAGATGAAGGAAGAAGGGCAGCAATTGAAGAACACTGAATTATGAAAACCAAAAAAACAACTCGACTCCCAAGTCCCAACAATAAAACGATGCCGGCCTCCAACACCAAACGCCTCTTGTTTGACCGCCGCTACGGTTGGGTGTCAGTCTCTCTCCCTTACACCCTACAATTCTTTCTTGAATTTGTGCTGTTAATTAATCGCCAAATTATCATTTATATTTTTTGGTCAGAATTGATGAATGGAAAAACCCCTCTGAAGAAGCACTTGCTGGTGGCCGTGGAATGTAATTACTCTACTACTTGTTATCCTGTCTCAATTTTACTTGCTATTTTTCGTAATACTTTGCGTTTTACGAATTGTTTCATTGATTATATATTTTTTTTTTTGACTGTTTTTCCCCAAATCTTTTTACTATTAGGTTCTGCGTAGTCCCTCTTGCAAAAGGATTGGTAGAGTTGGCCTCATACTCGGTGGGTCTTTCTTTACTGTTTTTATTCTCTTGTATTCATTTCCTCCAAAACAAACGAAGCCTAAATGTGGGCCTTGTTTCACTTGTAGAAAAAAATTACACTAGTTCCTTAATTTAAGAATATTTTAGCTGATTAATTATTCCTGTTTGTAATAGAGAGTTGCACATCCATACAATGAATGAACTTTAGGCTCCAATGAATTGGATTTAGTTATCCAATCATGTGGTATAGCCAAATTACTACAATATGCACTATATTACCTAACTCCTTTGACTGTTTGTCGGGGCTTTTAACGAGCTAACTCGAGTTGATCTGAAGATTTTTCGTGTTGTTTGATTGTAATAGAGCTCATATCCAGCAGAGGTTTAGTTGAGCTCTAACTTTCGAGCTATGTGCATTTAGATTCGGATGACTTTGAGCTTTTTCACAAGTTCTAAGCAATCTCTTAATGTGTTTGAATCAAAAGACTTTGTTAAATAAGAGGCAGAAGTAAGCGATATGTATGTTTAAAATATCTATTTGTAGTTTAAGACAAATTGCTTATAATATTTGATCAATCAAATTAGAATAATCTGTAAGAATCATGATTACATGTATAATTATCTTATTTCATACAAGTTGTGTGACCAAATACGGCATAAACTCTAAATGCATAGAGCACTATTGTGTTCAAGCGTAGCTTGTTGATTGAGCTTAAAAAATGTGCCTGTTTATTCAACATACGAATCACAAGCTTTGACCTAGCTTTCGTCGAGCCTTCTGATAAGTCATATTAGCATATCTTTTGTACCACAACTGTTTGTATCATCTTGCAGGTAGCCCAACTCTTTACATAGCACAAAAGTGTGGAGTCAGATAGAGTTATAGAGAATTCCCCATTATTTGGAGAATCAGTTTTGCAGAAGAAAAAAAATGCTTTTTTAATTTTAAATGTATCTCCCTTACCTTTGTCATCTCACAAAAAGTTTTTCCTTGTCTAGAAAAGGGTTTCCTTTCAGTAAAAGTGAATTTAAAAGCGTCTTTTTGAACCTTGATCAATATGGGATTTCATTTGCTTCCTTTCCTAGTTTTTTTTTTTTTTTTTTTTTTCCAACTATGGCTTATTTTCAGCCTCATTGGCTTCTAGAGCAGGGAATACACATTTTGGATTTGACTCATGAGCTAGTTTTTTTGGTCATATGCTGTGGCACTTTTTTGAGCTATGCTTACAGAAATTTTCTAGTAAGGAAGGTGTACTTGTTATTTGAGTGGAAGCAGGGGAACATTTTCTTTTTGGAATTGCGAGGCAAGTTGGGCAATGGTTTTGGGATAGAGTTATAAATAAAAGATTGAGAAAAGAGGGTTTTGTTACTTTGACTCTTCATTAAGTCTCACACACCCATGTTGGATACTCAACACTTCAAAAGGGCATGGAATCCTTTCGTGTGACATTTCATTTTTCACCCTGACACTTCACTTATGATAAACCCCAAACCACAGAGAAAAAAAAATGTAACAAGAGAGTTAAGGAGAAGAGAATCATGCGATATGCGCTCACAAGTGGGCTTAAGATCTTTGTTTTAACAAGAATTAGCAAATTGGGAATGTGAAAAGCATGTGTATACAATCTTTTCAAATTGGGATAAATTGTATTTTTTTTAAGGTAAGATGAAGGGGCTCACTTGAGGGGGGATAAGGGGAATTCCTCAAATGAGTCGCATGAGGTTTCTTCCCTAGACCTCAGAGATATGAGGTGAGAATTGATGTCACTACTCCACCACCTCAACCTCATTTACTTTACTGCTGCACTTGTGTCCAATTCTGGACAGTTTTTACATGTCTGAAATTTAAAGCTTCGTCATGTTTTAACACTTGGATATGTACCCATATTCGACGCTCATACCCATTTCCGAGTAATATAGTTTAGTAATGTATCAAGATTAAAGATAGATTATACTGGTAGTCTTGCAACTGCACTGCAAATACAATGGTTTATATGAGCTGTATTTTATTGCAATGAGATGGATTTATTTTTATCCACACCAACAATTTGCAAATTGGTGGATATTTGGATGTGAGCTTGTCTTTGGTTTAAATCAAGCAGATTATATCTGCCGTCTTCTATATGTAATCTGTTATGTCTAGAGATATCAAGTATGTTGGTTTTGGAATCTCAATGTGACTAGGGTAAGTATGAAGCGTACGAAGAGACCATGACTTATTGTCCAATGATTTAGGGGAACTTTGGTTGCAGGGAATCAGGAGTGGAAAAGGGAGTATTGGGCCCTTATTTGCTTTGTGCGTGTTTAGTTGAACTTTTTTCTACTCCCTTATTTCAGTATTCTTGATACTTATGTCAAATATTCCTGTTTCTAATTCATCAAACCCCCCATTGGAAATATGAGTTCCCTCAAATATTTGTTTTGACATTTCAAATTCTTCCCACCCCAGCCCTTCAATCCTAGCTTCCCCTCCCCGTTACCACCATGGACTTTCTTTCTCACCAGTACCACCACCACCATACACTGCGCTCTGCCCAATCTTGGACCCATTAGAACCATCCTGTTTACCCTCACCCAACCTAAAGAATTACACTATAATGATATTACTCCTTTTCCTCGCCATATTTTCCACCATCCACAACATACGAAACCATCCCACTTCTCATGACAGAAAATCGAACATCCCTTTTCCAATCCACCACCACCATCCACGTCATGTCTGCAACCTACTATGCTGACCAGTCTAGCCTAGAATTAGCATTTCCAGGTCCTTTCAGGACTACATAGGTGCTGCCTATTGTTTTTTTTGTCGAGAGAAGTACCTAGTATGTAATTTTTTTTGAACTTTGGCCTAGATTGTGGCTTTTGTTGGTCATATCATTCATAAGTCGCTCAATCTCATCACCAAAAGTTGAGGTGGAGGCCCTGTAGTCGAAAATGCTGCCGAGCGAGGAGAATACTGTGCAGGAAGAAGATTGGGTAGAGACTAGAGAGAGAAATGGGAAGAGGAATGTAGGTTGTGGTCTGCAAGGAGAACAGAGAGAGAGAGGTTAAGTTTGATTAAGTTCAAATAGCAAATACCGTAAGAGGAAACTAATACCCCTCTCTTTCCTAATTAAGTAGGGAATCGAAGGGCTTTCATGATTTTCCTTCTCTTTCTCTTTCTCTTTCTCTTTCTTGAATCCTTTTCCTTCCCATGAACCAAACACCCTTATTCTTTGGTTAGTTTGGTTTAGGAAAGTCATAAATTGTGCCTTTCTTGTTACTTTATCAAAATTGTTGTCCATTTATGGCTACATACTCTGTATCAGCATAGTGAACTGTTACTCATTGGTGATTTTACTGGCTACTGCTGAGAATTAGAATGATTATTCTATAACCTCACTCTGCTGTTCTTCATGGCAAGTGCATTTAACTGCATACAAGCAGAGCTCGGTGCACTTTGGATCTATTTACTACAAATTTCTCTTTATTGCTAGTTGATTTGTGTCAATTAGTAGCATTGGACTTTCTCAGTCTTTTAACACAGAATGGTAGTAGAAAAAAGATAAATAGATGTACAGTTGCATATACCTTTGAATTTAACAGAATACCTTCAATTTTTTTTTGAATTGCATACTTAATTAAAACTAATGGGATTCTTGTTAGTTTTGTCTTCTCAGATAAACTCTCTGGCGAATTCTGCAATTAAAATTTTGGAAAGACGTGACAACTCCTGTCCTCAGAATTTGCAAGCTACTTTCGGCAATCAGCTTCAGCAGCTGGCAGCTTCTATACAAAAGCCAGACTTCAGCTTGTTGACGTTTAAGGGGAAACGTCCTGAAAGTGGCAACATTCAAGAAGTAGAAGCTGTCTAATTATGGATTAGTGCTTTCTCTGTAATAGCCTAGGAAGCGTCTTGTGTATTTTTAGCAAGTATAGGTTCATTTGGTGTCTATGTGAACACTTGGAGGCCTTGGTTATTTGCTCATGGCCTTATTATGTAGATTGGCTAACGAAGTACTGTCCCTCTTTATTTAAAGGGTGTTCTATTGTCGTTGATCATTCCACTTTCAAGATGATTGTTGAAAAGCTTCTACCTCATTGTGTATGTTGGGCATTGTGTTCAGGTCACTGGAATTTGAGTGATAGGCACCTATATTTCTCGATGTTGAGGACATATTGTGCTTAGTTCGTTTGACGACGTAACAGTCTAGGTCAGATCTTGCTAGAGAGGGCTCTATTTCTCTTGTAAGTCAAAGCTTAGTTGAGGACTTGAGTCAAAGCTTATCAAAGGTAATGAATGTAGTTAATTAACCCTCTCAACAATTATCCAGAACTCCAAAATCATATATTGTGTTTATCCCATTAGCCATTTCTACTAATCTCAACAAATTTAGCGTTATGATCTGTTAACTTTCGAAAGGGTTAATCGATTATATAATTTACGTTTATTAGTCATTAAGAGTATTCGGTGAATTTGTTTCAAACTATAGAGATATAGGTGTGATTATCAAAATGTGAGAATACATCGTACGACCACATGTAAAATCATGACAACTTTCTATGTATGTATGCTATTTGTTCCAAATAGGTTTCCTCGTCGAGCATTGATTATCTTTTTAATAAAGTAAAAGTGAGGTTTATGAGGCTTTACTTGTCCTTTATCTCCCACAAAAGCCGGAGAGCAACATCTCCATCAAGACCAGCGGTAAGTTTTATCTAAATAAGTAATTATATGTGACCTACAAAAACAAGTGGTTGTGGCTTTTCACTGGGAGAGATAGTAGCTTGGAAATCTGATGTGACAAACAAAGTTATAAAGGTTGTAGTTTTCCGTTGTAGTTGCTCTAACTTAAGGCGATAACTCTATACATGATGGGAAGTCATTAAGGTAAACAAAAATGAACAGAGAGATTACATTTCCCCCCTTTTTCTTGGAGCAAAGACCTAGTTTTTACCCAATCAATCAATATTGTTTTATAGTCCCTGAAATTTATTTGAGAGAAAAGTAGTGCATTATGTAGATGAAACAAAAATTGTGGTCAATATAAAGGAGGGATATTCCTATTGTTAAAAGCACCCTCCAGAAAATCACACACCTTCATTACTACTCCTAAACTTGAACACTTCATCTTGTCACCCGTATCTCCACTAGTTTTTTCCATGGCACTTCTTCTTCTTCTTCCACCATTTTCAACCTCTTAAATTATTCATAACAAACAAAGAAACAAACAAACAAAAACCCAGTTAAAAAAATGCGGAGCCTGTTAATTCTAAGACCCACATCACCATTATTCTCTTCTCCATGCTCCTCTCTCTCTCCTCCCCCCACAACATCTCGAAATAGCAGCAAATTTGTAAAGCGGCTTCATTTTTCATGTTCTTCATCGAAAAAACAGCAGCAAAATACACAAACTACTCTTAATAAATCTCTTCCTCCTCAAAGCTTACGTCGTCTCTTGAATTGGAACCCAAAACCCGATGATGAGGACCCAGAATCCGATGATAATGGCGGAGAAGGTATGGGATTGGAAGGAGATACCGCCATGAAAGGTACCCTTGTTGCTGGAATTTTGTTGGTGGGTGTTATTGGTGGGTTTGGCGCTGCTGGCTATATTTATAGGGATCAAATTAATTCCTTTTTGACCCAGTTTTCTTCATTCATTGAAGGTAATATTCTTATTTTGATTCTTGTGTTTTTGGACTAATAGTTTTTTTTTTCTTTCCTTGTGTGTGTTTGGTTAGTGTATCATTTGTTTGTGTCAGTAATAGTATTGTCATTTGTTGCTACTTACTCTATAAGTTGTACAACTGTTGTACTGCGTGGCAATGCGACCCTCTCACATCCCTTTTGGGGGGACTTGTGTAAAAAGAATTGATGCATGGATTTTTAGAGGCTCTTGGGAGCACTTAGAACTACGTGCTTTCAGACATTCTTTTTGAACATATGTCACATAATAATGTGAGAGGAGCACAATGGAGGCTGTGGAATTGATAAGGATTTAGTTCACTGTATACCACGTAGGATTTACGACAATGGTAGTGTTGTTCTTCGCTTGATGATGCTACTTTGTTAGTATTGGAGAAATTGATCATCTAATTGTGATACTTGATGATTGATCATTTGGTTTTGATATTGGAGATATTGAACTCTAAATTGTAGCAATATTGAGCTATGTTTAGCATAATTTATAAGGCATTGAAATTTATTTCAATATTGGTTTTGATCCTCATGGAGTTTCTTGATTGAACAGGTAATGGGCCGGCTGGATATGCTTTATTTGTGCTTGTTTATGCAGGACTTGAGGTTTGTAATTCTCCTATGTCTTTCTTAACAGTTAACACTCAGTCTTTATTGGAAAATTCTAATTTCCTGTATAGAGCTAAAGCTTATGCTAGTGGTGTCTTATTTGTAGAACTACCCCTGAATAGTTTGGTCACTTCTTGAACTTGAAGGATTGGATTCCATTTGCATAACTAATTATGTTCCATATCTTTTAGGTACTTGCAATTCCAGCTATTCCATTGACAATGTCAGCAGGTCTTTTATTCGGTTCTCTCACTGGAACTATTATTGTTTCAATCAGTGGAACGGTGAGCTTTCGGCTATCCTTGGTCTTTTGTAAACTCGATTGGAATATCTCTCGCCAAGTGTCCTTATATATGTTTCTCTTGTTTTGTTTCAGTTAGCTGCAAGCATTGCTTTTCTAATAGCAAGATACTTTGCCCGTGAGCGAATATTGAAACTTGTTGAGGGAAACAAGAAGTTCCTTGCAATTGATAAAGCCATTGGAGAAAATGGTTTTAGAGTTGTTACTCTCCTTCGCTTGAGTCCCTTGCTTCCCTTTTCCCTTGGGAATTACTTGTATGGACTGACATCCGTCAAATTTGTTCCCTATGTTTTGGGAAGGTTTGCTTCTTGTACTTCCACTATTATGCTTCTTGATTTAGTTGTGGTATTGTAAAGTGCCTGAATTTTTCTGATACTATTGTTGGGCTTAGACTTTAGCAGCTTGTCCTGGACTAGTGCCTAAGTTCTCAGTATAACTTATAAGTTATAAGTTCTGTTGAAGCAACAACATTTTCTGGTGACATTTAGGGCCATGCTTGGATGGGGGTGTTGTTTTAAGGGGGTAAGGAAGAAAAAAATAGAAAATATGAAGGTGGATGGAAGTTGTGATTGATGAGATGAAGTATTGATTGTGTAAAGAGGGGGAAACCATCTAGGGGTGTTCATAAATATCCGATCCGGGAGATCCGATCCGTGATCCGGTCGATTCGATCCGACTTTTTTGGATATCCGATCCGTTTTTTTACTTTTCGGATATTTCAAATCGGATATCTGAAAATTTTCGGATCGGATACGGATTGGAATTTTTTATTTTCGGATATCCGAAAATATCTGAAACATGGAAATTTTTCTGTTTTTTCCGGATATGTTCGGATTTCCTATCCGAAATGTCCGTTTTCAAGGGCGGATATCCGAAATATCCGATGATCCGATCCGAAACATATTTTATGAATTTTCCCTTTGAAAATTTCACCCTTTTTAGTTTTCGGATATCCGATGATCCGATCCGAATTTTTTCGGATCAGATTCAGATCGCTTTTTTCCCAATCCGAAATTTCGGATCGGATCAGATATCCGAAATGAACACTCCTAGTTCAACCATCCCCCTAGAGTAATGTATTACCCCAAAATGAGGGTAATAATTCCCCTTTCATGTCTTCCTCATTGCATTATTGACATCATCTCTTCTACTACCTTCTAGATTTATCTTCATTTTCATCTCCTTTACTCCCTTAATGCATTACCCTCAAGCATGCCCTTAGAGTGGCAGGAGAACATGTGCTTTGTCTTTGTGCTTAAAGCTTTTGGTTCCTGTCCATATCCTTCATTGTATAGTTCATTACTTGGGTTTTTGTGGTTAATGTGAAATACTTCCTCCATTTTTTAATAGTTGCAATGTTTTGACTTTTGCACTATTCATGTGCTTAGTTTGACCGGAATTTTGTGACTAATATATGGTATATGATACTACTACAAACTTTAACATACAAGACGTTGTTGGGTTTATCTCAATATATACTAGCCTCGTATGCACGCGATGCGTGCAACAACATATTAGTATTAATACTGGTATTTGGAATCTTAAAAACATTAATATTAATGCGAAAAATAAACATGTACTTCGTACTTACAATTTATTTTTACAAAATATAGGATTGAAAATGAAGATAAAGTAAGTTGGTCTATGCTTACTTTTTCTCACCAGGTTTAACTATTTCGCTTGAATAACATCTTGACTACGACAATTATGAATTCGAAAAATAAAAATATGAGTTATACTCTTTTTTTTCTTGGTAATTTTATGAATTTTTAATTTATGTTATTTGTAATTGTTATTGAATATTTAGGTAAACTAAAATTTTTTATTTTTAGCTTTACAATTGTTGGAAAATTGCTTTGTTATGTTAGTTTCCTCATCGTAAGTAATCTTTTAATGACAATCTTAAACTTTTTAATGTTATTTATCTCTTTTTACAACTTTCCTTATTATGCATAATTGTAAATCAGGAAATGAATGAGAAATTTTGAATAGTTTTTTATGTTTCAAATTAGGGTTATATAAGTCTTTTCATGGGGGGACAACTTAGCTCCCCCCTTATAATAGAGATTTACAAGATTTCACCTTTTTATTTTTTATTTTCACAAATAGATAATTAGAAATACTAATGGTCAAAGTTTTGAATTGGCAAGCGTGAAAGTCAAAATGTTGCAACTATTGAAAAACGGAGGAAGTATATAATTACTACAAGCATACGAAGATACAATTCTTTTAGCAACCTGCAAACTGTATGATGAGTAAAATCTCTGACTTGCGATATACAATACTGATGGGCATATGACTTGTGCTTTGTTTCTTCCATTGATGTGAATACGGTTTCACTTACTCTAGTGAACATCTATGCTTTGCATATTGAGCTCATTATTTCAGATGAAACCCCATAAGCATCTTATTACTGCTAAAATCTAATATTGATGTTGCCTGAAACTGTCTATCAAAATGCTTCTAGTAACATACTAATTCAGCACTCAATATCATGCAGTTGGTTGGGAATGCTTCCAGGGTCATGGGCCTATGTTAGTGCTGGAGCTTTTGGGCGAGCGATTATTGTGAGTAGCACTATGTCACTTGACATCTTTTATTAATTCCTCCATAAATGATTTAGCAATGTTGATGCGCACAATTTTCTTTTCCCCTATGTTCCAAAGCATTGATCACTAGTAATTTTCAGAATTTTAAAACCTAAGCTAAGGAAAAGGAAAGTCTCTGATAAAAAAATAAACGGCAATACTCTTTAGGGACCATTGGTTGAAACTCCAGCTACTGATCGATGGTCTGAATTGCTTGTGTCACAAAAGACTATCTGTCCTTTAGGAAAACTAAATTGTCTATTATCATTTTGTTGCAGAGAGTGTGGAAGTGAAGTTGCTGCATAGAGCATCCTTGTTAGATTTAGGGGCTGTTTCGTTTGAGGGTATCAAGCAAGGAATATGGTACTAGAACACTAATTTTCCTTTTTAAGTGTCTTGTCTCGTTTCCTTTCTCAGGTTCCCCTGAATGGGTTTATGTTTTACCCAAAATCCCTTCAATTTTCAATCCCACTTTGGGGTTTTTCACATCCCACTCATACCTTTGAAGTTTGAACACCACCACCACCTCAATCTTTCCTCTGCACCTCTGCCTACCTTTACCAACGCACCTCCACTTCTCCCTTGGCAGTTCTTCCTTGTGCTGCACCCACCACCACCACCTCCACCCTTCCCATTCCAACATCCATCAAACAACATTCTACTCCCGCCCAAGGCCAAGAACCCCAGCTCCCTTTTCCATTGAAATGTACGACACCCAGCTCCACCATCGACCTGAAGCCAGCATATCTTCAACATCTCAAAACCACCTACTTGAGCCCTTTCATGATCCAAAACTCATCAGCAACTCCAGAGGACAGCAAAACACTTGTTTTTAAAGCCAAAAACAGATCTTAACTGGAGATATTTTAGGAGAGAAATCTGCCAAATTAAATCTGTCAAATTAAACCAGAAAATTAATCCATAGAAGCTCTCTGTATTTAAGGAAAGAAATCAGATTTGGGGGAGAAGAATATGCAACTGTTACAGCACATTTAAAACATAGTGGAATAGATTTTGTAACTGAAAAGTTTCATAAATCTGAACTCTCAGATGCAGCATGGCCCTTTTAGTCTATACCACAACTTCCACTTGCATTATGTCGAACACCCTTGAGTCTACCATACTTGCCCATTTGTTATTGAGACATCTTACATAGTCAATGTGTTGCTTGATATGAGGTTGCTAAAATTTGAGGTTGCTGAGGGCAATTTAGGCCTTCAGCTCAGAAAGAAATCGACATGATTATTGGTATAATTGGTTCATTGATATTGCAATGATTGTGATGGTATATTATGTTTGTTTCATTATTCTTCCCTTGTAGATTGGAAAAAGAGAAAATGAAAACAATGTGCATCTGTCTAGAATTGGCCTGCGACTATGCTCTGAGTTACTTCAATTTTGGGAAATTAAGTTCTGAAGGAATAGAACTGCTGTGCTTTTACTTTTAAAAATAGTGCATTGAATCAGGCCATAATATTGGAAATATAGTCAGTAGTCACTAATCAGTATGTATCCCCGAATTGAAGTCTTTGTACACCATTTTCATTTCCATTTCTTCTCCCTTCCTTGCACTCTTCTCTCTCTCTCTCTCTTCCCTTGAGAAATTGCAGATAGAGCTGTCAAGGATATAGCTACATGCATTTGGTTGTTCTAAGTCGATTCCAGGGACGAAGAATATCCCTCACCAAAGTTGAAATTGACTTGTAGGGGTTACCTAGATAATTTATTTGTCCTGTTCTCTCTCTGAACATGCTGGCGACCTTCAAGTATCTTTGTCCATTGAGGTGTCTAAAATTTCATGACTTGAGGAGTTATATTAAAGCATCCTGTCCTGTTTCCTTGCTGAACCAATATGGAGAAACTGCTTCTATGCTAATCTCTTTCAAGTCAACTAGTACTAAATGCTTGATTTCTACCACTTTCTGCCTCTGGTTACCGAGGTTTGTCTAAGTTTCTAATAGTATGCTTTTCACTGTGCAGCAAGAAGAATCCGGGCATGGTGTATCTGGAGGAAATAGTCAACTGATCACACTGGGGCTGGGATTATTAGCGACAGCTCTGGCTGCTTCTTATGTCACAAAACTTGCCAAGGTAATGGATTTGGAGCAGATCATTATTGTCACACTACGATAGTCAAACATAAAAATAGGAAAATTATATGTAATCATCTTGTGGTAGTTAGTGAGAGTATTATCACATAGCTTCGCATAATATTTACTGACTTGTTTGCTCTTGAAATTGATAATGTCTGGAAAATCTATTGTTGCTTCTAATATCGTATAGCTGAATTTCATTATTTATCCCGTTAGTTGCAATTTTTCGTACATTGTTGTTTGAATGATCTCAATCTATCGAAAGTCATACTTTCATGACGCTCAATGCTTTAAAAAGTGTTGTCATGAAGTTCCAAATGTTATTTGCTATGTTACTTGGACTAGGCTATTTTTCTCAAACACGAATGTACATCTAAGTGTCAATCTTGGTTAATATATGAAATTCTCAGAATTTTTGGTTTGAACTGAAGAGTTTATCCATACTCGTGTCGGAGTGTGGAGGATTTGACTCGATAACTTGCAGTAATATTAAAAGTCCTGAGTAGCAAAGATTGTTTTTATTCTGATATGCTTACTATCCGCATTAGAATCTCGTGGTCAATTAGCTTGTTTTGTCTGTTGGTATGTTTGTTGAACTCAGTTTTAGCTATAAGACGGTGATTAAGTGTAAGCACACCACAGAACTCGAATATACAGAGTATATCTTTCTATATTGATAATCTTATCTACTTTGTTTGCAGGATGCAATGAAGGACATTGAGTGAAAGAGAAGCCGAGACATTGTAGGTTGTAAAATCCATAGGTTACATTTTAATTAATCATGTAAATTGAAAGATAGAACTTTTTTTAACCAAATTTTTATTCATAAGTTTATTTCTACTTTTGTTTTGCTAAAATCACGTGAAAGATGATGAGAAAGAAGCATCATAAGCTGTAAGTTTCAGTTGGACTTCTTCTCTACAAGTGAAGATTTCGAGAATGACAAAATTTGTCTCAACATCCTTTGACTTTGAGATTTGTAAATGCTCTGTTTTACTTCATACTTATGGCATTCATGTGAATTTTATGTCTCTTCCTCTGGAAGGTTCTACTGCTCTCATATTTCCTGTTTGGGATAATAGTACTTAAATTTACTTTCTGAAGACAAGACTCCAACATGTGATTTTGAGTGCAGACTCCAAATAAGAATAATGTTAAGTTGTATTACTATTTAAGTTGTATAATAATAATTATTAATTCATGTAAAGCCAAATATAGTGAATTAATTTTGAGAACTAAATAGTTATCCCCAAATAATTTTCAGCAAGGGATACCAAATCTATTTTGTAGTTGAAAGCAAATGTAGATAATAATCAGTAACTTGGTACAAGGGAAAATAAGGCTTGTGTTCGACCTTCTTTTCACCTTGAAACAAATAAGTACATAATTAAACACCTTGTAAAAGTCATTAAGTTCAAATGGAGGCCAATAATGCAAATCAAATAAGTTTAATTAAAGCTGACTATAGATGCAAAAGGCTATCAAGCTCATATTACTCTAATAAAAGACGAGATAAGTTTAGATAATGGCTTATAAGTCTAGTTTAGAGTCAGTTAATAAGTATAATGGCTGTCTTTTTTAAAGCAACAAGTTCAAGTTTAGATAAGAGTATTTCAGCCATTTTAGGTTAGAACTTCAAGCTTTACTAGTGGTTATTGGTGGGAAGTTTATAGGATTTCTTTGCCATTAAGGTTTGAAACACAACATAGCTACTAAAAAAGGGTAAAAAGAAAAGACGCAAAGTTAAATGGAAACAATAATAGCTCACTTTGATTCTGTATGTTACTTCCCTCCGTTTCTTTTTAAGTGACACACTTCTCCCTTTTATGTGAGAGCTTTTTGTGAGAAGTGTGTCACTTAAAAAGAAACGGAGGAAGTATTCTACTATTCGTTGTACAACTACAATAAGACACCTTTGTTTCTTGTTACAAACGGAGGTGATCGGTGATCCCCCACATTATGTGTAAGATGTAAGATGTAGTCCCCCCCATACAACCTAACTTTCATGAATGCAAGATTAAAGTAATGATGTACCAACCTAAGTTGTAATACTTTATCATGCTGTTGTCTAACTTTTATCCATACATAGATGCTGCCTATGTTATAGTATTACGCATGTAATTATAGTATTAATATTATTAAAACTTATGGAGGTGTGACGCAGACATTATGGAATGTTTGCCAAATCTCTGGTAGGTGCAAAACAATCCAATTCTTTGGTGGAGAAGATAACCGAGGCCTGAGGGAAACTTGCCTAACTTCCTAATTTTTTATATATGCTTCCCCCTTTTCTAAATTTCTCCTTTTTTTTAAAAAAAAAAATAATATTAGTATTGTTTTACCTGAGTAATTTATAGACTTTGACTTTTACTGGAAGCATTTCAGATATTTTGGAGATTGATGAGGAATAGTTTTAGATTATTTACGGTTGTGATTTGTGAATGGTGGTGATAGTTGCGTACGGAGTACTAGTTTTTGAAGTTGTGGTAGTATTTACTAACTGAATATTTTAAATCATTATCATGGTTGGAAAGTACAAATTTAGTATCTTTCCTAAATTTATCCATCGTTATTTCTAGAACAAGGCCGTCTTAAAAATTTTGAGGCCTTAAATAAAAATATTATGCATAAATTGTAAAATTGTAAATAAAGTATCCTATAAACTATATCATTGTTAAAATATTTTGACAAAACAAAACTTCGGTTTGAATAATATGACTAAAAAAAACAATTAAATTAAGACTTTTGGACCCTCTAAAAGTTGGGCCTTGGACTGTTGGTCGCTTTGCATATCCTATTAGACATAAGACAACCCTCTTCTAGTAATAATACATAGCATTTATCTTTTGAATATACATATATTTATTTCGGACATTATATAACCTTAGATTGAAGTGTCGTACTTTAGAAATTATTAGCCTAACTCATAAACAACAATCCGAATCCGTTCTACTACCTCCATATTTCTTTGCCACAAGGGAAGTTAGACCCTTGATCCTCATTCCTCAATCTTGATGTGCATAACCAGACCCACAAAATTCCCAATCCTCATTAAGGTATGGTCTTATCCTAGACAATAAACCCTTGTTTCCTGCATCAATGCAAAAATTGGTAAGCTAGTAGCAAGCAAAGCCAAAAGTGAACCAATAATTTAGCAATGACTTAGTATCTTTTCCATATAATCTATGGCCTCCACGTGCCTTACAACATGCTATCACGAGGTAACAAGTGTCCCACCATAGTTGATACGTATCTAATATAGTTCTTAGGATATTTTATAAGAAACTAGTAAACCTAATAAATGTGAGGAGAGGGGGGTATAATATAGACAGACTGTAAACTCTCACATGATATTGCTCTTTTCTTGCCACGACTCAGACTCCATGCACCACCCCCACCTATCTTGCCAAGTGTTGCTTATTGTTTAGTCATCATTGCACTGTTTTCATTTTCCATGTCTTTTTTTTATATTATAGTTTGTTAACATAGAATTTGCATAGGGAATAGTACACCTATAAAAAGGAAGAATGTTTAGTAGTATTCCTATTGCAGAAGCAGCACATAAGCAAGAACAAGAACAAGAACAAGAACAACCTCTCTTAGTTTGACATTATAATATAGTATAATAATCAGCTGGTAGTAACTTTGGAGATGGAGTGGTGTCCTCAAAATGCTATGAAAGCTTTCTTGCAAACTCTCCATTTGGTAAATTCATTTTCCCTCTTAAACTACTAGTATAATATCTTGTTTTTGAGTGATTATTAGTTTCCCAAGTCTTGTTTCTTTCAGTAATTTCGTGTTTGAGATGAGACAGATTTTTGTGTCATATTAGAGATTACCCACCTGCTAACTTAAACTCCTTTATCTATATTTTCTATCTTGTAAATAATCTTTTAGATACTTGTACGTTTTGAAATATCATGTATGATATGAGATTTTGTTAGATTTGTTTCGATGAAATTTTCAATTTTTCGTTATTAATGGTCTAAGATGTATTGCAAAAACCCCTACAAATAGCTAGGGTAAATATTGCAGGATGGAATGAGTATATAAGATAAACCTTTTCCTACCATCATATGATCATACTACTGTTTGTATCTCAATAACAATCTTTTGTCAATTATCCGTTCCACTTTTGAGGTACTTCAAAAACAATATTATATAATCATTAACAATCTCACATTCTTTTATCTAAGATGTTCATCTTCAAGTATATATAATTTTTTGTCTTGTATCTCAATAACAATCTTTTGTCAATTTTTCGTTCCACTTTTATACTTCAGAAATGACACTATTGTTGCACCATTATCATCATAGTTAAGCTAATATCAACATGTTATTATAAAGTTTATGTTGTACTGATGATATTGTTTTCCTTTGTTGCAGTGTAAAGTAAATAAGATACATAATGCAGTACAAAAGTGTGGATTAGATGGAAGCAAAGTCATGGAACCTCAAGGAACGGAGTTACTATCAGCTTTAGCAGCAGGAAACCAAGCAAGAACAATACTAGACATCACTACTTCCCATTCCCAACAACAAGGCGTTACACCTTTAACTCTTGCTCTTGCTGTTGCTGCAAACCAAACTCAAGGCAAACTCATCTGCATTCGCCCATCTCTTCATTCCCTTTACGGGCTCGATCACATTATCGAACACGAACACAAACACGAACACGAGCACGAGCTCGAGCACGAGCTCGAGCACAATGCTAATGGTGCAACTGAATTAAGAGTTGGAGATCCATGTGAGGTGGTAACTGATATTCGGAACGTCGATTTTGCTGTCATTGATTGCACTAATCTTGACGCTAATCGTCTAAGGTTACTATCTGACAAACTTCATCTTAATCCAAGAGGTTTTATCATTGTTGCTAATAATATTTTACATAGAGAACAACGTGTTGCTCTTGTTGATCAGATCTTGAAGGGTAAAAGAGGAATTCAATCATCTGTTACAACTTTGCCTTTAGGATCAACAGCAGGATTTCAACTCATCATCAAAGTTAAATCTCAGAAGAGGAGGAAGCACAAGAGATTTTTTGTTACATTTGATGATTAAAAGATGTTCTTGTGTTCTAATTTCCGTTTTTTGATCTTCCAAGTAAAGTTCTGCACAACTTGTAAAATGTATATATGTACAATAATTATATATACAGTCTCTGTACTCAAATAGTTGTTCACCTTTTGGGTCAAATTTATAACTCTTTAACCTCACTAATATAAGAACCAGAATATATGACTTATTTCTTAACAACTTGATTCACCTTAATGTATATTATTAGTAGTTCAGCAAGAGTGTTTTAATTTCACGAGTGCGTAATTAGATATATTAGTGATTATTGTATAGCAATGGAGACTGCAAAAATCAAACTAGGGAATCATTTTGGACGAGAGAGTGGCTCTGTTTGGTAATATTAGCGGAAAATAAACTGAAACTGATAAGTTAATTGAAACTGATAAGATAAAGTTGGAACTGATGAGGTGCTGGAGTTGATAAGGTGCCTGATTAGCTTAACTGTTTGGCAAAATTAGTTGCTTAAGTTTATAAGTTATTTTGGCAAAATTAGTTGTTATTTTCAAAATTTCAGTCACCTGATTTTGAAAAGGTAAAAATTTTAACTTATCATTTCAGTTATTTTAACCACCTGGAAAATTATTTTAGGTACTCTCAAGCACTACTAAGCATTTTAGCACCTAAAATATATTAGCACCTTATCATTTAAGGTAACTGAAATGTTTCCCAAACAAAGCCAGTATATATAAAACAGAAAAAGTAACTCCAAGGGTTCCATTTGATCGGTGCATTGAAAAATATAAGCACTTCTGTATAATATTATTGTATACTTCTATGTTACACATAATATATTATTTTCCATGATATTACAAATCAGAATTTAGAATAGATTTCATATTATTTTTCATTGAATTTGATAAAAGCAGTCTGATTTCATGTTATCTACTGGTTTAGTGTGATGTAACCATTTTGAATCATCCATTGGAGACTCCAATGATTGTTAACATTCTTGAAGGTCCAGTAAGCCCAACCAAACGATGCGCGACCATACACTTGAAGTTGTGCATCTGCAAATCTTTGAAAATCTTCCTTTGTTGCACCATTAACTTGCCACTCAGCCACCCATTCTCCTGGATTAAATTGAAAAACAGAAAGCAGCTGATTAGTGCCAACGTATTATTAGGTAGTTTAAGAATATGTAGTTAAGATTGATAATCGCTACTTATCAAAAAAAAGATTGATAATCGCTCTGTTTCAAATTATAAGGTATAATAAGTGTTGAAATTATGATAGAGATGAGAGAGGGGAAAGAAGAACATACATGATCTTAACAACTATACTCAGTTTTTAACAGGAAAGCATAACACATTTATATCCCTATAAATCAGTCACTACATGAGTGAAAAAAAATGAAGGGCAAACCACAATGGCAATAGTCGTTAATGATCATTATGTGCATCATAGTGAAGAGAAGTGCTCCAAAAGGCCGGATGGAGAGAGATGCTCTGGAAAAATGGCGTTGGTGATAATGTGCATCAATAAGATTGCATAAGGCATTTGCGACAATGACTAGTGTGGATGCGGTGAACGTGCATGGTCATGGTAGAGGAGTGACAATATTGCAAAGGGAACTCCTCATGATGGTGGAGAGTTTCGATCAATCGGTAGTTACTGGAAGTTGTTCTACCGTATGTCAAGTTCAAATTGAAGTCAAGATTTGAAGAAGATAGTCTTTGAATAAAAGGGGAGTGTTGAATACTGATTTAACAATAAGTACTTTTACGCACAATAAGAGCTCATTAAGTCAACTTTAGCTCGAAAACTCTTACCCCTTAATATTATTACAAAGTTATTTAAGGCTGCTATCACTGGACGCAGACTTTGAGTGAGTTCGGCAGCTTTTTCAGTAATTGTTAGAGGTTTAAGTAAATTGAAGGTGAAAAGTAATGTTCGGTAAAGAGTTCTGAGGTAGCTTTTAGTGGTTGAAAATACTCGAATGGGCAATTGGGCATAATGCACTCTTACCAATTGAATCAGAATAGGCTATTGGAGGCGGCTTGTTTGCTCTTATAATAGCTAAATAAATTAGCATATTGGGTTGAGCTAGCTTATGCCATTTTGGGGTAGCTTTGAAGGCCAAATATCGTTCTTTTTTGTTTTTTTGGTAAGGCAACGAAAGGCTTAATCAATGTAAACCAACCGTTAGTCTTACTATGCATTAATTGTTTTGAAAACAGTTTTGACACTAACCTCTAACAAATTAACAGCTTATAGCTACCAAAGCAGTTGAGAATTTAAGATAACAACTGCTACAACAACTATTATTGCCGAACATACTTACCAACAAAAGTAAGGGGCCCATTGGAGGTGGTGACATAGCCCAAATCGGAGGACCTGTTGTTGTTGATGAAGTCGATGTTTTGTTGGACATTCATGTTGTCAAATATGTTGGAGAAGAGATTGTAGTAATGGACATCAATTACAACTGACTGCATTCCACTAGCAAGGGGAAACAACTCCCTTGGATCCATAGGCCCTAAGCGATTGGACATTATAACATACGCTGTTGAAGAATGCTTCCGCACTGCATTATATCCTTGTTGATAGTAATTTTCCAGTGTCTCCAAAGTCACATCAGGGGCATGAGGCTCGTTGATCAGTTCTACTGCGTACAGATTTGGGTGTGTAGCGTATCTGCAATCAAATGTCAAAGACTCAAATGTCATGTGTGCCTAATGCATTTAGAGTAATAACATCTTGTTGTATGTATAAATGACAAAAGTTTTAGACTAGCTTCAATAATGAGTTGTCTGGCTCAAATTTGGCCAACTTCAGGCTCATCTAAGAGAGAAATTTTCAGAGAGAACATAAAGCCATAAAAGGACAGGCGTTTAGATCCGTTTCGACAATTTCAAATAAATTACAATTATTTCGGATAAGGGCTGCTCCAGTTCAATTAACAGCGAAAATCAATTTCTGTAGGCTCGTATCAAGTTTGACAATAATAAAGTTACCAGAAACACGAACGTGTAAACGACATGATAAAAAGAGCGTGGCTGAAGCTTCTACTCAAGAGCGAATACCTGGAAGCTAAGAAGTCGATAGCAGCAACACTCTGTTGTACAGTAGCATCACTTTTTCCCCATTCAATAGACCCATCTCTAGTTCCACTGTGCTCATTCCCATTTTGTGACCCAGGTGCTGCATGAAGGTCTATTATAACCTGGATACCATATTTCCTGCAGGTCCAAAATATAAAAATATTTGATCATATAAATCCCTAATTTACAAATTAAAAAAGTCCTCACAGTCAGCAGGCTGTGTGCTAAAATAGACTTACTGCGCCCAAGAGAAGGCATTATCCAATGCCTGCAGTGATCCTCCCACAAAAGGCTTAGGGGGTGTCGGGTCACTGGCTATCCACCATCCAACAGGAATCCTGACAGCATTCAGTCCATTCTGAGACATAAGCTTGAAATCGTCTTCAACAATGAAGGTGCTCCTGTGCTCCTGATACAATCAATATATGTTCACGATTCTGTCAGAGCGGCCTCAAATATATATTGGGAAAGCTGGTGATAAAGCAATATAGGTTACAAATAATATATGTATGATGCTTACCTTCATGACTTGTTGGGCCTTTTCGGGGCCATAACCATTCGTGACTTGGAATTCGCCTTGTGGGGTTCCTACTATGGTCATCACAAAAACAGATGGGTTATCATCTCCCCAACCACCATCCCCTGCATAATCTGCAGTGACGCTATCTTCTGTCTTTGCCTGTAAGAGTATACAATATTTGATTGATCTCAGTGTCTCACCAAAAGCTACTGAAAATTGCCTGTGTGATCAATGCCTTCGATGATCAAAGGCAAAATTACTACTCCCTCTATTTCAAAATAACAGACTATAGTTGACTTTTAAAGATCAAATCCTTGTCAACTTTGAGCATTACTTTTTATCACAGTCTCATCATAAAAATTACTACACCCTCTATATTGAAATAATACAGTAGGCTATATTTGACTACTGAGACTAAACCCTTGTCACCTTTAAGCATCATTTACTTCATCCTGTGTCTTTAAATCTAGTGATCTTTATCGGAGATATTAGAGATACCGGAAATATGAGAGTATATGTCATGCTAGGAAACAAATCAATTTTTATTAAATTTGCTCTTAGTTTCCTAGTTGTATACATTCACTCCTTTGTATCACGTTTCGACATGAATGAAAATTCACACAATTTATACTTCATAGATTTATTATTTTATTTATCCTCCTCCTCCCTTCTCATAAAATACTTGTTCATGATTGTATATTTGTATATACTTCATAATATACTACTACATTTTGTTCCTCATATATCTTTATAAACATGTGCAGTTGCTATGAACCAGAAATAGGATTTGGAAGGAGAAAAAAGTAAGTGGTAAACCTGTAAGAAGAGACCATTAGGAGCTTGAATTCGAACACGAGAAGTATCATCAGACTTCCTAACAATCTGAAATACTTCAGAAGATCCTGGGCTGTTGGCTTCTGCAACCACTGCAGAGCCACTGCCCTGCACTCCGGCAAACTGATTGCTGAACACCCGGAGATTGAATGTGTTTTCGGTGATTCTCCATAACTAGACCCCCAAAAATTGTTGCAATGAAGTTAAAAAATTTACTTTTATAACATCAAATGTTTACAACAAATAAACAGATGTTTAAATGCTTGTAGATTACCTTGAAGGTTTCCCAACCTGATGCAGAAGTTCTGTTAGCGACTAAGATTGTCCCTCCACCACTCTCAGCACATACATACTTGTTTATAGTCACTGATCTCAGCTGTATTTGTGTTCCATCCTGTGTATTTTAAGCATGTGCAGTCTGACATAAAATTGGACTCTTTTTAGGCATTCGCCCATTAAAGAATGTAATACAATGGTGTCACAAACTAAAAGTTTACTTCTCCAGTTCAACAAATAAGTACTCATTCTCACATTGTTCCAACCTCTAAGGATAGGAGTTAGCTCAAGTGGATAGAAAGATTCCCTGGCCCCGGGTCGGGGTTCGATCCTTACCCCAAGATTATCTTTGGGGTGCTTTTTTCAGATGTTATGCGTATGCCTTACACCCAACTACGTTGTGTTGGTTTCCTACTGCGCTAAGAAATTTGTAGGGGTTAGTCCTTGGGGCGACTTAATCTCCTAATAAAAAAAAAAACATTGTTCCAACCTCTTATACGACTTGATCTGACATTAAGAGTTGTGCTAATTCTATTCCTTATATACTCAATTGTCTCAAATTATCTGCTCCATCTTTTTATAGTTACACTTTCTGTACTTTTTCTCTAAATTTGGGTCTTACAATACATCTACCAACTTTTTTCTACTTGATACGTATACCATTTTAAAATGTCCTAGAAAGTTACGAAATTCCATTAAAAAAAAATTAACAAATACACTCCTATCTAAATTTTAAGATATTTAAATGCGAAATAGGATATTAGTGGGTCCAGCATCAAATGAAGTTAAAAAGTTCGTCGACTCATATTTCTAACATTTGGATATTTAAACTTTAGAAATCTAAAACCGTAGTGTAAACAAAAATCAGAGAAACATAACAAGTTACCTAAAGAGGAGAGAGAGAAGTACATACCAGCAAGTCTTTGTTAGGAATGCCATCAAAAAGAGAAGGCTTAATCCAACCTTCAGTTACAAGCCATCCTCCCAAATTAACTGCCTTCACTTTTAAAACAGGGTTTATGCTAATTTGGCTGTTAATGTTAATCCTCCCACCTTCACAATTCATAATCAAGCTTTGTATGCAAAAAATCCCCACTAACAATGAACAGAAGAAGGATATTTTAGTAATTTCACACCCAACTTTACCAATGTAAACCTTCATATTTTTCTTTCCCTTATTTTTATTCTCAAATGTATTTATGGGATTGAGAGAGGATTTATTATATGGATTATGGAGCTCACATTTATAGTGGAAAAACGCGCATTCCTCTAGTAGAACACTTTGTAATTTGTATTATTATCGTTGACCTCTCCTTACGACTAGGGGTGAAAGTTATTCGGATAAAATCCAATCCAATCCAATTCGAATTAGTAATTCGGATCGGATTCAAACTGTGTTCGGATTGGATTCGGATTGAAATTTTTTGAAAAAATGGATTTTCGGATCAGATTGGATTGAGGGTAATTGGATCCAAAAATCCAATATAACCAAATAGTAATATGCCTTGCATTATGAATCTGGATTGGGCTTAGGTGCTTAACTGATTTTTTTTTTAAAAGCCTAGTCCATAGGCTAATAGGCGTAGCACTTCAACCCTTCCCCTAAAACCCTAACAACACTTAATTCATCATTTCCTAAATCTACTAGGATGTTGTTGTGCTTAATTTATTTCATCGAAAAACTAGAGTTTTAAAAAAAATCGGATTTTCGAATCGGATCCAATTTAGAGTATGAAAATTCGGATTGGATTGGATCGGATTCAAACTCTAATTGGTTTGGATTCGGATTGGAAAATTTAAAATTAATATCCAAATTTTGTTCGGATCGGATTGGATTAGGCCCTAATCCAAACCGTACACCGAACTTTCACCCCTACCTACGACTTTCAGCAATAAGTAGTTTTGTTACCACTTACGAATATACAATCGTGGTTGAGTTGTGGAGCAACGGCATTCTCTTATTTGAATCTAGGGATGGCACTGGGGCGGGTGTAGGATGGGTCTAGGTTTGGCGGGGATGGGGGCGGGGATGGGGATTAAAATCATACCCACAATGGGTGGTGGAGCGGGTGTGGATTTTATGCTATACCCGCTCCATCCCCGCCCGCCCCGCCTTATCCCCGCCTGCCCCGCCCCACCCCCGCCCGCCCCGCATATTTATTATTAAAATTATATTTATATACTTATATTATTTATAATTTCATCTTGCAAAATATAAATATGTGGGTATGACACGAGTGCGAATACCCATGCGAGTGGTGGGGTGGGGATGAAGTGGGTACGAAGCGGGTGCGGGTACCCATGTGGGTGGTGGGGCAGGGATGGGTATAAATACGTACCTGGTGGGGCGGGGATGGGTCTGGAATTTTCCCCCAAAATGGGTGGTGGGGCGGGGATGGGATGGGAAATTTATGCGGGTGCGGGTGTGGAGGTACCATCCTCCGCACCCGCCCCGCCCAATTGCCATCCCTATTTGAATCCATATAATAGTTCTTATTTTGCTGCGTTACCTAGTATTTTAATCAAGAAATTTTATCATAACATTGAAAATGTGATAATGTTGAAGTAATATGTTCTCTTCTTAAGAGGAAGATATGTATTCTTCAATTTTTAAATTTATTTTAGGCCTTTGAAGAAGCTTTTGTAAATCATGTACCTTTGCTCTTATTTATCCTCGAGAGTCGATTTAATCGTAACCATTAATATCTATCTATACTAATACTAATATATTAGAAAGTATTCTTAAGCAAGTCTATGCACTACGTGACACTCTTCCTTTAGTTGTTTCATTCCATGTCATCATTACCCATATTAAAAAAAATTTAGAATCACGCTTCATATAAGATTCGACCATGTGACCTCAAGTTAATATACAAAAGTTCTAGCCAATAAGCTATACAATATTATATGATATTTTTCAACATGAAAATGTTAATAACCCAGGGGCATCGCCCAAGACTAAAAACTAGTTAGTCTTTTATTATGTACCAAAAATTGTTCACAAAACTCATTGTATTTTTTCATTAGTTTTTTTTCAAAACCAATAAATCAAGGATGTAGTAAATGTTTTATTAGTTAAGGGTATAATGGTAAACAAGGATGGACACTAAGTCCTCCCCTCTTCCAATATATAATAGAGATATTTTGAAATTTGTATCAAAACATTTGTATCAGAACATATCTAATAAAAATATGTGATTGTACATGTTAATAAGTCTTCTATGCGGTTGACCGTAAAATTAATAATTTGTGGCCGCAAGCATAAAACATAAACTAACTATATTAAGACACATGTAAACCCTTCAATTTATATAAATAACCTCTAATAATTATAAGTAGCCCCCAAAAATCATAAGGAATTCTAAATATATTGATTAGTAACCTCTAAGATAAGTAACCCCAAAATGGCACATAGAAAACTCAGAGATTATCAGTAACGCCTACTAGTCTTAATTAAACCCCAACAATCATAAGTAGAGATGCAATGGGTAGGAGCTGGACAGGGTCCTCTAGGATCCAGATCCGTATCCGTTTTTTAGGCAAGGATCCAGATCCTACCCGGATCCGCTGGGTAATAAAAATGAGGATCCAGATCCAGATCCAATGGATCCTACGGATCCGGGTCCTAAACGGATTCAAAACGGATCCTAACCTATTTTCTTTAAACGACCCTAATTTTCACAATAATTAGAGATTTTAAAACACAAAACAACGCCATTTAACATTTTCATTTATCGATGTTGAAGTAAGCAATCTTTCAACCTTTATATAACAAATCCGAGCATAAATAACATTAAGAGTTTAACATTAATTTTTACCCTTTTAATTATATATTTTAAAATAACTTTCAAAAACGGGTAATGGATCCGGGTAATAATTTAGGACCCGGTCCAGACCCGTTTTAAAAAACAAGGATCCATATCCTACCCGGATCCGTAGGGTCCAAAATTTGAGGATCCAGATCCGCTAAAAACGGATATGGATCCATGGATCCGGGTAGGGTCCATTACCCACTGACATCCCTAATCATAAGTAATCCTCGGTAATAGGTATGTTAATAAGTAACTCAAAATACAATAATCATCTTTTATGTCGACCAACCACAACACTAACTACAGGTATGGCCAGCCACATATGAAAATGTTGCTTACTTTATATTTCTTTCGTTTTCTGATATATAGTTGAATCTAAAGAAAATAACACACATATTAAAGAAAGTTGTATAAATGTATGATAAAAGAAATTTAATAAATCACATGCGAGGAAAAAAATAGGCATTATTAATTCACGTACCCAAAAAGAAATATGGTACTACTATTAAAAAAAGGAGGTATTATATTGTTAAAAAGTTGTGGGAAATTACCTTATATAATGCACTTTTTGCGATAAATTATCTAATAAAAAAAATGAGGCAAATAACCACCTTATAATTTCTTTTTGTGGCAAAAAAGGTACCAACAGCTGGACCCTGGTGGATTCAAATTGTTTTTTTTTGGCGTTGATCCACACCTGCCTATCACTTGATCATTTTTAGTTTATTCCTTTTTGCTCCTTTTCCTTCTCTTTTTGGCGTAATTATTCCCCTTCTTAGATTCATCCCTTTTTTTTTTTTTTTTTTTTACTATGGAACATAAAATCATAAATATTGGTGTGAATCAGTATCAAAGTGGACCGTCGAAGATAGATATTGAGCTGAAAATTGTCACTTATATTATGCCCAGATCTAATATCATATTTTTCATATGTTATGGTTGATTCGCAGAGGGGGATAGGGAAATATATTGTTACGACGAAAGAGAAACGCAATAAGATAGAGGTAAAGGAACAAAAAGAAAAAAAATAGAAATTCAACATCGAAAGACAAAGTCAATCCACCTAAATATGGCAATTGGTAGCTCTAACCCTCTCCCGAAAAAAATTGTAAGGAGAAGTAAAAGAAAAGTTCTTTAAAAAAAGAAGTCTAGAAAATTTAGAAAAAAAAGAAACAATAAGAAAAGTTTAGAAAAGTTAAGAAAAAAAGTAAGACAAGTTAAAAAAGTTAACAAAAAATAAGGTGAAATGAACAAATTCTTAGTCATAAAAATCATGTTTGGTTTGGCTCAATGGGTAATTTTGAAATATCAATTATTCAGAATCGAACTTATTTGTAATTACATTTATGTATGGTTAAACCATTGTTCTTTCTCGGTAGGTAATAGTTGAAGTCTCGTGCAAGGAAAGGGTAATATAGGGATCCATATTGCAAGCGATGAGACTTGATCCCATGATATATAAGATCGCAAGTGATGCCAATACTACAAGGTCATTACCTGCTGCTCATTAATGATAAAACATATACATTAGGAAACATATCAAGTTAAAATGTATCGTAAACTGACAACTTAAAACTACTTTTTCTTGTTTACATATATTTGTTTTTCGTTTAAAAAATAAAACTGAAAACAAAAAACGATAACGAACTAGGCCTTAAGGAATGGATGAGATTTATCTACAATACTCTACTGTTGTACTAAAAATGTACTAACAATTTGATTCTTTCAACTTAGCGATTAATAAATAGTGCGGGGAACTCACCTTGTGACTTTGAGGTCAAAAGTTCGAGCCCCACTACCTACTTGTGCTTGGGAGTAGGGATTCCCTTAATTCCCCCTACTCTCAAGCGTTAACCTGCGTAGTTGGGCTGGCTGACCTACGAAAGGTACTGTCCAGTAGGGTCCTTCTTCTTACCAAGGGGTTCCCAGTGGGGGCCCAAAAAAATAACAATAAATAGTACAGTAGGGAGTGTGAACATTGCAATGGGATTTATGTACAATTTGATTATTTCAACTTAGCCATTTATAACGGAATTTTTTCACAAAAACTACCTTTTATAGCATGTTTTTTCAAAAATCTACCTTTTAAATTTTTTTCATAAAACTACCTTTAATAGTAAATTCCTCTTCCAACACTACCACTTAATGGCTTTTTTTTTTTTTTTTTTTTTTTGACAGAAGTCCCAAAGGACACTATATTTCATTAATTAAAGCCATATGACATCTACAATTGACAATTAACGATATTGAAAACAGATTGAACAAAATAAAACAAGAATTAACTGGTGAAGGGTTGAGAATCCAAATACATAGATATAACAATTCGGCATATTCTCGTTTTGTTGTCTCATACAACTTTTCGAGTGGATCCATCGACGCTTCATAATATTGTGGGGAAGAAAATTCTTGTGTTGATTTCGTAATCCGAATTCGATCAATAAACATCAATCGTAGCCCCGCATAATTGGAGACCCTATTATACGCAAATAAAATCTTGTCTTTCGAAGGAGATCGAAAAAACCTTGTCTTTCGAAGGAGAATAACCCTTTCTTTCGAGGGAGACATTATTATAACCTAAGAAACAAAAAAAACTTAAAAGAAACAAAGATTTGGGGCTTTCCACCGGTAAGATCCGATAGAAGCCCCTTTCAAAATTGACAATGGAGGCTAGGGTTTAGGAGAGAAGAGAGGAAGAGGAGGCTTAATGCACCACTTAACGGCTTTTGTTATGTTTAATAGCTAAAACAATGTTTGATAATTACGTATTATCCACATTATCATATTTCCAAACTCAAATGGATTATAGTTGGGCTACGACGAGGCCGCGGATCATCTGGAGGGAGGAAAATTGTGCTCCAACGAGGTCGTGGGTCATCCGGGAGGGAGTAAAGCTTTTGGTAACATACTCATGTGAATACTACGTGATAGTCATACTTTGTTTAACGGTCAAACTTAACTAAAACGGTTAAGTGGTACTATTTTAAAAGGATTAAAGGTAGTTTATTTTAAATAAAGAGTTTATCGTGAAAAGTAATTCTTTCGTTTCGAATTAAATGCAACAAATCCACCTTTTCACTATTCACACTTTTCATTTTGATTAAGATTTGTGATTTATACATAATGAAAACTATAGTCAAGTGGGATCTTGTTAGATTTGTCTCATGACGTACTTTCGTAAAATGTAATTTTTATAATTTTTACTTATATGTAATTATAGATATTTGTGGTCAAAATAATGTCTCAGCATGTGTTAATATGGATTTGTTGCATTTAAATTGGAACGGAGGAAGTAGTTTTTTTAAAAATATTGCAATTGGGTTTTTCCTATTTTTTAGTACTCCCTCCGTCCCAAAATATAGTTCCCATTTCCATTTTGGGTGTCCCAAAATATAGTTCCCATTTCCATATTTAGTTCCACATTTTTCCGTAATTTGTCTAGAAAAACCGTGTCCCATCATTTATTTGCTTCTTGAATTTTGTTTTTGCTTTGTTTATTCAACCCAAGTGTTATAATTAATGATCTTTCACCAATTATTCTCCATTCTCTCTCCTAAAATCATCTTTTCCCATAAAACATTTATTTAAATAAACAAAAAATCTTTACTATCACTTTTAGATTCTACTTGCATAAAATTACCGTGAAAAAAGGGAAATGAGAACTATATTTTGAGACGGAGGAAGTACAATTTGAGATCAGAGAAGTGTTATTGAAGTACTAGATTTGCTTGATGACTAGGAGATCAATACCCTAATATAGATGGAGCATATTAATTTTAGCAATTCAACCCATCGTGATTCGTGACCCAGTGAAGCTTTCCATGTCGGCGCCGGCGCATAACGAGTTTAATTGACCATCTAGAATATAATTTTTTTAATCAAGTTGACCTTTTCTAGGGCATTGGCATTAAGGCGGATGTTGACTACATGACGTGTGAACAATCGGACATACGTATATGGAATACTCAATACGTCCATGACTCCAATTTTTTTTTTCTCAAGAAGTGTTTAGTTCAGTTGATCTTGTTTTTTAGTTATTTGATTTGATATAATTTATACTTCACTTTTTCTCATTGAACTTGTTTTTTCTAATTTCACCAAAACTTTTTCGTCTGATTTAATTTGATTTAAACTTATTTTTTAGAATTGACGTGACCATAATGTAATCTTTTAGTCTGATCTGGTTTAATCAATCTAATACTCCCTCTGTTTTTTTTATCCTTCTCACTTTCATATGTGCATCTCTCAATTCACATCTTTGAACTTAAATATCTTTCAATATATATTAGTAAAAATTATAACGATTGAATATTAATAAAGTGCTAATTGAGACGAATCAAACAAGACCCTGCATGACTATATTATTTCTTATAAATTGAAAAAAATTGAGAAGATTCTCTCTAAGCATGAATAGTAGCAAGATTCCAAGTGAGAAAGATAAAAAACAGAGGGAGTAGTAGATCATAGATGTAAGGCAAACATGGTCTTCGATGAATGCAAGTTACGTTGTTGAGTCTCCCTTAAGTAGGGATGTTAATTGGTCGGAGGATGCGGAGGATGGTCCCTCCACACACGCACAAGCCTAAAAGACCCATTTAGGGATGGCAACGGGATGGAAAATAGACCTTTTGGCCGGAAAATGTTGAGATGGTGTGAAGTAACAAACATAACTATTATAATAGGTCTTTTTAGACAAAAAAGTTTTTATTAGTTCTTTTGCAACAAAATAGCTACTCCCTTCGTCCCAGAAAGATCTGAACACTTGTTCGGACACGTAATTTAAGGTGATAAGTTGTAGTGTGGTTATCAAATGTTATTTTATTTAAAAAGTAGATGTGATAGGAGTTGTTAGGGTAATTTTTTATTAGAGGAGAGAGAAAGTTGGTAACTTTTTATCGATTAAAGGTATAATGTGGGCCAAAGATGTGTAAAAGAAATAATATATTAATAGTGGGACCATGCCAAAAATGGAAGTGTTCAAACTAATTTGGGACAAACATAAAAGGAAAGTGTTCAGACTATTCTGGGACGGATGGAGTATTTTAGTAGATAGGGCTTATGAGATAAAAGTTCCAGTATCAGAGTGGACCGCCGAAGATAGATGTTGAGCAGAAGATTATCGTTTTTATTATACCTAGATCAATTTCTTATTATCAGATTTTATGGCTAATCTGAGGAATGAGATGGGGAAGATTTTTATTAAAACAAAAGTGAAATGCAACAAGCGAGAGGTACAAGGAACAAGAAGAGGAAAGATAAAAAGTCAATGACAAAAAATAAAGTCAATCCATGTAAATAAGACTATTGTTAGCTATTTGCCACATGAAAATTTGCAAGCTAGTTTTGTAATTATTAAGAAAATTTTTGAAAAAATTAGAAGAATTCATAAAGTTTAGAAAAAATAAGAAAAGTTAAGAAAAAATAAGACAAGTTCAAAAAATTTAACAAAAGATATGGTGAAAAGAATAAATTCAATAGATCATATAAATCTTGTTTGATTCGACTTAATGTGTAATACTAATTTTTTTTTTATCTTCCAAATAAGTTTCGCACAGCCTTTTTTTTTTTTTTTTTGATACGGAAAACAGACTTAGGCTTGGCCCCTAATCCGGAGGCCAACCTAAAACATTACGGATGTAAGTTTTGCCCAGCTTGTACATATATACACAAACACATTCTCCATACTTAAATACTTGTGCTATTTGACTTTTTTGGGTCAAACTTTGACCATAAACTCCACTAATATAAGAATCAAAATATCATATATATATATATATATATATATATATATATATATATATATATATATATATATATATATATATATATATATATATATATAAGGCTTTTTCCAGGAGCATTGGAACTTGGAAGCGCCACATAGCATTGACATGTCACAAAGTAAATTTGATATTATAATAATAAAAATGGATAATTAAAAGATAGAGTTTGGTTGTCAATAAACTACCAGGGATCATTATATTATATAAATCGGCTATAAATTCAATTATATAAAGTAGAAAATTATTATATTGATACTATTGGATTCGGCGCGAAATGTAAGACCCGTATTTTTATACTTATCTTATAATTACATAGAGGTATTCAAAATCAGATTTATTCTTTGGTGGGTAGTTGATAACCCGACTAGAAGAACAGGAGAAAATGTGGACATAATAGATGGTCCTTTTAATTTTCCAATGGAAGAAAAATTAGAAAATGAGTGAGCAAAAAGTGTTGAAGCCATTGAATTGTAAATTTTGAGAGTTGTGGATTAGAGTTTTTGGTTCCCTCAAATCTTTGATTTGCATGGGAGTTTTTGGGCGAATTGGCGAAAGAGGGACATAGAAAAGAGATTTAGAGAGAAATTTAGCAAGAACAAAGTAAAACATGTGGAGATTATGAATTTAGTCCCGGTACCAAAATCATAATTGGTATAAGAGTTTTTCTTTGAGCAGGTTAGAGCGTAGGAGGAAGAAAACCCTTATTTTGGGAGCAGGATACAACTTAGAAGGAATAAAAATGAAAAGATGAATCTAGAAAAAAGAAATCACAAACTTAGTAGTAGTATTACTTTATCAGTTCTAGAAATTTCTATTTCCTAAGATAGAAAAAATAATATTTATTATCAAATATAATTATTGTATAAATTTTTTAAACAAAATAAGTTTGGTTATTAATTGACATTTTTATAAATAAGGACCATTTCTCCTCTTTAAAGACATTTAGCCAACATTTATTAAATAATGCTACTTCCTATATATATAACTGACTATTGGCTCAATTGGGCAAGTCAAGTAGAGCCTCAATTAACTCCTAATAAGGTTTAATAATTACAGATTGATTTATTGTAATCTTGGCAGATGATAAGAGGTTTTAGGTGTGTTAGGCACCGAAAATCACTTATAAGAATATATTTCTAACTCCTAAACAAGCAATTATGAAAAATATAATAAAGGCAAGTTAAGGGTCGATCAACTTGGAAATTAGGATCAATTAAAGTCTAAAAAAGCTTAAAAGGTTTAGCCTAGAAAAAAGTTGATTCCTCGGATGAGATTTGGGTTCAAAATTCGATTAAGAAAGTTTGTAACCAAAAATACCAAAGTATTGATGTGATTAATATGTATTCTAAGGCCTTAAAACACCAAGATCAATGCATAATTATCATTAATCATCATAATTACATTAAAAACCAAAGGAAAGCTCTAATTCATACTACCCAAAACTTAGATAGGAAACTACTCACCAATCATAGAATCTAAGTATGAAAATCTTTAATATATAACTAATCTAGGGCTAAACATGAATAATGAAGGATTAAGGGAATTAAAACTAATAATTATGAACCAATAATCAAACTACTTTAACTATGAATAAAGAGAGAAGAACAACTAAAAGAACCTAAGATTAACAAAATCTGGAAAACAAACTAAATTGAATCAAAGTACCTCAAAGTGATAGAATTAGCATAAACCCTAATATACTCTCTAAGTGTCTAATAATAAAGTATAAAACCGAATTTTAATAATACTGGATTTTTAAAAAGGCACGATGTAACACCCCGACTTCTAAACATTATTATTAGGTTAACTAATTCAATGATTACCAGCGGAAGACCTAACTTGCTTAGTTGGTGCGTTACCGCCGTACTTTTCCATTCGGGAAAGTACAAGGCAACCATTCTTTCATGAAACTAAACATGTTATAAAGTTATAGTAAATCTATAAATATATATAGTTTTTTTTTAATGAGGAAAAAAACCTAGATCAGCCCCTCAGATAGGACCAACCTAAAACATCCTTCCGAATGATAGAGAGAGATTCGAGATCAGGAAGTTCAAACCAGTGGTGAAGAGAACGACACGAATGACCTCAATAAGCCAGGAAGTCCGTTGCAAAGTTGGCCTTCCTGTAGCAATGAGAAAAAGACACATTCCCAAGATTAAGTAAATCAATACCTGCATCATGAATTAAATTTTCGATTTCCCAGGGGACTTTCCAAACTTTCCTAAGGGAATTAATAACAACCAAATTATCACCCTCAACACACACATTCTTAAGACCATAAGTAGAGGCATCACGAACTCCTTCACGCATACCGCAGGCTTCAGCAAGAAGAATAGAAGTATTATTATGAAGGGAAAGCACACCCATTATAACAATATCACCCTTCCAATCCCCAATAATAAAACTATAAGAAGCACTCCCATCTTGCAGTTTGGATTCGCAAAAATTAATCTTGAAAGAATCTTGAGGTGGTTTGACCCACCAAACATTATGAGGAACCGAACTTCTTTGAAAGGAAAGGTTGTGACCACACTTCCTAGCCGAGTTTTTGGTAATGTGATCCGCCTCCTTAGCCAGCCACCAATCCCTACTAAAGGACTTAATAAGAGTAACAACCTTAAAGCAAGACACAACATCATTCTGGAAAATGACTTTATTTCGAGCAAACCAAATATGCCAACGAATAATAGCAAGCTTACAAATATCCTCCACCCTAGAACTGTTCCTAAGAGAAGATAAAATAACATCCATTCTCCTATCATTCACCCGACTGAGAAAGAGAGAAGGCCACATCATAAGTGAAAAGGCATTCAAAAAGGAGATGAAATGATTATGAAAACCACAAAAAACACACTTCTGGGGATTGAAATAAACATGAGATTTCTCTAACCTAGCTTTCGAAGGAAGACCATCAATACATACCTTCCACAAGAAAACCCAACCTTAGGGACAACAGGCTTATCAAGGTTTTGCAAAAATTTAACACCTGATATCACATAAAAGACACAATCAGGAGTAGAGCCCAGACAAGCTTATCCTGCTTAAAATGTGTAGGGATAAAAATCCCCAAGATATCAACCACAATCGGGGCTGGGAGAATTTCATAAAGAAACTCGCTCTTCCAATTATTACTATCATTAATGCAATCTGACACTTTAAGAGACTCGTAGGCCGTAGGATCGAAGACTATAGTCGAGATGGTGACAGAATAGGCCCAATTATCATGCCAAAAAGAAATGTCATGCCCACTACCAACCTGCCACGAAAGATCTCTTTTAAAAGAGGATCTCAGGCGCATAAGATTCTTCCATTGCCATAAGCAATTCACATTAGGGGAGTAAGACCAAAGAGATTCATTTTCAGATACCTTTTTTTACTAATATTACCCAAAGATTATCCGAAGCAGCAATAATCTTCTAGAGTAGCTTACATTGAAAGGCAAGATTAGTAACCTTAGCCTTCCTAAATCCAATCCCACCAACACATTTAGGCCGACAAAGAAATTTATGTTGGTTTTATCCAAGTCATGAAGAACAGCTGAGGGGAGAGTGAAGCTCTACATTTGGTAATTAGCTTTGGAGGCTAGATTAGACTGAATTAGGACAGCTCTACCAACTTGGGAGAGGGAGTTTGCTTTCCATTTGGCTAACTGTTTCACAAATTTATCCACAACTTCTCCAAAAGTATTCTTAAGGACACGAGAATCGAGAATAGGACAACCTAGATAATTTCCCAGAGAAAGAGCATTATCCATATCCATAATGTCCTTGAATACTAAACAATCCTCCAGACTAACATTTTTGGTGAAATAAAAGGCCGACTTGTGAAAGTTAACTATTTGACCTGACATAGAACAATACTTATCCCAAATGGTTTTAATCTCTTGACAACTCTCAGCAGAGGCTCTAGCAAAAATCATAGTATCATCAGTAAATGTGAGGAAGGGAACTTTATCCCAGATCTACCAAGTTTGTCACCTAGCAACTTATCATGATCAAAGCAATGGGCATGAATTCTGGGAGCCAGAAGCCCAGCACACAAGATAAAGAGGTAGGGAGAAAGGGGATCACCCTGACGAAGTCCTCTGGAGGGGAAAAATCTATCCCCTGGGATCCCATTCACAAGCACAGAGAAGGAGACAGAAGAGATACATGCTTCATGTAGGATGGAAACCTAATTTCTCTAACGTCATAAGCACAAAGTCCCATCCTAACCTATCATAAGCCTTTTCCATATCTAGTTTGATTGCTATCCACCCTTCCTTGCCTCCTTTATTTTTGAAAGAATGAAACACTTCATGAGCAATTAAGATATTATCTTGAATCAGTCTTCTGGGACAAAAGCCCCCTGGAGAGGGTGGATAATCCTACCTAAAACTACCCGAAGCCTGACCTTTGCAATGACTTTATAAATAGTAGAACATACACTAATTGGACGAAAGTGATTGGTTGACTTAGGGTCAGCAATCTTAGGGATTAACGTAATGAAGGCATGATTAATTTCACTTAATATTGAACCCGAATGAAAAAAGGCTTTAACAGCCCGACATACCGACCCACCAATGAGTGACCAATATTTTTGGAAGAAATATGGAGGGAATCCATCAGGACCCGGAGTTTTATCTGGAGCCATATCAAACACTGCGGCTTTAATTTCATCACTATAGACCTCTTGAATCAATGCCTCACTATCCTCATTAGAAATTATGGAAGTGATTAGATCAAAATCCATATCAGAGTTAAAACTACACTCATGATTCGACGTAAACCTCCTCGTAATTTCTTGACCAATTAGAATTGGATTATTAATAAAAACTACCATTACTAGAAACAAACTCCTTAATTTGGTTCCTATTTTTCCGAGTATTAGCAGAGGAGTGAAAGTAAGAGGTATTAGCATCCCCATTATCAAGAGGTATTAGCATCCCCATTATTCCAAAAAATTTCTCGTCTTTTTTGCTTCCAATGAGTAACCTGATACGAGAATAATTTCGAACGTTTAAGCAGCAATCTATCTTGATAGGCTTGTAACCGAACATTGCTAGGCTCAACTAATAATTGACTTTGTAAAGTGCTAAGTTTGCCATCAACCTCTTGAACTTGACGGAAAATATATCCAAATCGAACCTTATTCAAATCCTTAATTTGACCTTTATAAGTTTACATTTTTGAACAAAATGAAACATGAACGAACCATTAACTTTAGTACACCAAGTCTTTTTTACAAGAACATCAAAATCCTTCCTAAGGCACCACATTTTCTCAAACCTATAAAAGGAGGCACTTTAGAGTGAGACTCTACTTTAATGTTAAGAAAGCTATGTCAATGATCTATAGATGTAAACACATGATTAAATAACGAGGCAGAGGGAAAAAGATTTAGCCAACTTAGACTAGCTATGGCCTTGTCAATTCTTTCGGAAGTATTATTATCACCACTCTTCTTCTTTCTCCAAGAAAACGGATTGTCGTAATGAGGGAGTTTAATGCAATTAAGTCTATCTCGAATATTATTCATGCGAGTAAGTCTTGAATAATTAAAAACAGTTCCCCAAGTTTATCATTACGGGAACTAATCTCATTATAATCTCCTAAAAAAATAAAAGGGAGAGATAGAGTACTAGCAAACCTAGCGATTTCATCCCAAAACTCATTTTTATCTTGACTTTTAGCTGGAGCATAGATAAATATAGCAATGAAAGCTACATTAGGAATAAGTAATTTAATATTAAAAGCCACAAACCGGGCTGATTTATAAACAATAAGGAGCTCAAAAGGATTAATAAAGTCATCTTTCCATAGCAACCAGAGGCCTCCAGACATCCCCTGGGTAGGAAGAAATTCACTGAACTTGAATCCCGTACTTCTCAAGCAAGTATCAGAGGGAGCATTAGTCAATTTAGTTTCACATATCATAAAGATAGAAATTCTATTTACAAGGCAAATTTTTTTAACTTCAACAAGAGCATTCTTTTGCCCACACCCCCTAATGTTCCAAAAACCCACAGTCATAACAAAATATTACCCAAAAAAGAACAACCTGATAATCAGCATGACTAAGCATGAGTCTTCTTCAGCCCTGGTGAGGCTGAATCATCATCACCATAGCTCTTCCTCCTCTTCGAAGAACTGGACTGAGAGGTGTCATGCTCAACACCCAAGGCTTCAATATTGCGCACAATAGAACTTTCAGAGTTAATGGAGTGGAAAGAGTTACTAGGCTGGGACTGGTAATCATCCAACGAGGGATTAGCAGCTAGCAACATAGTATCATTCTCAACATCAGACTCAAAGAAGGTGAGATCAGTCTGCTCAACCCCATCAAGGGGAGCAAACTGATTCTTATCCAACTCATGAGGATAAACAACTTGGAGAGGGATAGGAGATAGAACAATATTACCAGCCAAGGGTGGAGCAAACAACGCATCAGTCCTATCTTCACACTCAAAAGAAGATTCAAGCAAACTAGCTTGGAATTCTCGAGTGGAGGGGCAAAGCTTGGACAAGGATCACACATTGTCATCATCAGAAGTGGCCTCACTGTCATACTGATCATCTATAGCAGCAGTAACCACAAGGGCTTTACCCTACCTTTCCCACACCCACCATGAGTAACCAACTTAGCAAAATAATTAGCAACATAAGGCTCTCTAAAGACAATACCAGATTTTTTCTGAACATTCTTAGCATACCCAGCAGCAGGATAGTGAATAACAGGTTTTCTCATCAAAGACTTAGGCTTAGCTGGCACAAGATTGGCTTGCTCAGCCCAAGTGTCAACATTTTCTTGCCTGTTAGCCTTAGATAAAGTTTCAGCAATACATTTCTGCTTAGGATTCTTTAGCAAACAAATGTTAATCTCTTTTTTAGGAGCATTAAGCAACGGGCACTTCTCAATTACATGCTCTTCACACCCACAAAAAGAACAACCAACAGAAAAATCCTCATACCATATAATATAAGCAATAGTCTTACCTCCCACTCTTTTCACCTCAGCATATTCAAGGAGGGGCTCAGAGATATCCACCCTAACACAGGCTCTAGCAAAGCGAATTTTATTGCGCAATAAAGATCTAGAATCCAACTTTACCAAGGTACCAACATTATTGGAAGCAAGTAGGCTAGCAACAGATTCAAAATTCAACAGCTCAACAGGAAATCTGGGTATACGCACCCATAAATCAACCCACTTAATTTCCTCCAAATATGGGTCAAAATCAGGCTTCCAAGGTTGGATCACAAAGAGATCACCTTGGACAAGCCAAGGTCTCGACAAGGAACATATCATTAGGATTAGTAAACCGGATCAAAATCCATTGATTACCCATCTCAAGGTACTCAATGTCCCCTTTAACAAACTTCCAATCAGACTTAGTTTTTGAGATAATAGTATGAATATCCAAAGGAACACCCAACATTTTCCCAACTAAACAGGATTTAGTTAATTCATCAATGTCCTTTTGAACTTAAGTAATTTGATCAAGGACTATAGACTCAGCAAAATTAACAGACAACGGGGGATCAGCACCAGCAATAGATGGGGAAGCAGGAACATTACCAGAGGAGATATGACCAGTATTCTGAGAAACATCAGCATCAGGGGCCAATAACCCCAAAGACATCCCCCCTCAGAAGGAGTAGCCAAGATAGTATCTTTGTAAGAGAGATTGTTTGCCATAAAAAAACAAGCACAATTTTGAGAACTTAAGAACTCACAGACTAAAAAAGGAAAGAACAACAAAGGAACTGAAATGAGTGAGATAAAAATACACAACCAAATCAAGTATTTATACCAGTTAGGGTTTACATGCCCCAACTGTCCACAATCAGCATCAACAATTCGAGTATAGTTACTTACCATCGCATTAAATGCGAGAGGAGTCTGCAAACCTAAGGGACTTGAAAAATTGTTATTAGCATGCCAAAGCCAATCGCAGCGAAGTAGCCCTTTCTCACTAAGAAGGCCAGGACACACTGCAAACCTTAATAAATTCTCACTCTCCTCACTAATACTCTGAATCGCATTAAATGTGAGAAATAAACCACTCACAAAAGAAACCCTCAATTTTCCAAGAAACCCTAAGACTTAGGACACAGGCAGAAAACTCAACTGCTCCTGATAATAAAGGAGTAATTCGCTCAATTAACTCAAGCCTATTAAAGAAGCTAGGCCTGCAACACCAAATTTGAAGCTTTAAATGAGAACTAACCCTACTAATTTGCAGAGTAGGAACAACAAAGGCTAGGGTTACTGAACTAGCGAAAGGAGTTCAACCCAATTGCCACAATTAAAGGACTTAAACTAGGTGAAATTATTGCAAAAGCACAATTAACATTAGGATGTAACCAAAGAAGGAACGAATAATTTGAAGGAGATGGATTCTGGGACATTTGGAATTTTTTAGGGGGGCTAGGGTTCTTGGGCGAAGGAATTGGGGCTTTCCTCTTTTTTTTTGGGTTTTTCTACGTTATACCCTTGTGTTTTTTCAATTTCTACATTGTACCCCAACCTTTTAAAAATTCCACACGGTACCCTCAAACTTACCTTTTTTAATGCACAATGGCCCTACCGTTGATTATACGTCATTAATTTCGTCTACTTTTTTATAATCCAATGGAACTAATCTAATTTGTGAATATTCCCTCCAAGCGTTAAACTATGTATAAGTTAAATTAGTTCCAATAAATAAAGAAAAATAAACGAAATTAATGACGTACAATCAGCGGCAGGGGCATCTTGCATTAAATAAAGTAACCTTGAGGGTACTGTGTGAAAATTTTAAAAGGTTGGGGTACAATGTAGAAATTGACTAAACACAAGGGTATAACGTAGAAAAACCTCTTTCTCTTTCTCTCTCTAACTTTCTCTTTCATCTTTTTTAGCCTGTTTTGGATCTTTTTCGATTCAAACCCAGAAATATATATAGTTAAGTTAAGCATAACTAGAGTTGCGTAATTTTTTGTTTATAAACTTAGATTACATAACTTTCATGGTCGCATAACTTAAAGTAAACTATTCCTCACTGCTCCGCCATCCCGTCTTCATATGCATACCTAAAATAGAAAACAAAACGTCATGAACCGAGGCTCAGTAACATACTACTCTAACATCGTAAGCTCATTTCAATTCATTTTATTTGCAATCAGGGATGAGAGAATATAGTCAAACCATTTTGTAAACATGCACTTCAAATCAGGAATTTAAAAGCCATTGTTATGATTATCACATTTCATTATCTGAATACTTTCTTTGTTTACTCGGTGAGTACAACAGAAGGCATAGCCACCGAGGACATAAGTCCCCCATCAGAAGGTAGCATATAATGCCATAGATCGTAACAGAGGGCAAAGACACCGAGGATATTCATCCCCCATCAGAAGCTAACATATAATGTCAATAGTAAAATAAGGCAAAGCCACCGAGGACATAGTCCCCCATCAGAAGGTGGCATATAATGCCATCATGCGGGTGCCACCGAGGACTTTGCCCCCCATCAGAAGGTGGCGTTGCCACCAGATAACAAAACGACATGTGCATGGCCTAGAGAATATAGTACTGCCATTCACCATCTTTCACTTTTATTTATCATGTTTCGTGTCTTTTAAGTGGTTTTCAAAATCATAGTAAAGTCATTGCATAAACATCATCAAATCATCGTACTTCTCATAACTTCAAATCATTTATAAACATCAATCACATAGCAAATATTTCATATCCCGCAGACCATAAATAACATAGCATAAGCATTATGTAAAAGCATCATAAACATAGTTGGAAGGGGTGCGGGTGTTAGCAGTAGACGTTACCTCAAATCTTGCATAGTAACTTTGATAGTCGGGGGAGGATGTAATATCCTTTTTCCTTTAATCTAACCAATAATTAATAACGAGATGGTTAATATTGTAACTTCTCTCATTTGTTATTTAGTTATAAAGTTGGTTCATCAACCAAATTAACTGCGTATAATCATTTATTTACTAAACTTTATAAGCACCATCTTGTTACTTGAATAATTATCGTTATTACATAAACTTTTCTCTAAATGAAATTTGAACTCATCATAAGTACATATTAATAAATTGAGTCAATATTATTAAGTTAACAAAAATATAAGATATGACTACCTGTCATTAAGGTCCAATACTCATACTAAGTCATACTACTTTTTATTTTTTTTTTTTTTTTATAAAGGTAAGGAAAAAAGGAAGTTAGGAAGCCCTCTGCACGAGGGGAATTTCTAGCTTATCGTTTACAGTGATTTTATGGAGGGCGGATTCGGGAGAGGGGGTTACAATGAATACAGAGGAAACTAAATGGCCGACATTTTCTATCCAATCTGCTGCTTGATATGCTTCACGGAAGATGTCTTATGGACCAAGATCGAAAGTGCTTAAGGAGCTCCTGAATGTCTTTTATAGTGTGAGCCATTTGCCACGGCGGCTGCCAAAGACCTTTGACTGCATTGATGACTAGTAAATTATCTCCTTCAATTTCGATATTGGAGATGTTTTCTTTTGTGGCTAGCAAAATACCTTGATGGAGTGCCGAGGCTTCAGCCATGTAAACCTCATAAGTGCCAAAGTTAAGCGCCACAACCTTGTGATTGTTACCATTGTGATCACGGATAATAAAACCTCCTGTTGCAGAGTGGTTACGGACCGAACCATCAAAGTTAAACTTGAATGAGAGAGGTGGTGGGGGAACCCATGCAACAAGAATAGGGGAAGTACGGGGTCTCGGAATTCTGGAGGAAGAAGGGTGAACCTGAAAAGGAGAATTAGAGGAGTTAGAAAAATCAATGGAAGTCCTGAGACTCCATTATGTCCTGTGGAACTTTGCTTTGTGGAGTATGCGATAAGGGTTTAGCTGATGGTCTTTAAAGATGATGTCATTACGTTCTTTCCAAATATACCAAAGTAGGTAAGTGTATTTAGAGATGTTGCTTTTAATAGGACGAAGGTTTTGTAAAGTAGTGAGAACTGATTGGTTGATTACGTTTGATGGGAACCAGTTTTTCAGGTCTTGAAGAAGCCAAAGATCCTTAATATTGGGGCATTGGCTAAAAAGGTGATCGATAGATTCTGGTTCTAGGTTGCATAAACAACAATGGTTGAAAGGAATGGTTTTGCGTTTGGCTAAGATATCTCGGATGCTAATGCTTTGGTGGCAAAGTTGCCAGTGGAAGATTTGGAGTTTAGGTGGGATGTCAGGTCTCCAGATCCATCTAAATTGCCACTTTGTAGTATTAGTGGGCAAATTGTGAGCTAGCCAGCTTGCAGATTTGACCGTAAATGCTCCCGCGCGAGGTGCTAGGCCCCCAAATTGGTTCATCCAATAAGGGAGAGTAAGGAAGGGGGATCCCTTGAGTTTGTTGTACTTGGTGTGGGGGGAGTAAAGCATTAAGCTTGGTAATATCCCATGAGTAATTAGGGAGAATGAAATGGCTGACTTTGAGGTTGGTGGCTATTTCTGATGGGTGTAGATTTAGTTCTTCCAAAAGTTTCGTATTTGAACACCAGTTATGAAGCTAAAATAGAATATCTCTACCATTACCACTTTTCCAACGTATCCCTTTATGGAGTAAAGGACGTTGTGAAAGGATATGTCGCCATATTGGGGAATCTTGGGGATTGGGAATGTAGTCAAAGAAGGACTGGTTGTGAAGATGTTTTTCCTTAATTACTTTGACCCATAGACTTGTATTATCCGTTAGAACTTTCCAGCCCAATTTGGCAATAAAAGCTTTGTTCATCGGTAGAGTTTTCCTTATTCTGAGGCCCCCCATCTCTTTTGGACGACATATTTTATCCCAATAAATTAGGGGGGTAGGATGCTTATCTTTATTTTGTCTCCAGAAAAAATTACGATGAAGAGTATAAATTGATTTTGCTAAGTCATTTGGGAGAAGAGAAGAGGCACAAGTATAGGATGGTAGGGACTCTAGATTGCTCTGAATTAAAGTGAGTCGGCCAACTTTAGATAGTAACCCGGCTTCCCAGTGGTTAATACGATTGTCCGATTTTTGTAAGATTCGTTTGAAGTCCGTTTTTAGATGATTTTTCCTTTGTGTGGTAACTTTTTTAGAGAAAGTAATTGAGGATTTGTGGAAGTTGACTAGTTGGCTTGAGATTTGGCAGAAGTCGTCACTGAAGCCTTGCAAAATAATAAACTATCGTCCGCAAAGAGAAGACAAGGAATATTTGAGCTTCGTGGTCGAAGCTTGAATCCAAGTTCACTTTTCGGTTTTTGAGAAGTTAAGGTTAATTTTTTGAATTAATGCTTCCATAGAGAGAATGAAGAGGTAGGGAGAGAGCGGATCTCTTTGCCAGAGTCCCCTAGTTGGTTGAAACCAGGGGGTAGATTGTCCATTAATTTTGATAGAATAGGAAACCTTAGTTACGCATTCTTTAATCCATATAATCCATTGGGTAGAAATCCAAAAGCACTACTTGGAAGATTGTGTTATATACAAGTTCATATTACATATTTACTCTAATCTCATTAGTCCAAAATAACGACAATCATGTTACAATTTAAATATCACTTGAGCCCAAAGTAATTGTAATTATAATTATGAAGTAACCATTAAAAGATTTTGGGCCTAAAAGAGTAAACAAAACAAAGAGAAAAATAAAGGAAAAATTGATTTAATCAGTCCCAACTTTGGGCGTCCTGACAAAAACAGTCCCAACTTTCGTTTTTTATTGTTCAGTCCCAACTTTTTGGGGTCCTTTACAATAACAGTCCAGGTTAACCAGTAACCTGTTTAAGAGGTTTTTTTTTTTTTTTTTTTTTTTTGTATATATTTTTTACTTTGTTTTTGTTGTTTTAATTATATATTTTATGTTTTAATTCTCTCCTCCCTCCTTCCTCCCCTTCCACCTCCTCTTACTTCTCCCCAGCCAACCACCCTCTCCCCCTCCCCTGTTGAGTGGCGACTCCCTGCCACCCCCTCCCCATCCCCTGCTGATCCCCTGCCACCCCCTCCCTCGCCCCTGTTGACCCCTTGCCACCCTGACCCCTGTTGACCCGTTGCCACCCCCATCCCCACTTTCTCTCTCCTCCTCGTTATTCTGCCGGCACCACTTTTCTCCCGGCACGTCAACCACCCCCTCCCCTCCCCTTCCCCTGTTATATGACCCATGTCTTTGACAACTAGCATTCAACAATCTATCTTGGGTTTCAATAATCCACCTTATGTAAGCATCATAGTACATATTATACCTAACATACCGCGTAATTCCCAGTTTGATCAACTAGAGAACTTAAAATTAGTAGATACACTCCAAGATTCACCACATCACCACCATAAATCTTTCATCATAAATCCTGCAATATTACATTATTGCCACAGAAAAATCACCAAAAACTATTTACTTCATCAAATAAAAGAAAGTTTACCACCCTCCTTTCAACAATATATCAAACAACTAAGGCCATTCATCCCATTACATAGTCAAATTACTTGGATTTTTTCACCAATTTTGCCTTCGTCACATTATCAAATTTTCCAATTCTTATACATGAAAGCCCAAATCTTTAAGTCTACTTTTAAGTGCAATCAAGTCAATTTTATGCAACCAATTAAATAATCCGAGTAAATTCAGACCTAAAACGACTAAAAAAAGGAAAACTTAAATTGAAAAAAAAAATCAAAAACTTAAATTATTCAACTATTGAGCTTTAACAAAATCAAAATACGGAAAAAATTAGAAAGAATTGTAAAAATTAGGGAAATTTGACCTATATTCTAATAGCGGATTTCTCTGCATCTAGGGTTCTGGCTTTAATCGACCCAACGCCTGCTTTCGCTAGAAGGAAATGAATGAGCTGGCGGAGGAAGTGAAGAGAATCCGAAGAGGTTGGTGTTGAGAGTAATAAGTGCATTTCTAACGCCCTTTTTGGACTTCTTTTAGCTCAGTTTGATTCTCTTTTTCCCCTTTGATCCCTCTTTCTTCTCTCTTTCACCTTCTATTTCATTCACTTGATCATTCTTGATCAAAGTGACATTTTGCTAGATTTTCAGTCATTTTTGACCGAATTTCTAGTACATTTGCTTTCACCCTGTTTTTCCATGTTCTTTATATAGGTAGAACTACCTAAGATGGCTACGAGTTGTAGAGTTGGCACAGGAAACAATGAAAATAGAGCACACGTTGAGAAATGGTGCGATTGCACTATGCCCCATGTCCGCTCGCACAAAGGAGTACATTGCACAATAAAATCTTGTACAGGGAACTTCAAATGGACATAACTTTCAAAACAAAAATCGGATGAAGGTAATTCTAGTTGGAAGTGAAAGCTTGTTTCGATAGCTTTCCAACGACTGGTTTAAGTTGAATTGTTCGACCAGATCAGAAAGAATGGTGCGCCCGCACTAAACTATGGCGCGCCCGCACCATTCAACGCTTGATGTCAGTTTTGGAGCAGAAGGAATGGTGCGCCCGCACCATTCAAATCCGCGAAGAGGAAAAAAACGTGGCTTGCCTTTATAACATTGGAGTTGATTAGTTTTTAACTTATGCTTTATTCCAAGTTATAGAGAATATTATTAGGGCTTACTTTAGAGAGAAAAACACTTAGTTTTGGATCAAGATTTGAGAATTCTAGATCATAGTTTGTGATTGCTACAATATTGAAGGTATATTAATTCAATTAGGTTCAAAGTTTCAGTTTTTATTATCTCTTTTCATTGCTATTATTTGTTCTTCCCTTTTATTAGATCAACTTTATTATAATTTCATAATTGTTATTTTAATTAGATTAATTATCTCTTAATCATGTTTAGCCCTAGATTAGTTATAGATTTCATGTTTTATTGCTTAGATTCCATGATTAGTGAGTAGTTCCCTATATAGGGTTAGGGTGAAAGTATGGATTAGAGTTTAAATGTATTGTTAATGTGATTGTGATGATTCAATGACGTTTATGCATTGATCTTGGTTTTTTGAGGCCATAGGATAGATATTAATCACATTTGTGCTTAGGTATTTTGATTTCAAATGTTCTTAATTGAATTATGAACTCTTTTATCATCCTCATGAATCAACTTAATTTCTAGGCCAAGATATTGGGTAGAAATTAAGGGGATCCTATATTAGGGGTTTTCCAAATTCATTGGATCTATTAATCAATTGACTAAAGACCATTCGAGAGAGGATTTAGTTGATTGATTAAGCGATCATTCTCGAGGACCTTTCGAGAGAGAACTCGAGTATTTTAGAGGAAAACTAAACCTTGCGTAATCGTTGCCTTTGAATCACAATTGCATTAATAATCGTTAGCCGCTTTGATCCATACTAGTAACCTTAACTCTAGTGTCTTCCTATAATTTTTCATCTTGTGTTATTTGCTAGTGCTTGATATTATCTAGTCATAGTTGTCACCAAACCTTTTTAAAACCCCCAAAAACCCTTCAATTAGGTAATTTAGACTTAATAGACTTTGATTAATCCCAATTTCCCTGTGGATCGACCCTTGACTTGCCTTTACTACGTTCTTGGTAATTGCTCGTTAGGTTTTATAAATATTGTTTGAAAAGCGATTTTTGGTGCATTAACGACACACTAAAAACCTCTTATCAAAATGGCGCCGTTGCCGGGGAAATTGTGCTATTGATTGAAGTTTTTTTAGTTTGAAATTGCTTAATTGATTTTATTTTATTTTATTTTACTTTTTTTTATAGGCTTATTTTTTATATCTTGTTTTATTTTATTTGGTAAGTGTCGTGTATATGAGTCTAGGAATTTGTATATAATTTTTTTTTCTTTCTTTTAAGAGAATTCCAAAAAAATATGGCAAACTTCTTTTTTCCTCAATATGAGGATGAACCATTTTGGAATTATTTTCAGAGATTTGAGAACACTCTTCTAACTAAGTATAGAATTGAGATTTGGGAGATGTGTGAGGTGATGTATGAAGGTCTGAATATGCATACAAGAGAAGTGGTGGAGTCTATGTTTAATGGTGAATTTCGATGCCAACACTTTGATGAAGCATGGGTTTTCTTTGGGTGGCTATCTAGAGACACTTATGAGTGGGACTATGGAAATACTACTTTCTCAAATTTAGAAGATGTCTCTAGTTGTGAACTACATATATATTCTGAAATTCATGATTCACTCAAAGAAAATATGTGCTTGTTAAAGAGGTGTGATTCTATGATGGAGAACTTTGTCGAATCTAGAAAAAGATCAATCGAAACTTTGGGTCGAATTATCAATAATCAAAATCACTCTTGCATGACTATAACCAATGAAGATGATGATGATTGGGATATGGATGAGAACCCCGTAGTAGAGGAATCATTTGTTGAGAAAGCTTACACTATAGAGTCTAATGATGTTGAAGAAGTAGTTGATAAGACTTTTATTTCTACTCGTCCTCTTCATATTCCCTTTTCAAAGAAACTTGACTTAGTTCCTTCCTTCCCCATCTTATTCCCTCTCCTCAAAGTTTCACCATTGGAAGAGCCTTTGTCCTCTTTAAACCTTCATAAGACTCAAATGGAAGTCATAGAGGACGGGATCGAGCATAAAAGTTGCAAGGACCATCAAAAGGAGAACTCATTGTTTTGTTCTTTTTATTTGAATTTTGATGTTTGTTCTTCATACTTTCTAGGATTCTCTCGGAAATTTCATTATTTTCGACACTCATCACTTGGTAAGCATATAGACCCATTGAATTTTGTGCATGCTCTTTGTTTATGTCATACCTATTTGATCCACTGTGAAATGTGTGCTAATGCTTATGACAAACTATTGTCAAATTATTTAGTGGTAAGGTCTAGCTAATGATCCTAAAAGAGCTCTTTTCGGCAGGTATTTTGAGACCCTTCTCCTTATCTTACTTGGTTAGGATTTTTGCTTGACTTTGTGCCCTTACCTCATCTCTTACTTTCTCTTTGCTTGTACACTTCGAGGACGAAGTTGGTATTAAGCTTGGGGGAGTTAGCATGTGTTCTCTCCATCTCAGCATTTTCTTCATCCCCTTTGTATTTAGGTTCTTTTTAGTGCTTTTGCATGTTAGGTTTGCATAAGAAAAAAAAAAAACACAATTTTTTTTTCTTTCTTTCTTTTCTGCATTTAGAGTTGTTTGGTTGCATGCATGATACGTTGCTAAGAGTGTTCATAACTTGATTGGAAGACCTTCTTTGCATTTGACTTGATGATTTTGGAAGCCTTGCTGTGATTTTAGGTGATCTTTGAGATCGGTAACTTTTGGTCGAGTCTTTTTGAAATTAGGCGAGTTGGTTGCTTGGATTGCCTTATCCCTTGTGCGATGAACCCCGAAGGAGGGCCACGAACCTCGTAAGACTCTTTTACAACCCTCACCCTTGATCCCCTCACTTGTGACTTGTATTTTAGCTCCCCAAGATTGCGTATGACCGAACTAAATAGAAGAATGATTTAAGGCATTTCTTTTTGCTAGAAATAGGAGCTCAAAAGCCAAAAAGCTTTTATATCGCCATATTTGTACGCTTCTCAACCCATTTGAGCCTTTCTATCCTATTTTTGCTTAACCCTCATAATAAATCATGGCCAAACTTTCCCTAAAGTGGAGTACATGTCTAGTTTTTGTTGAGTTGAGTTGTTTTGATACTAAGTCTTTGGTTGAAAGTAATTTAATGTGCATGTACAATTGCAAAAGTTGAAGAAAATTACGAGAAAGGAAAGGCAAAAAAAAAAAAAAATACAAGAAAGAAAGCTCTTATGGTTTCATTTGGATTTCTATTGAAAGAAAAGAAAGAGAGAGTAAATTGATGAGAAAAATGAATAAATATGTTCAAAAAGTGAAAGTCAAAGTGAGAATCAAAGTTGTGTGTGAGCTTTCGATTTGAGTTGGTGTTAGGACTAGCTTGGGGAAGTCTCTTCCCCTAGTTTGTACTCAGCTTTACCCTTTTTGCACCACACTCCCATATTGATATCCTCACCCCTAACCTAGCCTCGTTACAACCTTGATAAAGTCCCTTTTGACTTTTAGATTAGTCTTGGTCAATTCAATAGTGGCGGGTGAGATTTTGTGCAAGTCCTGATGAGGGTCATCAAAATGTGGTAGAGGTGAGCTATTATGGTTGAGCATCCCTATGGGAGATTCAAACTCGGGACTTGGAAGTGGAGAGGGGTGAGAAATCACTCCTAGCAAGCCTAGTTTTTAAGAAGACTCGGTTGATTGGTGGATTGGATCTCTTAAGTCACTCCTGTGCTTCCTGATCATCTTTTCTCCTGTGTTAGATTGGTCTACTAAATCTTGGTATGAACTCATTTAGCTTGCATGTCATATTTGTAGCTTTGCATATAGAACATTTAAGCTAGTGTGTTGCGTGGTTTTTGATCTTTTTCATATTTTTCTCCTCTTTTTTTTCTTCTTTCTCATTCTTGGTTTACTTGAGGACAAGTAAAATGCTAAGCTTGGGGGAGTTTGATAAGTGCATTTCTAACGCCCTTTTTGGACTTCTTTTAGCTCATTTTCATTCTCTTTCTCCCCTTTGATCCCTCTTTCTTCTCTCTTTCACCTTCTATTTCATTCACTTGATCATTCTTGATCAAAGTGACATTTTGCTAGATTTTCAGTCATTTTTGACCGAATTTCTAGTACATTTGCTTTCACCCTTTTTTTCCATGTTCTTTATATAGGTAGAACTACCTAAGATGGCTACGAGTTGTAGAGTTGGCAAAGGAAGCAATGAAAATAGAGCACACGTTGAGAAATGGTGCGATTGCACTATGCCCCATGTCCGCTCGCACAAAGGAGCACATTGCACAATAGAATCTTGTACAGGGAACTTCAAATGGACATAACTTTCAAAACACAAATCGGATGAAGGTAATTCTAGTTGGAAGTGAAAGTTTGTTTCGATCGCTTTCCAACGACTGGTCATAAGCTTGATTTGGATCTAAAACGAAAGAGTTATTCACATTTTAAGTTGAACTGTCCGACCAGATCAGAAAGAATGGTGCGCCCGCACCAAACTATGGCGCGCCCGCACCATTCAACGCTTGATGTCAGTTTTGGAGCAGAAGGAATGGTGCGCCCGCACCATTCAAATTCGCAAAGAGAAAAAAAACGAGGCTTGCCGTTATAACATTGGAGTTGATTAGTTTTTAACTTATGTTCTATTCCAAGTTTTTAGAGAATATTATTAGGGCTTACTTTAGAGAGAAAAACACTTAGTTTTGGATCAAGATTTGAGAATTCTAGATCATAGTTTGTGATTGCTACAATATTGAAGGTATATTAATTCAATTAGTTTCAAAGTTTCAGTTTTTATTATCTCTTTTCATTGCTATTATTTGTTCTTCCCTTTTATAAGATCAACTTTATTATAGTTTCATAATTGTTATTTTAATTAGATTAATTATCTCTTGATCATGTTTAGCCCTAGAGTAGTTATAGATTTCATGTTTTGTTGCTTAGATTCCATGATTAGTGAGTAGTTCCCTATCTAGGGTTAGGGTGAAAGTAGAGTTTAAATGTACTGTTAATGTGATTGTGATGATTCAATGACGTTTATGCATTAATCTTGGTGTTTTGAGGCTTTGGATAGATATTGATCACATTTGTGCTTTGGTATTTTGATTTCAAATGTTCTTAATTGAATTATGAACTCTTTTATCATCCTCATGAATCAACTTAATTTCTAGGCCAAGATATTGGGTAGAAATTAAGGGGATCCTATATTAGGGGTTTTCCAAATTCATTAGATCTCTTAATCAATTGACTAAAGACCATTCGAGAGAGGATTTAGTTGATTGATTAAGCGATCATTCTCGAGGACATTTCAAGAGAGGACTCGAGTATTTTAGAGGAAAACTAAACCTTACGTAATCGTTGCCTTTGAATCACAATTGCATTAATAATCGTTATCCGCTTTGATCCATACTAGTAACCTTAACTCTAGTGTCTTCCTATAATTTTTCATCTTGTGTTATTTGCTAGTGCTTGATATTATCTAGTCGTACTTGTCACCAAACCTTTTTAAAACCCCCAAAAACCCTTCAATTAGGTAATTTAGACTTAATAGACTTTGATTAATCCCAATTTCCCTGTAGATCGACCCTTTACTTGCCTTTACTACGTTCTTGGTAATTGCTCGTTAGGTTTTATAAATATCGTTTGAAAAGCGATTTTTGGTGCATGAACGACACACTAAAAACCTCTTATCAAAATGGCGCCGTTGCCGGGGAAATTGTGCTTTTGATTGAAGTTTTTTTAGTTTGAAATTGCTTAATTGATTTTATTTTATTTTATTTACTTTTTTTTATAGGCTTATTTTTTATATCTTGTTTTATTTTATTTGGTAAGTGTCGTGTATATGAGTCTAGGAATTTGTATATAATTTTTTTTTCTTCTTTTAAGAGAATTCCAAAAAAATATGGCAAACTTCTTTTTTCCTCAATATGAGGATGAACCATTTTGGAATTATTTTCAGAGAATTGAGAACACTCTTCTAACTAAGTATAGACTTAAGATTTGGGAGATGTGTGAGGTGATGTATGAAGGTCTGAATATGCATACAAGAGAAGTGGTGGAGTCTATGTTTAATGGTGAATTTCGATGCCAACACTTTGATGAAGCATGGGGTTTCTTTGGGTGGCTATCTAGAGACACTTATGAGTGGGACCATGGAAATACTACTTTATCAAATTTAGAAGATGTCTCTAGTTGTGAACTACATATATATTCTGAAATTCTTGATTCACTCATAGAAAATATGTGCTTGTTATAGAGGTGTGATTCTATGATGGAAAACTTTGTCGAATCTAGCAAAAGATCAATCGAAACTTTGGGTCAAATTATCAATAATCAAAATCACTCTTGCATGACTATAACCAATGAAGATGATGATGATTGGGATATGGATGAGAACCCCGTAGTAGAGGAATCATTTGTTGAGAAAGCTTACACTATAGAGTCTAATGATGTTGAAGAAGTAGTTGATAAGACTTTTATTTCTACTCGTCCTCTTCATATTCCCTTTTCAAAGAAACTTGACTTAGTTCCTTCCTTCCCCATCTTATTCACTCTCCTCAAAGTTTCACCATTGGAAGAGCCTTTGTCCTCTTTAAACCTTCATAAGACTCAAATGGAAGTCATAGAGGACGGGATCGAACTTAAAAGTTGCAAGGACCATCAAAAGGAGAACTCATTGTTTTGTTCTTTTTATTTGAATTTTGATGTTTGTTCTTCATACTTTCTAGGATTCTCTCGAAAATTTCATTATTTTCGACACTCATCACTTGGTAAGCATATAGACCCATTGAATTTTGTGCATGCTCTTTGTTTATGTCATACCTATTTGATCCACTGTGAAATGTGTGCTAATGCTTATGACAAACTATTGTCAAATTATTTAGTGGTAAGGTCTAGCTAATGATCCTAAAAGAGCTCTTTTCGGCAGGTATTTTGAGACCCTTCTCCTTATCTTACTTGGTTAGGATTTTTGCTTGACTTTGTGCCCTTACCTCATCTCTTACTTTCTCTTTGCTTGTACACTTCGAGGACGAAGTTGGTATTAAGCTTGGGGGAGTTAGCATGTGTTCTCTCCATCTCAGCATTTTCTTCATCCCCTTTGTATTTAGGTTCTTTTTAGTGCTTTTGCATGTTAGGTTTGCATAAAAAAAAAAAAAAACACAATTTTTTTTTTCTTTCTTTCTTTTCTGCATTTAGAGTTGTTTGGTTGCATGCATGATACGTTGCTAAGAGTGTTCATAACTTGATTGGAAGACCTTCTTTGCATTTGACTTGATGGTTTTGGAAGCCTTGCTGTGATTTTAGGTGATCTTTGAGATCGGTAACTTTTGGTCGAGTCTTTTTGAAATTAGGCGAGTTGGTTGCTTGGATTGCCTTATCCCTTGTGCGATGAACCTCGAAGGAGGGCCACGAACCTCGTAAGGCTCATTTACAACCCTCACCCTTGATCGCCTAACTTGTGACTTGTATTTTAGCTCCCCAAGATTGCGTATGACAGAACTAAATAGAAGAATGATTTAGGGCATTTCTTTTTGCTAGAAATAGGAGCTCAAAAGCCAAAAAGCTTTTATACCGGCATATTTGTCCGCTTCTCAACCCATTTGAGCCTTTCTATCCTATTTTTGTTTAACCCTCATAATTAGTCATGGCCAAACTTTCCCCAAAGTGGAGTACATGTCTAGTTTTTGTTGAGTTGAGTTGTTTTGATACTAAGTCTTTGGTTGAAAGTAATTTAATGTGCATGTACAATTGCAAAAGTTGAAAAAAATTACGAGAAAGGAAAGGCAAAAAAAAATAAAAGAAAGAAAGAAAGCTCTTATGGTTTCATTTGGATTTCTATTGAAAGAAAAGAAAGAGAGAGTAAATTGATGAGAAAAATGAATAAATATGTTCAAAAAGGGAAAGTCAAAGTGAGAATCAAAGTTGTGCGTGAGCTTTCGATTTGAGTTGGTGTTAGGACAAGCTTGGGGAAGTCTCTTCCCCTAGTTTGTACTCCGCTTTACCCTTTTTGCACCACACTCCCATATTGATATCCTCACCCCTAACCTAGCCTCGTTACAACCTTGATAAAGTCCCTTTTGACTTCTAGATTAGTCTTGGTCAATTCAATAGTGGCGGGTGAGATTTTGTGCAAGTCCTGATGAGGGTCATCAAAATGTGGTAGAGGGGAGCTATTATGGTTGAGCATCCCTATGGGGGATTCAAACTCGGGACTTGGAAGTGGAGAGGGGTGAGAAATCACTCCTAGCAAGCCTAGTTTTTAAGAAGACTCGGTTGATTGGTGGATTGGATCTCTTAAGTCACTCCTGTGCTTCCTGATCATCTTTCCTCCTGTGTTAGATTGGTCTACTAAATCTTGGTATGAACTCATTTAGCTTGCATGTCATATTTGTAGCTTTGCATATAGAACATTTAAGCTAGTGTGTTGCATGGATTTTGATCTTTTTCATATTTTTTTCCTCTTTTCTTTCTTCTTTCTCATTCTTAGTTTACTTGTGGACAAGTAAAATGCTAAGCTTGGGGGAGTTTGATAAGTGCATTTCTAACGCCCTTTTTGGACTTCTTTAAGCTCATTTTGATTCTCTTTCTCCCCTTTGATCCCTCTTTCTTCTCTCTTTCACCTTCTATATCATTCACTTGATCATTCTTGATCAAAGTGACATTTTGCTAGATTTTCAGTCATTTTTGACCGAATTTCTAGTACATTTGCTTTCACCCTTTTTTTCCATGTTCTTTATATAGGTAGAACTACCTAAGATGGCTACGAGTTGTAGAGTTGGCAAAGGAAGCAATGAAAATAGAGCACACGTTGAGAAATGGTGCGATTGCACTATGCCCCATGTCCGCTTGCACAAAGGAGCACATTGCACAATAGAATCTTGTACAGGGAACTTCAAATGGACATAACTTTCAAAACACAAATCGGATGAAGGTAATTATAGTTGGAAGTGAAAGCTTGTTTCGATAGCTTTCCAACAACTGGTCATAAGCTTGATTTGGATCTAAAACGAAAGAGTTATTCTCATTTTAAGTTGAACTGTCCGACCAGGTCAGAAAGAATGGTGCGCCCGCACCAAACCATGGTGCGCCCGCACCAAACATTGGCGTGCCCGCACCATTCAACGCTTGATGTCAGTTTTGGAGCAGAAGGAATGGTGAGTACGCACCTGATTATGGTGCGCCCGCACCATTCAAATCCGCAAAGAGAAAAAAAACGAGGCTTGCCTTTATAACATTGGAGTTGATTAGTTTTTAACTGATGCTTTATTCCAAGTTTTTAGAGAATATTATTAGGGCTTACTTTAGAAAGAAAAACACTTAGTTTTGGATCAAGATTTGAAAATTCTAGATCATAGTTTGTGATTGCTACAATATTGAAGGTATATTAATTCAATTAGTTTCAAAGTTTCAGTTTTTATTATCTTTTTTCATTGCTATTATTTGTTCTTCCCTTTTATTAGATCAACTTTATTATAGTTTCATAATTGTTATTTTAATTAGATTAATTATCTCTTAATCATGTTTAGCCCTAGATTAGTTATAGATTTCATGTTTTATTGCTTAGATTCCATGATTAGTGAGTAGTTCCCTATCTAGGGTTAGGGTGAAAGTATGGATTAGAGTTTAAATGTATTGTTAATGTGATTGTGATGATTCAATGACATTTATGCATTGATCTTGGTGTTTTGAGGCCTTAGGATAGATATTGATCACATTTGTGCTTTGGTATTTTGATTTCAAATGTTCTTAATTGAATTATGAACTCTTTTATCATCCCCATGAATCAACTTAATTTCTAGGCCAAGATATTGGGTAGAAATTAAGGGGATCCTATATTAGGGGTTTCACAAATTCATTGGATCTCTTAATCAATTGACTAAAGACCATTCGAGAGAGGATTTAGTTGATTGATTAAGCGATCATTCTCGAGGACATTTCGAGAGAGGACTCGAGTATTTTAGAGGAAAACTAAACCTTGCGTAATTGCATTAATAATCGTTATTTTCTTTGATCCATACTAGTAACCTTAACTCTAGTATCTTCCTATAATTTTTCATCTTGTGTTATTTACTAGTGCTTGATATTATCTAGTCGTAGTTGTCACCAAACCTTTTTAAAACCCCCAAAAACCCTTCAATTAGGTAATTTAGACTTAATAGACTTTGATTAATCCCAATTTCCCTGTGAATCGACCCTTGACTTGCCTTTACTACGTTCTTGGTAATTGCTCGTTAGGTTTTATAAATATTGTTTGAAAAGCGATTTTTGGTGCATTAACGACACACTAAAAACCTCTTATCAAAGAGCTTTAGGGCGATCAAGACAGATGACAACGACGCCATTGGGATAAATATTGCCCTTGACGAGCTCATCGGCAGCAGAAGCATAAGCCATGATCAAGAAGCTTCGATGAGATAGAGAAGATTGAAGTGGCGAAGAGGAGATTGTGCGGCCATGGAAAGAGAAAGAACAAAGCTTCAATTTTTCTTTTTTGATCGAAAACGAAAGGGAAAAGGAGGGTTTTAATAATTAATTAGGTCACATGAGGCACGTGACACAGGTTTACCTGTATTAGCAGGTTGGTTACTGGGAAGGACAACTAGTGTAAAGAACCCCCAAAAGTTGGGACTGAACATTAAAAAACGAAAGTTGGGACTGTTTTTGTCAAGGCACCCATAGTTGGGACTGATTAAATCAATTTTTCCAAATATAAAAGGAAACAGAAGATGTGTTCCATATACCTTGCGGCAAGGAACAGGAGAAGCGCGACAAGGAACGCGTCGTCGGAGAAGGAAGCTGCAGCGGTGAGCTTGAGGGAGGTTCGTCGGAGCGGCAAAGGTGGTTGGTTCCGATGGAGGCTCGTCCACGCAGCACGCAGGTGGTTCGAGAAGCGAGGAAAGTGCAGCGTGAGGGGAAGGAAGTGCGATCGTGAGAGTGAAAGAAGGGCGGTGGTTGGTGGATGAAGGTGTTGCTGTGGTCGTTGCGTTGGTGGTGTCGTGGTGGTGCGGGAAACTTGCCCAAAACAGAGTGGAAAGTATAAGGCAAAATAGAGGAGAGAGAAAGTAGAAATTCTTGGCTATTTGCTAAGTATTTGTTCTGATTTTTGCTTGTCGCTAGATGATGGAAAATTACCTGGTATTTATAGAACTTGCTAGAGGCGCTGTTGCTCAGTTTATAAATCAAAAAATGTGAACTTTGGTCAAGATACATTAATGGAGGAAGATATGGATCTTCATTTTAGATTTTTGTTGGCTTGAGGAGTTGTTCTTTGCTGACTTTGTGTTTGAAATGGGGTGGCTACTGTCAGCAGACTTGATTTTCCATGTTTGCAAATTTCAAACATTCACAGAAGGAAATAAGAAAAGAGAGAGATGAAGTGCAGGCTATGGTTGTAGGCTATATAGGGGTGTTTTGTAGTTTACAAGCTCATTTCTTTAGTCATTCTCATTTTATTACTATATTATTTGCAATGTTACGTAGATTAGTTATTTAGGTAACTTCACCTCCTTAAGGTAAGCTAAAGTATTATAGCATACTAAAAAAAAAATTAACCCATATAAATAAATAAGGAAAATTTATCAGAAACAACTTTTTAAATACAAGTTTTTGCGAGAAACAACCTTTTACAAAAAATATGGCAAAGTAAGACCTTAAAAGTAATTTGTTTTTGCGAGGAACAACCTTAACCCATTTTTCGGGCATTGACCAAGTATTTTGCGGCTTTGACTCACTAAAACCAAACATGGTAAGGCACGTATCCCACGTTTCTTATGTTTCAACCCCATTTCTCTTCATATACTGATGAAGTCAACGTCAGAAAATACTTGATCAATGTCGAAAAATGGAGAAATACATGGTTGAAATATAAGAGATGCAGTTCGCGTGCCCTCAACGTGTTTAGTTTTAACGAGTCCACACTGAAAAATGCTTGCTCAATGCAGGAAAATGGGTCGAGGTTATTCCTCGCAAAATATTTTCTTCTTAATGTTTTCTTTTGCCAGATTTTTTTAAAAGGTTGTTTCTCGCAAAAACTTGTATTTAAAAGGTTGTTTCCAATAAATTTTCCAATAAATAAATAAAAGTTTAAATGAAACATGTTTAAATTTTGGATATTACACACGAGGGCTGCAAAAATAATTATGGAACAAGATAGGTGTGGAAGCACCTACTCTTCTGTCTTCAGATTTCATCAGCGGCCAAACATGCATTTGCGCCTTGTAAAATGACGGTCCGGGCGCACCAAGCTTAGGTGTGAGCACACCTATCCTTCTTCCAAGCTCTTTTCTTCCTCTCCTTTGGGCGAGCGAATGAGTGTAATGGTGCAGGCGCACCATGCCATATTTAGCTCTCATACTTGCTTCCTTTGCCGTCTCCTCATGTGTTTAGGTTTTCAGAGTTTTTGTGATGTTTTAGACATTTTAGAATGGAAGGTTTAGTCATAGTCGTGGGAATCAGCGCACTTTTAGTAGGAATTACAATTGGGTCCGCATCCGACACAATTCGAAGGAAAAAGATCCGGCCCAAATCTGCTAAAGTAAAGTCTGAATTCGACAAAAAAAGTATGAATCCGAATAGGAGCCGGGTCGGAATAGCTCGAATCCTGTGCTTAGGGTTGTGCACCGGTCCGGTAATCACAGATTTTTTCGGACCGGGGCCTGTCCGGTCCGGTTCTGATTTTGCACCGGATTTTGTGATTTTTGCAAATTTTCCTTTTTGTACTTTTTTTAAAGAGTTGTTTTTTTTTCTTCGCTTACATAATCTTATTGTTTTTCTTAATACTAATTCATGAACTATTTTAACCCCCTTTAATGATAATTTCATATTAATAATAATTTTAATATAAGATGGTTGAAAGTTTTAATGGAACTTTTGTATGAAAATAAAAAACAAAAAACATTTTTTAAAGTAACCGGTTTTTCCGGGCCGAAAAAATCCAATTTTAGACCGGACCGGAAAACCGGATTTCACAATTTTGAGGACCGGGGATCGGAACGGCAGCCACTGATCCGGTCCCCATTTTTTCTCCGATCCGGTCCGAAACTGCACATCCCTACCTGTGCTGGGTCCGAATCCATCCGACCCAAATATGAGAGTAAATGAAATACAAAATGCATTTAGTATTGTCAGTATAAAAAGGTGAGGAAAAGTAAATCTACAAACCTAATTTTTTTACTCAGTCTACCCCCCCTCTTTTCGTCGATGGTGCGCACGAGAGTAGGTAGAGGATGGTGCGCACCATCCAAAACGCAGCAACAAAACACATAAAACACGGAAATCATTAAACCCAAAACGCACGGAAAGAACATCTGTTGATCTCCAATGAACACCGAAAAACATAAAACCCATTTTTTGAATTCATTACTTTCATTTTCCTACACAAATTTTCAGAGACTTGATCTCTCTTCTCCCCAAATCCTCTAACTTCTCTCTAACCTCTCGCATCAATCTCTTCAAATTCTTCATTTTTTTGCACAATTTTCGTACATGAAGACGAACACAACAAGTTGCAAAGCGAAATCGACAACATAAGGTATTAGATCTATGCATTTGATAAGAAAATAGAACATTTTTTTACATTTTGTACTTTCATTTCTTATTTTTTTCCCTCTTTTCTAGTGAAAATCTTGGTAGTGGTTTGTGAAAAAATGAAAACAACCTTGCAATTGATATCCGAATGAACAAAGGAGAGAGCCCAATGAACAGAGGAGATGAACGAGTTCAACATCTAGAAAAAAGACCAGGTAATGTTCATTGTACTGTAAATATATGTTCGTTGTATTATTACAATGTATTCATTGTATTCGTGTTGGTCATATGTTTATTATATTTAGCCATATGTTTATTATGTGTTTGTTCAGATGTTAGATACAGTTGTTTATATGTTCATTGTGTGTTTGACACATATTAATTGCGTTAATAACAAGAATTATGGCATATGTTCATTGTCTTATTAGCATATGTTCACTGAAACACATGTTGATCAGATGCTTATTGCATTTCAGTCATATGTTCATTGTGTGTTTGCAATATATTCAATAAAATGATATGAATTAATGATGAAATGATTATCATATATTTATCTATAAATGTGTGATATTTGTTCAAATGCTTTTTGTATTATTATGTGATGTTTATTGTACTATTTACAAATACAAGATGCATTTTTTTAGGCTGATGTTCATTGTATTACTAGCATGTTCATTTTAGTCACATCTCGTTATATTTGGTCATATATTTATTGTGTGTGGGAGCATGTTCATTGTATTATTAGAATGTGCTAATTGTATGTTTGAAAGCTTATGTTCATTGTATTATAACTTTTGAATTTTTAAAATTCGAAAACATATTGAATTTTGAAATTAGTCGAAAATGTTCAATTCAAAATTGCAATTGTTCATTCAACAGAAAGAATGTGTTTATTACACTAGATATTTTATAAATGTTCATTCCAAAATTCTAAATGTTTAATAAAAAATAGCATTGTGTTCATTATCCAATTTATTACTAGCATATTCATTTTAGTCACATGCTCGTTATATTTGGTCATATATTTATTGTGTGTGGGAGCATGTTCATTGCATTATTACAATGTGTTAATTGTATGTTTGAAAGCTTATGTTCATTGTATTATAAACTTGAATACTTTTGTTTTAACTACTGCTCTTTCCTTTCTTTTATCAATTCAATTCGACTAGTTCAGACAACTAATGATACATTACGGTGTCGAGATCTCACAAATCAAATCAATCGGAAATGAAAAGGAAGCTCAGAAGCAAGAATATCTTCTTAATGAACTCAATAGTGTTTAATTAGCAATACATGTTCTTTTGTAAGACCTTGGTGTTCATATGAGAGATATTGTATTATTTTGGTTATATTTTTACATTTGGGTACATACTACATTTTGAATTAACCATCTTTTGTAATTACTTATTTTTGTTGATAATTATATAATTATTCAGTTGGGATATTCATTATAGATAGTATGTTGTTCTTTGCAAAATCATATTTGTACATTACAAAGAATAATAATGACAACATAAATATTTATCATAATGAACATATAAGTAATTTGAAAGAACATTTTGAAGAACTTGGATAAAGAAACTAACATTTGAATCAACAATATGTTAACGAAGTGAGAAATGAACAATAGTAAATTTGAATTTTGAAATTTGAATTTTGAAAATCAGCGGCAATTTTGAATTTTTAAAATTCGGAAACATATTGAATTTTGAAATTAGTCGAAAATGTTCAATCCAAAATTGCAATTGTTCATTCAACAAAAAGAATGTGTTTATTACACTAATTTTTTTTATAAATGTTCATTCAAAAATTCCAAATGTTTAATCAAAAATAGCGTGTGTTCATTATACTACAATGTCCATTGGAATAAACTGGATGTTTATTGGTTTACAACACACATGGGGTGAAAAAGTTGAGGAAAGAGAAATTACAAATGTTCAATGAAAAATATCGTATATTCATTATACTACAATGTCCATTGGAATAATCTTGATGTTTATTGGTTTACAACGCACATGGGGTGAAAAAGTTGAGAAAAGGGAAATTGAGGTGGGTCCCGTTCATTGGAAAACTGCAAATGTTCATTGGGGACCGTGCGCACCATCCTCTACCTACACTCGTGCACTCCTTTGAATTTTCGGTCTCCATCTCTTTCCCTTCCTTCCACCTCCTTGCAAGTTTATTTCTTCTTCAACCTCCCTACATGTTTATTTCCTCTTCAACCCCTTTACAAGTTTATTTCTTTAACCTCTTGTACAAGACTAAATGCAATTTCCTTAAAAGTACTCCGTTTCTCAAAACCTCGTCCCTGCTTCCTCCTTCCTCCTCCCCTTCCTCCTTCCATTTTTGCCACATGCAAGTATTACCATATGATGTTTTAAGCACCATAAAGCATCACATTTATGATCAGATCTGGAAGACTCAAGAAGAGTAGATTTTTTGTCTTCAATTTTACTCCTTTAATTTTAAAGGTCGAAAATTAGACTTACGAGTATATTCTGGTACTTATATATTTTTTGAATTTTGATTGTAATATATGAAATTTGGACCTCAATTTGATACTCTTAATAATGTTACGCTTATTTATCTTGTGATTTCATTTCCGTTGTAATATGTGAAATCTACTGAAATTGGGTAAAATGAGATTTTTTTGGAAGGGTTGAATGAGATTAAATGTACCAGGAAGTGGAAAAGGTAGGGAAGCAGATCGAATCCGGGTCGGAGTCGGAGGTTGTAGGGATCGACTTGGGTCGATTTTGGAGTTAGTTGACCCGGAGTCGGACTTGATTTTAGGGCCCGATTATGAAACGGGTCAGAGTCAGATCATATGCGGTCCGACCCGGCTCTGACCCATTGCCATTCCTGACTTTTAGGCTTTAGCGGAAGTTTAAGTTAGTGTTAAGATGCGATATTTTGGGCCTTTACAGTCGTTGTGTTGTTGTTGGGTGTGAGTGCTTGGAGTTGTTGGGAGCCTTGGGTGTGTAGCCTCGTTATGAGCATCATCAGCATCATCGTAGACCCCTCGTCATCATTGGCAAGCATAGACAACATCATCGTGCTCACTAGTCAAACATCGTGCGAGGTCAAGGAAGCTCAGGTCGCACCTCGCTATCTGTATTACACCTCACGACTTGGGAGTTTTGTGTTGTTTTTGAGGCAGAAGCAAAATGCATTGTGCAACTCAGCGCGCACCCAACGACTCTAGAAGTCGTACCTCGGGAGTTTCTTCACACCTCGCTACCTCTGCTGTTGAGCAGGGGTTTAGTTGGCGACTTAAACAACTCGTAAATCTTTAATTTTTCTTTCGTTTTTCTTAGGGGAGTATATAAGGTTTATTTAGAACCCTAGAAAAAAGGCTTAGCCACTTTTGGAAAACTCCTTTAGCTCATTTTTAGGTCTAGTTTCTCTAGCTTCATCTTTCACTTAGTTTTCTATGTACTTTTCATTGGTATTTCGGAAAAGAACCATGGATCTTGTAGCTTAAACTCTCTTGGGAATGGTTGATTGAAGCTTTTGACGGTTTATTGTAAGATTTACTCTACCTCTTACTCTCTCTCTTGATTATTATCTAGCTTTTTGATGATTGGTTTATATGTTTTTGATTAGTTTTTAATAGTTTTTATGATAGTTTTTAGGTTAATTTAAGTTAAGTTTCTTCCTTTTCTTTTTGTGCATCTTCCCTCTTTTGCGCTCTTTCTTTGGGTGTTTATTTTTATTTCAGGATTTGGAGCACGCTTGGAGGTCTATGCACAAACCCGAGGCAAGGCATTGAAGAAATGGAGCATTAAAGGACTTGAAATAGGAGAAGAAGGATAGGAAGGCGCTGACCCGAGGCCCCAAGTTGTCTGACCCGCCCGGGTCAACCCAGCCAGCACATGCAGCTCACTCACATCAGTCGACTCGCCCAGGTCTGCTGACCCGGGGGCTCGGGGTTCACAGACCCGCCCGGGTCACAAGTTTTGAGCTCCCTCTATCATTCCTGATAAGCGGACCCGCCCGGGTCTGGTGACCCGAGGGCTCGGGTCAGGCCACCCGAGGGCTCGAGTCATCTCACCCGCCCGGGGCGGGTTATTTTTCCGAAAGCATTTCGCGATTTTAGTGCCTTTTATGCGAGGGTTGTTTTGTAATTTTTTCTGTTTTGATTTCTTATGACTATTTAAGAGAGACTCCTCTTATTTTAACTTAGGCAATTATTAATTAGAGATTAGAGAGAAATTAGATCTTGTTTTAGCATTCAAGTTTAGAGCAAAACCCTAGGAGAGAGAAAATTGGAAGTTTGAAGCTTTTGGATCTCCATTCTTCATTTATGAAAGTTTAAAGTTAGTAATCTTTGTTTATTTTCTTCATTTCTTCCATTATTCTTGCTTATTTCATTCTTTGTTTGTTTACATCTTGCTTTATTAGTTGATTATTTGCATTTTTCTCTTTTTTCTCCATAGTTATGGTGATGAAGTTATTTCAAACTTTGTTTTGTTTTATTTCCATAATGTGTGAGTAGTTTCTTACTAGGGGGAGGGATGTAACCTTCATTTACTCTTTGAATCTTAGATCAAGTTAGGGGGTTAACTTTTGGGGTTGAACTTGTTGATCAAACTTGTTTTACTTGGTTTGTTGGGTGATTGATCACCACTTAACTTGCATATTTGGAATTCCTAGTGAAGGATTGAGAGATGAAGCTAGGGATAAACTAAGTTTGGTTGCTAGACTAGGATCTCCTTGAAAATAGGCATTTTCTAGTTTAGGGAAGCTTGATTAATCATGTTGTGCTTGATTTGGCTAGATTGTTTGCTCATGCCATGAGAATAGGTCGTGAGTGACTAATAAAGCTCCTCTAATTAGCTCGAGAAAGTAATTAGAGTTCATATGTGCGTGATTTTCCCCTTGTGATCCCCCATTTGTTTCCCCTTGGCTTTGATGATTGGATTCTTGGATTGAGTGTTGGTGAATCCCCCTAGCCCCCTAGTTCCTTTACCCTTGTCTTATCTCTTTTGATTGCTTGTTGATTTACTTTGCAAATTTCCTAGTTTAATTAGATTTTAGAATCATTGCTAAACTTTCAAAAAGACCCAAAAATTGATTTAGCTCATTGTAGTTAGCTAATTAACTCTTGATTTAACCCTACTTCCTTGTGGATTCGACCCTATACTACCCTATATTGGGTAATTTAGGTTATATTTGGCTAGAATACAACGACCCGTCACTTTTAACGTAAATGTTTATGGTCATAACTTGGATTAGCTAGGAGTACTACTAGTTGATGTTGGTTATTGGTTTATTGCTAGGTTTTGGATATAATCCGATGTTATATGCTTAACCATGTTGTAGCAAGTTAGTTTCTTTTGATTTATGCTGATCATTGTTGATGGAATCTAGTAAAACTAGGGAAGTTGTTAAATGTTTAGCGCTTGTTTAAACATCAACAGTATTACCGGTTCTCTATTTTTAATGCGATTATTAGTTTGAATGTCAACGCTGATCGAAGATGTTGATTGAGAATTAGGGTTTTGTAACATGCATATCGTGTTTACTTTTTTTTTTTTGAAAGAGAAATTTCATTAATTGAAAGCCAAACGGCATCTACAATAAGTAATAAATAAAAACAGGATACAATCAAACAATATCAGATCAACTTCGTCTTCGATGAAACTACAATGAACCAGATCGAATATTGTGGCGCAAGTCCCTTGTATTTGTTGTCCCAAGCAACTATTAATGGAACCGTCTATCATTTTGACATAGTTTGGAGAAGAACCTTCTTGATCTATCCATATTGACCGCATCCGAGCTTCCAATACCTTCATGTTGATAGTTTTGGACTTCAACCAATGAGAACAATTTCTCATACCTACAAATAAAAAAACTAGACTCACAACTCCCATAAGGGAGAAGGAGACCTCCACAACAGAGAAGACTAGTATTCCCATATTAAGGCACAAGAAACTCTCATAAAGAGAGACTAACTTATTCAATAAAACAAAAGGACAAACTAGAAAGTGAAAACAAGAGAGGAAAAGGGGCTTACCATGGATAAGATCATCCATGGCAGCCCCTTACTGATGAAGGGAAAAGGGAAAAAGGGAGGCGGCTAGAGAGAAAAACTAGGTTTAGGATTTTCAAAAGAGAGCTTTACGAAAAGCATATCGTGTTTACTTAACTAACATTAAGGAGAGCGAAAGAGTCGGTCCTTAACTATAATTAATCAAGAAATGAGTAGGTTGTAGTAAATCGATAAATAAATTCGTTGAAGTGGATATCAACTGGGACCCTAGATTTATTTCCACAATTGCCCTAATCAATTTCAATCTTGTTTGCTTGATCTAGGCTTTAATTCCATTAAAACCCCCCCATTGCCTTGATTGTTTGTCACGTAGAGAAATCTAGGTGATCGAATGCATTAAATACAAACACTTCCCCCGTTTCCCTATGGATACGAACTCTACTTCTCGTCTACATTTATTGGTGAAAGAAAGTAGGAGAAATTTATATCCGGTGACTGTCACGACAAGAGCCGCCATCTCTTACGACTTGTAATTACTTTAGGTGGTCCCACCTACAATATAAACACCCGCAAAACAGAGTGAAAGCAAATGTACTAGAAAATTGGGTAAAATGACCGAAAATCAAGCAAAATATCACTATGATCAAGGATGATCAAGTGAATGCAATAGAAGAGAGAAGGGAGAAGAAAGAGGGAAGAAAGGGAAGAAATAGGATCAAAATGAGCAAAAAAGAGTGCATTAAGTACGTTAGAAATGCACTTATCATCAAATCATTTACAAATTATATGAAATCATGTAGCTCTATATTCAACCTGTTCGACATAGTAAAATTTGGTTATAATAAATCTTACTGCAATTTCTTCACTACTTTTGTAGTATAATACTCCAATAAGTTTGAGACATCACAAATAGATCGCATCCGCCGAACAATAAAATTAAAGTGGAAATAAAAAAAATTACATACACATAATTTAAAAAATAAATTATATTAAGGAAGCACATATTTAGTGACAAGAACTAACAAAGGTAATAGATTAGACCATTGGGAAGATATAATGTTCCAAAATTCACAATCTTTAGATTGATTACTTAATAATTATGAAATTTGCTTACATGTGAGGGAAAAAAAACACATACTTAATGGTCTGGTAATCTATCTCTATTATATAAGCCAAGGGAGGAGGTGTGGTGTCCCCCTTTGAAATGACTAAAATACGCTCTAATATATTAAAACAACGTTTTCTTTTTATAAAAAGTTTAATAAATGAGAATCAATGCAACTTGCCATATGGAATAAATGAAAAATGCTCTAATTTTAAGGAAAATCTTAATAAGGAAAAGATTTTATTTTTTATTAGAAAAAAAAATCGGTTTTAAAGAAAATATTTCAAAAGATAATATTTTGATAAAAGGATTTAATTTTGGTTTTAATTAAAATACTTTTTAAATTAAAAATCATATTTATATTTACTTGACAAAGTTGTTGCTAAAATTAAGGAAGCAGTGTTAATCCTGACACACGTTCAACAGAGATCGTGGAGTTCATGGGGAAATTAATGGAACGTGCTCCTTCGGTTGAGGAACATCATGGGAAAATGGTTTAACCACAAACACATGTTTTAATCCCACGTTTTACTTAATCACTGCTATAAAAACTTATGTCTAATTAAGTTCTAATTTGTGTCTGAACAAGTGATTTATTGAGTTTAATTAACTAAGTAAAGTGTCAGTGCCTTCATTCTCTCATAAAAGCCATTTGTTCTTTGCCTTCTTACTCTAATTACACTAAGTTTATTGATCATTGTATTTTGGTTTTGGGGTAAGGTGATTTTGAGTGAGGTCCTGTAAGAGAGAAGTTTTGAGTAAAGCAAGTTAAACTGAGAAAACTTCAAGTGAATTTGAGAGAAACAATTGTTAAGAAAACAGTTGTTCAGGAACTTGAGTTTAGGAACTCAAGGTGTGGCCCATGAGTAGAATTAGATTGTAACAGAGTTGTTAGGCTTAATTAGTGAAAGTGTTGAGTTTAAAATCCTTAGTGGTCAAGGTTGTTTCTTCTTGTTGGGCCCAATAAGTTTTTCCTCGAAAAAAACCCTTGTGTTCCTTTAACGTGTTTCTTTGTTTAAGTTTATAATTTCGCATAAAGTTATGTTTATTTTTACACATACAATTCACCACCCCTCTTGTAGTGTTCCTAGTGAAATAACAAAGACTATAAAAATCAAACAAGGGAATTATTCTAGACGAGATATAGTATATAAAAAATAAAAAAGGAACTCCAAGGATTCAATTTGATCAGTACAGTGAAAAAATTAGCAATTATGTATATATGTTACATTATAATGTTATTTTCATAATATTACAAATCAGAATTTAGGATAGATTATGTGTTATTTTTATTAAATTTGATTAAAGCAGTCTGATTTCAGGTTAACATTTTATGTTCTACTGGTTCAGTGTAATGTAACCGTTTTGAACCATCCATTGGAGACTCTAGTGCTTATTAACATTTTTGAAGGTCCGATATGCCCAACCAAACGATGCACGACCATACACTTGAAGTTGTGCTGCAAATCTTTGAAAATCTTTCTTTGTTGCGCGATCAACCTTCCACTCAGCCACCCATTTTCCTGGAATAAATTGAGAAACAAAATGCAGCTGGTTAGTGCCAAAGAAAGCAAATATTACTGCTATTAATTAGGTACTTCAGGAAAATGTACTTAAGATTAATACTCGCTCTGTTTCAAATTATAAGGTATGATAAGTACTTTTACGCATATCAACAACTAATTAAGTTAACTTTAGTTCGAAAACTCGTCCCCGTGATATTTATGCAAAGTTATTTAAGGATGCCATCATTGAACAAAGACAGTGGATGAGTTCGACAACAACTTTGTAAGTAGTTGATAAAGGTTAAAGCAAATTAAAACTTTATTGAAGGTGAGAAGTGATGTTTGGTAAAAAAAAAGACTTTCAAGGTAGCTTTGCGTGTACCTTTAGTGGTTGAGTTACTTGAATGGGATGAACTCACTTTTTAGTGAATAGTGATTGAATCAGAATAGGCTGTTCGACAAGGCCTTGTATTGAGATAGCAAAACAAATTAGCATTTTGGGTTGACCTAGATTTTGATTTTTGAAGTACTTTTTGAAGGTTTTTAAGTTAAGGTGATGAAAGGCTACATCAATTAAAGTCTAAACCAACAAGCAATTTCACTGAGCATTAACTGATTTGGAATAATGTTTCTGTGACACCACATTAGGGTCAAATGTACAAATATAGGTGGAATCCTGCGCTCGAAAACACCAACAAAACTTGGTGCATTAGGCAAATAGTTTGCCCACTACTAACGAAAAACCGTACCTTTCTCTCTCAAAGTTAAGCGCCGCAAACTAAGCCCCCACCACCCAAAGGCAACCTTAGGGGCTCGATGCCATGTGAGCCGCCTTGGGCTCACGACAGCAGTCGGGCCCCTCCCCCCCACCCTTTTCCTTTTCCGGTTAGCTGCGTCATCCCCACATCCACGTGTTGAGTCGTTACCCTCCCCCTTGAGTTGCGCTGTTGTGTCGTCTCCCCCACCCTTCCCCGTGTTTATCTCCCTTCCAGTCCGGCGCGTCGTTTTCCCCTATCCCCTGTCGCGTCGCGTCGTCTCCCCTATCCCTGAGTCGTGTTTGTTGCGTCGGTCTTTCCCCTTCCCTAAGTTGCGTCGCCTTCCCTGAGTCGTGTTTGTTGCGTCTTCCCCCCTCCCCTGAATCGCATCGCCTTTCACCGGGTTTCTCCGGGTCGGTTCCCCCTTGCTTGATGTTTATAGGCTACGTGTTGGTTAAGTTTTCCCCGCTCTCATCGCTATTTGTTTGTTTCCGTTTTCATGGTCTTCGTCCCCGTCCTCGTCCCCAAGTCTGGTAAGCACAGTCTCTTGTTTAGTGTCTTGGTTGTTTTGGGCTTCCCCTCCCCCTCCCCTGGTTGTGTATTGGGCTCCCTTTTCCCCTCCCACTTGTTAGAGTCGGGCTCCCCCTTCCCCTCCCCCCTGTTAGTGTCGGGCTTCCCCTCCGCCTTCTTCCCGGTTGTTGGGATATTCAACTAAGTTTGTCAGGTTTTTTTTCTTAAAATGTGTATTAAATCTCCGAATAATAGGAGTGCGTTGTTTTCGAGTTGTTAAAGATGTTGTCTATGGTCGGTTGTGGCCATCAACAAGTCTTTGTCATTTGAATCAGGATTGGTGGTTCAAAGTTATCATAGTAGAATATGTCGGTTTTTGGGAATATGTGCTGAGGGACAAGGTGACTCAAGAAGTTCGTGAGCATGGACAAGGTAATGATAGTTTTTCCTGGTTGGGACATAAGTTTTCCGGTTTTGCAAACCGGAGGTGTGTTCGAGAGCTCAACTTGTTTGACTCTCTTTTTAGCTTGGCATTGATCTTAATGATCCTTGCCTTGAAAACTTCAAATCTGAAGGCGGCACCTCAATTACATCTAAGGGTTTTCAGCACGCCCACTCATCTGCGTTTCTCCTACCTTCTGAAGAAACCTGAAATACTCTCGAGCGAGAGTAATGAGTCACAACGGAACGTGACTCATATAAAGATCATGAGCCTAAAATCCCAAGCATTAGCAGATTGTTGGGATTGCTCATCCGGCGAGATGCGACGCTAGTCGTTGGTTCTTCGTTGTCCGGCCCGCAAACTTCATCCGCTTATTCTACCTCATCCATCAGCCATCCAAGGTTCGAAACCACCATCGCAAGCAATGACCAGCGACGCACCCCTTCCTACGCGACTTTGTCTTAGTTTTACTTATTTTGATTTTAGATGGAATGTACGAGCTCATAAAGCTCATTTAGGTTCGTTTGTTTGGTTTAGATCTGGATGTAATAGCATTAGGCTGTACTTCCGCTTTAATTAATGCACGATTTCTCGTTGTAAAAAAAAAACTGATTTGAAAACATCTTTGACAGCTAACCTCTAACAAGTTAACAACTATATAACTACCACAACAGTTAACATCTATTTTTATCGAACAGTTATATATATATATATATATATATATATATATATATATATATATATATATATATATATAGAAGTGAATTCATATGAGAATGCATACTTACTTACATGAGAAATGAGAATGGATTTACGCGCTATAACTCTAATGAATAAGTGATGTAACTCTAATGAAAAAGTGATATAACTCCATAAAAAAATATAAGAAAACATAATTTCAAAAAAAATAATTTTTCTTTTGGGCTCGAAAATTTTTCGGGGATGTAACTCTAATCCAATCGTGTGGTTGAGATTCATTCTCATTTCTCATGTAAAGAGGCATTCTCATGTGATCCTGCCCCTATATATATACTTTCTTCGTTCTAAAATAAATGAAACACTTGCCATTTTAGATCGTTTCAAAATAAATGAAACATTAATTTATTTGGTATTCACTTCTCTCTATCTCTCTCCTCATCACATAGGTCCCTCTTTTTCTTTCTCTCTATCTCTCTCCTCTCATAAATCCCCGTGCCAAGGGCCTACGTTTCATTTCCACTGGTGTGCTGCCTCTATATCATAGTGTCAGGATTGTGTTTCCTTGATTCATTAATTTTCTGATTTGGGAATAATATACATCCTAATTAAGTATAAGTGGGCTTAACTTACACAACTCAACCCAAAACTATACAACATAATACTCATACAAACAAGACCCAAGATGGGTCTAACACCCCCCTCAAGTTGGTGCATAGAGGTCACAAATGCCCAACTTGTGTAAGAGATACTGAAATTGACGATGTCCCAAGGCCTTAGTGAAAATATCGGCGAGTTGTTGCGGTGGTAGAAACATGATGAGTGGAAATAATACCCGCCTGAAGAGCATCCCGAACATAGTGACAATCCACCTCAATGTGTTTCCTACGCTCATGAAACACAGGATTCTGAGCGATGTACAATGTCGACTGACTATCACAGAATAAACTCATGGCTTGAGGATGAGCAATGCCAAGACTCACCAACAGGGCCTTAAGCCAAATCAACTCATAGGTGGTAGTGGCCATAGAACAATACTCAACCTCAGCGGAGGAACGAGAAAAATTATGTTGCTTTTTAGTTTTCCAAGACACAGGAGAATGACCAAGAAACACGATCCAACCAGTGATTGAGCGACGAGTAAGAGGACAACTAGCCCAATCAGAGTCACACCAACATGTCAAATGAAGATCACAATCAGCCCGAAGAAGGATGCCTTGAGCGGGACATCCCTTCAAGTAGTGAACAGCGCGAAGAGTAGCTGCCCAATACTCTTGGCGAGGAGCCTGCATGAACTGAGCAAGAATGTGAACAACATAAGCTAAATCAGGCTGAGTGAAGGAGAGATAAATAAGATGACCAACGAGACGTCTGTACTTCTCGACATCTTCCAGCAGCGGAGCAGAAGCAAGAGCCAGATGATGATTTTGCTCCATCGAAGAGCTAGAAGGACAAGCTCCAAGAAGACCCGATTCAGCAACAATATCAAGAGTATACTTGCGTTGGCATAAGAAAATCCCCTCAAGGCTACGAGCAACTTCAACCCTGAGACAGTACTTCAGAATACCCAAATCCCTCATGTGAAAGCACTCACTCAAATATTGCTTGAACGCAGCAATAGCAGAAGAGTTGTTCCCAGAAATAATCAAGTCATCTACATAGACGAGAACATTTAACTGCACAGACCCTTGAGTGAAGGTGAAGAGGGAGTAATTAGAATAAGATTGTAGAAACCCATACTGTGTGAGAGGCACAGCTAGATTAGAAAACCAACACCGAGGAGCCTGAAGAAGGCCATAGAGAGAATTATGAAGGCGGCAAACCAAACCCGATTTATGACCATGAAAGCCAGGAGGAGGCTTCATATAGACTTCTTCATCAAGGTCACCATGCAATAAGGCATTGTGAACATCCATTTGATGCAATTCCCAATTCTTGGCAGCAGCAATAGCCAAGAATGCCCGAACGATGACCATTTTGGCCACCGGGGCAAACGTCTCATTATAATCAACGCCTTCAACTTGCTGTTTACCAAATATAACAAGACGAGCTTTGAGACGTTCCACCTGTCCATCAGCATGATACTTGATTTTATAGACCCATTTGCAACCCAAGGCATGTTTACCAGATGGGAGAGGAGTCAACTCCCCAGGGTGATTAAATTCCAAGGCAGAAATCTCCTTTTGCATAGCTTCACGCCAACCGGCGTACGTCATAGCTTCTTTGAAGCTACGGGGTTCATGACCTGCAGTGATGGCAGCAAGAAAAGTGCGATGGGGCAAAGAAAATTTGTCAACATTCACAAAATGTGTTATAGGATAGGGCGTACCTGAGGAACTGGAAGAAGACGACGAACTTGGGGATGGACTCGTAGTAGGATTCATAGGAGTAATAAAATCACGAAGTAAAACGGAGGGGCGCTTGCCACGCTTGCCACGACCCAATTGAGGAGAAGAAGGAGCAGAAGAGGCCTCAACCAAGCCTAAATCATCGGTGGGAGAAGAAAGCCCAGAAGAAGAAGGCTGACCTAGACCGTGAGAAGCACTCGCATGTGGATCAATGGACCCAGTGTTGGCAGGGACAGCAGGGGACAAATCGGGAGGCCCGGCTGGCGCTGATTCATCAGCGTGTGGGGCAGAAGGCCCAGCGACCACTGGATCCCCAGCGTGCAAAGTAGAGGCGAGTTGGGCCAGCGCTAGATTGGGAGCGGTAGTGGGAGAGGGTTCAGGTGAAGTTGGATTTTGTGGCCCAGCATCATCATCTATAGTGGAGTGAGTTAAAACATGTGCCAAATCGTCAAGAAAATCAACATCTTACCCAACAGTGGAACCAGGAGGATAGGAAACATCACCAAATGGAAATTCATGCTCAAAAAATTGTACATCCCGGGAAACAAAGATTTCATGTGTTTCCGAATCGATCAACTTCCAACCCGTTTTATTACAAGGGTACCCAACAAAGATACAACAACGGCTCCTAGATGCAAACTTACCCCGCTTAGAACGTTGATTGTGAGCAAAATAGAGACAACTAAACACTTTCAACGCATTAAAATCCGGAACAACGCCAAAGAGAAGTTCAAAAGGAGTTTTATTGTGGATTAATCGAGATGGTGTACGATTAATCAAGTATACAGCACCAAGAATACATTCTCCCCAAAAAAAGATGGGCAAGTTTCCTTGAAACATCAAGGCACGGCTTACATTCAAGATATGACGATGTTTGCTCTCCACACGACCATTTTGTTGTGGAGTGCCCACACAAGAGGTTTGAAATAGGATGCCTTGAGTTTGAAAGTAATCAAGCATGCAATTAAATTTTGTGTCGTTGTCACTGTCAACCATTTTGACATTAACCTCAAATTGTCGTTCAATCATTGCAAAAAATCATCAACTAATGTCAAGATATAATGAGCACCACAAGAAGATGGAGTTTTATAAGGACCCCATAAGTCACAATGTATTAATTCAAAAATGCGACTTGCTTTATTGTAGCTAACAGAAAACTAGGACGAGATTGTTTGGCTTGAGGACACACAACACAAGCCTTATGTAATGACAGTTTACTACTATTAGAGCTAAGCATAGGAAAGCTTGACGGTCTTATCCGATGGATGCCCTAGTCGACGATGCCACAACTCAAAGTCACTGATTTCTGGAGTAGTCACCACACAAACAGTCGGAATCCCACGATAAGAATAGAGTCCATCCTTATGTTCACCGGCTCCAATCAGGTTCCCTGAGAGTAGGTCATGTATAGCACAAAAATTATTAGTGAAGCGAACAAAACAATCAGAATCATTAATCAACTGGGACACAGAAATAAGATTGCACTATAAACAAGGAACAATAAGAACGTTACGAAGAAGAAAGCCACCAACAAGAGTGACAGAGCCAGTTTTTGAGTGGCGACAGCGTGTTTGCCATTAGGTAGACCCACATTATAAGGAGGGATAAACACAAGATCAACAAATAAGGAAGCGTTCCCTGTAACATGATATTATGCGCCAGTATCAAGGAGCCAAGAAGAAGAGAGAGACGTACCCATCATGTGCTCAGAAGCCTTATCATTTACCAGGTTTAAGAGGGTCTGCACTTGAGCGGGAGTCAACGAGGCAAGTGGTGTGTCACCCCCACTGCCGCTAGCATCAAAACGCACAGGAGCAGTGCTGCTTCCAGGAGGAGGTTCGTGGCTGCTGACTGCGTGATCGCTGGCAGGAGGAGCGGTAGCGCGGTGCTCAGACGACGGGCCGTGGGCCATGCTCGAGCCATCAGTCGAGGCAAGAGAAGAGGACCCCGACCCCTTCCTAAATTTCTCCTCCCACCAAGCAGGCTTACCGTGGATTTTGAAGCAGGAAGAAACGTCATGGCCTCGTTTCTTACAGTGAGAGCAGGTGAGAGCAGTTTTATCAATCCGCCCAGGAGGCATCTTGATGGCAAAGGCGTGGGCTTCGCCAACCACCATCTTCTCACGAGCGATACCACGCACACGTTCCTCTTGAGGAATGCTTGATAAGCAAGGTTTAAATCCGGAGGAGGATTTTGAGATAAAAGATTTGATCGAACAGTGGAGTAGAGATCATCATCCACACCGATGAAGAATTGATGCAATTTTTCTTCGTCACGATCGGCGACAAACTTGCCGGCGACGTCACACGTGCAAGCCCCACAAGTACAACCATGAAGCGGTTTTAAGCGAGCCAAATCATCATAAAGGCTCATAAGAGTATTATAATAATCTTTGAGAGACATAGATTTAGATTGCTTACAAGAAGTAATATTGGCACGAAGTTGTTGAAGGCGAGGCCCGTCGGCGATGCAAAAACTGGTCTCCAAGTACTGCCATAAAGAATGTGCGTGATCAAAATACGGGATGGATGCCGCAAGCTTGGTATCCATACTACGAAGCATCCTTGACACTAACATGGAATTAACGATCTCCTTATCAAGGAGCTTCTTTTTCTCAGTTGGTGGTTTAATGGTGCCATCAACAAAACTAAATTTCTGGCGAGCTTTCAAAGACAATGTGATTGCCCTAGCCCACGAGAGATAATTATCACCCTTAAGAATCATGTGAGTGATGAGATTTCCCGGTTGATCACCCAAACCCAAGTAAAAAAGGGAGGAGGGATCGAGTTTCGTTTCTTCAGTCATGGTGCGCCGTCGAGCAGGTGCAACGGAGGAGATGAGGCTGCCTTAAGGGAGCCGGGAGAAAAAAAAAGAGAGAAAGAGAGGTAGGGTTAAATAGTAGGTTGTGATACCATGTCAGGAATGTGTTTCCTTGATTCATTAATTTTTTGATTTGGGAATAATATACATCCTAATTAAGTATAAGTGGGCTTAACTTACATAACTCAACCCAAAACTATACAACATAATACTCATACAAACAAGACCCAAGATGGGTCTAACACATAACTTACCAACAAAAGTAAGGGGTCCATTGGAGGTGGTAACATAACCAAAATCCAAAGACCTGTTGATGTAGATGAAGTCGATGTTTTGTTGGACATTCATGTTGTCTAATATGTTGGAGTAGAGGTTGTAGTAATGGACATCAATTACAACTGACTGCAACCCACTAGCAAAGCAAACCAATTCCCTTGGATCAATAGGCCCTAAGCAATTGGACATTACAACATACGCACTTGAGGAATGCTTGCGCTTTGCATCGTATCCTTGTTGGTACTAACTTTTCAGTGTCTTCAAAGTCACTTCAGGGGCGTGAGGCTCGTTGATCAGCTCTACTGCGTACAATTTTGGGTGTTTTGCGTATCTGCAATGAAATATCAACACATTAGTATAATAACTTCTTGTAGCATGTATAGCTATAATGGCTAGTTTCATTAAATAGTTGTCTTGCTGAAATTTGACCAATTTCAGGTACGAAGGAACTTTTCAGGAGGAACATAAAGCTGGAAAATGGCATCAAATTTAGGTCTGTTTGGACAAGTTCAAATATATTTCAACAATTTCGGAAAAGGGAAACCCAAGTTCAATTTTACATCTAAAGTTTTCTTCATAAGTTCTTATCAGTTTCAATAAGTTCAGTTTCAATAATGCAGATAAGTTTAAAAAAGCGAAAATAGGACAAAGGTGGTTTTTCTTTGGTTTTAAGAGGTTTAATTTTTACCAAAACACATTTTTAAGGAAAATAGATTGATTTATACTCGCTTTTTCGCCATTCAAGAGACTCATCTCTAGTTCCACTGTGGTCATTCCCATTTTGTGATCCAGGTGCTGCATGAAGGATACCATATTTTTTCCAGGTGTAATTTATGCATCATACTTAATCAGACACTCCCTTATTTGAAATTAACAAGACCTTAAAATCAGCAGGCATTGAAAAAAGGCAGAAATGAGCTAAAAACAGACGTATTGTGCCCAAGAGAAGGCATTGTCCAAGGCCTGCAACGATCCCCCCCCAACAAAAGGCTTAGGAGGTGTCGGGTCACTAGCTATCCACCATCCTACAGGAATCCTGACATCATTGAGTCCATTCTCAGACATAAACTTGAAGTTTTTCTTCAACGATGAACGAGCTCCAGTGCTTCTGATACAATCAATAATTGTTCATAGATAGTCTTCCGACGGACCTCAAATTTTACTGAACAAACTGGTGTATATGTGATATATGCATGCTCCTTACCTTCATGACTTGTTGGGCCTTTGTGGGGCCATGACCATTCGTGACTTGGTATTCACCTTGTGGGGTTCCTACTACGGTCATCTCACAAACAGATGGGTTATCATCCCCGCAACCATATCCCCTGCATAATCTGCAGTGACAAGATCCTGTGTCTTCGCCTGCAAGAGTTCATACAATATTGGATCAATCTCAATCCTCACCAAAGCTACAGAAAATTGCATGTCTGATCAATGTCTTTGAAGCTCAAACGCCTAATTACTACTCCTTCAGTCCCTCTATCTAAAAAGAATAACAATCAAATCCTTAACTTCAAGCATTTACTTTATTCATCACAGTTTCATCATAGAAGATGAAGATTGACTTCTATAGTTCTATCACAATATCATCATAAAATTTACTATTTCCTGATTGTGGTGAAACCACTTAATTGGCAGCAAAATAACCAAGGAAGGTGAGAGAAACTGAGGGTAGCTTTAGGATAGATAAACCAGAAATGGGTCAAAGATAGTGTGCTGCTTTCGAGAGGCAGACTCTCTCCAATTACAAGGGACTTGGCTAATTTCTGAATGCCTTAATTCCTTACACTAGCCTACTATTTATAGAGCTACCATAACAGAAATATATTTCTCTCTTACACCTCAGCATATAATTCTCTATCTATAACCAATTTGCAAATGACTCAGCAAATCTAAATAGCAGAATGACAATTACATTCTTCTAGAACACCCTGCATAGTACATTACTGATTTGCCCTTCTACTATAAGTGAAGCGAATGGGAGTTTTGGGTGAGTGTATTGCATTACCCCCTTCCCAAACTCGCACCTTGTCCTCAAGGTGGAAGGCATGAAAGCGTTCTTGTATTAGTGAAGAAAGCTCCCAAGTAGCTTCAAACTCATACAAACTCTCCCACTGAATGAGCACTTCCAGAGTAGAGACATCCCCATTTAAGGTAGTGTGCACACCATATAGCTGCTGAGGGTGGACCTCTAACTCAAGATAAGGATTGAGCTGGGCAGGGAGGTCAGTAGGTGTGAGCGAGGTGTTGCCATGTGCACGCTTGAGTTGAGACGCATGAAAAATCGGATGAACTTTGCTTGCTGCTGGGAGGGCAAGCTTGTATGCAACGACCCCAATCTGATCAACCACCTGATATGGCCCATAGAATTTTGCAGCAAGTTTCTCAAAAGGTCGCCTAGCCAAAGATTTATGTCTGTAGGGCTGGAGTTTGAGGTACACCCAATCACCTACCTTAAACTCTTCATCCCTCATTTTGCCATCGGTTATGGCTTTCATTCTCTGTTGGGTCTGGAGCATATTAGCACGAAGATCATCCAAAATTGCATCCCGTTCTTGTAACTGTTGGTCCAAGGAGTCCAGAGTAGTAGAACCATGGCTGTACCAGAGTAGATGGGGTGCTCCTCTGCCATACAAGGCCCGAAAAGGTGTCATCTTGATTGACACATGAGGGGAGGTATTGTACCAAGCCAACCACTGAGCCCATGTGCGAGGTTTCCCGTTCACGAAACACCGGAGATAAGTTTCGAGACACTTGTTTACCACCTCAGATTGTCCATCCGTCTGAGGGTGGTTGGCGGTGCTATGCAAGAGAGAAGTTTGGTGGAGACAAAAGATATCTTTCCAGAAATGACTCATAAAAATCCGGTCCCGTTCTGAGACAATTGTGGCCGAAAAACCATGAAGTTGGACAGTCTCCTTAATGAACACGGCGGCGACGGAGAGAGCAGTGAACGGATGAGAGTGACCAATAAAATGGTCATACTTGGTGAATCGGTCCACCACCACTAAAATGGTATCAAACCTTTGGATTTCGGTAACCCTTCGATGAAATCCATAGTGATTTCCTCCCAGACTTGCATCGGCACCGACAATGGTTGTAGCAACCCAGCCGGCGACTAAGTCGAAGCCTTGTTTTGCTGGCAAACAGAGCTTTTCCGAACATAATTGGCCACATCCCGTCGCATACCTGGCCAAAACCACTCGGCGGCGAGCCTAAGATATGTCTTCAGGTTGCCGGAGTGTCCACCATAAGGGGAATCATGGTACAGCTGTAGAAGTTCTTGGGTCAGTGGGTGAGATCCAGGTAGAACTTTCCGGCCCTTGTACAAGAGTTGCCCATGGTGAATCTCGTAGCCTTTAACCTGCTTCCTATTGCTGATCTCAGCCCACAATTGTGAGATGAAAGGGTCTTGTTGCAATTGAGCTTGGATGTTGGCCCAATTTGAAACTGGGCTGGATACCAAGGCTCCAAGGGTGGGGTCAGGGGGAAGTCTTCTGGACAAGGCGTCAGCAACCCGGTTTGCAGCTCCGGGTTTATACTGAATTTGAAAATTAAAACCCAATAACTTTCGGACTCACCTCTGGTATTCAGGGCCCACTTCACGCTGATCCATTAAAAATTTTAGGCTTTTTTGGTCAGTTCGGATCACAAAATTGCAGCCCATTAGATAATGGCGCCATTTGAGGACCGCGAAAACAATGGCCATCAACTCCATTTCGTAAATGGGGTTCACTCTTCCCCTTGGGCCCAATGTGTGACTGTAAAAAGCAATGGGCCTCTGATCTTGCATAAGCACCGCACCTAGGCTGTAGCCCGATGCATCAGCCTCAATGAGAAAGGTTTTGTCAAAGTTGGGCATGGCTAGAATGGGGGTTTGGGTCATGGCCCGCTTCAATTCTTCAAAGGCTTGCGTGACCTCCTCTGTCCAGCCATAGCAATCCTTTTTTAATTGTTCTGTTAGTGGCCCAACTAGCTTGGCGTATTGGGCTATGAACTTGCAATAATAGCCAGTCAGGCCCAAAAAGCCCCTCAGCTCTTTAATGTTTTAGGGATGGGCCAATCAATCATGGCTTGGATTTTGGCTTGATCAACTGCCATTCTTTGGACTGAAACCACATGACCAAATAAGAGACTTGAGTTTTCCCAAACTCACACTTCTTCAAGTTGGCATAGAGTTTATGGGCCTTAAGCACCTCAAAACTTCCTTCAAATGATGAACATGGTTTTCCTCACTTCTACTATAGATGAGTATATCATCAAAAAACACAAGCAAGAATTTCCGAAGATAGGGTCGGAAAACTTCGTTCATTAAGGATTCGAAGGTTGCCGGAGCATAAGTCAACCTAGAAGGCATGACTAAAAATTCATAATGCCCATCGTGAGTACGAAATGCGGTTTTGGGCACATCTTCATTATTCATCCGGATTTGGTGATATCCAGACTTGAGGTCAAGTTTCGAAAAAAATGGTGGCTCCATATAGCTTATCCAATAGTTCATCAATTATTGGGATTGAGTATTTATCGGGTACGGTTTCTTTATTGAGGGCCCGGTAGTCCACACGAAAACACCATGACCCATCTTTTTTGTTTACCAACAAAATTGGGCTAGAAGATGGTTGGATAATGTGGGTTGCCATCATTTCTTTAATGAGCTTTTCTATCTCATTCTTTTGGATTTGTGGGTAACGGTAGGGCCTTACACTGATTGGGTTAGTACCTTCTTTAAGATTTATGGCATGTTCATGGGCTTGCAGTGGCGGCAGGCCCGCTGGCATTTGAAATACGATTTGGTATTGTTCAAGGAGGGGTTCGAGAAATGGGGGGGTATTTTTGGGAATGGTGTTTCATGGACCAGGAGGGTCTGTGTTTGGGTTGGTTGTGAGAGAAGGGTTGGTGTCCTGTTGGGCTGGGCTGGAGTAGGCAAAGTTCCACCAAAATTCCACCTCTCTGCTTCTGAATTTCTCTTAGCATAGACTTGAGAGAAATTTTCGTGCGACCCGATGAGGGGTCCCCACTCATGGTAATGGGCTCCCCTTGGACTTTAAACCTCATAACTTGTGTTTTCCAATTTGTAGCTACTACTCCAAGCTTTTCCAACCACTGTACCCCTAGAATGAGATATGAGTGGCCCAAGTCTAGTGGTAGGAAGTCTTCCACCACCAAACCCCCCTGCAATAGTAATCGCACTTCCTGACAAACCCCTTGACAATTCACTGCCATCCCAGTGCCTAATGACACGCCGAACTCCTCCGTAGTGGTGATGGGTATCCCGAGGCAGTTTACGGTGGTGGTAGAGATGAAATTGTGGGTGTCCCCTGGGTCCACCATCACTATCACCTCTTTTCCCCCAATAGTTCCTACTAGCTTCATGATTCGAGGGTTGGTGAATCCCACCACGAAATTCAAAGACACCAAGGGTTGGCTTATCTCCTCGGTTTTTGGGTTCTCCACTAGCTCGGCCACCTCCTCTTCCTCCGCCGTAGCTAAGAGCACGTTTAGCTCCGGCCTCTTGCAACGATGCCCCATACTCCATTTTTCATCGCACCGGTAGCACAATACTTGTTCTCGCCGGTGTTGATACTCCTTGTCGGAGAGTCGCTGGACTCCTCCGCCACTGGTTTTGTTAAGAGAAAGGTTCTGGGTCGTGTTTTTGGGGTGTATGGGGTTAGGTTTGGGAAGGAAGAAGGTTTTGTTGTGGTTGGGCTGGGATGGTTTCGGCTTTTGGTAGGGTATTTGGGGTAAGTGTGTTTGAGTTTTTTCTCAGCCTTGAGGGCCAGTGATAAGAGGTTTTTAGTGTGTCGTTAAGGCACCAAAAAGAGCTTTAAAAACAATATTTATAACTCCTAACAAGAAATTACTAAGAGCGTAGTAAAGGCAAGTCAAGGGTCGAACCACAGGGAAAAAGGGATTAATTAAAGTCTATCAAGTCTAAATTACTTAATTGAAGGGTTTTTGGGGGTTTTAAAATGATTTAGTATCAACTAATGACTAACTACTATCAAAGTACTAGCAAGTAAAATGAGATGAAAATATGAATAAGGAAGACACTAGAGTTAAGGTTACTAGTATGGATCAAAGTGGACAACGTTTATTAATGCAATTGTGAATCAAATGTGACGATTAGGCAAGGTTTAGTTTTCCTCTAAAATACCCGAGTCCTCTCTCGAATGGTCCTCGAGAATGATCGCTTAATCAATCAACTAAATCCTCTCTCGAATGGTCTTTAGTCAATTGATTAAGAGATCCAATGAATTTGGAAAACCCCTAATATAGGATCCCCTTAATTTCTACCCAATATCTTAGCCTAGAAATTAAGTTGATTCATGGGGATGATAAAAGAATTCATAATTCAATTAAGAACATTTGAAATCAAAATACCAAAGCACAAATGTGATCAATATCTATCCTAAGGCCTCAAAACACCAAGATCAATGCATAAACATCTTTAAATCATCACAATCACATTAACAATACATTTAAACTCTATTCCATACTTTCACCCTAACCCTAGATAGGGAACTACTCACTAATCATGGATTCTAAGCAATAAAACATGAAATCTATAACTAATCTAGGGCTAAACATGATTTAGAGATAATTAATCTAATTAAAATAACAATTATGAAACTATAATAAATTAAATCTAATAAAAGGGAAGAACAAATAATAGCAATGAAAAGAGATAATAAAAACTAAAACTTTGAAACTAATTGAATTAATATACCTTCAATGTTGTAGAAATCACCAACTATGATCTATAATCTCAAACCTTGATCAAAAACTAAGTGTTTTTCTCTCTAAAGTAAGCCCTAATAATCTTCTCTAAAAACTTGGAATAAAGCATAAGTCTTTAAAAAACTAAAACTCTCGTTTTTAATGCATACAATTTTCTTGCGGAAACATGTGGTGCGGGCGCACCAAGGCTACTGACTCAGATGGCCAATCTTCGCTGGGAAGGCGCGGGCGCACCAAGGATGTAGTGCGGGCGCACCTATGAGCTTGTGCGGGCGCACCTAACTGACTGTCAATAAGGAAGCCAAATCTGTGGGTGGTGCGGGCGCACCTATGATCTGGTGCGGGAGCACCAATGTATGCGGGCAGTGCTAAGAGGGTGCGGGCACACCATGGAGCTCAAATCAAGCTTCCTTTATTCCATTTTCGCGCATGTAAACTCCTCGAAACTCCCGCCTATTACCGTATCTCCCAACTCTTGACCTTATAAAAGATCATACCTGCAATCAAAGCACGGGAAAACACGGTGAAAGCAAATGTACTAGAAATCCAGTCAAAATTGACCGAAAATCTAGCGAAATGGCACAATGATCAACAATGATCAAGTGAAGGGAAGAGAGAGAGAAATGAGGAAGAAAGAGGGAAGAAAAGGGTATAAAGAGGATTAAACTAAACCAAAAAGAGCTCATAAAGTACGTTAGAAACGCACTTATCAAACTCCCCCAAGCTTAACATTTTGCTTGTCCTCAAGTAAACCAAGAACGAGAAAGAAAGAAGAGAGGTGTGAAAAAGAGGAAAAAGAAAAATCATGCAACAAACTAATCTAAATGCTCTAAAAGCAAAGCTACAAATATGACATGCAAGCTAAATGAGTTCATAACAAGATTTAGGACACCAACCAAACACAAGTGGGAAGATGATTAGGAAGCATAAGTGTGACTTAAGGGATCTAATCCACCAATCAACCGAGTCCCCTTGAAAATAGGCTTTCTAAAAGTGATTACTCACTCTTCTCCACTTCCAAGTCCCGAGTTTGACTCCCCCCTAGGGATGCTCAACCATAATAGCTCGCCTCTACCACATTTCGATGACCCTCATCATGACTTGCACAAAATCTCACCCGCCACTACTAATCGACCAAGTCCAATCTAGAAGTCAAAAGGGACTTTGTTTAGGTTGTAATGGGGCTAGGTTAAAGGGTGTGGATAGCAATTTAGGAATGTGGTGCAAAAAGGTTAAAGTGGAGTACACAATAGGGGGTAAAAATTCCCCCAAGCTAGTCCAAGCACCAACTCAAAACGAAATCTCACACATCTTTGATTATCACTTTGATTTACTTTTTGAAACATTGATTTCACTTTTTGAAAATATAAATTTGCTCTTTCTTTCTTTTCAATAGAAATCCACACGAAGCACTAAGAGCATTCTTTCTTTCTTTTATTTCCTTTGTCTTTCCTTTCTCATAATTTTTCTCAACTTTTGCAATTATACACACACAACAATTCACTTTCAACCAAAGACTCAGTATCAAAATAACTCAACTCCAGACAAACTAGACATGTACTCCACTTTGGGGAAAGTTTGGCCATGACTTATTATGAGGGTTAAGCAAAACTAGGATAGAAAGGCTCAAATGGGTTGAGAAGTGGACAATTATGTAGGTATAAAGTTTTTTTGGCTTTTGAGCTCCTATTTCTAGCAAAAAGAAACGCCCTAAATCATTCTTCTATAGGCTCGGTCTTATGCAATCTTGGGGAGCTAAAATGCAAGTCACAAGTTAGGTGATCAATGGTGAGGGTTGTAGATGAGTCTTACGAGGTTCTTGGCCCTCCTACGCGGTTCACCGCACAAGGGACAAGGCAATCAAATCAACCAACTCGCCTAGTTTCAAAGAGACTCTACCAAAAGTCACCGATCTCAAAGATCATCTAACGTCACAACGAGGCTTCCAAAAGCATGAAGTCAAATGCAAAGAAGGTCTTCTAATCAAGTTATGAACACTCGTAGCCAGGTACCTCCTCGAATGGCCCGTCACGAGGGTCAAAAGCAGGAGGGTAGTAGGGGTGGTTAGGGAAGGAGCCTCATGTCCGGATTGGACATTGGCGAGATGAGTTCGCCAAGCCACGCGAGACACATGGTCAAGGTCGGTGCGGATACCATCAAGGGTATCAGTGACCGCACGGTGGTTGGCCGCTTGAGTGGCCTGCATCTGGTTTATGGCCGCCATGATGGAGGCCATATCAAAGGTCTGGGAGGAAGAGGTCTCGGCCGCATCACTCACGGGAATGCGGCTTCTCGGACCTCGGAACCCTGGGAGCCCTCGGTACCCTCTCCACAGTGGTGGACTGAAGGTAGGTCATATCAGCGCAATGAGTTGGGTCGATAGGGGAAGGGGAACCCGCCATCGGTGACAATCAGGCGGGGGGTTCCAAATGAACTCAGTGTTCATATAACAGTATGGTCTCCCTCCCACTAGCCAAATGCAACTGGTCTTATAAAAACCACGCAGAAATTTCATCTGCTGAAGAGCCGCACCATCCAATAAGTTGGACTGACCAACAGTTGGCACGCTCTCTTCTAAGCGGGCCAGGTCATCGTCCAATGAGAGATAAGATGCTATCCGGGTGATCATTCCACCACAAATGATCTCCCCAGCTAGCATAGTGCCCCCCCTAATCTCTTGCAATCGATTAAGGAAGATAGCTGCAAAGTTGATTCGGGGCGTTATGGGGGGCCCCATCAGTGGCCAACCATAAAACCAACAGCTCCTCCTTTCTCAATTGCCCGACTTCTTGCTTAGGAAAGGTGTAAACCAACATCCTATGGAAGTAGCGGAGAGCAGGATGGATAATCTCAGAAGCCTTGGACGAATTTGTCCGAAACTGAGTGGTGCCATCAGTAATCTTGGCCCACCACTCTTGTTCATTGTAACCCTCCCAAATTATTGAATAGGGGGCATCACATGGGGCAGCAGAGTCCGTCCCAAATGCTTCACATAACTCGTCAAAAGATAGTGTTCTGACTTAATTAAATAGACGAGCTTGAATTGTCATAGCACTGGATTCTTGCTCCCTAATTATGTTCAACGAACTCAAGAACTCAAGAGTTAGTTGGTCATAAGTAGGTTCCCGAACATCAAGGAAGTTCTACAACCCTAGATTTCCTGCCATTTCCCTTACTATCGTGTCGATTTTAAGGTACCGGCAGGTACCAGAGTCATAGAACTTCGTGGGTCGCAAAGTTCGGTTCGAAAGCTGAGCAAAAATTTGACGGTGTGCAGCATTCGAGTATTTGAGAGGGTAGATAGGAGGGGGTTAGAGCTAGAAGAGGGTCCTTGCGAGGAGGACCCTGTTTTAGCTCTCTTAGCCCTGGAGGAGGATCCTTCGCCACTTTTTCTTCCCATAGTGCTGTTTTAAAAACAATGTGAAAAAGATTTTCTTTGAAACGGGGAAAAACAAAGGGCGTGGCCGTAGCAGAGGGACTCTTCAAATCCTTAGGTCAACAAATCCCCACACTAATAACACACAAAAACCTATAAAGAAAAAAAAAACTACCAGCACACAAATCCCACAATCAATAGCAACGAAGTTGCTAACAAGCAAGAATTCGATTATAATTCGAAAATTTAATCAAGCTCACACAATTCTCCAACTCACATAATCAACATTCCAACAACATGTTTATCAATACTTGCTCAACAAATCACTTCAAATAGTTCAATTTTAGTTCACAAAAATCTCATAGACTATGAAATTTCCACAAAGAACAACTAATTAAACTAGTTCATCACAACACCAATCACAAAGTTGGGCAAAATTCATGAACAAACCAAAGCTAGGAGAAAAAACAAGCATGCAATCAAAAAGAAAACAAACTTGTAGTCCAAATAACAAGATTATCTATGAAAAACAAGAGATTGGAAGAAATTACCAACTTGGAGATGAAAATCCCCAATTTTGAAACCCTAGAAATCCAAATCTTGTCAAAGCCCCAAATTTGATGCGGTTGAGTCTCTTTGCTGAATCCAGTAATCGTGCCATTTCTTTGTTTGCTACTTGTACAGTCTCGAGCTCTCATATGCATCGAAGCGGAGTTCTTCAAGCTCAGCTAGCTTCTCTTTCCGAGCATCTCCCGCCAAGTGAAGATCCATGTTGAGCTCTTTGATTGCCCACCAAGCCTTGTGCTCGAGTTCCACCGACAAATGACAAGACTTGCCATATACGAGGCGGTAGGGAGTGGTTCCTATAGGCGTCTTAAAAGCCGTGCGAAGAGCCCAAAGAGCATCATCTAGCTTCAAAGACCAATCCTTCCTTGTTTTATTTACCACTCTCTCAAGGACGTTCTTCACTTCTCGGTTAGAAACTTCAACTTGGCCTTGAGTTTGGGGATGATAAGGAAGTCCGACTTTATGATTCACCCCGTACTTCTTCAAGATGGCCTCTAGTTGCTTCTTGGCGAAGTGTGAACCGCCATCACTTATCAATACGCGGGGTACTCCAAACCTCGGGAAGATGATCTTCTTAAGGAGTTTTGTCACAACCTTGTGGTCATTGGTAGGTGAGGCAATGGCTTCAACCCACTTAGTTACGTAGTCGACCGCAACAAGGATGTACATGTTGGCCAAAGAAGGGACAAAAGAGCCCATAAAGTCAACTCCCCACACATCAAATGGCTCAACCTCCAGAATGCTTTGTTGAGGCATCTCATGCCTCTTCGTGATTCCGCTACTCCTTTGACATCTATCATAGCTCAAAATAAACTCACGAGCATCTTTTTGCAATGATGGCCAAAACATACCACATTGGAGCACCTTAGCAACAGTTTTGCTTGCTCCACCATGCCCTCCACATGCCAAAGTATGGCAATGATTCAACACCGAATTGATCTCATGATTGGGTACACACCTTCTAAAAACACCATCGGCGCACTTTTTAAACAAGAGAGGGTCATCCCAATAGAACCTCGAAGCCTCCTTGAAAAATCGCTTCCGTTGTTGAGAATTGAAACCATGAGGTTCAATCCCACAAGCCAAGTAGTTCGCATAGTCCGCGAACCATGGAATCTCATTATTCAGAATGGCGAAAAGTGCTTCTTCTCTCAAATCTTCTTCAATAGGGGTCTCGTTAGGATCCGAGACCTTCTCATCAAGAGGGAGACGAGACAGGTGATCAGCTACCACATTCTCCGTCCCCTTTTTCTCCTTCATCTCAAAATCAAACTCTTGAAGAAGAAGCACCCACCTAATGAGCCGAGGCTTGGCATCTTTCTTACTCATCAGATAACGGACCGCAGAATGATCCGTATACACAACAGCTTTGTTGCAGGTCAAGTAAGATCGGAATTTATCAAATGCAAAAACTACGGCTAACATTTCTTTCTCCGTAGTTGCATAATTCCGTTGAGCATCATCCAAGGTCCTACTCGCATAGGCTATGACATGTAGCCTTCCTTCCTTGCGTTGCCCAAGAACAACGCCCACTGCAAAGTCACTAGCATCGCACATTAGTTCAAAAGGCAAGCTCCAATCCGGAGCTTGCACAATGGGGGCAGAAGTGAGGGCCTTTTTTAAAGTTTCAAAAGCCTTAATACAAGACTCATCAAACTCAAAATCTACATCCTTCTGAAGTAGATTCGTCAATGGTTTGGCTATCTGAGAAAAATCCTTGATGAAACACCGGTAAAAACCTGCATGTCCAAGGAAAGCACGAACTCCCGTCACCGAATTCGGTGGCGGAAGCTTCTCAATAACCGAAACCTTTGCCGGATCCACTTCAATGCCCTTCTTTGACACTTTATGCCCAAGGAAAATGCCTTCCTCGACCATAAAGTGACATTTCTCCCAATTCAGGACGGGGTTCGTCTCTTGACATCTTTTCAATACATACTCAAGATTAATCAGACATGTGTCAAAAGACGAACCACACACACTAAAATCGTCCATGAACACCTCAATAGAATCTTCTAGCATGTCAGAGAAGATTGATGTCGTACACCTTTGGAAAGTAGATGGGGCATTACACAAACCAAAGGGCATCCTTTGATATGCGAATGTCCCATACGGACAAGTAAAAGTGGTTTTCTCTTGGTCATCCGGATGAATAGGGATTTGAAAGAATCCGGAATAACCATCGAGAAAACAAAAGTGTGAATGACGAGCATGCCTCTCCAACATTTGGTCAATGAAGGGGAGAGGGAAATGATCCTTGCGGGTGGATTTGTTTAACTTCTGATAATCAATACAAACCCTCCACCCGGTAACAGTTTTAGTTGAGATAGTTTCTCCTTTCTCATTCTCAACAATAGTCATGCCTCTTTTTTTCGAAACCACGTGAATCGGGCTCACCCACTTGCTATCGGAGATAGCGTAGATGATTCCCGCGTCACGCAATTTCATAATCTCTTTTTTTACAACCTCTTTGAGATTAGGATTGAGCCTTCTCTGATGCTCTATGGATGAGGTATTACTATCGATGAGATGGATACGATGCATAGCAAGAGAAGGGCTTATCCCCTTAAGGTCATCTATCGAGTACCCAATGACATCTTTATATTTTTGTAATATCTCAATCAATTTTGATATAGAGATGTCATCAAGACTCGAATTGACAATAACTGGATAAGTACATGCATCATCAAGAGAGGGAAGAGGTTTGAACTCTACCTTGGGAGGAGGCTTAGAACACTCCTCTTTGTCAGTGGATGTCGCGAGAACCTCAAATACTTCCTCTTTTGTCTCCTCAATAGCAGTGTCAAGAAACAATGAGAATTCTTGCACCTCTTCCATGTCCAAGCTCGGGGCTTCAGTAAGAGAAGCATACAACTCATCCCCGGTGTGAACCACACTCGTAGCATCCTCTATCTCATTCTCCACTAGGTTGACCCGGCAAATTCGCTCTATCATGGGCCTCTTCAAAGTCTTAGAGAACTCAAATACAACCCGCTCATTGGCTACCTCAACCGTGATAGTATTATTTTTGCAATTGATCACGGCTCCCAACGTCTTTAGAGCCTCTCTTCCAAGAATAAGAGGAGTCTCCGGATCTTCCTCCATATACATTACCACAAAATCACAAGGCACAAATACATGCCAAACTTGAATTGGTACATCCTCCAACTCTCCATGGAGGACTCTCACAGTGCGGTCCGCCAATTGAATAGTTTTCCGTGTCGGATGAAGAGGAAAATTAAGGTGCTTAGCAATAGACAGTGGCATCAAACTCACACTCGCTCCTAAATCGGCCAATGCACCCTTGGGCTCTAGATCACCTATTTTCACCGGCAAGGTGAAACTCCCGGGGTCTCTTTGCTTCTTAGGCATAGTACGTTGCACAAGAGCACTCACTTGATAGGGCAAAGTGATAAGCTCATCTTCAAGCTTCCGTTTGTTGGAGAGGATCTCCTTCAAAAATTGAGCATATGCCGGCATTTGAGACATAGCCTCAAGGAATGGTATGTTGATCTGTAGGCTCTTCATCACATTGAGAAATTTGGTGAACTTGTCACTTCATTTTCTCTCGACCAACCGCTGAGGATAGGGAACCGGAGGCACATAGGTCTTAGTTGGTGGAGATGATGGCAGTGGCGCTTTATCACCAACTTGGACTTGTGTCTCATCTCTTTCCACATTTTCTTCTCTCTCGCCTTCCTCAACTTCAACTTCTTGCTCAACAACCTCACCTTCTTTATCCTTCTCTACCTCCTCGGTTGGCATCTTGGGACCCTCGTAACTTGTTCCCGACCTCAGATGAATGGCTTTGGCTTGATGGAGGTTGGGGTTAGGAATAGGTTGGCCCGGAAGTTGATTTGTGGGTGTAGAACGATTTTTCTCGGCTACTTGGGCAATTTGGGTTTCAAGCATTTTATTATGGGCTTGTAGCTCTTGAAACCTTTGCTCATGGTTTTCGAGGATTTGGTTCATGGATTGAAGTTGTTGGAGAATTTGGAGAGAGGTTGGCTCGAGAGATGGAGTGGGTTCGGGATTTTGTTTAGGGAACGGAGGGTTAGAGGGAGGTTTTTGGGTATTGGCTCTTTGATGTGGAGCTTGGTAGACATGAGACCCTTGTGAGGATGAACCACCTTGGTTATAATTTGGGTTATACCCTTGCACATACCCTTGATGTTGACCTTGGTTGTACCCTTGTTGAGGTTGATTCCATCCTTGTTGAGGTTGGTTGAAGCGTTGATTGTAGTTTTGTTGGGGTTGTTTCCAACCTCCTTGTTGATTGCTTCTATACCCTTGGTTTCCTTGGTAACCATCTCCTCTAGAGTTGATTGCCGCCACATGCTCCGAATTTGTACCTCCACAATAAGATGTATCATGATTAGTACCTCCACAAATATCACAAGAAAAAGAATTTACCTGTGAGGGATTAGATGATGCGAGGTTGATCTTGGAGAGCTTCTTGTCAAGTTGATCCATTTTAGCTTGAATTTGATCCATGGGATCTAATTCAAACTTTCCACTCTTCTTAGGTTGAGCACCTCTTCGACGTCCATCCCATGAATAGTTCTTAATTACTTCTTCAATGGTGGACTCAAGTTGATCTTGCGGGATCTTAGAAAGTTGACCTCCCGCTCTAGCATCAAGGTTGGCACGTGATATAGGATCAAGGCCATCATAGAAAAATCGCATGAGTAGATTCTTGGTGAACTCATGGTGAGGGCATGAACGGCTCATCTCCTTGAACCGCTCCCAAGCTTCCGCAAGTGTCTCATCGTTCTCTCGCTCAAATGAGGAGATCTTCCTCCTTATGTCTGCCGTCTTCCACTCCGGGAAGTACTTCTTCAGAAAAGCCATTGTGACTTCCTCCCATGTAGTGAGGGAGTTAGCAGGTAAACTCTTGAGCCATGATTTTGCTTTTCCGGTAAGAGAAGACCGGAACAAATGCATCTTGATGTAGTCTAGAGAGACGTCATTTGTGGTTATCATGGCACAGATCTCAAGAAACCTGTCAAGATGGTCCAGAGGATCTTCATCCGACCCTCCACAGAAATGTTCTGCCTTCATCATCCGAGTGAACTGAGGGTGAATGCTGAAATTTGTAGTAGTGGTGGGGAGTCGAATACCACCTTGAAGAACATAGGAACCCGGATTTCCGAAATCCCTAAAGAGTTGTGGATTTGCTTCACCCATTTCTGACTGAACTTCGCTTGTTGTACTTGAGGCTGGTGAAGATGGTTCGGAACCCAAAGACAAATCTTCCAAATTTTTCAGAAGCTTTCGCAATGTACGGTCAATTTCTGGATCTAGAGGAAAGGCGGGTGAACCGTGAGCTCTTCTTCTCATGTAACAACAACAAAGCTAAGTAGAGGATTAGCAAATAACAACCACAGTCAAAAAGAAAAGAAAAATCAACTAAGCAAAGCTAAACTTAAATAAACTTCAATTAATAGCACAATTTCCCCGGCAACGGCGCCATTTTGATAAGAGGTTTTTAGTGTGTCGTTAAGGCACCAAAAATCGCTTTTCAAACTATATTTATAACTCCTAACAAGAAATTACTAAGAGCATAGTAAAGGCAAGTCAAGGGTCGAACCACAGGGAAAAAGGGATTAATTAAAGTCTATCAAGTCTAAATTACTTAATTGAAGGGTTTTTGGGGGTTTTAAAATGATTTAGCATCAACTAATGACTAACTACTATCAAAGTACTAGCAAGTAAAATGAGATTAAAATATGAATAAGGAAGACACTAGAGTTAAGGTTACTAGTATGGATCAAAGTGGACAACGTTTATTAATGCAATTGTGAATCAAATGTGACGATTAGGCAAGGTTTAGTTTTCCTCTAAAATACCAGAGTCCTCTCTCGAATGGTCCTCGAGAATGATCGCTTAATCAATCAACTAAATCCTCTCTCGAATGGTCTTTAGTCAATTGATTAAGAGATCCAATGAATTTGGAAAACCCCTAATATAGGATCCCCTTAATTTCTACCCAATATCTTAGCCTAGAAATTAAGTTGATTCATGGGGATGATAAAAGAATTCATAATTCAATTAAGAACATTTGAAATCAAAATACCAAAGCACAAATGTGATCAATATCTATCCTAAGGCCTCAAAACACCAAGATCAATGCATAAACGTCTTTAAATCATCACAATCACATTAACAATACATTTAAACTCTAATCCATACTTTCACCCTAACCCTAGATAGGGAACTACTCATTAATCATGGATTCTAAGCAATAAAACATGAAATCTATAACTAATCTAGGGCTAAACATGATTTAGAGATAATTAATCTAATTAAAATAACAATTATGAAACTATAATAAATTAAATCTAATAAAAGGGAAGAACAAATAATAGCAATGAAAAGAGATAATAAAAACTGAAACTTTGAAACTAATTGAATTAATATACCTTCAATGTTGTAGAAATCACAAACTATGATCTATAATCTCAAACCTTGATAAAAAACTAAGTGTTTTTCTCTCTAAAGTAAGCCCTAATAATCTTCTCTAAAAACTTGAAATAAAGCATAAGTCTTTAAAAAACTAAAACTCTCGTTTTTAATGCATACAATTTTCTCGCGGAAACATGTGGTGCGGGCGCACCACTAAAATGGTGCGGGCGCACCAAGGCTACTGACTCAGATGGCCAATCTTCGCTGGGAAGGTGCGGGCGCACCAAGGATGTAGTGCAGGCGCACCTAATTGGTGCGGGCGCACCTATGAGCTGGTGCGGGCGCACCTAACTGACTGTCAATAAGGACGCCAAATCTGTCGGCGGTGCGGGCGCACCTATGATCTGGTGCGGGCATACCAATGTGTGCGGGCAGTGCTAAGAGGTTGCGAGCACACCATGGAGCTCAAATCAAGCTTCCTTTATTCCATTTTCGCGCGTGTAAACTCCTCGAAACTTCCGCCTATTACCGTATCTCCCAACTCTTGCCCTTATAAAAGATCATACCTGCAATCAAAGCACGGGAAAACACGGTGAAAGCAAATGCACTAGAAATCCAGTCAAAATTGACCGAAAATCTAGTGAAATGGCACAATGATCAACAATGATCAAGTGAAGGGAAGAGAGAGAGAAATGAGGAAGAAAGAGGGAAGAAAAGGGTATAAAGAGGATTAAACTAAACCAAAAAGAGCTCATAAAGTACGTTAGAAACGCACTTATCAGCCAGATCCATATATGATTCTATGGTGGGGGGGCCATGAAGCCTGACTTTAGCCTTAATGTCATTTTTGAGCCCAGTTAGAAACTGGCCCAAAGCCACCTCATTTGAGACGTCTTCTAGTGGGGTTGAATATTTAATGAATTTCTTCCTATATTCAGCCACCGAGCCACTTTGGGTCACTGCTAACCACTGCTCGTAAAGTGAGCCATCTTGGGTGGTTCAAAACTGACGGCGAAGCAGCGTTTTGAGTTTCGACCACTGGGTAATGGGTCTTCTCCGATGTTCCCACTGGTACCAAAAGAGAGCGTCTCCTTCCATGGCTACCACCGCGGCCTCCACCTTCTCCTGTTCCATCAGATGGTAGAAGTAATAATACCTCTCTACTCACATGATCCAGCCATTGGGGTTCGACCCATCAAAAAGAGGCATGTCAAGCTTCTTGAAGCTCCAGTTGGATCCTCCATTCCCTCCTGTTGACCCAGTTGGAATGTTAGAGTTGTTCGGGTTGTTGTGTGGGTCGAGAAAATTCGACCTCACTTCCTCTTGGAAGCGGATCTGTCCTTCCATGAATACCCTCAACTGAGCATTCATTGTACTAGGATTACTATCTTTTACCTGAACTGATCAACTGAGCATAATACCTGAACTGATTTGTTCCGATCTGATCTGAACTTATCTTTTACAAAATATATTAGTACTAATGTTATTATTACTTTATACTAGGATTACTATTACTATCATTTTATTATTATGCACAACTTTCAATAATAATAATAATAATAATAATAATAATAATAATAATAATAATAATAATAATAACAATAATAATAATAATAATAATAATAATAATAATAATAATAATAATAATAATAATAATAATAATAATAATAATAATAATAATAATAATACTCCATCCGTTTTCTTTTGTTGTTCCTGTATTCCCCATTGGAAAATTTTAATATGTTGTTCCTATTTTGAATCTTTCCATAAATAATATAATTTATGAATTAAATTTTCCATTAATTTTATGTTGCAATAAATGTGTTCGCACTATTTCGTAGTCATTTTTTACCTTTTAACCCCTCAAACTTTTGTCTGATTGGTTGTCTGACATAGAGTAACTCAAAGAGCAATAAATATGTTCACACTAGTTTGTAGTTACTTTACTCTTTTACCCCTTAAACTTTTTGTATCATTGGTTGCCTAACATATAATAACTCAAATGGGTAAGAATCTTTATTTTTAATTAATTTTTTTTTATTTAAAATAGTAGAATCTTGCCTATTTTTTGAGTTGCATTGGTTTCTTCCCCGATTCCAAATAGGAACAACAAAAGAAAACGGAGGGAGTAATAAATAATATAATAATAATAGTAATAATAATAATATAATAATAATAACATTAATAATAATAATAATAATAATAATAATAATAATAATAATAATAATAATAGCATATTTTTTTTTTTTTTTGAAAAAGAACACATTAGTATATGAACATACAATTAAAAATAAAAGACCAAGGACTCTTGGGTCCATTGGTATGGCTTCCTATCTCCCACATGGGAGACCAAGGTTCAAATCTTGGTGGAAGCATATATTTAAAAATTGTTGTGGTTGGGGGAGGGGGGTTGGGGCTTGTTGGGTCTCTAGGTGAGTGACCTTGTGCGAGGGCAGCCCAGAGGAAATTCATCTTACCACGGGGTTCACGAAAGGGGCCCAAAAAAATTAAAAATAAAATATAACACATTTTAGGTAAAAAAACATATTATTCATGGTAAAGAGAGCATATTGTTCATGTTCAAGGTCCGTTAATAATAAGAATTTGGAAAATTTCACATAATTAATCCCAACTCTCACTCATCTTCCCAAATTAATCCCAACTATTAATTATTCAGGAATAATCCCAACTTTAGGGGTGAGTTTCTCAAAATAATCTGAATTGTTATTTTACTTATTTTCGTTAATCCATTTTGGGATTATTTTGGGGTAGAAAAAAAATATTTCGGATCATTTTGAGAAGGTACACTTGAAACTTGGGATTATTCTAGAATAATCAATAGTTCGGATTATTTTGAGAAAATGGTCAATAGTTTGGATTATTTATGTGAATTTAGGTAGTAATGAAAAGAACATATAATGATATTAAAAAAAGAACATATACTGAAAGAGCATACATAATCTATTTAAAGAACACATACTAAAAATAAAACAATAGATGTTATTTTTTATATTGATGACATGTTTGGATTTAACTAACAACATGTTCTTTGTTATATCAATAAATTGTTCTTTTTTATTATAAATAAACCTATAAATATATATAATCATATGATCTTGAACAAAATGGTTAAATATTCTTCTTATATCGTTGTCTTATTCTATATAAACATTGTTTTTAAAGATAAGTTGAAATCCTTTGTAGGGAAAATTTTGAACGTGATGACAACACCATTAGGTTATCCCATGCTACTCATGTTTTATATAAACTAGTAAAATATAATTTATATTATTCTACCAAAATTATTTTAAAAAATAAACTTCATATACTTTTGTCATGTTCGTTACATGAATAAGGAAGCTTTTGAAAACACAGCGCACCCAAGTAAATAAGGAACAAGATGAATACAGAAGTTAAACGAGCATCCCACGAAAAGAACATCACATATCAAAATTATTAATTATTACAAATATAAAAAAGAACACGTACAAATGCCAAAAGAACATTCTTCTTCTTGAACACAAGTAGCTTCAAATAGGGATATCAATGACATTTATAATAATAGCAACGACATTAATAATAATTACCAATATTAATAATTAATAAGTACAACAACGATAATAATAATAATCTTTTTGAACAAATGTACTAGTAAATAGTAATATTAATAGTAATAGTAATCGTATAAAGTAATATTAATAATAATAGTAGTAGTAATAATAATAATAATAATAATAATAATAATAATAATAATAATAATAATAATAATAATAATAAATAATAATAATAATAATAATAATAATAATAATAATAACAATAACAATAATAATAATAATAATAATAATAATAATAATAATAATAATAATCTTTTTTCACCAAATGCCCCCGAGTTTTCAGTTTATTCACGAGGTACCCTCGCACTTTTGAAAATACACACGGTACCCCTCAGTTTCACGATAATACATCCACATGCCCTTAGTAACTAACAGCGGTTAACGCCGTTAGTCATTAACCCTAATTTTGTGTTTTAAACCCTAATTAACCCTAATTCTAACCCTAATCCTAACCCCTACCTCTAACCTTAACCCCTAACCCTAACCCCCCTCCCCTACCCTCCCACCCTCCCCGCCTCCCCCCCCCCCCAGCTCCCCCTCCCCCACGCACCCCTCCCCCACGCACCCCCAAAGCCCCCCCCCCCCCCCGCAGTTGTGCAACCCTCCCCCCACCCCGCATCTCTCTATCCCGATCTACCTATGGGACAACTCGCCCGAGTCATTAACTCGCTCGCTCGTTGTCTCGCAACCAATTAACCCGGCCCAAGCCTTTTTCGCTGAAAATTAAAGGGTGGTGGGGTCGTGGGGGGGGGGGCGTTGCGAGAATCGGCGAGGGGTGGGGGAGGGTGTCGAAATCCGGAGGGGGTATGGGGAAGGGGTGCGAAAGGAATGGGGGGGGAGGAGGTGGCTGCGGGGGTGGGGGGGGGGGGGGGTGTGTGGGGGTGGGGGGGGGCTAGGGGGGGGTGGGGGGGTAGGGGGGGGGGGGGGGCGGGGGGGTGGGGTGGGGGGGGGGTGGTCGTTTGGTGGTGGTGAGGTTAGGGTTAGGGTTTGAAATTAGAGGTTAGGGTTAGGGTAGGGTTAGATGTTAGGGTTTAGTTAGGTTAATTAGGGTCTAATAAGGGTTAAAACTAACGGCGTTAACCGCCGTTAGTCACTAAGGGCATGTGGATGTATTATCTTGAAAATGAGGGGTACCCCGTGTATTTTCAAAAGTGCGAGGGTACCTCGTGAATAAACTGAAAACTCGGGGGCATTTGGTGAAAAAACCGTAATAATAATAATAATAATAATAATAATAATAATAATAATAATAATAATAATAATAATAATAATAATAATAATATATAATAATAATAATAATAATAATAATTGTTATTATTATTATTATTACAATAACAATAATAGCATTAGTAATACTAAAAATCATGATAATAATAACAATAATAATAAGTTTTTAAATATAAGCATAATCTGAACTTATCTGATCTGATCTGAACTTATCTGATCTGATCTAATCTGGTCTGATATGATATGATATGATCTGATCTGAAATAAGCAAAAATAAGGTGAACTGAACATAGCCTAAGTTTCATTTGTATGTACTATAACGTAATAAAAAATATAGTGTTGTGGAATCTTGTTTGATTGTCCTAATATATATTTTCTAAATATACAATTTTTATAATATTCTTTTATATACAACTCAAAATATTAAAGTTTGAAATGTGTCTTAAAAACTATGAAAAACATAATTGAGCAACTAAAAAAAGGGAGTATTTACTTTATTGACTTTTTTGACGACTATTTTAATCTATTAATTAGCATCGTGGTTGAGGTGTGGGGCAACGGCATTTCTTTCCTTTGGATCTATATTGTATAATTCAAATGTCATAAATTAAGATTTATCATAAAATTATATCATATTATGGCATATGTGATTTTGTTAAAGTAATGCTCCCTAGTCCCTTGTTAGGAGAAAATGTATACTTCGCCATTAATAAAAAATGAGATTATACTTTGAAACTAATATAATAACATTACATGATTATCTTTGTTGTTATGTATTGTGAGTTTGTGACTATTTATGATCATACTTTTGGCTCTATGATTAGACATTTCATCTGTAAAGATCAAAACAATTGGAGAGAATAATTGTATTGAAATATAATAATACAAAATGTCTTGGTGTTACACCATAATTTATTGGCAAAATTGGTCTCGACACCACAATCTATGATTCAGGTGCACCCAACACCACAAATTTTGACTAGTAACCAAAACATCACAAACTATTGACAAGTGTGTAAAGCGTGTCATAAATGACACCGGAGATACCTTAGATCTCAGCTACGTAAGCAAGACTCCTTAGAAAGGGTAAAGGGTAAGAGCGAGGAATCCCGCCCCAGCCCAAAGTGTCTTTACTTGGATCGGATTTGATCCCACAACCTCATAGCTGAGATACAAGCCTAGCCACTAAAATAAACAATGATTGGAGAAAAAAGATCATGTATCTCCTATCAAATATACACTAATAAGTACAACATCATCAACTTATAATAATTTTCATCTAATAAACATGACCAAAAATTGCAAATCTCAAACTTTATATGAGATTTTTTTTTTTTGTGTGTGGTGGGGGGGGGGGAGGATGAGATTGATATTATAGTACTCTATTATTGCATTACACATCTACTTACCACTTTGATTCTTTGAAGTTTCAACTTAGCAATTACTTAAACATACAATGTGGATCCCTTCAAAACAGTATAATGTGGAAATTGCAATTAGGATTATGTACAATTGGGTCTTTCACGTACACTTAGTTTAGGACTCAGTTTGTTTTGGAGGAAAACTTTTTCTAAGAAAGCAATAAATTTTTTTCATTTCCCATTATTTGATACGATAAAAGATTTAAAATGGAAAAATAATGTGGAAAAGAAATTTACATCCCTTTCTAAACACTTTCTTCCAAATTAAGGAAAACCATTTTTCCTTATTCTCTCATACCCAACGTCTACATTTTTTCCCTTCTTAGCTTAATAATTTTTCATCAAACCATATAAAGGAAAAGTAACATTCATCTGCATTTTCTACAAGTAACTATTTTACAGATGGAAAACCATTACCCATAGAAAATATTTTCCATTAAACCAAATGGATCACAAGGGAAGTATTATAGAAGTACTTATAGAGATAAGAAGGTAGAGTAGTTGGCTAACTCTTGGACTTCTAGGCGGGAGGTCAGGGATCAAATTTCACCAGACTCATTCTATAAAAGATTTTCCCTTATACGGTTATATACCCTTCTTAAGACGGGCCTTTTCTTTAAAAGATTATAGAAGTACTAAATTTGCTTGATGACTCGGAGATCAATAATAACTAAATAAAGGAAAAATTGACACCACAGGTTCCAATTATGTGCCAACATTTTTTATAGATAACAACTATTGATTATCCTGTGGTAGTCCTAACTATAAGGAGTATTGTTTTTAAATGGACCCTTCAGGTTACTTAACCTGAAGTAGCAGGTTATACGTTTATAACTCACGTGATTTCATAAAAAATTCATGTGACTTCCCTCCTCTCTCTACTTCGTTACCCCTAAGGCTCTACAGCTCTCCTTCTTCCTTTACTTCAGCATACCTTAGTCCTTACTCCACCATAACCACCCTTGAGCACACCAATCTCGCTGGAAACAACTAGTTCAAGAAAACACATTTTCTTATTCAAATTCAATTTGAAAGTGAAAGCTTTACTCAAAAGGAAATCATGGAATTGGATGGTGGGTCTTCAAGCAACAAAACATAATTTCAACTATTAACAAATGAGAAATCAGTTCATACCACTAACACAATTTATTTATTTTTATAATTGGGGGGATTATATTAATACTCAAAAAGGCCAAAAGGCCACAGGTGGAGGAACTAAGACACAACAAATCATCCAAAAATTACCAAACATCCAATGCCCAATCTGATGAAAGGGAAATAAAATTCAAACAGAAGGAAAAAAACATGAAGCTACTGCCATGTGCCATGTCCCAACCCGCAACTCACTTTCGCCTGAAATCATCAGTATTCTCCACCAGAAACAGCCCTAGACCACCGCCATCGCCTCCATCATTCTGCCCTAGTCTGCAACATCCGCTTGCCCTGATTCCCCTCTGTTCGTCTCTCTCCTCCCACGTTGCTTCCTAACAGAACCACCACCACCACTCAGTACCTAGTAAGCTCTCCATCTCTCTTCTTGTTCATCTTCCCTTTTCACCATTTTTTCCATCTTCCATTTCTCTTCGAGAAACAGAGAGTAGACGCAAGAGAAGAAAGCGAAGTGGGGGAGATGGTTGCGGACTTGCGGTTGTTGTTGAAGGCAAGTCTGGATGGGCTCGTGTGGACTCAGGCATCTGTGGTGGTGCCCGCATAGAGAGGGATGGTGAAAGGGAAGAGAAAATAAAGATTTTAAAAATTAAAAAATGAAAATATATCATTTTACCTAGATAGCAGGTTATAAGTCATCTGGGTCCATTTAAAAACAATACCCCTTATAGTTAGAATTTCCACAAGATAATCAATAGTTGGTACCTATAAAAAATGTTGGCCCATAGTTGGGACCCATGGTGTTAATTTTTCCCTAAAATGGATCATGTTATTTTCGGTAATTCGACCCAAAGCTTTTCAAGTCGGCGGCGGGCGCAGATCAAGTTGAATTGACCATGCAGAATACAAATCTCTAGAACAATTTCTACGTCTTAAACGCAATAGTTTAGCTCATGTACTACTATGAAGTAGTATGACCCAACGCAAGTTGCTCAATTGCTGATTACTTGACGTATAAAACAACCATATGGGTACCGAAAACGTGTATGACTAATGGCCACTTTGTTTTTTGCACATATGTTATAGACCAGATTTAGTTCATCTTGTTTTTACTTTTTTGATTAAAGTAATCTATTTTAATCTATTACATCTAATATTTACTTCATTTTTCTCATTAATTAATTTGAATTTCTTCTCTAAATTGATTAAACTTATTTTGTCTAATTTGGTTTGCTCTAAATTTAAGATTTAAAACAAATTTAACAAGAATTTTATTTCTTGCATTGGTCTGATTTAATCTAATCTGAACAAAAGAAATAGTTTTCGTTAACGGGAGTAACCTAGTCAATCTAACAAATGTTAAGCTAAAATGATCTGCAATGAATGCAAATTAGGTTGGTCTCATTCTAAAAGCTAGTCTTCAACAAAAAAAATAATTACTACCTTCGTTTTTTTTGTGAATATTGTAGATTAAAATGAACCAGAGAGAGAGAAAACTAAACTTGCTTTGATAGAGAAAAAGAAGAGTACTAGTTATTACAGAAGAGAGAGAAAGGGTTTCTCCCTTTTGTAGGAATTTAGATGCTTAATGCGGAAAACGAGTATCACATACTCAAACATCTAACACCAAGATCTTTGCATAAATTAACATGAATCAACTAAGAGTGTAGAATATACCTCTTGATGCGTGAATTCCACTTCCACTTCGAGCCTTCTAGTGGAGATCCTTTAGAACGTCAATCGCCATTCCTCTAGTGTTGGTCCACGAACAACCCTTAGATCACCACGTATGCTAGTACGGAAGAGAGAATAATTCTCTTGCTTTTGAGGTGTGATGGCCGAAAATGAGGAGAAAGAGAGGAGCAAAGAAAATCAGTTTTTCTCTACAAATATGATGTAATCACCCTCCTTTGTAACCCCCATATCATTATATAAGGTGGTTACAAAGAGGTGATTCATGAGGCTTTATTTTGCCTCATAATGTCATACATTATGAGCCTAATAACCTCATGAGTTACAACTCTTCCATCCATCTTTAAAACCGCCCAACCCATTTCGCAAATGGATTTGGGTAATATCCAAGGGTTGTCACATTGTGTGACCTCATAGGACCCAATACATATTAGTAGTTGGCCTAAATATACTAGCCCAACCAACCGCAATTAGCTTCTAGCAAAACGTTGCGGTCACCTAATATTATCGAATATATTATCTTTATAATTTGTCCATATACATTTAGTTTATTACACTTGATCGAGGACAAAATCCTTCACCCTTTATAGTAACAGTAGCTTACTACAGAAAAGTACAAGTTAGTTACAAGGAGTAACAACTTGGTTTATTACAACAAACTTCTACTAAGAAGATATTTACAGCTTTATAATCTTCATATCCTCCCCTCAAGCTGGACATGGGAGATATCAACAAGTCCAAGCTTGGAAGCAAGATTATGATGTTGAGGACCAGGTAGAGCTTTTGTCAATAAATCTGCAAGTTGATGTTGACTGGAGATATGGCAAGTCTGTAGGAATCCGACTTCAATCTGCTCAAGAACATAGTGACAATCTCTCTTTAGGTGCTTAGTTCTTTCGTGAAACACTGGGTTCTGAGCAATATGTTCAGCAGCAGTGTTATCACAATGTAAGTAAATAGGTAAAATAACATAAACTTTCAAGTCTTGCAACAGGCCTTCTAACCAAACAACCTCAGAAGTTGTGCTAGACATGCTTCTATACTCTGCCTCAGCAGATGACTTACTAACCGTTTTTTGCTTTTTAGTTTTCCAAGATACCAAGTGAGAACCCATAAATATGCAATATGCACTAAGAGATCTGCTACTGAAAGTGCAAGTACTCCAATCCGCATCACTGTTGGCAGTTAAATTAAGATCATCTTTAGCAGAATAAAAAAGACCAAAGTTGAGTGTGCTCTTGAGGTATCTAACCACATACATAGCTGCTTGCATATGTGGTTTTCTGGGGCAGCTTAGAAACTGACTAAGGTGTTGTGTGGCATATGATAAATCTGGCCTGGTAATGTTAAGGTATAGGAGTCTTCCAACTAGCTTCCTGTAAAGCTCAGGCTCTTCCAAAATGTCTCCCAAATAAGTTGAAAGACCTAAACCCTTTGGTAAAGGAGAAGAAACAGGCTTGGAGTTATCACAGTGTATGTCCTTGATAATGTCATTGATGTATTTCCTTTGACTAAGCAAAGTTCTTGAAGCATTTCTAATTACTTCAATACCCAGAAAGTACTTGAGTTCACCCAAGTCTTTAATAGTAAACTCTTGATCTAAAGCAAGCTTCATTGCATTTATTTGAGACTGAGATGTACCAGTGAGCACCATGTCATCCACATAGACAAGTATGACAATAAATTCTCCCTCTAAGTCTCTTGTAAACAGAGAGTAATCTTGTTTTGATTGAACAAAACCATGAGAGACAAGAAATTTACTAAGTTCTTTTTTCCATTGTCTTGATGCTTGTTTTAAACCATACAATGATCTTTTGAGATGACATACTTCATTGTGTTTATCTTTTTCATATCCAAGAGGAGGTATCATATAAACTTCCTCTTCTAAATGCCCATGGAGGAAAGCATTATTGATGTCCAATTGACAAAGAGGCCAATTGTTTGTGGTGGCAAGAGAAATGACAACTCTAACAGTTGCAAGCTTAGCAACAGATGAAAAAGTATGAGTGAAGTCTTCACCTTCAACCTGTTGATAACCAATAGCCACCAGTCGAGCCTTATATTCTCTCAATACTACCATCTGCTTTGTGTTTAATTTTAAACACCCATATAGAGCTAATAGCCCTTTTTCCTTCTGGTAACTGAGTTAACTGCCAAGTATCATTTAATTCAAGTGCTTCTAATTCTTGCTGCATAGCTGCCTTCCACTCAGGAAATTTACTAGCTTGTTTATATGAAGTAGGTTCAGAAGAAAGAATATGATTAACTTGAGCTTGAAAGGAATTTGATATAGAAGAAATAGGTAAAGTAGGACAAATGAAATCTTTTAATTTGGCAGGAGGTTTTGATATTCTATGAGATTGTCTAACAGGAGGTGAAGTAGCAATAGTAGTATCATTATGAGAAGAGTTGGAAATAGGATGTGACACATTTGTGGAATCAAAAATATGATGAATAGAAGATGATGAGTGGACATAATTATTGTCAGAGAATGTGTTTGTATCAGAAACATAAGAAGAATGATGTATATTATTATGAGCAGAATGATCAACTGAAGAAGTATGAATAGTAGGGGTGTGAACAGGTGAAGTGAAAGAAATAGAAGTTTGAGGTTGATGAGTAGGGGTTGAAATAACCAAAGGATCATCAAAATGGATTACAGAAGAAGGTGTAAGAACAGAAGACTGTGTTGTGTTAGAAGAATGGTATGGAAATATAGCTTCTTGAAAAATCACATCTCGAGTGGTGAAACATTTGTGAGTGTCTAAGTCATACACTTTATAGCCTTTCTGTCCTAATGGGTACCCTATGAAAATGCACTTTTTAGCTCTAGGGCTAAACTTATCTTTTGCTCTATCCATGTTATAAGCAAAGCACTGACAACCAAAGACCTTTAACATAGAGTAATCTGGGGTTTTATGAAACAAAAGTTCAAAAAGAGTTTGCCAATCTATGACAGAAGAGGGCATGAGATTAATAAGGAAAGTAGCTGTGAGGAGACAGTCGTCCCAGAATTTAGTAGGTAAGTTGGTATGGAATTTTAAAGCTCTAGCAACCTCTAACAAATGTCTGTGTTTTCTCTCTACACGACCATTTTGTTCAGGTCTACCTACAATGCTAGTTTGGTGAAGAATCCCTTTGTTTATGAAAAGATTGAGACATTGCTCTTGAATTATCTCTGTGCCATTATCAGATCTAATAGCCATGATTTTAGTGTTGAATTGTGTTAGTTTGTAAAAAGAATGATGCTACAGTCTTATACACTTGCATTTTATTGTGCAAAAATAATGTCCAGGTACACCTACTGTAATCATCAAGAATGGTCAAGAAGTATGAGGCTCCAGACATGGATTTGGTTTTATAAGGACCCCATAGGTCAATATGAACAAGGTCAAAACAGGATTTTGCTCTATTTAAACTTCTCTTAAATGGAGTTTTGTGATGTTTAGCAAAGATACAAATCTCACAGAAAAAAATCACCGGAATGATCACAAGAAATAAAACCAAGGTGTTTCATCTTTGACATGGAAATGTGACCTAATCTGGCATGCATTAAACCAATGTCTTCAGAGGATTGTTTACAAACTTTAGATGTGATTTTTGAATGAGAAGTGTTAGTAACAGCAACATTTGTGGCAACAGGATAAGAAGAATGTATTTGGGAAAAATTACGAGATGATGATCTAGGTGAATGTAGTAAGTATAATCCGTTGGATTTATGACCAACAGCTAGAATTTGAGTATGTTCAGAATTATAGAAGACACACTCAGAAGATTTGAACACAACTTCAATTGTAGAACTAGCTATTAATTTTCCTACAGAAAGCAAGTTATGCTTGAAACTAGGAACCAAAAGCACATAATGAATTATCAAGTCAGCAGAAATAACAATGTCTCCTATTTCAGAAACATAAGAACAACTGCCATCAGGTAGCCCAACCTCAATCATTTTACTCAAAGTTTTCTTATGAGTGAATAAGCTATTATCAAATGTCATATGATCTGTGGCTCCGGAGTCAATAATCCAAACATCAGACATGAAAGGTGACAGGTTTTCAAATATTATACCTGCACAATTGGCATAAGCTCCATGATGATTGTTGGAAGATTCTCCAACAATCTGCTTGCCCTTCATAGCTTTCATTACTTCGTGCATTATGTTTTGCATCATTAGAGCATCATGACCATTATCAGCATTGTCATGAGAATAAGAAGGTCCCGCAGCACAGTCAAGAGGATTGTCTTCTGTGTAATCAGCCATTTCACACTACAAAAAAATGCTCGTATAGCGACGGAGTTTTAGAAACGGATTTGTATCCGTTTCTAATTTAGAGACGGAAATTTAATAATCCGTTTCTAAAAAAATATAGGGACGGATTTTAAAATCCGTCCCTAAATTAGAGACGGATTTTAAAATCCGTCCCTAAGTTAGAGACGGAATTATAAAATCCGTTTCTGGTGTGTTTTACCAATTTTTCCAGACTTTTGTCAAAAAGTTAGATCTAATTTAGAGACGAATTTTGAAATTCCGTCTCCAAATTAGAGACGGATTTTGAAATTCCGTCTCTAAATTAGAGACGGATCTTTGAATTCCGTCTCTAAATTAGAGACGGATCTTCAAATTCCGTCTCTAATTTAGGGACGGATTTTCAAATTCCGTCCCTAAATTAGTCAAGTAGATATGTTTTATAATGCACTTTCAAATCCGTCTCTAAATTAGAGACGGAAATTCAAATCCGTCTCTAAATTAGAGATGAATTTTCATTTCCATCTCTAATTTAGAGACGGATTTGAAAATCCGTCTCTAATTTAGACAAGTAGATATTTTTTATAATGCACTTTAGAGACGAAAATTCAAATCCGTCTCTAAATTAGAGACGGAAATTCAAATTTATCTCTAAATTAGAGACGGATTTTTAAGATCCGTTTCTAATATTTCTTTCAATTATTATCAATTCCACACGTAAAAGTAAACAAGTAGTACTTGGTGTAGTTGGTATGAGTTTCTCCTTGTGACTTAGTGGTTTCAGGTTCGATTCCTACCAACTGCGGTTCTTGAGAATGGGGATTCCCTTTACCAATTTCCACTGCTTCCAAGAGCCTTGCCTACAAAGCCAGACCGGGTTGACCAAAGCGAGGTTCCGAACCGAGTGAGATTGTGAACCGGTAATGGGATTGGGTTGAACCGAACAACTAACAATAGGTGATTTTTAAAAAACCATTCCTAAACTTAGAGACGGATTTTTGAAATCCGTCTCTAACTTAGAGACGGATTTCTTAAATCCGTCTCTAAAATTAGAGACCGATTTCAAAAATCCGTCTCTAAGTTAGAGACGGATTTTTGAAATCCGTCTCTAATTTTTTGCTACAAGTTTAGAAACGGATATTATTTCGTCGCTAAATAAGAGACGGATATTTGGGATTTCGTCTCTAAGTTCGTTTAGCGATGAGGACTTTAGTAACGGACATGATCCGTCTCTAAATCCGTCTCTGAGTACATATAGCGACGGATTTTGACGATTTAGAGACGGATTATGTCCGTCGCTATAGAGTGATTTTTTTGTAGTGTCAGTATGAACATGAGCAGCCATTCTAGATGATGAACCAGATGGACCTTGCTTCTTATTGAACCAATCAGGAGGAAAACCTTTCAGCTTAAAACATACATCCTTAGTATGTCCTGACTTCTTGCAATAATCACAGAACCTATCTTGCTTGTCCTTCTTCTAATCTTTCTTGAACATATCCCTATGATAAGAAGAAGATTGATGCTTCTGTGCAACAAATGCACTCACTTCATGAACACCAGGACCACTGTTCATGTTACTGACTTCTTTTTGCTTTTCCATTTGTTGTACTAAGTAGAATGCTCTACTTAAAGGTGGCAATGGATCCATTGCAAGTATACTACTAATAGCATTATCAAAGCCACTATTAAGGCCTAGTAAGAACTGCATTAACTTTTCTTCAGCTTCAAAATCAGCCAAACGTTTCAGAAAACTACAGCTACATTTACTTAGAATTCCACAAGTACAAGAAGGTAGACTTCTCAAATTCTGTAATTCGTCCCAAAATCTCTTCAATTTTCCATAATACACCATTATTGACTTATTTTCTTGCCTCAAATTGTCCAATTCACGTCTTAATTGATATATCAAAGGTACATTAGATTGACCAAAGCATTCGCAAATTTCATGCCATAGATGAGCAGAACACTCAACAAAATTGAAATTCTCAGCAATATCTTCATTCATTGAATCAATCAGCCAACAAATCACCAAATAATCACATCGCATCCAACGATTAAAGTCTTTATCAGTTTCATCAGGTTCTATAATAGTTGCTTCGATAAAACCTAATTTGTTTTTCGCTATTAATGCTCTTCTCACATTACGTTTCCAGCTAACAAAATTACTTCCATTCAGATTCACCGCAACTAATTTGTTGACGGTTTGATCAGAACTAGTGATATAAAACGGATCATTGTAAGCAACACTTACATTATGTATATTGTTGACGTGAGATTCTCCAGTAGATCGTTCACCAGAATCAGAATTTGGTATAGTTTCCACCATTTTTGCAGAATTTCAGAAATCAGAGCGAAGAACTAATGAATTTCAGCGGAAGAAAACAAGAATTTCAAAGAAATCTTGTGAAAATTTTGATCATATCTGCTCTGATACCATGTGAATATTGTAGATTGAAATGAATCATAGAGAGAGAAAACTAAACTTGCTTTGATAGAGAAAAAGAAGAGTACTAGTTATTACAGAAGAGATAGAAAGGGTTTCTCCCTTTATAGTAACAGTAGCCTACTATAGAAAAGTACAAGTTAGTTACAAGGAGTAACAACTTGGTTTATTACAACAAACTTCTACTAAGAAGATATTTACAGCTTTATAATCTTCATATTTTTACATACAATGTTTGCCTGTTTGGGGTTGCAAAGTCAAAAACGTTGCAGGTAATTAAGACGGAGCAAGCTACGGCCTACGCGCTATCTTTCTAATGGACACGTGATATGTTTCCTCAAAAGAAAGAATATTTGGACACATGATATGGGCTGTGTAACTGCTCAATAGCATGCATGCTCAGTGAGTTAATACTTGAAATCTATCATATGTACATTAATTGGCCTAAATCATACCAGGACAAGCCCATGCTGCATTGCTGCCCACATAAGACATATAGTGGATTTTTTATTTGAACTTATCTAGGCTAATGGATAACATCATTGTTTAGTGCTTACCGCACACATCCTGTAGCCCATAGCCCTCGTTTGCCACAAAGAAGTTGCCTGTCCGGCCCACTGAATGCCCATGACGGTCTTGTTACTTAGTTCATTGCTAGTTTTCGCATCAAAATCCTAGTTTCAAGAGGTTTTATGATAAGTTTTGTTGACCCTTAGTTTTAAAAATGATTAAATTAACAAAAGACATACTAGTTATTATTCAATGTGTGTTAAAGTTGATGTATTGCAAGGTTAATTATTGAAGAATAAATAGAATACTTGAAAATACTTAATCAAAATTGAAGTGAAGATGTTACATCAATGATGAATCAAGCGAGGAATGATAATTAGTATACATTAGGTTGTATAATAGATCTTCATGTATCGGTTGAATGAAGGTAAAGACACAGAGTTATGAATTTTAAAGGAACTGGGACTTGCCCTCGGCACTTGGTCTAAGGAGCACACTATGACTTATTAACTAAAAACGTATCTAAGGAATCAATAAGTAAATATAAGTTCTTACGTGTATTTTAGAAGAGTTATTTAGTCAATAGATATTTTGTAAAAGTTTAAAATTTTGTTTCCTTAATTTCAAAAAAGTAGTTAGTAAATAGATTTTAAATCAGATTTTGTTTTAAAATAAATAAAAAAAATGATTGTCTTCAATATCTTTTTAAAGTCTTTTTAGGAAAAGTATTTTAATAAACTTACGATTCTTTATTTTGTTTTATAATTGGTTTTTAATTAAAATAAATTTAGAGAAGTACATGTTCATTAATTTATTACGTTTGCTGATTTTCCAAGTCTTTCACGCCCACGTTTTAAGTGTCACGTTTAATACGTTATTGGTGTTAGTGGTTCTTGGTTCCCAAGTTAAAAGAAACATGGAGTTAGTGGTCTAATTGTAGGAGTTACTGAAGGAGTATTCAATACTTGGTTGCCTATGTTGTGACGGATGCAATTAACGAAGCAAAAATTAATGAACAATCGACACAAGAATTTAACGTGGTTCACTAACAATGTGTTAGCTACGTCCACACAGCACGGAGAATAGATTTTATTAGGTTTAGGAGAGAGAGTACAGATTACATAATATGGAGGCAGAATTTAATTATAGGGTTTATATAATACCCTACTAATTAACCTAAGCAAATGGGCCTAAATTCGAAACTAAAACAGACTCGATATACTAAACATCATTTACCGTGCTTGGTTAATCCTAGCGCTAGATAATTAATTCAAAGCATAGTTCAAAAACCTATAAATAGATCGACATATTTCATTTTCTAAATGTGTCTGACAAAGCTAAAATATTTTAAGTGTCTAAAGAGTCAGTGCCTTCATTCTTAAGATAGTTCATATTTACTTTCTTTGTTTTCAGTCTTGCAAAGTTAACCAGAAATTGTATTTCTTTCGGGGTGAAGGTTTTGAGTGAAATCATTTGTATTGTGAGCTTGAGAGAAGCAAGAGAAGACTTATAATTAAGTCGTGAGAAGAAGAATAGTTGTGCGAACTATAGTTGGGAACTCGAGTTCTTAGTGGAACTTGAGAAGAGAACTCTATAGAGTATTGACATGGTGTCGTACACCTGTCAAAAATAGTTCCTGCAAAACCTTCTAACAATGTAGTAGGGTAAGTAGGGTCGAATCCACAGAGAGATGGTTGTTTTAATCTAGCTTCTAATGCATGGAGAAACTAAACAAGATCAGGAATAATGAATTAAAGTTCTAAACTAATCAAACAACGAAAAACAAGCTAAAAAGGATATAGGGCAATGGTTCACCATGTTCATAACTATAAACTATCAAAATATCACCATTGGTTCAATTAATCATATATCTAGAGCACATGTTAATCCTACGGTCGGGCCTTAATGCTCTCAAATCAACATATGCTAGTACGGTCGCTCAACATAATCAGATTTGCTAATTGTAGGTAAGCCTCTAAAGAGTACTATCTCTCGATCTATGACTCGATATTAGCAATATTTAATCAGATAATTGATCAGATTGCAAGATTAACAATAAAAACACTAATCAATTAGAGATATCAATAACTAATCAAACCATTAATAAATATCAATCAAGAATCATAGCATATAAACATGGATTCCCAAACCCTAGAATATAAACTACTCAATCATGAAATAAATAAAGAAATTGAAACCTACAAAGAAAAGCATGATCAAAGAAATCAATGAAAGAAAAGGGATGAAAATTATAAACTCATGAATTAATGATGAAAAAAGAAACTAGGGTTTGCCATGAAAAACTAAAGAGAAATGGAAGAAGGAAACTAAAGCTAAACCTAAGAATACAAAATATAACGTCAGAAAAGAGGTCCCGGGGGAGAGAGAGAGAAGACCTATTTATAGTTTTTACAAAACCGGCTAAAAAAGGCAAATAAACACGTCTCGAGAAACCGCCCGGTAGTCGGGCGACGGTGATTGAGGAACTACGACAGAAAAGCAAATTCGCCCAGTCGAGCGCGCAAGCGATTTTGGCTCCTTTCTCGCCCGGTTGACCGGGCTAACATGCCTTGCATCCTCTGAAAATTTCATTTCGCCCGGTCGGGCAAAAACCGCCCGGTCGACCGGGCGGGAAAACTGCGATTTTGCGTCAACTTGCGAAGGCTGTGTCTCTCAAACCAGAAGTCGGATTGGGACGTGTGACCTACCGTTGGAAAGCCCTTCAAGTTTAGTTTCCAACCCAACTGGAATTTATTGATTCTAACAAGCACATCAAAAGTTATGATCAGAAGAGTATACATGACTCCTTTTTCACATTTCTTCTAATGATTTTCCACTTCGTTTTCGCTCAAACTCGTACTAAGACATATCCATACTATCCTTATGCTTCGTAGCTTATTTCCAAGTGCTCCTAATCCTCAAGCTCAGCTAAATATACTCCAAATACGTTCTCATTACCTGAAATTCATCAAAAACAAGAAAACATACCGAATAGGAGTAGAATAACATAACTTAAGAATATGATGCAATAATGAACCTAAATATGAATCTAAATGCTCTAAAATGCAACCTAAATGCACCTTAAAACTATATATAAATATGATTTATCAAGTATAATAGGGCAAACGGAGTGATCACCTATTACAGTAGAGAGAGTAAAAATCCCAAGTGGTCGAGATTTTTCTCCTTATATTGAAATAGGGAGTTTCCCCGTAAAAAATCTCATGTTCCCTTGGTGGGTTCACTTGCTAGCTTTTTATTCCGCAAAAAGTTACGCTTATTTCTCACACTATAATTCAACCCTCTTTTATATTGATCCTATTCAAACAACAAGTTCTCACGCTTGGCAAATTACTTTATTCCTCCTAATTTGTCAAGGTTTCTTATAACAAAAAAAAAAAACAAGATTTCAAGTCAACCTAGAACTCGACAAGAGTCCTCTTTGGTTTAGAACTTGTTCTCTTCAACTTCTTTTCCAAGATTTTTTATTTTTAAATTTTTTTTACTAATATGAAGTTAGAGACACTAGTGGAAAAAGACCTAACTGATCCACTTAAAATGGGATAGACTGGTCCAAAAATGAACCTCATTAGTTAGGGGCAAAGTGGTTGATGAAAGTTAACTGATTTGGTTCACCACCGGATCAGTTAACATTCATTGGTCCGATCCGGAACATAAAACCGGATCAGTTAACATTCATTGATCCGATCCGGAACATAAAACCGGATCAGTTATGCAAGTTAACTGATCCGATTTTATGTGGCCACCGGATCAGTTAAGCCCTCATTGAATTAAAAAAAATTAATAGCATTCATAGTGACTAATGCGGTAATGCCCCAAACATTCCAAACGAAAAACTAATCATAATAAAACTTCAGAAAAAAAAAATAAAATCAAAAACATTAATATCAAATAAAAATTCAAGAATTAAACTCATTGCAAATGAATTATCAAACATTAATTCTAACACAAACATTACAAACAAAAAAATTTAGGGATTAAAACACGAAGAAAATTTAATATGGAACAAAAAAAAACCAACAAAAATCAATAAAAGGATATGAAACTAGTTAATTTTCGATCTTGGGCATAAATTAACCAAGTCAAAGAATGAATTACAAAATCGACAAGATAAACTAAAAAATGAAAAAATCAGAAATCACAAAAGGAAATGAAATTTATAAAATAAAAAATTCAAACACTAGATCCAATGGCTCGAATCTCCAATAGCTCGAAATATGTCAAACCGTAGATTCCGGGTTAGAATTTCCGTCATGGTTGGTGACGATTCCTTTTGGGTTGTGGTTGTTGGCAAAGCCGCAATGTGGTGGTAACTGGGCAACGAGAAGGAACAGTGGTGACTGGGCAACGAGAAGAAACAGCGACGATGAGGGATTTGCGCGTGGTTGTTGGTGTCGTTGGGGCATTCAGAAGATCTGCTGGTGGTTGGTTTTCGTGAGGAAAGGGCGGAGGCGGTTGTGCAACTGTGCATCGAGAGGATGAGAGAGGAGGAGGTGGCGAAGATGGTGCGTGGCGGCGGCGAATATCCGTGGGTGCGTTGAGAGGATGAGAGGGTGAGGAGAGATGGAAGGTTGAGGAGGGTTGGGGGTGATTAGGGTTGAGTGAGGAGAGTGTAAAGACAATAGTTGGGCGCGGTTTTAAATAATGGGCCCAAATCCATTAGCTGGTCTGGTTGGCCTAAAAACCAGATCGTTTTTGGTAAATGATCCGGTATTTAGACCAATCGAATTAGTTATTTTAACCCCTTATTTGCGCTCACAAAAAATGACTTCATGGATCTAGTTTTGATAGCTCTTCTTTTGTGTCATTTAGGCTTTTTTTCCACTAGTGAGATATTTTATAGTTATTAGTAAACGAAATTAAGAAGGTTCGATCTGGTTTAGTCTATTTTTAGAGTTGGTATAATGTTATCATATTCCAATAAGAATGAGTAATAATTTCTTGGAATGAGGTGAAGAGAACATATCCATAATTATATGTTAATCAAAATTTTCACCAAATACCCCAGACAAGTTCGCCTATTCACAAATACCTCTGATATTTTAAAATTCACCATATACTCTCCTCCCATTGCCAAGCCCTGAAAACCACTCCTCCCCCAACCCAAAACCCCCAGATCTAATCGAAATTCTCTGGCACCGACCAATTTTTTCGGCCCACTCCTGCCAGCTGCACCTGATCCCCACCACCGCCCCACTCTTGGTCGCATCGTAAAACAACCCAATCCTTTTCACATCCAACCTCCACCATCATCAACACCCACCACAACATCGCAAAGCTGGTGCACTAACCCAACCACTCTCCTCCAACGCGACATATGGGCCTTCTTTTTCCGCAGCCTCCCACTCCCTCCTCCTCACTCCTCCAAACTCACCCTCTCTTCTCTTTATTATTTCTCTCCTTTATTCAAACTCGTCTTCGAAGATCATAGATTTAGGGAAGCACGTTGGAAAATTTGAACCCCAAAGACATAGCAAGGTTGATAGAATGTCTAAGTGAATTGCGCGAGTTTTCTGGTTATTTAGGACTAAATTTTGGGGTATTGTGCTTCCCAGTGATGAGAGAGAGGACAGATTAAGTGTAACAACCCGGATCTATGACCAACCTAATTAAGATCTAAATGCAGCGGAAAACCTAATCCGAGCTATTACCATCACACTCATCACGAGTGTGGAGTTCAAAAACCTTGACTTCTTAAAACTTTCAGACGGTAATGACTATATTGAAACCTCTAAACTCTAATAAACTATATTAAGTGAATGATCCTAGACTTTTAAAGAAATAGAGTTATTTTTTAAAATCCTAAAGAAAATTCGGCAGAGTTCCGTTTGTAATGCAGAACGCCTAGAACTTAATTTAGGACTCGCATCAGATTTATAAACCTGTATCCTCAAAACCCAACAACCAAAACCAGTCTAGACTTTACAAACTCAAACCTTTTTAATTTAATTACAATTTAACTATTAACTATAATATTACAAAGTTGATCGTCCTCACCGCGATACAAATAGTATAAAGCATACAACAAACTTCCAACATCGAACCTTCTTCATTATACATTACCTTCATGTACCTGCATATACCGGGCATGTAGTATCAGCCAAACTGGCAGAGCAAGATTTCATACTATAAAGCCAAATATATATGCAGGTAGGATACATTAAACATATCCTACAAATCATTTTCTTTTGCAATCACAATGCTAAATAAAAACATTATAAACATTTTTCTTCATTTCTTTTCTAAACCAAATATTCTTCTATTTTCTTTGCTAAAACAATTTCTTCCAGAATCTTAGAATCTTAAATCTATGTAATGGAACAAACTTTCCTTGCCTTTGGGCTAGATAGGCCCTCCGGATAACTATAGACAAAGACTCCTAGTGTGCACACCCTACATACGGCCAAACCGCAGTAGAAGATCTAAGTCCGAGGTATTGATCAACGTACCCCCAACTATTCTGTATCTGTAAAGTCGAGACGAACCCGACGAAGTTCCAATTCCTTGAGATACCACTTAGGTAATCCTGTCAACTTTCAAAACATAAAACTATTCGAAATATCTTTCCATAATCTTTCCTTTAATTGCGGTTCGAAAAACAAACTTTCTATATTTGGAGGAACATCCTCCCATTCAATCCATTCTCAACAAAATCGAGATAAAAATCTTTTAAAAAACACTTCTTGTAAACTATAAAAGTTTCTTTGGAAACTAAACTTTCGATCTGTGGAGGAACATCCTCCCTTTTAAACCAAAATCACAATTTTCAATACTTTGCTTGTACACTATAAAAAATTTGAGTAAGAAATCTTACCTCTTACAAATCACATCAAAACAACCACCTCCAAAACGACTCTTTAGTGAACTGGAAAGCCACTACTATGGAAGATTAAGGATGAAGTAAGCCCGGAGATTTGATAATAAAACACGCACTAAACGCCCCCAAACGAACAAAAACGTGCTCTTACTCCCTCCTCTTCGTGTGCCTTCTTTCTCTCTTCCTTCTTGTGCATACGTGCATCTGCTTCGACGCCATCGACGTCGTGAATGGCTCGCCGGAGCCCGCCATCCTCCACTTTCTCTTCTCTTTCCTTCGAACTCCCTCTTCCCCCTTTCCTCCTTTCATTTCTCTTTTTCTGTTTTCCCTTTTCTGAAGAAAACAATATCATGCTTCATTTTTCCCTTTTGTTTTCTTTCTTTTTGTTTTCTCTTTTTTTTCCCACTTAAATGACTCACCCCTACCTCCTTTCCTTCCACATATTTCTTCTCGTCTATTTTTCTTTTTTCCTTTTTTTTTCTCTAGTTTAATATAATTCAACCCTCCCCATTTAACTATTTGGTCTAATTACCTTTAAATCCCTCTCCTTTTATATAAATTTAAGTACATCTATTTACTTTTTTGAAATATGATAAAAATACCAATACAACTTCATATAAAACAATAATAACTCGTACTCGTTAAAAAATAAAATAAACTCAATATTTCTCAAATTGATTCCATTACAACAAAGTTCAATAATTAAATATAATTAGCTTTTCAATAAGTGTATAACCAAATTCAAACTTTTTTTTTATAAACTCGGGGAGTATTAATATATAATCACGCTAATGATCATACTTAGCTATTAATAAAATGCTCTTTAAAAATAGGGGGATTACAATATACCACCCTAACAAAAAGTTTCGTCCTCGAAACTTATAAACAAAGATATTGAATATTAAACAATTTATCAAACATCAAAATCCATAGATTTAAAAACCAAGAACTCTACTCTTCACAATTAAGAGTCAAGCCTCAATTTCGCCATTATCTTTGTGTCTCGGTTCAACTCAATGCCTAGGTTCATCGAGGAGCAAAAACTACAAAGGGGCAACCTTGTTGGCATTGAACTTTAATCATTTTATTTCGAGCAATCAAGTTTCAAAACTATATCAATTCATTTTGTAACTAAACCAATTTTTCAGTAATCTACTTCTAAGCAAATACTTCCAATTTCAAGCCTATTCGAAACTATTTCAAAATGCTTCGAGGGTAAATCGAACTTTCAATCTTAATCAAATGAATACTCTTTTCTTTTAAATAAAACAAACATTAATTATAATAATATAACTGAAAGATAGGATTCATAGTAACTATAACCTACTACCAATTACATGCTATTAAATTAAGAGACCAAAAAGAGGAGCGGGACAAAGGAGAGAGCGAAGAGAGAGAGAAATACAGGAAGGTAGGTGCGGTGGCCGGCTAAATACCATGGCGGTGAGCAAAAGCTTCCATGGAAGAAGTGGAAGGGAAGAGAAGGAAAAGGGGATAGAGTTAAAAAAAATTAATTAGGGTCAATTAGGTTAATAAATTAGGGATATTGTTAGATTAGTTAAGGGATTTTATAGTCTAATTAACATTAATGCCCTTAATGACTAACAGAATTGAATTACGTTAGTCATTAAGGGCATTTTGTACATTGTTTTTACAGAACTCGGATGCTATATCGTGAATTTTTGAAACAATGAGGGTATTTGGTGAACAAACAAATTTGTAAGAGGTATTTGGTGAAAATATTGCGTACAATTAGATATAATAGAAAAAAAAATTTATATAAGTTGATAGATTTCGAAATATAACCAAACTTGCAATTGAAGTTAGATAATTTTGACCTTAAAAAAAATTGGTTAGCTGAACTTACTATGGGCCTGTTCAGCAAAAGTAGTTGTTGCAGTAGCTGTAGAAGTAGTTTTTTTTTTTGACAAAGTGAAATAAATAAATAAAAACCTACAAGCCCTCTTTTCTTGCCTTGATGTTGCAACTTGAAGCAGGGCAAGTAGTAGAGCAACTATCCATGTCTAACGAAGTTAGTGATGGTGCTGTTTTGAAGTTAGAAGGTGAATCCTCGACTACCACAACCACCAAATCCAAGAACCGGAAGAAGACGTGAAAGAATTAGGTACAATTTATGACAAGCGTAGCTTGAATAGGAACTTGAGCTTGTATATACTGTGATTCATATTGTAAATATGGGTGAAAAAGAGTTTGTAAATAGGAAAAATTGATAAAAACAGTCTCAACTATTGGACATCTTCCTTAATCAGTCCCAACTTTTGATTATTTTTAGTTGGGTCCAACTTTTAAGTCAATTTGACAAAAATGGTCCCCTTGACCTGAAGACCTGTTGTAGCAGGTAAATCAAGAGTCACGTTAAACTCGAGTTAAGCATAAAATAAAGACACCCCTAAACTTTGACAAAAATTAGAGTTTACTCACCCAACTTTCAAAAGTTGGAGTTTACTCACTCAAACCCAAATTCTGTTACTTTTGCTGTTAACTTTAAAGTAAATCAATAAAAAAGGCTCATTTGGCACTGAAAACGAAAAATAACCATCTTTCTCTCTCCTCCTCTCAAAACCAGATTCACCACCTTCCCTCCACCACTCCACCTCCTGTCATCTTTCTATTATCCTTCTTTTTTTCTTGTGCCAATTTTTTGGTGCAAAAAAGGAAGAAACTTTGGTTGTTTTTGGCTCAAAAACCCAGGTTAGATTTCCACTTTTTTTTTTTTTTTTTTTTTGTGAAATCAGTGTTTAAAGTTTGAGATATTTTAAATGGGTATATTGGAATTTGAATTTTTTGAGTTGGGTATGTTGGAATTTGAATTTTTTTGAGGTGGGTATGTCAGATTTTGGTTGAAAATTATAAAATTTTTGAAGAAATCAGAAGGAATTTTGGTGAAGAGTGGATGAATGGTTTTGGTATGTTGGAATTTTGTTTTTGTTTTTTTGAGTTGGGGTCTTTCTGTTTTTTTAATGCTTAGTATTAATAAGCTAATTTAATTTTATGTCCTTAGTATTTTTACGTAAATCTCTCACCCATTTAATGTCTGAAAATCTTCATTTGTGCTACTATTAAGAATTGAGGGAATACTTTTGGCATTTTGTTTCTCTTTTAACAATGAGTATTGCCGAAGATTTAGACAAAGTTAGGGGTTGGGAGTGTCCTGTTTCTTGACATTTTACTGAAAAAAAAATTTCCTTTTTCACAAATAAAAGATCTTTTGGAAAAAAATAATTATTTTAGAAAAAAAAAAATTCCTGGAAAATTAACATTAACAAGTTCGAAATTTTTCCACTACAGTTGGGACCTGGAACTACTGGATTTTTGAAAGAAGCTTAATTGGAGAAGGAGAAGTGGGCTTTAATTGGAGAAGGAGAGAGAAAAAAGCACATTTTTTTTCGAACCATAAATAGCCGTTAGTGGGGCCGCACAGTTTTTTTTAATATAAAATTGCAAGTTAACAGAATAGTTAACACCGTTGTACTTTGGGTGAGTAAACTCCAATTTTTGTCAAAGTTTAGGGGTGTCTTTTATGCTTAACTCCGTTAAACTCACGTGACTTTTAATGAAATATTTTATTTTTCCTTTTTCTTTTCTGTTTTCACTTTTCTGTTTTCACTTTTCTTGTTTTATTTTCCTTTTTCCCCTCTCTCTTCCACTTCTCTCCATTATTCTTCTGCTTCTTATACTTCATCATAGCATTTAGCAACATCAACATCAGCCATCAGCATCAGTAAAGATGGGGGTTTTCGGATGGGGGTGGGGATAGATTTTCGGGTGGGCAAACGTTATATGATGACCATTATTGATGACTTTTCTCGTAAAGTCTGGACCTATTTCTTAAGACTAGAAAAATGATGCCTTCCCTACTTTCAAAAAGTGGAAGGTTCTTGTTGAGAACCAGACTGGCAGAAAAGTCAAGAAGCTCAGGACTGATCGGGGTTTGGAGTTCTGTGATGGTGAATTTGAAGAGTTCTGCGCACAAGCCGGTATTGCTAGACACAAAACATTACCCGGCAAGCCTCAACAGAATGGTGTAGCAGAACGTATGAACAGAACTCTTCTCGAGAGAGCTCGTTGTATGCTCTCTAATGCTGGATTGTGGCATCGCCGTGACCTGTGGACGGAAGCCGTCTCCACGGCTGCTTATATTGCCAACCGTTCTCCACACTCTTCTATTGACTTCAAAATTCCAGAGGAAGTATGGTTAGGTACAACTGTTGACTATTCTTCTCTTAAAGTATTTGGTTGTACTGCTTATGCTCATATCAACGATGGGAAATTAGCTCCCAGAGCTGTGAAATGCATTTTCATTGGTTATCCATCTGAATCTAAAGGTTATAGATTATGGTGTCTTGAGTCTAAGAAAGTTATTCTTAGTCGAGACGTCACTTTCAATGAAAATGCAATGTTGAAAACCCCTGGATCGGAGTCTTCTATTTCTTCTAACACAGGTGACCAAAATGGTGAGAAGGTGGAGTTGGAGACAAGTAGCCAGTCTCCCATGGTTGATGTTGGCTCTTCCTCATGCTCACAGTCTAGCAATGAAGCACATGATGATGATCATGCTCTAGTTACCACAGATACTAGCCAGCCACAGCAGCCAGACTATAATCTCGCAAGAGATCGTCCGAGAAGGCAACAAAAGAGATCCACGAGATATCCAGAAGAGGAGTACGTGGTTGTCTATGCTCTCACAGTAGGTGAAGAAACTCCAGTTGGGGTCGAGCCATCTACTTATTCCGAAGCCATCTCGGATCCAAATTCATCTAATTGGCTTGTGGCTATGAATGAGGAGATTGAAAGTCTCCATAAGAATGGCACTTGGGATCTGGTAGAGCTACCTAAAGGCCGAAGGACGCTTACATGCAGATGGATTTACAAGCAAAAAGAAGGAATCCCCGGGGTCGAGCCTGCAAGATGGAAGGCACGCCTTGTTGTCAAAGGGTGCAATCAAAGAGAAGGTATTGACTTTAATGAAATTTTCTCTCCTGTTGTACGTCATACCTCTATTAGAGTCCTTCTTGCATTAGTTACTACGTTTGACATGGAGTTAGAGCAACTAGATGTCAAAACTGCTTTTCTTCATGGAGATCTTGAGGAAGAGATATACATGAAGCAACCAGAGGGATTCGTTGTTCCTGGAAAGGAAAACCTTGTTTGTCGCTTGAAAAAATCCTTATATGGCCTCAAACAAACTCCCAGAATGTGGTACAAGAAATTTGACTCTTTCATGATTGGACATGGCTACACACGCAGTCAATATGATCAATGTGTTTATTTCCAGCAGTTTGATGGAGTATATGTCTATCTGTTGTTGTACGTGGACGACATGCTGATAGCATCTTGTGATAAGTCTCTGATCAACAACTTGAAGTCTCAACTCATTAAGGAGTTCGAGATGAAGGATCTTGGCGCTGCAAAGAAAATTTTTGGCATGGAGATACATCGAGATTGACAAGCCGGGAAATTATACTTATCACAGAAGAATTATATCAAGAAAATTCTTGATAAATTCAGCATGAATAACTGTAAGTCTGTCTCTACTCCTCTAGCTACTCATTTTAAATTATCATCTACTTCTTTTCCACAATCAGAGGAAGAAAAAGAAAAAAATGTCTAGCATTCCCTATGCTAGTGCAGTTGGTAGTCTCATGTATGCCATGGTCTGCACTAGACCTGATCTTGCATATGCCGTTAGCATGGTGAGTCGGTATATGCACAACCCCTGAAAAGATCATTGGAATGCCGTTAAATGGATATTTCGTTACCTAAAAGGTACCATAGATCTGGGGTTGATCTTTGATAGGACCCTAACATCTTCAAGTGATGTTGTTGGGTTCGTTGACTCTGACTATGGTGGTGATCTTAAAAAACGAAGGTCACTTTCAAGTTATATCTTCACTTTATGTTCTGGCGCAATAAGTTGGAAGGCTTCTCTGCAGTCTAAGGCTACTCTCTCTACAACAGAATCAGAATATGTGGCAGCTACAGAAGGTATAAAGGAGGCTACATGGCTGCGATGCCTTGTTATAGATCTTGGAGTTCCACAAGGTGTTACCACTGTGTTCTCCGATAGCCAAAGTGCTATCTTTCTCACCAAGAATGATACATATCACTCCAAGACTAAGCACATTTCAGTCAAATACCACTATGTCAGAGATACTATTGCTGAAGGTGAAATTATTGTAAAAAAGGTTCACACTTCAGATAATCCAGCAGATATGCTTACAAAGCCATTTCCTACCACTAAGTTCGATCATTGCCTAGACTTAGTGGGCATTCATGCTTGTTAGGCCAGCAGGGCTCAGACGACGAGTGGCCTCTGAAATTTGTTCCAAGGTGGAGATTGTTGGATTATGGCCCAAATTTCATAAAAGCCCAAAGCCAAAGAGAAATCAATCTCACTTGCCGCTTAACTACATGATCAAGATTGATCATGATTTTTCTAGAAATCATGAGTTTGGAAATACTAGTCTTATGTCGGCAACAAGCAAGAAGATTCTACACATTTCTTTGGTGTATGGTGTATTGATCACCACCGACATTAACCACCACTATAAATAGGTGTTGTGATCATTTTTGGGCATCATCCAAAAATTACACAAAAGCCATCCACAAAAGCCATCCACATTTTCATATACACACAATCTCCTACTCCACTATTCACTCTAATTTTTCTACTTTGTGAGTTTGTAATTAAATATTGTGAGAGTTGTAATTTTATCTTTACCCTATTAATTTGGGGTACTTGTACTCTCATAATTTTTATATAGTGGATTTTTGGCGCTCGTCATCCGTGGGTTTTTTGCCTCTATTTGAGGATTTTTCCCACGTTAAATATTGTGTGTCCCTTATTGCTTTTCTTGCATTATTTTCATATTAATTTCTCGATCTTGTTACGTTTCTGCTACGCTCTTATACCTAATAAGTGGTATCCAAGCTAACGGTTCAATATGTCGACTATAACTAAGTTCGACATCGAGAAATTTGATGGCAAGATAAGCTTTAGTATCTGGAGGATCCAGATGAAAGCCGTTCTTACCCCGAACGGATTAAAAAAGGCTTTAGAAGAAAAATCTAAAAAGCCGGCAACGATGACCGACGAGCAATGGGAAGAGATGGATGAGAAAGCAATGTCGGCGATCCAATTATGCCTAGCCAAGGAGGTATTACGCGAGGTCATCCATGAAGAGACCACAGCCGGGCTATGGTTAAAGTTGGAGTCTCTCTATATGACCAAGAGCCTCGCCAATAAACTCCGTCTCAAAGAAAGGCTATACACAATTCGTATGGCGGAAGGTACTTCCATTCAATCTCATCTAAATGAATTTAATTCTATTCTTATTGATCTTGAAAATTTAGAAATCAAGATTGATGATGTGGATAAGGTTGTTTTATTAATTGTGTCCCTACCTCCCTCTTACAAGCACTTTAAGGAAATTATGTTATATGGTAATAATGATACTTTATCTTTTGAAGATGTTAAATCTAATTTACTCTCAAAAGAAAAATTTGATCTTGAAGTGCATACTAATGATAAAGCTGAAGGTTTAAATGTAAGAGGGAGATCACAAGAAAGAGGAAGTACCCATAAAAAGAAATTTAGATCTAAATCAAGGGGACATAAATCAAACATAACCTGTCGTTATTGTAAGAAGTCAGGGCATGAAATTTCTGAGTGTTATAAGTTGAAAAATAAAAAAGAGAAAGAAGAAAAATCTAAACAATCTCAAAAATCCGCCGAAGCCAGTTTCATTGAAACTGACTCTGAAGGAGACTCAGTATTACTGGTAACTTTTGAAAAGAAGGGTCTTCATGAATAGATTCTTGATTCTGGTTGCACCTATCATATGTGTCCTCATAGGGACTGGTTTACCACTTATGAATCTGTTGATTGTGGTACTGTCTTAATGGGAAATCATACTCCCTGCAAGGCTATTGGAATAGGGTCAATCAAAATCAAGACTCATGATGGCGTTGTCAGGACTTTAACTAAAGTTCGTCATATTCCTGACTTAAAACGCAACTTAATTTCACTGGGCACTCTTGAATCTCTTGGTTATAAATTCTCAGCTCAAGGTGGAGTTTTGAAGGTTACTAAAGGTGCCCTGGTTGTCATGAAAGCCAGTAGATATGGCAGTCTGTATGTCTTGCAGGGACATACTGTGACAGGTTCAGCAGCTGTTTCACCCTCACTCTCTGACACTGATCTCACTCGGTTGTGGCATATGCGCCTTGGCCACATGAGTGAGAAAGGTATGGACATCCTTAGCAAGCGTGGTCTTCTTACACCTGGTACTGGTAAGCTAGAATTCTGTGAGCATTGTGTTTATGGGAAACAGAAGAAAATAAGTTTCTCTACAGCTACTCATGGTACCAAAGCTATTCTTGATTATATTCATTCGGATTTATGGGGACCTTCAAGGGTCACATCTTATTCTGGCAAACGTTATATGATGACCATTATTGATGACTTTTCTCGTAAAGTCTGGACCTATTTCTTAAGACTAGAAAAATGATGCCTTCCCTACTTTCAAAAAGTGGAAGGCTCTTGTTGAGAACCAGACTGGCAGAAAAGTCAAGAAGCTCAGGATTGATCGGGGCTTGGAGTTCTGTGATGGTAGATTTGAGGAGTTCTGCGCACAAGCCGGTATTGCTAGACACAAAACATTACCCGGCAAGCCTCAACAGAATGGTTTAGCAGAACGTATGAACAGAACTCTTCTCGAGAGAGCTCGTTGTATGCTCTCTAATGCTGGATTGTGGCATCGCCGTGACCTGTGGACGGAAGCCGTCTCCACGGCTGCTTATATTGTCAACCGTTCTCCACACTCTTCTATTGACTTTAAAATTCCAGAGGAAGTATGGTCAGGTACAACTGTTGACTATTCTTCTCTTAAAGTATTTGGTTGTACTGCTTATGCTCATATCAACGATGGGAAATTAGCTCCCAGAGCTGTGAAATGCATTTTCATTGGTTATCCATCTGAATCTAAAGGTTATAGATTATGGTGTCTTGAGTCTAAGAAAGTTATTCTTAGTCGAGACGTCACTTTCAATGAAAATGCAATGTTGAAAACCCCTGGATCGGAGTCTTCTATTTCTTCTAACACAGGTGACCAAAATGGTGAGAAGGTGGAGTTGGAGACAAGTAGCCAGTCTCCCATGGTTGATGTTGGCTCTTCCTCAGGCTCATAGTCTAGCAATGAAGCACATGATGATGATCATGCTCCAGTTACCACTGATACTAGCCAGCCACAGCAGCCAGACTATAATCTCGCAAGAGATCGTCCGAGAAGGCAACAAAAGAGATCCACGAGATATCCAGAAGAGGAGTACGTGGTTGCCTATGCTCTCACAAGTAGGTGAAGAAACTCCGAGTTGGGGTCGAGCCATCTACTTATTCCGAAGCCATCTCGGATCCAAATTCATCTAATTGGCTTGTGGCTATGAATGAGGAGATTGAAAGTCTCCATAAGAATGGCACTTGGGATCTGGTAGAGCTACCTAAAGGCCGAAGGACGCTTACATGCAGATGGATTTACAAGCAAAAAGAAGGAATCCCCGGGGTCGAGCCTGCAAGATGGAAGGCACGCCTTGTTGTCAAAGGGTGCAATCAAAGAGAAGGTATTGACTTTAATGAAACTTTCTCTCCTGTTGTACGTCATACCTCTATTAGAGTCCTTCTTGCATTAGTTACTACGTTTGACATGGAGTTAGAGCAACTAGATGTCAAAACTGCTTTTCTTCATGGAGATCTTGAGGAAGAGATATACATGAAGCAACCAGAGGGATTCGTTGTTCCTGGAAAGGAAAACCTTGTTTGTCGCTTGAAGAAATCCTTATATGGCCTCAAACAAGCTCCCAGAATGTGGTACAAGAAATTTGACTCTTTCATGATTGGACATGGCTACACACGCAGTCAATATGATCAATGTGTTTTTTTCCAGCAGTTTGATGGAGTATATGTCTATCTGTTGTTGTACGTGGACGACATGCTGATAGCATCTTGTGATAAGTCTCTGATCAACAACTTGAAGTCTCAACTCAGTAAGGAGTTCGAGATGAAGGATCTTGGCGCTGCAAAGAAAATTTTTGGCATGGAGATACATCGAGATCGACAAGCCGGGAAATTATACTTATCACAGAAGAATTATATCAAGAAAATTCATGATAAATTCAGCATGAATAACTGTAAGTCTGTCTCTACTCCTCTAGCTACTCATTTTAAATTATCATCTACTTCTTGTCCACAATCAGAGGAAGAAAAAGAAAAAATGTCTAGCATTCCCTATGCTAGTGCAGTTGGTAGTCTCATGTATGCCATGGTCTGCACTAGACCTGATCTTGCATATGCCGTTAGCATGGTGAGTCGGTATATGCACAACCCCGGAAAAGATCATTGGAATGCCGTTAAATGGATATTCCGTTACCTAAAAGGTACCATAGATCTGGGGTTGGTCTTTGATAGGACCCTAACATCTTCAAGTGATGTTGTTGGGTTCGTTGACTCTGACTATGTGGTGATCTTGATCTCGAAGGTCACTCTCAAGTTATATCTTCACTTTATGTTCTGGCGCAATAAGTTGGAAGGCTTCTCTGCAGTCTAAGGCTGCTCTCTCTACAACAGAATCAGAATATGTTGCAGCTACAGAAGGTATAAAGGAGGCTACATGGCTGCGATGCCTTGTTATAGATCTGGGAGTTCCACAAGGTGTTACCACTGTGTTCTCCGATAGCCAAAGTGCTATCTTTCTCACCAAGAATGATGCATATCACTCCAAGACTAAGCACATTTCAGTCAAATACCACTATGTCAGAGATACTATTGCTGAAGGTGAAATTATTGTAAAAAAGGTTCACACTTCAGATAATCCAGCAGATATGCTTACAAAGCCACTTCCTACCACTAAGTTCGATCATTGCCTAGACTTAGCGGGCATTCATGCTTGTTAGGCCAGCAGGGCTCAGACGACGAGTGGCCTCTGAAATTTGTTCCAAGGTGGAGATTGTTGGATTATGGCCCAAATTTCATAAAAGCCCAAAGCCAAAGAGAAATCAATCTCACTTGCCGCTTAACTACATGATCAAGATTGATCATGATTTTTCTAGAAATCATGAGTTTGGAAATACTAGTCTTATGTCGGCAACAAGCAAGAAGATTCTACACATTTCTTTGGTGTATGGAGTATTGATCACCACCGACATTAACCACCACTATAAATAGGTGTTGTGATCATTTTTGGGCATCATCCAAAAACTACACAAAAGCCATCCACATTTTCATATACACACAATCTCCTACTCCACTATTCACTCTAATTTTTCTACTTTGTGAGTTTGTAATTAAATATTGTGAGAGTTGTAATTTTATCTTTACCCTATTAATTTGGGGTACTTGTACTCTCATAATTTTTATATAGTGGATTTTTGGCGCTCGTCGTCCGTGGGTTTTTTGCCTCTATTTGAGGATTTTTCCCACGTTAAATATTGTGTGTCCCTTATTGCTTTTCTTGCATTATTTTCATATTAATTTCTCGATCTTGTTACGTTTCCACTACGCTCTTATACCTAACATAATAAGTAAAGAACAATACAATCCTGTCAAAAAAAAACAATACAATCAATAAAACCATTCTAATGCAATAACAACGCACGTACACGACCTAAAACTCAATTTTTTTTAATGATAAGTGGGTATCTGTTAAGATTTGGTTAAATTTTGTTATTACTTTCATTAATATGAGAAGTAATATATACAAACAAAAAGACACCACTGTACTTTGGGTTTTTCCATTTGGTACCCAAATTTTTTTTGGATTTCATATGGTACCACTGTAGTTTGGACTTATTCTATATCGTAACATTCCGTTAAATAAAACATTAGTTTTAGATTAAATAGGGTTAGTAGTTTGCCTCGTTTACATGCCTTGTGCAACGAGAATAATTCAGCTAAGGTTTGGGAGTCATTTTGGCTCTTATGGGTCAAAATTGAAATCGAAATTAAAGTAAAACGACTAGAACCTCGTTTTACGTTTTAGGAAATGCTTACTTTTTTTTTTTTACGAAATTGGACCTTAAATTTGGCCGTTATGAAGAAAAATGACTCCCAAAACCTTAATTCCGCAAAATTAGACAAACGTCTAACCCTATTTAACCCCCAACAAATGTTTTGTTTAATAAAATGTTACGGTAAAGAATAAGTTCAAACTACAATGGTACCAAATGGAATCCAAAATAAAATTGAGTACCAAATAAAAAATCCCAAAGTATAGTGGTACCAAGTGCAATTTTCGTAAATAATATCTTAATATATAATTCTATCTCTTGTATCCTAGCCGACTTAATTATAATTCCTCCTCAGTTCCTATATATAATAACGTTGCATGCATAATCATACTTCGTATTTCACACTCTTACCTACATTCATCCTCCTTAAGGAGAAGAATCTAAGAAAGAAGAAGCCATGATAATCCCAGTATACAAAGTAGCTGGTCCATCTGAGTACCTAGCCATAACAGGTTTCAACATCAAAGACATCAAACTCGCCAAAAAATCTCTGATTCTCCCTGGCCAACGTTACGTACGTGTGAATGTTTCACCCGTTAACTACACCTTCGAGGTGCAAGCCATGAGCGCAGAGAAGCTGCCGTTCTTGCTGCCTGCTGTGTTCATTATCGGCCCTCGTGTCGACGACAACGATAGCCTTGTGCTGTACGCTAAGCTCATGGCACCCCATAACATGTCCTCTAACCATGTTAATGAACTTGTGTAGGGTATCATTGAGGGTGAAACTCGTGTTCTTGCTGCTTCCATGACAATAGAAGAAGTTTTTAAAGGGACTAAAGAGTTTAAGAAGGAAATCTTTGATAAAGTTCACTTGGAGTTGAATCAATTTGGACTTGTTATATATAATGCTAATATTAAACAACTTGTTGATGTTCAAGGTCATGAGTATTTTTCTTACATCAGGCTAAGGGGTGTTCATTTCGGATATCCGATCCGAAATTTCGGATATCCGAAAATGTCGGATAGGGAAAAATGCGATCCGAATCCGATCCGAAAAATTTCGGATCGAATCATCGGATATCCGAAAACTAAAAAAATTGAAATTTTCAAAGGAAAAATTCTTAAAATATGTTCCGGAATGGATCAAATCATCGGATATATTTCGGATATCCGACCTTGAAACGGATATTTCGGATCGGATATCCGAAAATATCCGAAAAATGCCGAATATTTCGGATATTTTCGGATATCCGAAACTTTAAAAATCCGATCCGCATCCGATCTGAAAATTTTCGGATATACGATCCGAAATATCCGAAAACTAAAAAAGCGGATCGGATATCCGAAAAATCGGATCGGATCGACCGAATCACAGATCGGGTCGCCCGGATCGGATATTTATGAACACCCCTCATTATTCTTTTTTTCTTCGTTCTTTTTATTTTTTTGTGTGTAAATTTATTGAATTTTTTTAATGGGTTTCATTGAATTTATTTCGATGTAAGTCTTTTGATGATTTATGCTGTAATGAAAGATTGAAGTTATTGACTACATTGTATAAAACCGGAATTTTCGGGTTTTAGGGTTCTTGTTTTCTAATTAATTTAGTGTTGGTGTTTGACTCTTTGTACTCGTCTGGACCCAGATTGAAAAGCTAATGATGAAATTATTATTTTGTAAAATTTAATCTTTAATTTATTTTTAAGGGTTTGATTGGATTTCTTACGGGTTTAATACTTTAACTAGTTATTAGGCCTGGGCTATGCTCCGGGTAAGGAAACATTTCATTTATTAATATTATCTTTTAAGAATATAATACTAAATATCACTTGGTTTAGTGGTTAAGGCTTTAGTATGTAATCTTGAAGTCACGGGATCAAACCCTATATTATGCAAGTTCTGTTTTTTTTGGATAATTTTTTTATTGTAATGCCAAGATTTAAGTATTGTATAATACCAGAAATTTTGGGATTTATTTGTTTCTTCATCTTTATTTTTTAAATTCCGAAAATCTTGGGTTCTTCACAATTTGGTTTATTTCTGGGTCACTTTTTTTTTTCTTGGGGTCTTTTTAATTTTCAAATTAATTTAGACCCAGATTAAAAATTTACAATCAACTTAGTTCTTTTCTTTTAGTTACATAATGATTTTCAGATTGGAAGCCGACGCACCTCTTAATGTTAATTTCTATGTATCCTAGCTAAAGTTCAGATTTTGTAAAACATTTAAATTTTTTGGATAGAGAACTTCCAATTTTATTTTATTTTGTTTTGTTTTTAGAATAATGTGACAAATTTGAAGTCTAGATGAAGATTTGGGGGAATGTAAAGGTTATGAATCTCCCTGCAACAATCATGTTTTCCTATGTTATGCACTTATGCCATAGATTCATTAGCCTAGGTGACAAAATTTATTGATTTTTCATTCATTGTTTATGTTATCTTCTTTGGAAATTAAGATTGAACTAATTTGAGTATCTTTCAAATCCTAAGGTGGATGTTGCGGAGGCCAAGATGAAGGGTGAGGCAGGAGCAAAGCTAAGGCTAGGACAAACTGCACAAAATGCTGCAAAAATCGATGCAGAAACCAAGATCATATCCACAAAAAGATATGGAGAAAGCAAGAAGGAAGAGGTTAAGGTTAGGAGTGAGGTTAAGATATTTGAGAACCAGAAGGAGGCTGATGTTGCAAAAGCAGTTGCTGAGCTTGCTGCCCAGAAGGCCGGGTGGGCCAAGGCCGCGCAGCTTGCTGAGGTTGAGGCTAAGCAGGCTGTTTCGATTCGACAGGCTGAGCTCCAGGTTGAGGTGGAGAAGAAGAATGCTCTTACTACCACTGAAAAACTCAGGGCTGAGAACCTAAGTTAGGCCACTGTTGAGTATGACATTAAGGTACTAATCTCTAATAAGAATTTGCTAAGTTCTTAATTGGATTATGGAGTATGATTGAACATTATGTTTTTTCTGTTTACTTTAGTTTGCTTCATTGTGAGGCTATAATATACTGCTAATAATGCTGCAATTGATTTTGACCTTATATGATCTTGTTTGTCTAGGTGATGCTTATGTTTAGCTTATAGACTAATTATTTACTGACTATTCCGTCTCTCTTTGCTAATTTATAGAATTCTCCAAGACCAACATTTGATAATTAATATCTTTAATTATGCATATAAAAGTTTGATATTAGAAAAAATACATTGATCACAATATAATTTTGAAGTTATTAAATTGTGAGCCTTGATCCTCAAAGGCGTATGTAGCAAATAGAAGACGATAAGTAATAATTTTCTGTGGCTGCACACACACACAAAAATCCTTTACCTGGATGCTTTCTTTTTCCTTTGACTCTTTTAATAAATTGCTGATTCCAGGTAAATTTGCATAAATTAGTTTCTAGCTAGTTACTGGATTCTTTCCAATTTACCATGCTGTGAAAAGATTGCTAATGATGAAGATGGTTTTAATGGTTAATATACATACTGATCTTAATGATTAGCTGCTTTATGGAACTTGTGACCCCTGTTTTATCTAGGGATTGGTGACTCATAGCTAGGTCATACACTTGTAGGAAGTTGCCAAGGTAAACAATTCTTCAACAATTCAGCGTGTGGAAAATATAATTTTAGCATAAGTTAATTATTTACATTGCGTTTTTGTAAGAATTTGCTGTGTTTGGGTTATAACTTTACATGACAATGGATACTAATTCTAGGAATTGAAAGTGACAAGCAACATCTTTTTGTTCTATCTTATCTTCTAATGAAAGTTTCTACTTTGAATAATTAACACACAAATTTATAATTAACAGGTCCAAGAAACAAACCGGAACCTATACAACCATCAAAGAGAAGCAGATGCAAGTCTATATAAGAAGCAAAAGCAAGCCGAGGGAGAGAAAGCAGCAGCAGACGCTGCCTTCTACACTCATCAGCAAGCAGCCGATGCAGACATTTATGGAAAAATGAAAGAGGCTGAGGGAATTATCGCCCTCGCTCAAGCTCAAGGAGTTTACATTAGCACCCTTCTCAAGTCTCTTGATGGAGATTACGCTAAACTGAGCGACTACATGATGATCAATTCTGGAGTGTTCCAAGAGATGGCTAGGATCAATGCTCTAGCTGTTCAGGGTTTGCAGCCAAAGATCAGTATCTGGTCGTCAGGGTCTGGTGACGCCACCTTGGAGGGTGGAAGTAGATCTGGTGGGTCCATGAGAGATGTTGCCGAGGTCTATAGCATGCTGCCGCCACTTCTGAAGACAGTCCATGAGCAAACTGGGATGCTGCCACCTGCTTGGCTTGCCACTCTGACTGATACTGCTGGCAGTGGTTCTGTTGCTGCAATTGCCGAGTGAACTGATTAATTGAACCTGATTCATAAAGGGTTAGATATCAGGCCCTGAAATATCGTATTAATCTCTGGTTTCTTGTTAATATGCTACTAAAAACTTACTACTATGCCTTAAGAGCAATACTTTTCAGTTTTCATGTTTTGAGTATGGACCTGCAAATTTTTGTGTGCTCTTTTAGTCTTTTCTGTGAATACATTCACCAGTAGAAACTTACTACTTTGTCTTAAAGAGCAATACTTTTCATGTTCTGAATATGAACCTGCAATTCATTTGTGTGCTCTTTTTAATCAATGCATTCACCAGTACATATAAGCTACTTGCATGCTCAAGCCTCAAAGTGACTTGCGAAGGATGAAGATTTAGTTTCTTAGTTCTCAAAAAATTTGCTGTGATTACATACAATCAATATGCTCCATTGCCCTCGCTTTATTCCTTCTTACTCGTATCTCCATTTGATCACAGCCAATTTCTCTAGCTTTGCTGATAGAGACTGTACGTACCAAAGACTCGACTTAATTTTTGTACCTTGATACTAGCAAGTGACATTAGATATTGCATTGATTTTGGAAGATTGCTTATTTAAGTTTGTAGCTACTAATGCTACAAATTTTATCATACACCCGAGTGTACCGTAAACATGGTACACCCAAGACTATTTTTTTTTATCATTGCTCATTTTGTAATAATCCAAATGAGCAAAATGTCCTAAAAAGGAGAGTTCCAAATGAGTAGATGAGTAAAAATTAGTCTTGGGTGTACCATTTGCATGGTATTACACCCAGTTGTATGATGAATGACGTATAATTAAGTCCGAATGGAGTATTTGTTTTGATCAGTTTAAGATTTTTTTATAGAATACTTTTTTGTTCGGAAATTTTCAATTAAAGAGAATAATTCTTGATAATATAATTAATATATGTGTTTTTGAGTTGTTCAAGTCATAAAGGATAGTAGTATATAGAGTTTTTTGTCAGAGATAAACTTTTAAAAGTGTCATTTTCTGATAAACAACCTTATAATTTTTTTTTTTGTGAGAAACAACCTTTAAATGCGATTTTCTTGTCAAATCAGACCATTCGACCATTTTCGGGAATTGACTTGATTTTTCCGGCGAAGACTTTTTTTTTTACCCCTTTCCCTCTCTTTTTCCCTCCAATTTCTTCCTCCCAACCCCACCCCAACCTCCAGCCTCACCCCCCATTTTAGTCCTGCCTTGCCCCCACCTCCACCCCCACCGACAAAACCACCCTCTCCTAGCCCCGAAACCTCCCCCACCCGAACCACTCCTCCACCAAACTCGAAGAAGACCCCGCCACCCCTATCCCGAGTAGCACCCTGCCACCACCACACCGCCACCATGCCACCACCAAAACAAGCACACCGAAAACACCCCGCCACCACCATAAACCCACAACCGTAACACAACCACAAACCCACAACCGCATCACAACCACAAACCCAAACCCTCAACCACAACCACAACCACAAACCCACAACCGCATCGCAACCACAACCACAAACCCAAACCCGTATCACAACCACAAACCCAAACCCGCAGCCACCAGTAGCAATCCCCATCTTTCTCCCACGAATCCCACCACCCTCTAAACATCACCACCACCGATCTGTTGTTGACTTGATGGTCCGCTCAAGCCTACCGGAACTCAGATTTGGGTCGCGTGTTTGGAGTTCCGGTGAGGAACTCAAGTCTGGTGGTGCTAATCTAGGAAAGGGGAGGGCGGTTTTCGGGGGGGGGAGTGCAGGGGGTTTCGGGAATAAAGGAGTGCAAGGGGCCGAGGGTTTTCGGTGGTGGAGGTTGGGGTGGGGTTGCACTAGTAGAATAATTGTTTTTTGCTGCTGTGGTATTGCTGCGGTTTTACCTATACACAGCAATATATCACTTAAAAAGAAAAAGTAAAATATAAAATAAAGATATTGCTGCGATTTCGGCCAAAAACCACAGCAATATGGTTTCAACGGAAAATTTTCGAAAAAAAGTTGACTTTTTGACCAGACATATTGCTGCGGTTTCTTTCAAGAACCGCAGCAATATATTAAAATAAATAATATTTTAATATATTGCTGCGGTTTTTACAAAAAACCGCAGCAATATCCTCATTTTTTTCATAAGAGGAGCAATATTAATATTTTAATATATTGCTGCGGTTTTTTAATGAAACCGCAGCAATATAAGGCCTTAATATTATATAAAAATATTTGAGTCGCACACCTCCCTCTTTAAACCCTAAATCTAACCCGCGCCTCCCTCACTTCTCAGTTCTCCCTCTCAATCCTCTCACCCTATCTCATGGTAGATCTTCTTCTCCCTCTCAATCCTCTCACTCCCATTTCTCACTTTCGCTCCTCCTTTCTTCGTCTCCTCACTTTCGCTGCTCCTCTCTTTCGCTCCTCCTCACCGGCGTCGCACAAAGAAAACGGAGGTTCGAAGGTTCGATTGTTCGCCGCCTATGAAACAAGTGCGATTCTTCGAAGGTTCGCCACCGATGGTTGAAAACAAGTTCGAGTTTGAAGTCAAGCAACGATTTTGATGTTTTTTTTGGTTTATTCGTCGGCCGTTCACCGGTAAGTCTCAGTTCTTTGTAAGTTCTTTTCGTTTTTTTTTTTTTTTTCAAATCTGAAATTACTTGATGGATTTTTTACATTTTATTTTCATTTTTGTTGTTTTTTTCAGATCTGAAATAACTTGAAATCCTCAACAATCTCTCCTCTAACATCCGACTACTCATGGCCTACAGATCTCGGCAATCTCTACTCGCCGTCGTCGTTGCTCGCCGTCGTTCGACCACGCAAAGCCCAGCCTCGCTCGCCGTCACCGTCGCTTGTCTCAGCCGTCACCGTCGATCTGCTTTGGTTTTCAATTTTTTTTTTTCATTTTCGTTTTTTTGTATGTAATTATGTTAAATTAGTTCTAGTTTGATTTGCTCATTAGAATATCTGATTTTTTTATTTTATCTGTTAGATATTGTAATTCTTTCTTTTCATTATTTTTTATTTTTCAAGTCATTGCATGAACTTAATATGTTGTACTAGTTCGTCTTAGTTACTTTTGGTTTAATTGCAGTTTAAGGTCGAAAATTATATGGATACTTAAATTTTAAAAAAAAAATAATTTTTTTTTAAAACGTGCACTTATTGCTGCGGTTTCTATCCAAAACCGCAGCAATAGACCTAATTTTTAATATAAAAAAATACGCCTATTGCTGCGGTTTGTGTCAGAAACCGCAGCAATATCTTGGCATATTGCTGCCGTTTGTGTTAGAAACCGCATCAATATCTTGGCATATTGCTGCGGTTTAAAACCGCAGCAATAGGTAAATTACCTATTGCTGCGCCCTGAATTGCTGCGCGGTCAAAACCGCCGCAATAGGCCACTTAATGACCGCAGCAATAAGCATTTATTCTACTAGTGTTGGGAGGAAGAAATTGGAGGGAAAAAGAGAGGGAAGGGGGTAAAAAAAAGTCTTCGCCGAAAAATTCAAGTCTTCGCCGGAAAAATCAAGTCAATGCCCGGAAATGGTCGAAGGGTCTGATTTGACAAGAAAATCGCATTTAAAGGTTGTTTCTCACAAAAAAAAAATTATAAGGTTGTTTCTCACAAAATGGCACTTTTAAAAAGTTGTTTCTGACAAAAAAAACTCTAGTATATATTACACTAGTTAATTATAAACCTAGAACTATCCTCACTTACATTCTTGTTATAATTATTACAGAATATGTTTAGTTTTGAGTTTTTGAAAATTAGATTTCTAAAAAATACACAACTAGATGTATCTAACAAGATCCCAAATTTATTTGTTTTTTTCTTATAAATTTTAGCACGAAAGCATGGGCAATGTTTTGTCAAAATTGGAGACCAGACTAGACGAGATTCATACGACTATACGAGACTAGACTTGACTAGAACATAACCTAAATCTTGGACGCCTCTCCAAAATAACTCTAATGCCTATATATGTATACAAAGGAAAATCAAAAGTTCTATATTTTCTCGTCGACAACGAGAAAAGGTAGCTCCGGCGTTATTTATGACACTCGCTGCAGTTAGGCTAATAGTTAAGGATTTGCAGTTAGGTAGAAATCAAATGCTCCCTTCATTTCTTTTCAACACATGTATTAAAGATTTGCTCAATATTGAATATGCATTTTAAAGTGACGAGCAAAATGTTAAAATAAAAGTAATCTAGAAAAATCTTGAAATGTATAGAATGATGTAGAACAAATAATTCTTGAGAAGAAAGAAAGAAGAAAAAGATAGTGCATGGAACTTGGAAGTATAGCCTAGGAGCTTCTAGAGAAATCAAAGAAACATCATAACAATGTCGGTTGAAGTAAATCACCGACATTACCACTAGTATAAATATGGGTGATGTATACTTGTTGGAGATGTAAGCAAAAACTTTACAAAGTAAAGTAAGAAAAAAAAAGAGGTCAAAGGTGAGACATGAGCTCAACATACATAATAGAGTGAGAGATATGTGAGACATGAGCTCACATAAAAAAAGTATATGAGAGTTATGTTTGTAAGGTGTGGAACAAGTCTCCCACCAAAATATATTATTGTACAATTTTTTGATGTAATCAATACTTTGCAATTTATGAAATTACAAAATTATATTATTGATAGTCTGTCGTACACTTGTCAAAAATAATTCCTGCAAAACCTTCTAATAATGTAGTAGTTTAAGTAGGGTCAAATCCACACAGAGATTGTTGTTTTAATCTAGCTTCTAATGCATGGAGAAACTAAACAAGATCAGGAATAATGAATTAAAGTTCAAAACTAATCAAACTACGAAAATCAAGCTAAAAAGGATCTAGGGCAATGGTTCACCATGTTCATAACTATAATCTATCAAAATATCATCAATGATTCAATTAATCAAATATCTAGAGCACATGTTAATCCTACGGTCGGGTCTTAACGCTCTCAAATCAACATATGCTAGTACGGTCGCTCAACATAATCAGATTTGCTAATTGTAGGTAAGCCTCTAAAGTGTACTATCTCTCGATCTATGACTCGATATTAGCAATATTTAATCAGACAATTGATCAGATTGCAAGATTAACAATAAAAACACTAATCAATTAGAGATATCAATAACTAATCAAACCATTAATAAATATCAATCAAGAATCATAGCATATAAACATGGATTCCCAAACCCTAGAATATAAACTACTCAATCATGAAATAAATAAAGAAATTGAAATCTACAAAGAAAAGCATGATCAAAGAAATCAATGAAAGAAAAGAGATGAAAATTATAAACTCGTGAATTAATGATGAAAAAAGAAACTAGGGTTTGCCATGAAAAACTAAAGAGAAAAGGAAGAAGGAAACTAAAGCTAAACCTAAGAATACAAAATATAACGTCAGAAAAGATGTCCCGGGGGAGAGAGAGATAAGACCTATTTATAGTTTTTACAAAACCGGCTAAAAAGGGCAAAAATTAATCTTCCGGAAAAACAGCCCGGTCGACCGGGCAAAACCGTCCGGTCAGGCGACGTTGTAATGAAACTACGACAAAAAATGGAATACCGCCCGGTCGGGCGCGCAAGCACTTTTGGAGCCACTTTCGCCCGGTTGACCAGGCAAACATGCCTTGTACTCTGAAGAAATTTTCGTCTCGCCCGGTCGGGCGAAAAAACTGTGATTTTGCGTCAACTTGCGAAGGCTGTATCTCTCGAACTAGAAGTCCATTTGGGGAGTGTGACCTATCGTTGGAAAGCTCTTGAAGTCTAGTTTCCAACCCAACTGGAATTTCTTTATTATCAATTCTATATCAAAAGTTATGATCAAAATAGTATACAGGTGTCAGTTTTGGCACTTCTTTCACTAACTCTTTGCTTCATTCTAACTCGAGATTGTCTCAAACGGATGCATTGTGATCCTTGTGCAAGCTATCTTCATCCTCAATGATTAAAAGGCTTGATCTTAGATAATCATAATCAGTTTGCATCAAAATAACTTGAAAATCATCGAAACACGCAAACGGGGAGTAGTAGAGCACAACTTACGTAATTCATGCCATTATGCACCTAAATGCTCTAAGAGGAGTTCTAAATGCATCTAAAAACTATATATAAAAGTGACACATCAAACTCCCCCAAGCTAAACCATTGCTTGTCCTCAAGCAATAAGACATAGACATTGGAAAACAAAGACAACCTACAATATAGGACTATAGGGTCAAACACTCAATTGAAAACACTAGAGATATAATCACTACACAAACCAAGCATCGAAACAATCTCGAACAAAGTCGCATAGCATGTCATGTATCACAATCAACTCTCCAATCATACCATATACCATCTCTCCCAAGCTGGATTTAACCAAACCTGACAGACCTCACTATAGTCATGTGCGCTCAAATCTCTCATGTGTTTAAAGGATAAATGATGACACTCAACCTGAAACAAGTCAACTCAGTTGAAACATATACTCTTTAACTTTGACTTTTTGACTCACTTAACACTCAACAATGCAATACACAATGATCAAGAGGACTTTTAAAGGTTGCAATGGGGATGAGGTTAAAGGTATGGAATAATTTGGGAATTGTGGTGGAAAAACCAAGAAGGGGGAGCATCATATAACTGAAAACATGACCAAGAAAAATCACAACAACTCCACGCAACAACCAACAATCTCCAAATATAATCAACAACCTTATTCACTCAAGAAATTCAATCATAACCCTTTTTATTTCACTTTATTCACAACTTTTTTTCACTTCTTTTTCATTTCATTTTTCACTTTTTTTTTCCTTTTTTTTCGAACTTTCAATTCAATTTCAAAGCTCACCAAACATACTTTTCCATCCTTCTAAACCACAAATAGAGCATTTCAATTCAATAGAAACCAAACCAAAACTAATACTCGCTTCCCCAAGCTAGGCTTAGGACAAATATCAAATGAGGCCAATGGCTTATAATGTAGGTAGCAATCAAACATAGTTAAAAAGGCTCAGCGGGGCTAGAGGAAGGATAATATGAAAACAAGAATAACTCTAGAGCTAAGATCATGAAATAGAATGCCTCAATCATATCAAAATGTATGCACTATCAAATATCAAAGAGTACCAAGTCAAAATCAAGATCAATGCGACAACTAAGGAACTAATCACACATGAAAGATTATAACTGACACAGATACGTCAGTTTATAGGCACATAAGCTCACTTAGTTTAAGGTGTCTGCACAGTAAAGTTAAATCGAACCAGAGAGAGATCAATCAATCTTACCACAAACAATCAATTGCGAAACAATCGTGCTAAAAAGTATCATGCTCAAGATGAATGACGCTTAGGAAATGTAGTAAAATATCATCAAAGTTCTCAAAGAGTGGCAGCAATAGTCCTATAGATGCAACTAAAATGAGATGAAGTCTAATATGAAATGAAATATGCTAATGCAACTAAGAAAGCAGTACAATGTTTTTGGTTACACGTAAACTTCCACTCCTAATGAGCAGTACAAACCGTGCAACAACCTATGAAAGCAATAAAAAAAAACTACTCTAAATGCAAATAACATGTGCTAAGTAATGATGACAAACATCCTCCCCCAAGCTGAATGACACATTGTCCTCAATGTGAACAAAGAGGAATTAAATGAGGGAGAGGTACAACTTACAAAAGGGGTGGGTAATCAAAGGGAGTGTCAAAAAGCATCGACACCTCCACCACAATCGATAGTTGTAATGAGGCAGTGAACTTAGCCAAAAAAATTGGCTATGCTTGTACCTAGCAAAAGACTTCATCACACATTAGCAAAGTTAGTCAAACCAAAAAAAAAATTGAACAAAGTCGGGTTGCCTCCCGATAAGCGCTGATTTAAGGTCTTGCATGACCGTTTAAGACTAGTAGATCACTCATAATAGTTCAATGCTCTAAGAAGCTTATCATATGTTCCTGCAAACATCTCAGAGCATATTATATAAGAGTGGAAAGGAAAAATGAAAAAAAATTAGTACTAAAAAAATACTAAAACTACAAAAAGAAAAATCAAAGGAAAAATTATATTTACAAGAAGAAGAAAAAGAAAAATTGTTAGTCTTTTTACATGACTCAAAAGAAGGAAAAGAAACTAACTGTACATTATTTACATTATCATAAGAGCCATTCAAGAGCGGAGAAAGAAGGAACGATGGAGGATATAATAAAGCGGAAGAAGGAATAAGATCAAGTTTTTTAGAGAAGGGAACATGAGACTCAAAACAGTATCATATGGAACCGACAAAGACTCATGTATTATCTCACTCTCAACTTTAGACTCATATGCAGATGAAAAGTTTATAAAAGAAGTGTGAGACACTTCACTCTCAACTAAGGATTCGTCGACATAGAGACACTCACAACCAACTTCACCAATTACACCCTTACCTTCTACCAACGGCGCCAAAATTTGATAGGCTGTCGTACACCTGTCAAAAATAATTCCTGCAAAACCTTCTAACAATGTAGTAGGGTAAGTAGGGTCGAATCCACAGAGAGATGGTTGTTTTAATCTAGCTTCTAATGCATGGAGAAATTAAACAAGATCAGGAATAATGAATTAAAGTTATAAACTAATCAAACTACGAAAATCAAGCTAAAAAGGATCTAGGGCAATGGTTCACCATGTTCATAACTATAATCTATCAAAATATCATCAATGATTCAATTAATCAGATATCTAGAGCACATGTTAATCCTACGGTCGGGCCTTAAGACTCTCAAATCAACATATGCTAGTACGGTCGCTCAACATAATCAGATTTGCTAATTGTAGGTAAACCTCTAAAGAGTACTATCTCTCGATCTATGACTCGATATTAGCAATATTTAATCAGACAATTGATCAGAGTGCAAGATTAACAATAAAAACACTAATCAATTAGAGATATTAATAACTAGTCAAACCATTAATAAATATCAATCAAGAATCATAGCATATAAACATGGATTCCCAAACCCTAGAATATAAACTACTCAATCATGAAATAAATAAAGAAATTTAAATCTACAAAGAAAAGCATGATCAAAGAAATCAATGAAAGAAAAGAGATGAAAATTATAAACTCATGAATTAATGATGAAAAAAGAAACTAGGGTTTGCCATGAAAAACTAAAGAGAAAAGGAAGAAGGAAACTAAAGCTAAACCTAAGAATACAAAATATAACGTCAGAAAAGAGGTCCCGGGGGAGAGATAGAGAAGACCTATTTATAGTTTTTACAAAACCGGCTAAAAAGGGCAAAAATTAACCTTCCGGAAAAACAGTCCGATCGACCGGGCAAAACCGCCCGGTCGGGCGACATTGTTATGAAACTACGACAAAAAATGGAATACCTCCCGGTCGACCGGGCAGAGCCGCCCAGTCGGGCGCGCAAGCACTTTTGGAGCCACTTTCGCCCTGTTGACCGGGCAAACATGCCTTGTACTCTGAAGAAATTTTCGTCTCGCCCGGTCGACCGGGCTGAAAAACTGTGATTTTGCGTCAACTTGCGAAGGCTGTATCTCTCGAACCAGAAGGTTGTGACCTATCGTTGGAAAGCTCTTGAAGTCTAGTTTCCAACCCAACTGGAATTTCTTGATTATAAATTTTCTATCAAAAGTTATGATCAAAACAGTAAACATGTGTCAATTTTGGTACTTCTTTCACTAACTCTTTGCTTCATTCTAACTCGAGATTGTCCCAAACGGATGCATTGTGATCCTTGTGTGCAAGCTATCTGCATCCTCATTGATTAAAAGGCTTGATCTTAGATAATCATAATCAATTTGCATCAAAATAACCTGAAAATCATCGAAACACGCAAACGGGAAGTAGTATAGCACAACTTACGTAATTCATGCCATTATGCACCTAAATGCTCTAAAAGGAGTTCTAAATGCATCTAAAAACTATATATAAAAGTGACACATCAATTATCGGATCCAGTACAATTCCGCGTGTGCCCCCAAATTTCTATCATGGTATCAGTGCCGGAACGTGATAACGCCAACGTCGGAGTAGTAAGAAGAAGATAGAAGAGGCAAATTATGAAGTTGAAGGTTGAAGCAAGATAAAAGAAGTTGAGTTAAGTGTGAAGTTTAATATATTTGGGAGAATTTAAGTTAAAGATGAAGGTAAAAAGAAATTATTAAGGGTAAAAGTTTGAGGAGAAACAAAAACTTTTGATGAAAATTTGGAGAAAGAAAGATTAAAAAAAAAAAAGAGAAGTAGTTGTTTAGTGACATGAGCACTAACAAAGACTAAAATGATGGGGGAGGTTGATGACATGAGCATCAACAAGAAGAGAAAAAAAATTTGGTGAAATTCCACACTCCTACGTACAATGCTAACACATATTTATAGGAGTGGTATAACTTAATCTACAATATTCTACACTAATCTTATATGATCTAATAATATCTAATGCTAGATTATTCTAGATTCTTCAATCCTAGATTTTTCTATAATATGCCTTAATTACAATAGATATTTGTTTAGATAAAGCTAGAATTCATCTTGATTTTTACACTAGATTTTTCTTGATACCAAGGACCCTTGGGTCCAATGGTATGGCTTTCTATCTCCCATGTGGGAGACCAAGATTCAAATCTTGGTGAAAACATAATTTCAATATTATTGGGGGGTGGGGGTTTGGAGCTTGTTGGGCCTCTAGGTGAGTGGCCCTGTGCGAAGGCAGCCCATAGGAAAAATCTTGTACTCCATGCTTTAAGTTTTGTCGGTATCTTGATTGTTGATCCGACATACAAGGTCTTCTTGCCTCAATTTGCATTTTGGGTCTTTGCCCATCCCATGCACTGTCGTCGGGTCTATTGCTCGTATTTTGCTTAGGTCTTGTGTTAAGGTCTAATGCCCATTAATGCTCGGGTCTTTTGCCCGGCACATGATCGGGGTCTATTTCCTTTCCCCTAATGTATCTGGCTGACAATATTTTGTATATGTCACCCTGGTATGCATAGGGCTAGCGTATATTTGCCACTCATATGCTTGTAATGTTGTGGCTTTGTTAAGCCATCAACTTAGTTTGGTTGGCATATTAGCCACCATGTATATGTGCATGTGAAAAGTGTAATTTCATTTTGGAAAATGAAACATGGAGTAATTTTGAAATAGACATAATTTGGGAAGCATATAGATACTGTGGATTTGGTGAAAACTTAGAGAAAGAAAAAAAAAAAAGTAGTTGATTAGTGACATGAGCACTAACAAAGACAAAAATGATGGGGAGGTTGATGATATGAGCATCAACAAGAAGAGAAAAAAAAATTTGGTGAACTTTTACTAAAAGAATGTTGATGAAAAATATTTGAAAATGGGAAAATTTTATTATATGTTGAAGAAGGAAGAGTTTGAAGGATGCTAATGACAAGGGCATTAGCAAAGTATGTTGGTGACAAGAGCATCGTCAGTTAGGAATAAGAAAAAAAAATTCACAAAGAGATTTTTGGAATTTGCTAATGACATGAGCATTAGCAGCGGTGGGTTGGTGACATGAGCACTAACAACAAAAGAAAATTTGGAGAAAAAATATTTCGGGCGATGACTGGTGAGACGAGCATCAGTAAGATAGTTGGTAACATGAGTACCAACCGGAAGATCAGAATAATTGAGAAGTCATATATATTGACAAGATGGAAGTTGGTAACACGAGTACCAACATTGGAACTCAAAAGTTCATGCCCTGTGGTGGTTGGTGACAAGTGCATCAACAAAGTTCAAGAATATAATGAGCAAGAAATCAAGAGTACAAGATTTTTCAGATTAAGGGGAAGTGTTAAAATAAGAGTAATCTAGAAAAATCTTGAAATGTATAGAATGATGTAGAACAAATAATTCTTTAGAAGAAAGAAGAAAAAGATAGTGCATGGAACTTGGAAGTATAAATCACCAACATTACCACTAGTATAAATATGGGTGATGTATACTTGTTGGAGATGTAAGCAAAAACTTTACAAATGTAAAGTAAGAAAAAAAAAGAGGTCAAAGGTGAGACATGAGCTCACCATACATAATAGGGTGAGAGATATGTGAGACATGAGCTCACACACAAAAAGTATATGAGAGTTATGTTTGTAAGGTGTAGAACAAGTCTCCCACCAAAATATATTGTTGTACAATTTTTTGATATAATCAACACTTTGCAATTTATGAAATTACAAAATTATATTTCCGGGTCCGGTACAATTCTGCGTGCGCCTCCAAATTTGTATCACAAAATTGCATTAATATTCTAAATTGAGCCTCTACTCTCCCACTAGCGAACATCGAGAGAGCTTCCCATTCACTAGTGGAAAAAAGTCCATCCGATGCGGTCAAAATCGGGCTTACTGATTCGGTTTTGGTCCGCATCGGATAGGCTCGCAGCAGATCCAAAATATTTACTGATGCGGTTATCAGTTAATCACATTAACTGATTCGGTTTTTACCTCAAAACCGCAACAGTTTGTTGAAAATCATCTCAAAAAAAAAATTGCAAACCTGCTGGCAGCAGGTCTACATCACCTTTCATAGTCTCACGCTCAACTTTATGGCTTTAACAATAACAATACTATATATACAAAAAAAAAAAAGAACCAGATTACATAAATGGAACGAACGAAAAAAAATGACGAAGATTACAGAATTCCAGTTCAACAATGGAAAGAACGAAAATTACAAAAAAAAGAGAGGAAAAAAAATGACGAAGATGTGAAATTTCAGAAACAAAAATGAAAATGAACGAAAATTACAAAAAAAAAAAGAACTAGATCTAACTAAAAAAACGTAAATTACAGAAAATGAACGAAAATTACAAAATAAAAACGAACTAGATCTAACTAAAAAAACGTAAATTACAAAAAAAAAAAAAACTAGATCTAACTAAAAAACCTTAATTACAGAAAATGAACGAAAATTACAAAAAAAGAACTAAATCTAACTAAAAAAACGTAAATTATAGAAAATGAAAGAAAAAATGAACTACCAGAAATCGCAATTTACGCGAATAACATAAATAAACTCACATATAGAATAGAAAAAAATGACGGAATCGTATAGAAGTTCAAAAATGTTGAAGATCTCAACAGTTCTTCCTCTTTGAAAGCCAATCACACAGCCGTGCGCAGACGAAGGTTCGCCGCCATTGGAGTGAGAAGGATGTTGCAATTGAGACTTGACTCGAGTAAAATTATCGGAAATATTGAGAATTACTAGAGGATGAAGCTTGAAGGTTAGTCCACTACTTGATGATGCTGCCATGTTCGTAAAGCTTAAGAGGAGAGAGAAAATTCGTAAATTAGGGTTTTTGCGGAACGAAAACACGAGTGTGGGGAATCGATAGAAGTGATTAACGCAAAGTTTTGAGGTTTCTGATTCGAAGGTTTTCAAACACTTTTGATGCACAAAAAATTGTACAAAAAAAAGGAAATGGGAAGATGTGTAGAAAAAATTCGAGGACTGATCTGAATGAGGAGAAGAAATGAAGAACCGCAGGAGCATGAGGATTGAGGGGTTTATAAACCCTAACAAGCCGAGGCCCAATAAGCACTGCTATGTCCCCCGTTTTAAAAAGGCCCAACGAAATTAAATCCTAACATGTCGAGGCTAAAGAAGCCCACTAGCTGTTATGTCGGAAAATTTGATCCGGTCTTGTGAACCGGATCAGATTTTAGAAAACCGGAGCGGTTTCTAAAATATGATCCGGTTCACTAAAGGACCAGATCAGATTTTCCGCCCAGCTTTCCCTCCCATTTTTTTTAATTATTTTCAGATGCGGTTTTGTTAAAACCGAATCTGTTACTAAGTGACAGATAAGGTTTTTTCCACTAGTGATTCGATCTATCCTGAATTCCTTATAAGTCATCTTCGTTTTAAAAGTAAAAGAGAAGTTCTGATCACTGATAAGTCAAGTCGTCGGCCTATCTTTATGATCTCATTTCCTTCTATTCATCATTTAGCATAAGTAATTTCTAGGAGTATCACTCTAGACTCCCTTAAAATTTACATTCAGTATAGCATTGGCATTATGAATTGACAAGTATTGAGAAGCAATAAGGGTCAAATTAAAATATAAAGAGTTACATAGAGTATATTATAAAAAGCTCAAAATGATAATCATGAAAAGAAGGTAATCTAAAATAGTAAAGTAGTGTGAGAAATGTCTCTAAGAAAGTAATTTGAATGAACAAATGAGCCTATCATTCTTCATAAGTCTTGGTTTAAGTGTTCCTATGTAGTTGCACAATAAGAGAAAATCCTTCACTTTCATTATATCCCAATCCTAACTGAACTCATAGCATGAAGTTTCAGTCAAGTTGCAGGGCGAAGAAAGAACACATATTTTCAAGTTTCAATTGTTAGGGACCAAGTTGACGCTCAAGAGGCTAATTAAGAAGCGAGCTTGGGGAAGTTGGTTGTACTCTCATCTCCCTAGCCCAGTACTCTTTCAAGCACTCATGTTATGTTTCTCTTTTTTTGCGCACCCGGGGGGGGGTGTTTCTCTGTAATCTTACTTTTAATAAACCTAGACACTTGATGACAGTACTGGGCAACAAAAAGAGAAGCTCAAATAAATGAGATTATCAACTTCAGCATGCTTTCGATTGCCAAAAGCAAAAATTTTATACTGAGAAAGTGAGAAGTGATGTCTAAACAAACAGAAAGATCTGAAGTTACAAGCAGAACTACTATCTAAAAGTTGGTCGCCGTTAATAAGCACAAGCTGTTTTCTACTATACTTCAGGAGTAGATAATTTGCTAATATATTATTTACTTACAACTGAAAGTTGGCAAACCCAGTTTCACTTTTTTCATCAACACTCAACAGTGCTTCTATTCCAATCTCTTTCTACACCTCTCATCCCTCTTAGTACTCTTGTGACAATTAATTGTCTTTACAATGCTAACTGCAGCTAGAGACACTGAGGCATGATAAAATATGCCACAAAGTCTAAAAGACACAAACTAAACTTTCTGATGCAGAAAGAAGAATCAGATCCATGCAGATCTTGTTGTCAGAGAAGATAGAAGAATACATCAGAAAGGCAAGACGAAGAGTAAATAACTAGATAGATATAAATATTAAAGGGCAGGAAGGGTGCACGATCAGAAGAGTAGTGTGATGTTGCTGGTGAGAAGGGTGGTGAAAAGAGAATGGTTGCAGGTAAGACTGGTACCAGAATGTGATCACCAAACTCCAGTCTTCAACTAACATGGAGAATTGGAGATGGTTTTCACGGAAAAACACATACGCGGACTAAGAAACATGAGTAATAATTAATAAGTATATCGGAAAAACCATTTTCTTAAAGTCTTCCTCAACCATTGTAAAATTGAAACATATCATAGTATATTAGTATGTGAGTATCCAACTAATAACTAGCTGAAACGACTCTCTTGTGGAAGTAAATATTACTCTAGTAGTTAAGAGCAATTGCAGGCTTGCAGCTAGTCATATAAAGGATTTAGACAGAAAAATCCAAAACAATCCATGAAGACAAAACATACTTTAAAGTTTAAACTGAAAAGGGCAAAAATTCAAAGTTCTCCTAATTTAATTATTGTGGGAAGCTGATTTCGGAAAACTATTCAGTTAAAAGAAAGCAAAGTGGAATTTTGTTTTGCACCCATTTCTGATTTGACTTCACATGTTGTGAGTTCGGCAAACGAATAAACCATTAAAACCCAAAAAATACTTTGCATAGATTATTCAAAGCAATAACCGCAAAAATTGTAAATGTGTAAGTAAACACAATTGAATTTCAAGAGTAGGTAGATAGGAAAAAGAAATCCAAGTAATAAACATAATTATATACCTAAGTAGATTGAGCGACGAACAAAAGAACTGGCTATGAATGAATCAATCAAGGGATATTTCCTCAGGTACCCCTGAGGTTTGACGTAATTCCCAAGATATCCCCCACATTTGGGGAATTCCTCATATACCCCTGAGGTTTGTGTTTGTGCTCAAAATACTCTTACTATGGACGGCATGCTAACGCCGTTAATTTTTTTCTCTCTCATTTCAGTTTTCTCTCTTTCCTCCCACCATCCTCCATTGATGAACCTCCAAGCTTTCTCTCTCCTCCCACCATCCTCCCACCATCCTCCAAGCTTTCTCTCTCCTCCCACCATCCTCCAAGCTTTCTCCAATTTTCACAGAATTTTCTCTCTCCTCCCACCTTCCTACCTCTCTATTTTTCGGTACCCAAAACAACCCCATTCACCACCTACACCGCCACCAGACTGCCGCCCCACCAGCGAACATCACCTGCACTGCCATCTTTCTCTCTCCTCCATTTCATTCTTTGAATCCTCAAACTCCGACTTTCTTCTCTCCACCACGTCGGTCGAATCCAGCTCTAAGGAATCCACCACGTCGGTCAAACTCCGACTTTCTTCTCTCCAAAATCCACCAATCTCATTTTCCGGATCTTCCATCAATTTCAAATTTCCAAATCTAGCTTATAAATAAAACTTTAATTCGATTTTCGACATAAAATTTTCTTATTATTTTTCTTAGATCTAGCTGAATTTTTTTCCATAAATTTATTACTTTAAATCATGAAATTATTCATCATCATCATATCAACAACATTAGATCAATCAAACCCATCTCTGAATTGGGCCCCACTTGTAAAAATGGCGGGTGTGGCGGGTGGGTGTGTCACTTGGGCATTCGAGTCGATGCTTAAGGAATGTTCTGCCAAAAAGCTTACTTCACTTCAATCTGCAATTCAACCTTATCTAGGTTGGTAAAAACTATAGTTTGATTACAGTTTGATGGTGAAGAAGATGAGTGGTGAAGATGATGGGAAGAGAGATGAAGAAGATGAAGATGAAGATGGAGATGGAGAGGGGAGAGGAAAAAAATTAACGGCGTTAACCTGCCGTCATTAGTAAGGGTATTTTAGACCCAAACACAAACCTCAGGGGTATCTGAGGAATTCCCCAAATGTGGGGGGTATCTTGGGAATTACGTCAAACTTCAGGGGTACCTGAGGAAATTTCCCATCAATCAATAATCAACTTTGTAGCCGTAGGTGCGTCCTGGGATTTTGGCATTTCCTACCGAAGAAGCAATCATAATATCACTCGAACACGACCTAAAATTAACATACTTCGTCCGTTCTGTAATTAAACGTATGGCCTTGGCACATGGATGTATGAGAGGAGAGAGATAGAGAAAAAAAAAAGAGGCACCTAGATGATGAGGAGAGAGATAGAGAGAAGTAAATACCAAATAAAGTAATGTTTCATTTATTTTTGAAACGGTCTAAAATGGTAAGTGTTTAGTTTATTTTAGAACGGAGGAAGTATTAGTGTTAGGCTGGTTTTGGAGGAAAATGTATTTTCTCTATTTGCCGACTGCCGTTGTTTGGTTGGACAAAGGATTTCAAAGGAAAAACTAAGGTGGAAATAAGTTTTTTGTCCCTTTATATACATTTTCATTTATAATTTGAAAGAGACTTATGCTTTGTTTTCTGGACTGAACTGAACTGAATTTGTCTGAACTGAACTGAAATGAATGAAAACTGTGAAATGAAACTAACTAAACTGAAATGAACTTAACTGAACTGAATTTTTATTAATTCAGTCCAAAAGAACATTGCCTAAATTCTCCTCCACTCTCTCATTCCCAACATTTCTATGGGGTTGCGGCGGAGGTGAGGGGGGAGGGGGTGGGGGCTGCGACGGTGGAGGGGAGAGGGTGAGGAGCTACGGTGGTGGAGGGGAGGGGAGGGGGTGGGGTGGGGGGCTGGTGGAGGAGGGGGGGGGGGTGGGGGTTGGTGGAGGGGGTGGGTTAGTGTTAGGGTTTTGATTTTATGGTTAGGGTTTAGATTTTAGGGTTAGGGTTTAGATTAGATTTTAGGGGTTATGGTTTAGATTAGGGTTAGGAATTAGGGTTTAGATTTTAGGGTTAGGGGTTAATAATGGCAAAATAGTAAATAAAGCTAACGACAAGTTAACGTCCGTTAGAAAAAAGGTATTTGGTGAACATTTTCGGAAACTCAGGGGTATATGGTGAATATCTGAAACATTGAGGGTATATGGTGAATTTCGTGATTTGTTGGGGGTATTTGGTGAAAAAACCGAAAAAACTTTATCTACTTAGTGAGTAATCTATCCATTATAGATAGACATTGATAATTAGTGGATCCCTATTCAATATTCTTAATAATTTTTTAATTGTCTATTCTTAGTGGGTTGATGTATCAATCTCCTCTCAAGCCAACTCTTATTCTCTAGCTTTTTCCAAGAATATGATAAAATTAATATATTCAATCACATACATAAGTATGGTCATTACTAGTAACTTTGGAGATCGTCGAGGGGCACAACACACAATAGGTGAACTGGCGAGTTAAATATAAATTTCACATTTTGAACCAAAATTATGGTTAGTGATTGAGAATGTGCACAATGTGAAAATTAATAATACAAATATAACATATATAATTTCCTACATATTTTTAAGCAAATTTTCAATTTTGTGTACTAGTAGACTTACATAGTTATTGCACACAAATATAGGAAAGAACCAAGTACCATACATAATAAAAAAAAAGTTTAATGCCCTATAAAATAGTCAAAAGTCCAGAAGTACATCATATATTTAGGAAAATTTGTCACCCATAAATCCCATATTTCAAGGTATTTTTCCATATTAATCCCAAATTTAATTTATCTATAGATAATCCCAATAAGTTTAGTGATACTCCTACCAAATTTGACCCTGATGGCTTATAGCCATATTTCCCATGTTAATTTTGATTTTTCTCCATCATCACCTTTCTTCTTTCCACTCATTTGGCATAATATGGTTAATTGAAGCAAGTTATGTGGATAATATTTGTTTGTAAAATTGATCTATATTCAATTCAAACCAATATATAAAGGGTATCAACAAATTTAGAATCATTCAGAATTAAATCAAATTTAGCGATTACTAAAGAAGACACCCTTAACTTGGATTTATAGTGACATTTTTCCTATAATATTTTTGAAGATTATTTCTTGATCATTTTTTGTGAATATCTTCTTAACCATAGTTTAGGAAAAGGTACCAGGATCTCTATAATTTAGATATTAAATTTTATCCTTATAAAATGTGCATAAAAAAAGATAAACAATATGATCGTTATGACAATTTTATAATTTGTAAGAAAATAAAATATAGAAAAATAACCCAAAACACATTTAATTCTAAAAAATCCTTTAACTCATCTCTATTTTTTTCTGAAAATTACACAAAATGCTTATATATAAGCTACTATCCACATATCTCCTTGAAAATTTGGGAAAAGCTCTTGTAATCTTGTAGTAAGTACCTTCGTTTCATAATACATGCACCAATTCTCATTTGGGCACTATTCATCAACCAAATTTGACAATATTTCTGTAACACCCGACCCATATGGAGTCGAGTATATAGTCACCAATGTGCATCCAGGGCCAGCAATTGTCCTCAATAACCAACACAAGTTCTTCCGGCGCATTTTGTCCTCACTCATGCGCACCCTGAGAAACTTCCCAGGAGGTCACCCATCCATGGACTACTCCCAGTCAAGCACGCTTAATTTTGGAGTAACTAAGGAAATGAGCTCTCAAAAGAAAGATGCATCTTGTTGAAATAATGAGTAGCCAGCTAAATCTCTTTAAATCAATCATGAGGGGTATTACATACACCTCCATTTGAGGACAGCAACGCCCTTGTTGCGCCTGAGGACTCCACATATTCGGCATACGACCTGTGGGTCGCCCCAGCCTAGAAACCAATCACATATTCGACACGCATCCGGTGATATAACCCCATAATTCTCCCCCACTAGGCGACTAACCTTGGATTAATTATCCACACAATCAGCACGCGGTCTGTAACGCCCCGACTACTAATCAACATCATTAGGTTAGTTAATCGGTTATTAGCAGCGGAACCTATATAGTCGGTGCGTTACTGCCGTACTTTCCAATTAGAAAGCACAAGGCAAACATAAATTCATAAAAGCCTAAACATGTTATAACCAGAAAACGTGATTATCCATTAACAAAAACTTAAATTAAAACTTAACTATTGTACATAGTCTGACATTTATTATGATCATAAGTGTTTAAGAAAGCTTAAACTATTTAACTACATAACTATTCCTCACTGCTACGCCATCCCTTTATCACCATCAGTACCTAAAACAGAAAAACAAAACGTCATGAGCCGAGGCTCAGTAACATACTACTCTAACAACGTAAACTCATTTTAAATCGTTTTATTAGCAAACAAACAGGGAGGAGAGAAAAGTAAAACTATAACATTTAATCATAATCATTATCATATATCTTTAATCATGTTCATAAGCATAGATCATTTACTTGGTAACTTGGCGAGTACAACAGAAGGGACGTCTCCCCAGAACATAACATCATCGTAAACGGAAGGTAGCCACCCGAGGACGAAAGCCCTCACAAACGGAAGGTGGTGTTAGTGCCCAAAGTATAGTAATGCGGTGCCACCCGAGGACATTAGCCCTTATAAACGGAAGGTGGGGAACCGGCCGGAAGGTACGTGCACGACCCGGGATAACGAGAACGCCAAGAACCGTCTTTCACTTGAATTTATCATGTTTCATAACTTTTAAGTGTATTCATAATCACCATGATATATCATATTCTTTTCTTTGCATCCATAACAAAACATCGTCTTGCTTCCATAACGTCATTATTTCTTAACATTATTTCATATCATCACATTTGTCACAAAACGATTCATATCCCGCAATCCATATACAAAATAATACAATTAACGTAAGCATTATTATAAAACATACTTAGAAGGGGAATGCGGGTGTTAGCAGTAGACGTTACCTGAAATCCTTCGTAATGACTTTCGTAGCCGGGGGAGGCTTGTAATATCCTTTATCTTCTTTAATCTATTCAAGAATAGTTTTATTAATATATGTCTCATTATTTAGCTTTTAAGCTTAAATATTAGTTAAAGTTTATTATAGTCATGGAGTTTGTCATAAGGTCATAAAAGGGTTTAATAGTAGTCATTACTATCTAAGTTGTCTTTAATCTATTAAACTGACTCTTTGATCAACTAATAAGTGGAATAACTCCTTTAGTTATACTTTAAAATTATTGAACAATTATAACTCATAACAACTTATGCTATTTCATTTTATTATCGAAGTACATCATTATATGAGTCCATAGTTAATTATCAATTGACCATCTATTATTAATTACTAAGTTTGTTGTTATACTAGAACCCTTAACATTATCATGATATTATTTAGTTACATTAAACTAAGAAAGCAAACTCACATGTTATGATACATAAATTGTTTTATTCTAAACTAACTCAACATTAACTACTAATAAGCTTATTGGTTTTTAATTAGTTTTAATTCAACTCAACTAATATAGTAATTAAAAGTCATAGCCTAATATGACCAATCCAAATAACAAACTCCTTCCATCTTTTAGCCCAACAACTTACAAATCAGTTTCATTAACACTTAGCTTTAGTTCTAATGGATTATCCATGGCCCAAAACTAATATTAACCAACTAAGGATAATTGGGCATAAAAATCAGAATTCCTAACATTACAAACGTGGTATGTATACCTCGCTTCTTAGAGAAGGGACGACAAAGCGTAACTTCGGGTTCCGGCTCCGGTGGTCGGCAGCAGCGACGGCGCGCGAGTCGGAGCGGGGCCGGTGGCGCAGGCGTCTCCGGCGCGGCGCAACAACGAACGGAGGAGGGGCGCGAAGGGTCGAGCGAGAGAGATGAGTGATGACGTGAGGAGTACGTGGCTGGGTTTGCGGTGGTGCAGGTGGTCGGAGTTCGACGTGGCAGGTGGGTCGAGTGGTGCTAGGGGTTAGGCGTGTGATGGTGCAGCAGCAGGTTATGTGGTAATGGTGTGATATTTGGGTGAGTAACCATGGCTATTTATAGCCATTGAAGAGTTCCTATACAACTTGATAACTATAGAGCTTGAAGAAAATTTTGATGAGAATTCTTCTTGGTTTGATGGTGGCAGCAGTTTAGAGGTGATAAATTTTGATGGATGTAGCTTTGGTTGCCATGAAGAAAGAAGGAGGTGGAAGGAGGAGGAAGAAAGAAATTTTGGTGGGAAAAACAAAAGTCAAACTTTAGTTCATATTTGATACTTCTTCCTTCTTTTCTTCTTCTTTTTTTTTTTTTTTTTTTATTACTATTTTGATTATTATTATTATTTTAAACCAAAAAAATAATTTCTCCTTGCATAATTCATATTAAAAGAGAAATTGTGATTTTTAATTACTTACTTGTTAAACTAATTATAATTCATAACTACTTAACAAAAATTACATTCTTCTCTTTTATTTATTTTAGAAATAAAATACCTTAATAGTTTATAATAGTTTAATTAGAATTTCATTGATAACATAATTAGTAAAACAACAACTAGTTAGCTTAATTAAGCATGTTTAGATTTTCAGGATATTACACGGTCGCAGAGTTGTTCTGATACCATTTGTAACACCCGACCCATACGGAGTCGAGTATATCGTCACCAATGCGCATCCAGGGCCAACAACTGTCCTCAATAACCAATACAAGTTCTTCCGGCGCATTTTGTCCTCACTCATGCTCACCCTAAGAAACTTCCCAGGAGGTCACCCATCCATGGACTACTCCCAGCCAAGCACGCTTAATTGTGGAGTAACTAAGGAAATGAGCTCCCTAAAAGAAAGATGCATCTTGTTGGAATGAGTAGCCTGCTAAATCTCTTTAAAGCAATCATGGGGGTATTACAATTTTTCTCACCATTGTGTAAGAAAAAATATAGTCAAGTGGGATCTTGTTAAACTCATCTCAATGAGAGGATTCCAAATATCAACTTTTTATGATTTTATTTATACGCAATTAGAGATATTAATGTCCAAATAAGCGTGTTGGAATACATGAAAAAGCAAATGGTGCGTGTATTGTGAAACATAAATAGTATTTGTCTTGGGGTGGAGAAACTTGTCAGCGAATGGTCCACTACCAGTACTGTTTCGTCTACTCGTCCAACAAGTAAGTTGTAGGCTTAGCTTCCTTGTCGAGCAAGTAAATTAGTATCTTGAGTGTTCTTCAGCTGGAGACTTGTGCAACGATGTCTGAATCCGCTTAGTCCTTAGCCTTGGCTTCACTCCCGAACCTGCAAAAAGGGACCCACCCTGGAGGTTTGGGTGGTGGTTCCCCCTCCGATGCTTAAGTCAGATATCAGGAGTAGTGAGAGAAAGTAAAGATAGAGAGAGAGAGAGAGAGAGAGAGAGAGAGAGAGAGAGAGAGAGAGTATTTTCTCATAGTAACTTTGCACTGTTTGCATTGAATGAATGTTTCTCCTGATTTCAGGGGTATTTATAGTGATAGCAAGTTGATAGCTATCCTTAAAACCTGCCCTAGAATAGTGACTTCTGATTGGCTGGGGAATCAGATCATGACACGTGGCAGACCAGGACTGGTGGAGGTTTATTAACCACTCTCCTGCAGCCACCTAGCAGTACTGAGTTCTGACTATTGAGCCAGAAAATCAATCTTTTAACCCAACTGAGCATAGCCCAGAGATTTAAGCCTTCTGTTTATTTTAACCAGGGTGACACGTGTACGGCTCTGATGAGCCCACATGTAATCAAGAGAGCCGTAGATGTTAGGCTACAACATTTGCCCCTAAAAGGGTTTTCACTGTCGGCCCATCTGACGGTTAAGGCCCTTTTACCCAAGGTAGCTTCGTGGTGGCCCATCTGATGGTTAAGGCCCGTTTTACAGAAGGTAGTTTTTTCAAAATGAGAGAAATGACGCGCCCTTTCCAGGATTTTGCCGGTCATAATCGACCGTTACCTTCCTTTCTTCGGTCATTTCTGACGGGCTCCCCAAGTTTTTTACTCCCCTATAAATATTCTTGTTGTGAGAACTTTCAATCATTTCACACTTTGAACGAATTTTTCTAGAGAGAGGAGCTCTGCAAATTTTTCTAGAGAGAGAGAGAGATCGTCCAACCTCAGCGTTCTTCACCGAATCGTCCAGACGTTCTTAGCAGGTATCGTCTCTTTGACCTTTTCATTCTCCTTTATTCTTTATTTTTTCTTAGAAAATCAATAAAATGGAATCTTCGTCATCAAATAATCCTAGTCGACCAAGAGCTACTCTTGACCCTAGAACCGATACTTCTTCTTCGGCGCATTCTAGAGTTGGGCCTCTTCTGGCCGAATATATATTTTTTTATTCTTTTGGCCGAGAAAGTTAGACGACCCAGTCTTTACCTGTGCAGGGTAATCTGGCGCGCGTCAAGCAAACGGCCCGTCAAAGACGAAAAGCTATAATCCCGTCGAATAGTTCAGATATGGAAGAATTAATAGGACGGGTTCCCGATGTGGTAAGAGAGGTCCAAAGTGCCCAGCCTTTGGGCGGGCCTCCTTCTGACTCTGAAATAAACCCTGAAGCCAGTACTTCTGGCAGAGACATCGATTTGGCAGAGACCGGCGGAGGTAATAACATCAGCGAGTCTGATAATGTCGAAGAGTCGGATGAGGCTTCGACCACCTCGTCGGAAATTAGAAGGCGTCTAGATCCCCTCTCTAACCCTGGCTTCATTTTGGTCAACCGAAAATGGCTAGAGAAAATCGGCCCAGACCCTAAGTATTTATTGACTTATATGCCCATGTCGGGCTTCTCCTTTGTTATTCCAAATAAAGACGCGACGATCCTGAGCGCTCCCAGGAACCATTTCGCCGTCTATAAACTGGCCTTAGATGCGGGATTGAGGTTTCCTCTTCATGAATTCATAGAGCAAGTGCTGCAGTACTACCAAATCGGCCATAATCAGCTGGCTCCAAACGCTTGGCACAACATCTTGACGTTCATTGCCGTCTGCGAGCTACGCGGCCTAGCCCTTTCCCTCCAGGCCTTTACCCACATCTATTATGCGGCCAAGGTACCTGGGGCCGTGGACGGGGCATGGCTGAGCATCTGCAACCGTCCTGGCTTCCTGACGGCTTGGGGGAAGCCTTCAAAGATGCATGACTGGAAAGCCGATTTCATATTTTTAAAGGTTGCCAAAGACTCCGTCACTGAGGGCTATAGATTCTACAATCGGTCCGTCACGAATACAGGACGAAAGCTGTCCTGGCTGGAGCTGGAGGATAATTTTGACGAAGAGGTGGTGGAGTACTTCAAAATAAAGGAGTACTCCAGGCCCGGCCAACGATCTTTTAAGGGGCCATCTAACTGGATCCCCTTTAAAGAAATGTTTTACCAAGACGACTTCTTGGTCGCCGCCGGCTTGCGGCTGGCCGATGATAAAGGTATATATTTAAAAGTAGCACAAGTAAAACTCTTCGTCCATGATTCATTTGACAAACACATTTTTGTCTTTCTTTTGCAGACTCGGCCAGACAACGTCTCAAGGCATCCTGGACAGGTGACATCAACATGTCCAAATTTACCGACAATCTATGGAAGGAGTATGCAAAGAGCAGCGCCGAAAAAAGAGCGGAAACACTGGTAATAATAATTTTTTTTTATATTTTTTTTTTCTGGGATTGGCATACAATTTTTGGACGAGAATCACCCCAAGAAGGAGAACGTCCAAGCTTGGACAAGCTACGGCCACTTCTAGGGACCATACTCGTCTAATAGCTTATAGACTTCGGACGAGCGTCCAGAACTTCCTCTGGACGAGGGTAGACCGAAGAAGGAAAACGTCCAGTACAAGCTTGGACGGCCACCTTCTTCGGGCCGTACTCGTCTGAGAAGTATAGCATTTGGACGAGTGTCCAGGACTTCCTCTGGACGAGGGTAGACCGAAGAAGGAAAGCGTCCTATCTTGGACGGCCACCTTCTTCGGGCCATACTCGTCTGAGAGTATATAATATTTGGACGAGCGTCTAGAACTTTCTCTGGACGAGGGTAGACCGAAGAAGGAAAGCGTCCTATCTTGGACGACCACCTTCTTCGGGCCATACTCGTCTGAGGGTTTATAATTTTTGGACGAGCGTCCAGAACTTTCTCTGCACGAGGGTAGACCGAAGAAGGAAAGCAACCTATCTTGGACGGCCACCTTCTTCGGGCCATACTCGTCTGAGAGTTTATAATATTTGGACGAGCGTCCAGAACTTTATCTGGACGAGGGTAGACAGAAGAAGGAAAGCGTCCAATCTCGGACGGCCACCTTCCTGGTGCCATTCTCGTCTGAGAGTTTATAATCTTTGGACGAGCGTCCAGAACTTTATCTGGACGGCCACCTTCCTGGTGCCATTCTCGTCTGAGAGTTTATAATCTTTGGACGAGCGTCCAGAACTTTATCTGGACGGCCACTTTCTTGGTGCCATTCTCGTCTGAGAAGCTTTAGGTTCTGAAGCTAGACAAAGTGTTGATTGCCTTTCCTTGGACGAGAGTCATTTTAGTCCGTCTAATTTTGGGACGGCTTCCTTCTTGGCCTTACCTTCGTCTGAACCTTTACACTTAATTAATTTAGACTTCTCTTTGGTCGTTCAATGTCTTAACTTGACCATATTTTGCAGAAAAATGCTCCTACAAACAAACTTCCTCCTGGGAAGTCGTCCTCGTCCAAGAAGAGGCCAACCACGGCAGCTGACCAGCCTTCAGCGAAGAAGCCTAAGGGATTTACAAGGAAGAGGGTAGAGAAGACGGCTCCTGCTGGCGAAGCTGGGGAGAAAAACATGCCTCCCCCACAAGTCAAGGCTCTTAAAAAGGAGTCTTCAAGTCCGCCCCTCCCGGGGGGAAAAAGGGTTTTTTTTTTTTTGGGTTGTTTTTTGAGATTAACCCGGTCCGCCCTTGGCTTTGGTTGCCCCAGAATCTGAGACCGCTGCCGAGAACTATCCGGGGTTCAGCGGCTCGGTGGCCAAGTTGGTGCAGCATATGCCTTTAGCTGTTAGGGCGGCCTCCATTTCGTCTGGTGAGTCGTACTACCCAAATATTGTTAGGACGATACGGGTCGGCGGACGGTCTATGAGTCCGTCCAATAGACAAGCTATCGTCTTTCCTATCAAGATTACTGACTCTCCCCCTATTTCAGATAAGGGCAAAGGCCCTGCTATACCCCCAACTCCTCCCACTGCTGATTCGGACGAGGAGTCTTCTCCTGCTTTTGCCAAAATCTCGAAGGCAGAAAAAGATCGACTAAAGTAGGAGCTCTTAAAGTGCTACCCTGAATCCTATATCAAAGGATTAAGGGGAGCATCAGCCGGGCATGTGGGCTACATGTCTCAGCTTGCTGCCGAGGTATTGCTTAATGCCTGCCTTAATTTATACTTGCTACAAATTTTGATTTTGTAACTCGTCTAATGACTTGGTTTGTTTTCATTGTTCCAGCTTCTTGCTCGCAGTATGCTGACTGAAGAATGGGCGAGGGAGCTAAGGAAAGAGAATAATATGGCTACTACGGCAGGCGACAAGGCCATCCATGACATTGAGATGGCTAATACACTCCATCGTCAATCTCTGAAGGCTTTGGAGAAAAGATCAGCTCTTCTGGAGTCAGAAAACAAGAATTATCTTGTTACCATTAATGATTTGTACAAAGAGCTAGACCGTCTGAAGATGATTATTAATGCTGTCTCTGCCGATCTGAAAGGTGAGAGGGATGTGGCTCTTATTGCTGCCGCTGAACTGAGAAGGGAGAACATTCTCCTAAGGGCGAAGACTGCCCGTCTAGAAAGGTCGGCGGCCAAGGCCTTCAACGATGCCAAGGAAGGTTTGGCTCACATCGTCGAAACCTCTAAGGATTGGGCCGTCAAGGCCTTCGAGATGCTGGCCGAAGCTGAGGAGGTCCCAAGCTTTGTACGTCGTCTGGAATATCAGCAGAGTGTCCATCGGGCTATGGTGTGCGCCGAGGAACCTCCGGAATTTTTTGATTCCGACGACGAGGCTGCAGCTGCGGATGGGAACCCTGAAGACGAAGCCGAGGATGGGAAGCTTGAGGACGACCAAGAAACTCGCGCTGAAGATGAAGCCTAGTTTTAGGTTTATTTTTCCCAGTTTCTTGGCTTGTCTGCCATTATATTCTTAGCCCTTCAGTAGTCTTAAATTGTAAATCCTTGCTTATTGATATATATATATGAAGAACTTTTTGCCAATTGCCGGTCTCTTATTTTCAACAATTGCAATTTGACTAAGTATAACGTTAACTTCGCCCTGATCGTTGAACATCCTTGCCGATGTTTTAAGGAAAGTGCAGCTTGCTTGCCTTTAGATGTTTTAAGAAATGACTCGTCCTGAACTTTTTGGACGGCCTACATAGTACGAATGAGGCGAACTTTCAAACTTGTTCCTTGCCTTTAGACAATCGAAAATCTGTACAAAATGCTGCCAAGTGCCGGAACATGCTCGTCCTGAACTTTTTTGGACGGTCTACCCTATCCGGGTAATACAGGCTTAGCAGACCTAATTTTACCCCTTGGACGATTGCCAATCATCCCATAAACTATCCATTTATTGTAATTCGTCCTAACTTTTGACAATCTATATAATTCTGGACGAACAACGTTCTAGCCGTTTTACTCGAGCTACTAACACTTGTTCTGTACTTATCAAACCGTCAAAGGGCATCTATTGCCTAGGTCGTCCTGGTTTTTGGACGTCCTTTTCTCTTTAGCTCGTCCTATAGGCCTTCATCATCCCCCCCTTCATGGGCTTAGCTCAGTCTCTCATGATGGGCGAGCCAAAGTCCAAGAAGGAGAGTGGTTATCCTTGGCCAAGCCTGTTGAAATTGATGGACGAGCTTGAGATACATGTTCCAAGCATGTTTTAGCCGGCTTCCTTGAGGGAGCAACACTCGTCATTAAGTAGTGATCCCTTACTAGGGTCTAGACTACTTAGTTGTCCGTGCTTTTGAAGATAAGTATCCTTTACTAAGGTCTTATTTCAGGCCAGCTTTTTCTCAGAGACTTTGACATTACTCTTACTAGAGGTTTTGCCAGTTTGACGGCCTTGTATGTGTTATTGTAACACCCCCGCCAAGCCGAACCCTTTTTCATTTAATAAAACTCGAGATGGGGGAAAATCCACGAAGGTTCGACTCAACGGGCGTGTTACCGCCGCACTTATCTCCTTGGAAATAAATGCAAGGCTACATTAATCATTAAACTTACAGGGACAATACTTTGATTTGACACTTTTGAAAGAAACAATTTAATAATAGATTAATATTTTCTGAAAATTTCGGCAGAGTTTCCTTTGTAAATTGGACAACCCAAAATGGGAAAATGTTTGAAAAACCTGTTACAAATAAAATATACCAAATCCCAAAACTCAACGCTTTCGCGGAGTACCAGCTAAAGAGAATCAGGAGCACTATTGCCCAACCAGAACTAGAAATGAAACTAAATCAATTAATTATTTAACTATTACAAAGTGGAACGTCTTCGCCTCAAAGGAAACATAAAACAATCATAGTTGTACTCTTAGCACGTAACTGCTTCTATCTTGGAACAGATGCTTGGAACATCAACCCGAAACTATTGTAACACTCGCCACCCACCAAGTGACGGGCCACGGTAGTGACAAAACAAAACATTGACATACACATCGGCACAACGCCGAGTACTAACCCATAAAATATTCTTAAAACATGCTTTGGTGTCTACGACTCTCACATATTCCATACGTTCACATGTAGTTATAAATACAATGAATAATTACATAATTAATCTTAATTAATCCAATTATTTAAGGAGAGGAAAGAGAACGCCGAAGCAGGGGTCAATCCCCGTAACCACTTACTTCAACATTGTAGGCCGGGGTCAATCCCCTGTAACCACCTACGGATAACATAATGGCCATAATAACAGAGTCCCTAGTGTGCACACCCCTTCTACTTGGATCACAACAAGATAGAAGGAAGACAAGAATGAATAATCAGCATAGTAACCGAGAGAACCCGTAGGGGCCCTGAACCTCTCATACAGGGCAACCTGTTCATCATTTCCCTCCGATATTTCACTTTACGTGATTAACATCTTTTAATTCACGTCATCACATAAATCATGTATACAATTACGTCATCATTTGTTCACTCCAGTGTGAACATATTTCATTCATCATAATCTCAATACATTCATAGTGGTTTCAATAATCCATTTCATAAACACAACTGTCACTTGAGTTCATTTATCACTGCAGATTCATAATCATTTCATAGCATCGTATCATCATAACTGTCATAAAACATTTCATTTCCCGCAATCCATATGTGTAAAACATAATATTAATCATGACCATAAAACATACTTCGAAGGGGAATGCGGGTGTTAACAGTAGACGTTACCTTCTATACTTTCATATCTTATCAGATCATTCATATCATTCATCTAATAGCCTTAGTAACTCTAAACAATTGTTGCACAACCAACCTTACTAGAAGACTTCACTTTAGAAAACTATAATCACATGTCATCGTTCCTTCTTATGAGTTTCAGATTCAATATAGTTATGCATTTAGACATGTAACCCACATCTGATTTCATTGATCTTGTAATTTATTTTAGAATTCTTTTCCAAAATCAATAAAAATAACAACTATGATTATCAATTAACTCAATCTACTCCAAAGATCTGATTTCTAATCCAACAATAAAAAAAATAACTTGGACGAGAACATTCAACCAACTAGCCAACTACCAATAAAACACCCTACTTAGTCCATCTTCCAACACAACCGTTTCAACATCATCAACAATATCAAACAATCAGCATCAACTAATCCAACCCAATACAATTAGTCATGATTTCATAAACCAAGTATAAATTTGTATCCAAAGTAATTAGAAATAAAATCAAGGAAAGAGAGGAGGTGTAGTACCTCTGCTCACTTGGAGCAGGGACGACACAAGGCAGCAGGGGAGTGGAGCTGAGCTCCGGCGAGCGTGGGGATCTCCGGCGAGCTGAAAGGAAGAGGAGAGCAGCGAGCAGGGAAGATCAACAAAGCAGCGGCAAGACAAAGACCGACAACAACACGGGCAGCAGCACCGCACACAACACCACCACGAAGAGGAGAGAGAAAACAAGAGCAGGAGGAGGAGAAAGGACCACTAGCGCACGGCGGGCGGCAAGCAGCGACACCAACGAGCAGCGGCAGCTACGGCCGGCGACGGCAAAGACAACGACGAGGAGGAGGAAGAGATCGAAGCGTGAGGAAGAAGGAAAGCGGGGCTCGGTGTTCGTCGAGCTCCGGTGGCCTTGGGAATCCGGCGAGAGGAGGGAGAGAAATTTTGTGATTTTTGTTGTTGTTGTGAGATTTCAAAGCTCAATATACTGAGCATTTATAGAAAAAAAAACTTGAAGACATTAATGGAGGTGGATAGATGGTGAATGGTGGTTCACATAGGGGGGGTTGGAGTAGGGAACAAAGAGGGAGTAGAGGGGGGTGGTGGTCGGTTGAACGTGGGTTTGAACATCAGTTCATTCTTTTTTTTTTTTTCATAAACCATATTATAAAATCATCTATCATAATAAACATCACTTTCGTAATAACTAAGGTAAATATACTTATTTTAGAAGATAATCTTCATCAGAATAGATTCGAAAAAATTTAGGACGTAATTATACTAATAAACATAATTAGTAAATAATAAAATAAGATTAAAATTCGGGGTATTACAGTTATACTTTGGCCGGTCTCTTCGAAGGAGTGGTATTCGGCATAGAAATGAGTAATCATGACATTCTATTATTGTTTGTATTTTTGTCCAAGTTATTATCACTTTTAGAGGAGTAACTGATTTAATGCCCCAAAGTGAATTAACTTGGTGAAAATAAACAAAGAGATAAGAAAGTAGGAATTGTATTATATGGATTTTGCTTGGCTGAATGCCAAGATGCATGTATACAATTCTTTTCTTACTAACATGTGCCGTGGCACTTTGGAATAACTACAAATTACCCTACAGGTATCTGACGAAGATCTGAGTTAGACGTGGTACTTCTTTAAGTTGTCTGAATTCCAAGTACGCTGAATAGGTCGTCCATCTAGATCTTGTAGACAAAAAGTCCCACTGCGTAACTCCTGGACAATCAGATAAGGTCCTTCCCAATTTGGTGTTAGCTTCCCCAACTCTTTAGCTCGTCCAACCCCTTCCATCTTTCTTAGAACAAGATCACCCACCTTGAGCGGTCGTCTAACAACTCTTTTGTTAAACTCCCGAGCCATTCGCAGTTTGTACAATTGCATTCTTAGCAAGACATTGCCCCTGACCTCTGGCACTTGGTCCAAAGCCGTGCGCAATGCGGCCCAGTTAGCATCCTCTGTGTATAACATGACTCGTAGGGTGGGCTCTTCAACCTCAATGGGCAAGACGGCTTCAGTGCCATAGACTAACATGAAAGGCGTCTCGCCTGTAGAATTCTTAGCGGTTGTTCTAATGGACCATAACACCAATTGCAGCTCTTCAACCCATTGTCCCTGGGCGTTATCCAGCTTCTTCTTGATTCCATTTGATAGAATCTTGTTGAAGGACTCGACTTGCCCATTGGCTTGTGGGTGGGCGACTGCTGCAAAGTGAGCTTTGGTTTCTCTTTCTGACAACCACTCTTTCAGCTTAGGCGTTTCGAACTGTGGACCATTATCAAAGACGATGGACTGAGGCATGCCAAAACGAGTTATAATGTTTTTCCAGATGAAGCCCTTGACGTCGTTTGTTGTTATTCCTCGCATGGCTTCAGCTTCTATCCATTTAGTGAAATAGTCCACTGCTACTATCACAAACTTCTTTTGCCCAGCGGCCACAGGGAAGGGTCCTAATATATCCATGCCCCATTTGGCAAAAGGCAGAGGGAACAGGCAAATAGTTGGACGGCTTTTGATGCACATTTCCATGCTTCTGACAACTGTCACACTTCTTTGCATAGGCTAAAGCATTCTCCTTTAAGGTAGGCCAGTAGTACCCCGTCCTTAAAGTCTTTTCTCCTAATGCTCTTCCCCCAATGTGCGATGCACAAGCTCCCTCATGGAATTCTTTCAGAACTTCTAGGCCATCTTCTCTGGTGATGCATTTGAGGAGAGGACGGTTGAATGACTTCTTGTAAAGGGTCTCATCCCATAGTTCAAACCACTTGTCTCTAGCCTTCACATACTTAGCCTCTACAGGGTCAGAAGGCAATCGTCCCGTCTTCTTGTATTCTATGGTAGGCTCCATCCAGACTGCTCCTCGGCTAAGAAACATGATCTGCTCTTGGTCAATGCTCTTTTTGGGTTTGACTTCCCAAAAAACTGTTCTTGGCACATCACATTCAGCCGAGCTGGCCAATTTTGAGAGAGCATCTGCTTGATGATTTTCTGACCTTGGTACTTGGTCAAGAACAAATCGTTTTAATGGCTCAATCTCATCCTTGATCAGTCGCATGTATTTACTCATTGATGCTTCTTTGCATTCAAAATCTCCATTGACCTGGCTGACGACTAAGAGGGAGTCCGATTTGGCCTCAATCTCAACAGCTCCAGCCGCCTTGCACATTTTGATTCCAGATAAGAGTGCTTCATATTCAGCCTCGTTATTGGACGCTTTGAAATTGGAATCTTAATGCATATTCAAACTTGTCCCCTTCGGGAGATTGACAAATGATTCCTGCTCCACATCCATTGACTGTGGACGATCCATCAACCATGAGCGTCCAATGTTTCCTTCCTCTAGCTGGATCAGACATTAGTTTTATGGTTGGCCGAGTAAGCTCAACTATAAAATCTGCCAAGGCTTGCCCTTTAATGGCTTTCCTTGGTTCAAATGATATATCAAACATGTTAAGCTCAACCGCCCGTTTTAGCATCCGCCCAGCGGCTTCCATCTTCTGTAGAACTTGCTTCAAAGGTTGATCAGTGTAGACGATTATACTGTGCGCCAAGTAATAAGGCTTCAACTTTCTGCTGGCCATGACTAGGGCCAATCCAAACTTCTCGACTAGAGTATACCTATTTTCCGCATCTTTGAGCACATGACTCACAAAGTATATGGGAACTTGGTCGGACTCTCTTTCAGCCAGAAGGACGGCACTCACAGCTTGAGTGGACACAACCAAGTATACAAACAGTTTTTCCCCCTCGGCTGGACTGACCAACCTAGGCAGCTGCCGAAGGTGATCTTTGACGCGCTGAAGGGCTTGCTCTGCCTCTGCCGTCCATTCAAACTTGGCCCTTTTCTTGATCATGGCAAAGAAGTGATGGCACTTGTCGCCTGACTTAGACAAGAAACGTCCAAGGGCAGCCAAGCAACCCGTCAGTCTCTGCACTTCCTTTGTCTTTGAGGGAGACTTCATATCTAGAATAGCTTGAATCTTTTCGGGATTAGCTTCTATACCCCTCTGGTCCACCAAGAAACCTAAGAACTTCCCTGACAAGACCCCAAAGACACATTTGTTGGGGTTCAGCTTTAACTTGTATTTCCTGAGAGTTTCAAAAGTTTCTCTCAAATCACCAACATGACTTTCTTCTTGACGGCTCTTGACTATCATATCGTCAATATATGCCTCCATGTTTCTTCCCAACTGTGGCTGAAAAACAGTATTGATCAATCTTTGAAAAGTGGCCGGGGCATTGCGTAGGCCGAATGGCATCCTCACCCAGCCATACAGTCCTTTTTCAGTAATGAAGGACGTTTTATCCTGATCCTCTAGCCACATAGGGATTTGGTGAAAACCTGAATAGGCGTCCATGAAGCTCAGCAAAGCATGGCTGGCTGTGGAATCTACCAGACGATCCAACTTAGGCAAAGGAAAGCTGTCCTTGGGACAAGCCTTGTTGAGGTCTGTGTAGTCCACACACATCCTCCAGGTGCCATTGGGCTTTGGCACCATGACCACATTTGCTATCCAGTCTGGATAATAGGTTTCTTTGATGAATTTGGATTCCAACAACTTCTGAACTTCTTGGTCGACTGCCTGGTTTCTGACCGATCCCAAATGCCTCTTCTTCTGACGAACAGGTTTCAAAGTTGGATCAACATTCAGCCGGTGGACGGCTACCTCCGAATCAATTTCAGGCATCTCTTCAACGCAATAGGCAAACACATCTTGAAATTCTTTCAGCAAGTGCACTAAATGACCCTTTAAATCAGGACTGAGTGAAGATCCAATTTTGAGGGTCCTCTCTGGACGAGCTTCATCCAGACGTACCTCTTCAGGAGCTTCAACTGGCTCTGGACGTTCTACTGGCAGTCCCATGATGGCCATGACTTCTTCAGACGAGGGAGGTTTTTCCTTGATGATTTCATATTTTCTCTTTTTGATGGGGAGATGCTCAGATGCATTCCTTGAGGGAGCGAGAGGCGTCTGAGGGCTTTCAATAGCCATCTTTAACGAGGCGACTTGGTCCTTGACAATTCCAGACGTTTTCCTCTCGCTAACCATCTTCGTCTGATCTTTCTCTATTTCAGACGTTTTCCTTTCGCTAGCAACCTTCGTCTGAACTTCATTGCCTATCTTCCATGATGACGGCTTGAGGGTAGTCAAATAACATTCCCTAGCCACTTGCTGGTCTCCATATAATGAGCCAATCTGGCCATCATCACACTCATACTTCATCAACATCAGATGAGTTACTATTACTGCTTTGACATGATTCAGAGTTGGTCGTCCAAGAATGACATTGTAGGCTGTCAAATCTCGGACCACCAAGAACTTGATAAACAGGGTTCTAGCTGCATCCTTTTCTCCCACTCGGACGGGCAAAGTAACGGTTCTCATTGGATGGATGACTCCTCCCCCAAACCCTATGATGGGATGGTGAACGGGAACTAAGTTCTTCTCATCAAACTTTAGTCTGGACAAGCAATCAGCACTAATGATATCCGTCGAGCTTTCGGTGTCTATCAGAATCCTTCTTACTTTCAAGTTTGCTATTTTCATTTCTACAACCAAGGGATCATCATGGGGAGTCCTCAGCCTGCCCCGATCTTGCTCACTAACGACCACCCTTGGGAAGGGTTCAGCCTTTGTCTGATCAGCTAACAAAACTTGGCCGAGCTCCCTAAGGTGGTTCTTGTACCCTCTATTGGTCGGTCCTCCGGCAGCAAACCCTCCTGAGACTACGAGAACAACATTCTCGTCTGTGCTTGCACTCCCCTTCTTCTTAGCCTGCCTATCATCTTTCCTCTGAAACTTCCTTCCCCCTTGGGACAAATAGGAGGTCATCTTTCCCTTTCGAGCTAAATCCTCCAAAGCTCTCTTAAGGTGCTTACATTCATTAGTCTCATGACCACAGTCCTTGTGAAAATGGCAATACTTGCTCTTATCCCTGCTTCTGTAAGGAGTCTTCATTTCAGCCGGGGCCTTCAACTCATATTGATCCTTTATCTCCATGAGGATGGATTATTGGTCCTTGCTGAATTCGATAGGATTGGATGAAGAAGGCTCAGTTTCTTTTCTCTTGCTCTTTCTGGTCGAAGTAGTGGTGGAGGTTATAGCCCCAAATCTCGGCCTTCTTGGGGTTGCTTTTCTTTGGCTGAGCAACCTCATCAGGCTTCTTAGACTCGGGATGCTTTGCCTCTGCACATACTTCGGTAGCGTGAATAAACGCTTCAGCTTCCCTTAACGCCTCGGCAAGAGTGGTGATTTTCTTTTTAACTAGATCAAACTTAAAACTTCCTGGCCTTAGTCCCCTGATGAAGGCATCAAAGGCCACCCCGGCATTGAGATCTTGGATCTGAAGGACTTCTAGGTTAAATCTCTTAACGAAGCTTCTAAGGGCCTCTTTAGGTCCTTGGATGACCTTGCCTAAATGCACGCTTGTCTTTTGTTCTTGCTTGTTGGCAACAAAGTGACTAGTAAATAAGAAACTGAGTTCGGTAAAATTGTTGACTGAATTGGGGGGAGATTATTGAACCACTTCTGAGCTACTCCCTTCAAGGTAGCCGGGAAATTCTTACACCAAGTAACGTCGTCCACCCCTTAGACGTACATCTGATGCTTGTAAGCAGATAAGTGATCATAGGGATCTGTTGTTCCATCAAAAGGTTCTATAGTAGGGAGTTTAACCTTTGGGAAGGGGGGCGCCTCCATTATCCTGGCCGAGAATGAAGTGGGCCAGTTAATCCGGAGGGCTCCCATCTGTCCCTCAATGGGTATGTACTCCTTACGATATTCCTTTAACACCGGATCAGACGACGTGTTTGCAGGCGCTGGACGCCTATAGACCATGGGCTGAGCCACCGTCTTCTCCTGTCGTGGATGAACAAGAGAGTGACTTAAACTTCGCCCTTCCCCTCTGGACGACAACCTCAAAGGCGGGTCTCTCATGTATAGTGTAAATCCTATTGCTGATCGTTGTAAAGCAGCAGCTTTCTTTGCTTCTAGATACTCTCTGGCATATGTTTCCATTCGGTGCCCGCTTGGACGAACATGGTCCTGAGTCCTCACTACTAGGTTCCAGTCCATCTTTCTTCGTTGATCATTATCCTTTGGCTGCTTTCCTCTTTCCGTCCTCCTAGAGAGCTCCTGACGAACATGTCGACTAGGGCCTGGACGATCTACTTGAGAACGTCCTCTAGGACGAGGTGGATTGTTAGCAGCTGGCTCCGGGTTATGATGAAAAAACAACATATTGCTTTTAATCTGTTCCTGGACGACCTCTGCCATCTTAGTCTGAAAATCATTTAGAACATTCTCCAGGTGGGCGGCAGTCACTGGACGATCTAGATTCACCTGGATGACTGGTTGCTGGTTTGGTCCAGGAACATTGACGATGGAAGGAGGTCTATCTCTTCCTCGAGGTGGTCTTTCATGCTCCACCGTATCTTCGACATTAACTTGAAGGCTTCGATTCCTGGCAATGTTGGATGATTGACAATCAGTCATCGTTGCATCTCCCCACATACGGCGCCAAATGTTTCGTCTACTCGTCCAACAAGTAAGCTGTAGGCTTAGCTTCCTTGTCGAGCAAGTAAATTAGTATCTTGAGTGTTCTTCAGCTGGAGACTTGTGCAACGATGTCTGAATCCGCTTAGTCCTTAGCCTTGGCTTCACTCCCGAACCTGCAAAAAGGGACCCACCCTGGAGGTTTGGGTGGTGGTTCCCCCTCCGATGCTTAAGTCAGATATCAGGAGTAGTGAGAGAAAGTAAAGATAGAGAGAGAGAGAAAGTGAGAGAGTATTTTCTCAGAGTAACTTTGCACTGTTTGCATTGAATGAATGTTTCTCCTGATTTCAGGGGTATTTATAGTGATAGCAAGTTGACAGCTATCCTTAAAACCTGCCCTAGAATAGTGGCTTCTGATTGGCTGGGGAATCAGATCATGACACGTGGCAGACCAGGACTGGTGGAGGTTTATTAACCACTCTCCTGCAGCCACCTAGCAGTACTGAGTTCTGACTGTTGGGCCAGAAAATCAATCTTTTTACCCAACTGAGCATAGCCCAGAGATTTAAGCCTTCTGTTTATTTTAACCAGGGTGACACGTGTACGGCTCTGATGAGCCCACATGTTATCAAGAGAGCCGTAGATGTTAGGCTACAACAAGTACCTTAGAGCACCATTAACCATGAGTGAAACAAAGATTTTGAGCACAATCTTAATTTTTGGGACTTTAACCATGAGTAGAACAAAGATTGTGGGTTGATTGGGAAAAAAAATGTATGGGACGATCGAGTTGGCGATCGGGCGTGGCTGGGCCCCACGCCAACTTGATCTGCCAACTCAAAATTTTTTTCAGCTCCAGTCAAAATCACGCGTTATGATTGGGAGGAGGGGACAAGACATAATTGTTGCAGCGCCAGCAATGTCAATCGCGTCAGGCATGCGTCAGGCCAAATTAGAGCTGATCATCAGCCGGGGCGGGCCAGGCTCAGGCCAGGCCGCGCCCAAAAAATTTGCCCATTGGCCGGGCTGGGCCCAAACCCGGGCCAAAAAATTGTGCCCAAAGCCCGTTATTTCGGGATGGCCGAGCGGGCTTTTTCGGGCCAAAAATTAGACTAAAAAGTCTTTTTTTGCTTGTCCAAAGCCCGCCCAAAAAAAAACCGGGTCGGGCCTCCCGCGGGCCAAAAAAACTGCTCAAAACCGCTCAAAAACCGGGCCGAGCTGGAGTTGATCAACTCTAGGCCAAATATCACTCCCCTATTCATTTTTAATATTTAATTGTTGTAAAATTTGAAAGGATTATACTTTTAAAAATACAAAGTAAAAAAAAATACCAATAGCCTTTTTTCCAAGCTCTATAAATAGAGACCCATTTTGCTATCTGTAGGCGTGTTTTTATTTCGCCTGCGGGATAAGCGCGTATTTGACTACCTCATTGTAAAGGTTTTGTATTGAAAATATTTTGAAGTCGCCAACAAGTCTTTAAAGGAAGACTCATAAACCTAATTGCATATTGGGAAATCATAGGGACAGATTGTGGGACTTATCCAATGTAGAATTCCCCGTCCTGACTCCATAGAAGGTCAATGAACCATAGATTGAGTTCGGGGGTGATGGTAGAACACGGTCAGGAACCATGTCGCCTATTGCAGGCTTCTACTTAATATTGATTCATGTCAATTTTTATGCAATAGAATAACAAAATAATATTTTCATGCACCCTAAAAATAATTTAGTCTAGGTTGGTTCAGGATACACATAAAAGACTATATTTTTAGTGACATGTTATTAAGCAATCAAATTACAAGGAGCCTAACAGGTTGTCCGAATTATCTGATTAATATTAGAACAGTTCTTTAGGTCTTTGATTAGCAAAAAACAACATGTGGGGTGATGAAAGCATTAACAGGACAATCATAATAACATGCATGTATATGAAAATAAATAAAAAGAAAGAAAAAGGATTAGAATGTACAATCGAATGATTTTATATTAAAGATCTACATCATGAAATGAATAGTTAGTAACTTCAATATAAAAAATAATAGATTTATTCAAGGATCCTCAAGATTATACCATGGCTTGGGTCTGAGAGATTGACAACCTTCGTAGGGATGGCAATGGATCGAAGATTGGTTGGGTGGAGCTCCATCCGCCCCATCACCCACGACCCAAAACTCCATCCACACCATCCATCACCCGGAAAAAAATTCACCCGTATCCGCTTCACCCATCATCCTCGGGTGGGGCGGGTGGAGCGGGTGGAAAACGGATGATATTAGTAACAAAAACTATTTTTTAGACTTAACAATTTTAAAGAAATTAATATATGAAAAATTAATCATAGTCTCATAGATTAACAATAAAGTGGCAAAATATCAATCTTATTACACACCGAAAAGTAATTATAAGTATTTTTTTATCCCTTAAAAAACTAAGTATTTTTCAATCACCTTAAATGACACGTATCAGTAAAAAAAAAATTTTTAATATATATCGGTGGATGGATGGATATATTAATGGATGGAGCGGGTGATGGGTCCAAAAAATATCATCCATATCCGACCCGACCCACCACTAGATCCATCCATCTCCCGCCAGTCACCCGCTTCACCGCGGGTGGTGTTCACCCATTTATTTGGGGCGGGTGGGTGTATAATGCACTCACCCATGGATAATTGTCATCTCTAAACCTTTGGGACGAGCAATCGTGAAGCCTGAAGATCTGAACTTGTATGTATTTGTGTTTTTATGTTGAAAATATGAAAGTTTTAGAGAGAATTCGTAAGTATTCGTGAAGTGTCGAAGTGTAAAGTCGTATGAAAGTTATATGAGAAAACCGTCCTTTAATTCGAAAAATCAAGGACTATTTATAGGGAAAACGAAATTGCGCGTCACGCGCCAGGCGCAAGGGGCTGTATGACGCACAATCACACGTGTCAGGCGCACATTGGTGCGTTTGACGCATCATGCCTAATCAGCTTCGTACATGTGGTACGGGCGTTAAACAAGATAGAATTGATAGCCTGCGTGTCGCACAGAGGAGTACGCCAGGCGCACGACTCTGTGTGACACAACAATGCCACGTGTCAGGCGCAGATTGGTGCGCCTGATACAGTTGGACAAGTGCGCACTGCTTAGCCTTTTGACACGCTTTGATAGCTCTTTTAGAAAACACGTTTTAATGATTTTCTTTTATTTTTTGACTCCAGAAATCCGATTTTAATTATGAAAATATCTTTGAAAATATTTATTTATTAAGATAAAACAATTAATTATCATGAATAATTAATTATTGGGCTTTTTAAAAGTATTGGGCTCAAAATGCAATTAATTATTAAGTATAATTAATTGGGCTTTAAAATAGGACTTTAACACTTTTTGAAATAGTTTTGGGATGGCTTTTCGGACTACTCTCCCCTTGGGTAGGACCAATTAAGACCGCAATATGTTTCATCATCGGATCCTTAAATGGGGAGATACGGTTATGTGTCTACACTATCATTCGGACAAATATTTTTTCCAGCTATTTAGTTATTTCCTCTAATTTTGCTTATTTTATATGAAATAACTTCCATTTTTACGCTTCAAAAAAAAAATCTTATTGTGCATTTAGTTTAGTTAATGATAAAAACGCTAATTATGTATTTAATTTTTATTAATACTTATTATCAATTATTAATGAATATATCATATTAGTAAGAAGTAAAGTCTAATGCCAAAAGAAAAAGTTGAAAGAGAAAGAGAAATGCCAAGAGAAAAAAGCCCCAATTCACATCAAACTAGAAACCCTAGCCAAATAAAACCTCCCCAATTCAATTTCGCGAGTTTCTTTGCATATCAGATTGCAAATTTCTTCCTGGTTTGCTTCATTAAAGGCCTAATATGAGTCTTATTGTACGTTATTGGATTACAGTTCTCAAAAATCCAGCACAAAATCTTCCCTGAAATGGTGATTGCAATTTCCACAAAAATTCATTCAAATTCTGGAAAAGTGCCTTATTTCCTAGATATTTTACAGATAATTTCGTCTAACTCTTATTCAGAAATTCCTTTTCAATCCTTAGATTGGATTAAAGGATTGTTGTTTCTTCCTTTCAAATTTAAATTTGACCCCCTGGTTAGGGTCTCTAGAGTTCGTGTGTGTGAATTCGTTGCTTACCCTATTTGGGTTGCTTTCTCGCTAATTTGCGTAATTTGGGCTATATGTGCTCTGGTTTCATCTCTTCCCATTTATGGGATGCTGATGATTATTGAGGGTGATGTGCCGCTAGGATTAGGTTTCCTCTTTGATGGTTATGGGTTTTCGATGGCTCCCTTCCTCTTTAGGGAGTCCATGTTTTATGTGTGGTGGTTGGGTTTGGGGTCAGCTTTTCAATGCTCCCCATTAGTGATTCTATCAATCAAGATTGTTAAATCAAGCTTTAGATGTTGTTATGGTCCTCTCGCATATAATGCGAGTAGGCTTTGGTTGTCCGGCAATGTTTCTTCATCCCGTGGTTTGTCGCTGCTCTTTAAAGACAGTATTGTAGCAGTTGTGATATCGCTGCTATTAAAATCAAGCTGTATATGCTTTTTATGATCATCTCCATCAGGATTGTGCTCTAAATATAACAAGTAAAGTAATATCAAATGGCGATACTGCAGTACTACTCTTAGTCAGGTTGTGGTTCAGCTGCATTTTATTTGATAGTAAATATGTATGGGTTTTGTCTGTTTTTGTATGCTGTTCTCCTGGTCTGTTACATGCTATCATTGTCTTGGAAGATAGGAAGGAATTTCGGCTCCTTCAGAATGATATAAAAATTGATTACTCTTGGTTAGATATTCTCTTTGTGACTCCTCTTCTTTGGAATCAACTAAGTGTTTGGCATATATTTATGTTTGTCTTAGTTCTCCATTATAATCATGTTAAGCTTGAGAACTCAGATTTTGGAGTGGCTATCCACTTTTTTCCCAAACTAGCAAAATCCAAGCTAGACAAAAGAAGTTATTAGATTGGATGTTGTTGGTTGTTTTACAAATATTTTCTCTTTAATAAAAACTCCGATTTAGGCTACAGAACCTATTGGGTTGGAGATTGTTTAATAAAAACTCCGATCTAGGCCCCAGAAGCTATTGGAATGGAGAAGGTTGTTGTAATACTCCGTATTTTTGGGAGTTATTCTTTTATAAATAAGAAAATATAAGGAATAAAGTTAAAAGTATTTTCATAATTATATTATAATTCGGTTTTGGTTTATTCTCCAAGTAAATAAAATAAGAAATAGGAATTTGAGTTGGAAACAAATCCTATTAAACCTAAGTTTACCATGCTATAAATAAGAGAGAGAAAAAAAGTAAATTAAAAACCCTAAATTACTTTCTTCAGCCGTTTTCTTTTTACCACAAGAGGATTTTTCTCTCTCCTCTCTTTTCCTTCCCATCGTCCTATTCTTTTCCTCCTTTTCTTTTCTTCTTCTTCTCTCTCCTGCGCTTCTCTACGCCGGCCGGAATTTCTGCCGGTGGTCTGGGCTCAGGTTCACGAAGATCAAGTTGAGAGTGTGTGCTAGTGTGGTCGCGCGAGGCTTCGAGTGACTGGGTTCGTTCGAGGGTGGGCGAGCGGCGAACGAAGGACGAGGATTGAGGTGTGTGCTGTGCGCGGAGTTCGAGCAGGGGGTGCGCGAAGTCGAGTGTTCGAGGTTCTCGTGCAAGTGGCTGTGCGGGACGTGCGTGCGAAGTCGTCGAAGGTCTGAGGGCGAGACTTCGAGGGGGTGCGTGTGGAGGTACGAGGCTCGAGTTGGACGAGGGTGCGACAAAGGTCGAACTGTGCGTGTGCGACGAGGGTTGTGCGTCGAGGCTACGAGTCGTCGAGGCTACGAGAGCCTTGTGCGTCACCGCCAGAATCACGTTGCCGGTGATTATCGCCGGCGAGTCCGTTCGGTATAAAAAAAAATTCTCTTTTCCTCTTTAAATTAATTTATATAATCTGATTTTGTAATTCTTGTGTATCTTGGATTAAGTTTGTAATTATAAATAAAGTATAGAATTGGTTAAAAGAAATCAGATTTAGAAATTCCTCATGCTGATTTTTATTTCATAATTCTGTTTTCACTATACTTATGTATTGGGTAAAGTCAAGATTTTTAAATAAAGGTACATATTATGAACTAAAGGAAATCAGATTTATATTACACTACTAGTTCCTACTTTGATCTTATTTCTTCAATTCTGATTTTATAGTTCTTATATGAGTATCTAATTAAGTTGTTATTATAAACAAAGTAGTGTAAAAGTTAAGTTAAGTTTTATTGTCATGAACAAGTATAAAATAAGTTAGAGATAATCAAATTCGCAAACTTATTATTAAGTTCTAAATATATTAGTTTTAATAGAGTTCATGAAAAGAAATTTAAAATAATAAGATTGGTTAATTTTAATATTCAAAACACCATATCTTACATAGTTGGATAAGATGGTTTTTACTTTAATAATATCAAGGACTTAGCACTGAAGTATTTCTATTATTCGATTAGGTCCCAATTTCATAAGCGGAACGTTTTAAGTAATCAGCAAAGATTCTCCGTTACAAGGTACGTACGCGTACCAGTTCAGTTGCAATTACTAGTATCATGTTAGGCTGTGAATTATTATATTGGAACCTAGAATCATGATAGGGAACGATTGTATGATTGTGATTGCTGAGATTGTTTGGTAGCATGATTGCGGTATGTAGCATTGTAATGCGTAATTCTATCGTATCATAAGCATGAAAGTTTTGGATTTGTATTCTTTGATCTATGGTGTGACAAGGATGTTACAAGATTAAAGATTTGAGTATTGTCTCTAAGAAGGAATGTTAAATGATTACATGTTTAACGTGGTATGAATGGTCAATACTAAGAAAGGATTTTGGCAATAAACTTGTAGTTGGACTCCCTACAAGTGATGAACAATGGGGGGAGTGTGATACTTGCTCTACACTCCTACGCAGGCCTACTGTGACGACAGTAGTGTCCTTATAAATTTTGATAACTCAAGTAGGCGGAAGGTTCCGTACGATCTTGGGGGTATGCATACTAAGGTGATGGATGTGGAACGGAACGAAACCGTATTTACATTTCATCTAATAGACCAAGTTGTCTATTAAGGATTAAGTAGCCCGTATGATTCTAGAAAGATGACGGTGCCCGTTCGATGCCAAATAAATTGTAAAAACGGAGATTAATGTTTTTGTAGTATCATGTTTAGGAATTGTTATTACTCTTCTGTTTATGTTAGTGTATTATTTAACTGGTTTTGTACGTACTCAGCATAGCTGATTGTTTGTTATTTGTGTTGTTTGTTAACCTGTGATGAACCATTGATATTTCAATGGGGAGCAGATTAGGTATGCTGGTGATGCTGCATGAGTTCGGGCATACAGGGGATACTTTTGATTCTAAACTTTTAAAGTGTTTTGGTTGAACATCCTAGAGATTGTTTATAATTTACATAGTTAATGGTTTTAAATAAAAAGGGGTCAATAGTGATTCCCGAGTTGTAGTTAAGTTAGTATTTTATTTCCGCTGCAGTTTAGTTTTCATAATAAAGAGTAAGTTAATGTTTTAAATTCAATAAGCCTTGCGTTTCACCGCGGCGGTAACACTCCCAAAGTCGATGCAGCGTAGTTTAGACGTGTATGGATTTTGGGGGTGTTACAGTTGTGTTGTTCATCTCCTGCCTATAGAAGGCGTTAATTACTATTTGTGTGAGATTTCTATAAAGAATATGCTTAATGAGTTCTTACAAATCTCTGCTGAATATTGGGCATCATCATATTATTATTATATCTGCCTTTTGGTATATAAGAACAAGGTAAAGGATGTTCAATCCATTAAGGACTTTGCATATTCTGTGAGCAACAAGGTTTTGAGTAAGCTCCTTATAGTCCTGGTTCGCCTCCTCTTTATATTTATCTGCTTCCTATTAAGGATGAATTATCCAAAAGATGGGAGGTTTTCTCATCCCTCAAGTTCGGGTATGTCGAGGGGCAGGACTTAGCTCAGTCTTGTTTTCCATCTGCATATATGTTATGAATATTAGAGGTCAAAGATTTTTGTAATCATAATAATATTCATATAATGATGGTGTGTGAAACTAAGGTGCAATCCCCTACCGTTGAGGGGAGTATTAGGCATTGTGGATTTCATCATTTTGATTTCCTCCCATCTTTTGGTTTGGCTGGTGGGATTTGGTTGATGTGGAAAGACAATGCTAGTAAATCTTATAATTTGTCAATCATTCACAAATCTGATAGATTTATGGCATGTAATATAAGTATATTTTCTATGAATTGTAGTTTCATTGCTATCTTTATCTATGCTCCTCCTAGTCATGCCCTTAAACAGAAGATTTGATTTCCTATCTTAAGTCGTTAAGTAGCCCATTTATTATATTGGGTGACTTTAATGAGCTTAGTTCTCATCTTGATAAGTTGGGAAGATCGGAATTTAGATTTTCTCGCTTAGCTTATATGAATTTGTTATTTGATTCAATTGAATGTATAGAATTGCCTTTTGAAGGTAATTCGTATACTTGGTGGAAAAAATCCCATGGCCTTAATAACATTCTTGAACGTTTAGATAAAGGAATTGTTAGTCTTGATTGGTTGATTCTTTTCCCAAATTCTAAAGTATTTCACCATAATTGCACTTCATGTGATCATTGTCAATTTTCAATTTCTTTTACTTTAAGTAAATGTAGGAAAGCTCCTCCTTTTAGATTTAACAAATTATGGACAACCCGAAAAGACTTTGATTGCTTGATTAAAAAAAGCTTGGAGTACTCAATTTTCAAGTTTCTCATATGTATTGTTTCACTAGAAAGTGTAAATTCCTTAAAGAAAAAACAAAAATATGGTCAACAACTCGTTTTGGAAATATTTTTAGACAACTTAGGATTGTGAAGAAAAGCTAAAGTCTATCCAAAGTGATTTAGTATATAATAAGAATTGCCCACATCTAATAGCTATGTAAAATAATTTTTTGGCAAAACAAGTTAAGTTATTTCATGTTCAGGATTTGCATTGGAAGGTTAAAGCAAAATCAAATCATATTAAACTTAGTGATGCTAATACTAAGTATTATCACTCTTGTGCCTCTATTAGAAGAAATCGTAATTTAATTAATTCAATTCAAGATCCTCAAAATAATATAGTTACTCATCCTAGCCGTATTGAAGAATGTATTACCAGTGCATTTTAAACAACGCTTCCTGGCTAATCCGGCATGCTCATTTGATGTCAACAATGATTTTGACTTACTAGATGAAATTATTTCGGAGGAAGATAACTTATATCTATGTATGGATGTTACTTTTGAAGAAGTTAAAACTGCGACATTTGACTTGGCGCCTGATAAAATACATGGGCCATATGGTTATCCACCTTTCTTTTTCCAAAAATACTGGACTTTAATTGGTAGATCGGTCTTCAGAGCTATTAAAGCTTTTTTCTATTCAGGAAAGATTTTGAAGGAGATTAATCACACATTTATTACCTTAATACCGAAAATGGATAATCCTTCTAATCCTAACCACTTCAGACCTATTAGTCTTTGTTCTACAATCTATAAGATTATATCCAAAATCATGGCTAATAGGTTAAAAGTTGTTATGGGTAAAATATTTCATCCTTTACAGGGAGCTTTTGTCCCTGAAAGATTAATTAAAGATATCTCCTGGCTCATGAAATTTTTCATTCTTTTAAAAATAAAAAAGGGTTGGAAGGGTGGATAGCTTTGAAAATGGATATGGAAAAAGTGTATGATCGTTTAGAGTGGGATTTCATCTTTATTACTTTTGAGAAATTAGGTTTCTGCTCTCGTTGGATAGAGTGGTTAAAACAATGTATTACTATTGTCTCCTTTTCAGTTTTAGTTAGTGAAACTTTTGTCCCGTCAAAAGCAATTCGTCAAGGAGACCCTTTATCTCCTTATATCTTTATTTTATGTGCAGAAATTTTTGCTCGTCAATTGCATAAAGCTAGTTTTGTAGGCCCTAAATCTATGGGTGTTACATTAGGACACTCATGGGTTAAAATTCCTTTCCTAACTTTTGCAGATGATACTACGGTGTTTGTTAAAGCTACAGAGGATAGTTGTTATACTATAAAAAATATCTTAGATAAATATTGTTATATGTCAGGCCAACTTGTTAATTTTCACAAGTCTGCATTTCAATGTACGCAAAATGTTTCAGAATTGGTTTCTGCTAATTTTGCTAATATCCTTTAAATAGAGAAATCCTTCTCGTTAGGTCAATATCTTGGTTGTCCAATTATTGATACCGAAGTAACAAATGCTATGTTTGCTGAAATTCAAGAAAAAGTGTCTTCTCAGTTGACCAAATGGAAAGCTAACTCCTTATCTCAAGCAGGTAGGACCATTCTTATTCAATCTAATCTAGCAACGAAAGCCAATTATCAAATGCAAAGTTTTTCTTTACCCCCTACAGTTCTTTATTCCCTTGATAAATGTTATAGAAATTTCTTTTGGAATAAAGCCTCAGATGCTAAATCTCTGAATTTGATTGGGTGGGATAAGATCTGTAAACCCAAAAAATGTGGAGGTTTGGGACTTAGGAAAGCTAAGACTAATAATATTGCCCTTCAGTTCAAAGCTAATGTTTCCTGGCAATGGAGAAAGCTGATGAGGTTAAGAAGTTCTTTTAAGAAGGGGTTAAGATGGAATGTTGGAAATGGTGAGAACATTTCATTTTGGTATGATAATTGGGTTTTTAGCTATCCCATTGCGAATATGTGCCTTGTTGTTAGTGGATCCGAAAGCATGAAAGTTAGTTACTTCATCAACCAGGATCGTCAACGGGATAAATCTCTTCTTATGCAGTTTATCCCTCTAGATATATCTAATGTAGTAACTAATTTATTTATTCCTAGTAATCAACTTTCGGACAAAATGTTATGGGGCCTCTCCCCTGATGAAAATTATTCTGTTAAGTCAGGAGTTGAGCTTATTCAAGGTCTAAACTCGCAGCCGTCTGAACCTACAGTTTTTTATTGGATTTGGAAATTAAAAGTTCCCCCAAAAATTAAATTTTTTATTTGAAAATTTTGTCAAAATGGTCTTCCTACAAAGAAAAAGTTGGAATTAAGCCATGTTTTTCTTCCTATGGAATGTGTCTTTTGTAATTATCACTATGAGGATTCCTCTAATCTCTTTTCTAGTTGTCCTTTTGTTATAGATGTGTTTGAGAATCTCAAAAGCCATATCAACTGGAGTGCTCCTTTTGTTATTGTGAATGACTTGCCCTTTGTAGATCATTTGTTGAATTTGAAATCTTGTTTCTCGATCTCTCAAAATGAGATTTTTTTGGTATAACTTGGTGGTTTGTTTGGTATAACCGCAATGGGGTGATTTTTCATCAGGAAAATTGTTCTCCAGTTAAAGTTAGTGCGATTATTAGAGCTTATGTGCATAAGATTGGGATCCATTGAGCCACAGTTGATGAAATTGATGCTCATGTCTCTCTACAGTTTATTCAGAAGAGTGGTGTTTCTTCTGGTAAGTCTAAGATTCGGGATCACGTTAGTTAGTGTCCTCCTCCTTCCAATTATTATAAAGTTAATTTTGATGGTTCTAAACTTCCAAATGGTCAAGCCTCATTTGCATTTGTTATTCGTGATTCAGAAGGGAAAGTTTTATTATGTGGTGCTGGTGCTTCAGATTCGACGATTTTTATTCTTGTTGCTGAAGCTAGGGGCTTAAGAGAAGGTATTAGAGGGGTTATTTCTTTGGGAATTAGAAATCTTATTATTGAGGGTGACAATCTGGTTGTTTTCAACTCTATTAGAAATATTTGGAAGATTCCTTGGACTATTAATGCTATTATTTTAGATGCAGGCACTACAAAAATGAGGGCATTTTAGAAACGTAATTTGGCAACAGATTTTTGAAATGTTGATAAATAGCAACAAATAATATATTTTTTGTTGCCTGTTACAAAAGGAACGCTTTTTTCATCAAATGATGGCAACAAAGTTTTAATTTGTTTCTATTGGAGACCAAATGTCTTATTATTTGTTGTTAGATGGCATCAAATTTTCAATTTGTTGCTAATTTATTGCAACAAATACTTTCTCTGTTGACATCAGAAACAAGTCATTTTCCTATTTGTTGCTAGATGACATTATATTTTTGACTCGATGCTATTTAGAAACTAACAATAGCAACATCTATCTAATTTGTTGGTATTAGAAACAAGTAATTTATTATTTGTTGTTAACATAGAAACAATTTTGTTATATATTTTAAAAATTATAAAGTAAAAGATCCTTGAATCAGTTTTAAGAACAATCTCAAACAACTAATTTTTGATGTGTTGCTTTTGGCAACAAGTAATCATACTAGCTGTTGCAAAAATGGCATCCAATTTTTTATTTGTTGCTTATATAAACAAATTGTCTTATAATTTGTTGCTAAACAATATGAACATCTTGTATTACCAAAAAATTGAAAAATAAAATAAAATAGTTGGATTATTTTTTGCAACAAAATATAACAATCCATATTTGATTTGTTTACATTGGAAACAAATCACTTTACTATCTGTTTCTAGGTAACATCAGATTTTCCATTGGGTTGCTTTTTAGAAACAAACTATGGCAACAAATTATAAATTTTTGTCATTGGAAACAAGTATTTTTACTATTGGTTGCTCGATGACATCAAAGTTTCAATTTATTGTCGGAATTGAGTTCAAGCTCCTATTTTGTTTTGTTCCTCTCAAAAAAAAAAAAGCTCCTATTTTGTTCACCTTATTTCAACTTATTTCAAACAAATAAGTTCAATTAAGTTCGTGTAAGTTCTAGAAAATAAGTGCTAACTAAGTACACATACAAGATTAATAAGTTATGATAAGTTCTAATAAGGCTATTATGTTTTATTCAACTTATTTTAACTTAAATAAAAATAATAATAATTTATAATGTGTTCAGATTAGTTCAAATAAGTTCAGATAAGTCTTAAATAAGTTTAAATAAATTTAATTCTAATAAAGCATAGCACGTAGGAAAATTAACTTCAATAAATTTCAATAAGTTCAAATAATTTCAGATAAGTTCTAATTAAGTTTAGATGAGTTCAGATAAGTAAAGATAACTTAAGATAAGTTCAACTAGAGTAAGCTGGATAAAACGGTCCTTAAGTCCAGTTAAGTTCAGATAATTTCAACTAAGTGAAAATCAAGTGAACAAAAAATTAACGCACCATTATGATCTTATAAACACGTCCAACAGTACAACTTATACTGATTTTACGTTAACTTACTTTCCGCAAAATAAGTAAAATCAAGGCAAACCTGACATAACCTACATAAATTATACTCCGTCCCTCCCAGAAAGATCTGAACACTTGTTGGGACACGTAATTTAGAGTGATAAGTTGTAGTGTGGTTATCAAATGTTAAATTATTATAAAGGTAGATGTGATAGGAGTTGGTGTGGTATTTTTTATTGGAGGAGAGAGAAAGTTGAGTAACTTTTTATTAATAAAGGTAGAGTGTGGGCAGAAGGAGTGTACAAAAAATAATATAGTAATGGTGGGACCATGCCATAAATGGAAGTGTTCAAACTAATTTGGGACAAACATAAAAGGAAAGTGTTCGGACTATTCTGGGACGGAGGGAGTAGTAATCATATGTAAGATATTATCATAGTTGAGGGTTAAGAAGTTGTGACTCTTTTTTACAAATCGAGTAATCTTAACTAATGGTGAAATCCATAAATCTTTAACATGGAATTTTAAACAATTATTGGTAAAACTTGATATAAAGTTAGCGTGAGATGAAAACCTACTTTAATTATATTTGAACTTGGGTTAATCCCTATAATAAGTTGTATGAAATAATTAATTTTTTATGATTAAATTGATTTTGTTGAAAAATAATCTTTAGTGATTTGCAAACTAATTTTTTACTACTTATAACTTATAATGATTAAAATAATAGTTTCTAATGGTTTAAAGAACATGGTATTAGTGAGGTTGACAAAGCAAATTGAGACAAAAAAAAAAAGTTCAAAAAAAAGTTGTATTTTACTTTTTTGTTATAATGACATGCATGCTTAGTTAGGGTGAATTGTGATGTTAGTTATTGAATTAACGTTATTATCTTTAACTCGTATTTTGGCAATTTAAAAGTTTGATAATTGCAAAATTTATTTTAGGAAACTTTAAATAATGTTTTTTTAGGTAGGTAAGATCAAGACCATACTGAATCGGCTCCTCGCATGTATAACCAGCCAGCATTATAGGTGAAACTCATTGCGAATGAGGGGGGTGATAAGGAAAACCTCACCCCCAAGCACCCCGTAGTGGGGTTCAAGTTTATATATTCTTTTGTTATCATTTCATGCATGGTTGTTATCAAAATTATGCATATTTGTTATTAGTTTGAGCATATTAGCTATTACTCCCTCTTTTTTTTTTTTTTCATTCTCACTTTCCTATGCTCGTCTCCCAATGCACGACTTTGAACTTAAATATCTTTTCATTATATATTAGTAAAAATTATAACGATTGAATAGTAATAAAGTACTAATTGAGATAAATCAAATAAGATTTCATATGACAATATTTTTTTCTTATAAATTGAGAAAATTTGAGAAGATTCTCTTTAGATTATGAATAGTGTAAAGATTACAAGTGAGAAAGATAAAAAAACAGAGGGAGTACTTTATAAGTTGTATACATATTTGTTATCAGTTTATACATATTTCATATCTTCTTATGCATATTTGTCATTAGTTTATAATACACATCTTATATCAATTTTAAGGCTGATATAAAATATGTGTAAACTAATATGAAATATATATATAAACTAATAATATAAAAATATACTATATAATACACTAATATAGAATATATAAACTGATATATAACCAAGCATAAACGAGCAACAAATTAAATACCTATAAACTGTTAACGATTCAGCATGAACTGATGGAAAATCATGTAAATTGAACTTGGCAAAACCCGTCTTAGTTACGGAATGAGACGGTCCAACCTAAATCTTTTCCTTTTTGTATTAGTATTATGCAATAGATTTATACACAACACAAACATAGCTGGAGTGAAAATAAGGTGAACAAGTTAGGATAAGTTTATATAGGTTTAAATAAGTTAACATAACTTTAGATAAGATCTAGTAAGACTAATAATAAGTTCTAATAAGTTAAGTTAAACAGAAAGTAAACAAAAATAATATTTGAGTGCGTATTCATTAAATACAGTCTAATAAATTCATATAAAGTCTAATAGGTCTAATAATTAGTTCATAATAAGTTCTCTCGTTTCTCAAACCTCATCCATATAAATATATTAAAAGGCGTTCCTAAACAAGGAACGGTGCCACGTGGCTAGGGGTGCTAATGAGCCAGTGTGGCTCGCAAACTGTTCGAGATCGGCTCGGTGAAAGCTCGGCTCGAGAGGGCTCGATTCGAGTTCGGGATCGGCTCGAGACCTTAACGAGCCGAGCCTGAGCTACCTTAAGCTCGGCTCGAAAGCTCGTGAATAGGCTCGATAATTTTATTTATTACTAAAAATATTTCATTAATGTTTAATATGAGATAAAAAATTATCTAATAATCATGGTTAAAAGTTGTCATGTTAGTAGTCACAGTATTTTCAAAGTCGTGATTTTTGATTTGAATAACAATAAATTCCCACTTGTATACTTTTTCGCTTCATGGTTTGGGACACTAGGGGTTGAGGCGGATCCAATATTTTAAGTTTGAGGGTCTTGAACAAACTATCTAATAAGAACATATTGAGTATAATGAGATATCAAACAATAATTTTATGACGCACATATCGATAATGAGAACCAAGTTAAACTCAAAGTTTATATTGTTCATGCCAGCTATTAGAAAATGCTTTCATTATATTTTCTTTTTATCACACACCATCTATCTTTTTTATATATGTAGCACTTTTGCTTTATTCAAAAAATAGGAAAATTTAACTTTAATGCCTCAAACACACAATTTTGCCCATTAATTTCTTAATTACTTATTTATTAACTAAAAACTATAAGGAGTTGATAATTAGATAGTATACAAAGAGAATAACAAGTAGTTCAACATATTACATAATAATTTTTGTACTTAGTCAAATTTAGTATATAAAAAGTGAATGTAGTCGAGTTATCGCATTTATTTGAGAGCAAATAAATTAATTATTAGAAATGTATGATTGAAAAATCACTTGTTAAATACTTAGAGCACATAAAAAGAAATGAATATGTAGTCTTTAAGTTTTTCTTAAAAAAATGGATAAAAATCAGAAAGAAGAAAAAGGAAAGAAATATTAGCAATGAAAATAGAAAAAGAAAAAAAATAAGAAAAAGAAAGACTAAAGTTGCATAAGAAATAGAAAAGGAAATAGCAAAGGTTCAACTTCATCGTAAAAGAAGAATATGTGGCAGATGCATTATGCATCCCACATCGGTCGCTCAACGTGAGGAAAATGGTTTCATGCTCTATAAAAGCAAATCCTTCAGCTAGTATTTCCTTACAGCATGCTAGCTATTTGCTTGGGCTTTGCTAACAACAACGGTTTAGAAAATGGGCCCTTGAATTATCAAATATTTGGGCTCATGATACTAACCTTGGTTGAAAGTGAAAATGAGCCATGCATAGTTATGGATTTTTGAAGGCAAGATCTCCTCTGACAAAAAGGAAAGTGAGTGGACAGACAATGCTTCAATCTCAAACTAAACACCTTTTTCCTGCATCCTCTCTAGTTTAGTCTTAAATGAAAAGAAAATGCAGTTCAAAAAACACTGAGCCATTAGTGATATATCACGAATACTTTAGAAAGGGTGAGAATAGACCTCCAATGTAGATCATCATGCTGTAGATAAACATCTATGTAACAGTGCTTCAATTCTCTTCTTATCTAATGGAACAAAATTAGTGTAAAGGCTGAACTCTTATGCAATTAATTTAAATAAGAAACAAGAGGGATAAACTTATTTCCTAATTGACAATACCATATGAAGTACTATTTCTATCTACCTTCAGTTGTCAAGGGAAGAAGACATTGTGAAGGAAGTGCATACTTCTCAGAGTCGGATATAAAAGCACCATATGTGTTTACACTTTACAGTATGGCTGGTGTGGAGGCAGGTGGTGCACCATAGAAAAAGAAATAGCAAAGCTGTATAACAAATAAAAAAAGAAAAAGAAATAGCAAAGCTGTATAACAAATAAAAAAAGAAAGAGCAAAGTTTCACCTTGAAAAACAAAAATTTCGGCAGATGCACATCCCACATCGGTGGGATAGCTTGAGGATATCCTTACAAGTTGTTATAAAAGAAAGCCTTCACCTCCTATTTCTCTATAGCAGGCTGACTATTTGTTTGGGCTTTGCTAACAAATGTTTAGACATTGGGCCATTAAATTATCAAATGTTTGGGCTCATAAAATCTAACCTTGGTTGTGTTGCGAGCTTCTCGAGCCTATCGAACTCGAGCCGAGCTGTAGGATTTGGACTCGAGCTCGAGCCTAATATTTCAAGCTCGACGAGCTTCGAGCTCGAGCCGAGCCTAATAAAATAGGTTTTTGAGCCGCGCCGAGCCTTGTTCTCGGTTCGGCTCGTTAACACCCCTACACGTGGCGCTCATCCTAAGGGAGTTTTAGTTCATGTAATCCATGTACAATAAAAAAAATTAGAAATTGCATAGTATAGGTTTCGATCCCGTAATCTTAAGTTCATATACTAAAGTTTTAACCACTAGACCAAGTTGTATTTAGTGTTATTATTTTAAAGTACAATATTGATAAATAAAAATTTTCCTTAACTAGTTTCTCATTAAATCAAACAAATTTCTAAGTAAAAGTGTAGTTGAAACTTGAAACTCCATATGGAAATCCTTAAGTGAAAAAGATAAAAAAATCAAGCAAACATTGTATTTAATCTAATTTTCCTTTTTCTAGGGGACTTTTATCTAATTTTCATAGTACCCAAAAAAGGGCGGAAATCAGTTCAAAAATTCCCGCTTTGCTGCGAAAATAAAGAACAACCCATTATCACCTCTAAAAAAAACAAAAGAACAACCCATTCAAACTCCCTCAATTGAACTTCAGCACTCCATCACTCCGCCAACTCCCTTCCCTTCTCGTCAATTGGCTGCAAAACGGCTCTGCTTTCGCCAAAAGCTATTTGTCTCGTCAATTGCTCGACAATTTTCTCTTTTGTTGCCTCAAAGTATCTGAAGGTGTTTGTTCTGGGCATATCTCTATTATATAAGCCAAGGGGGGAGCTATGGTGTCCCCTTGGAAAAGTCTAAAATATCCCTCACGTTACCTTAGCAATTAAATATATTTTGCATCTTCAAATAAAGCATATACCATAATAAGAAAACTTTTACAAATTTAAAAAAACAATCAATCTTATACAACTGTGAACATGTCATATTCAAATACATATGAAACAAAATAAGGAAACAAATATATTGCATATCAAGTCCTAATCAAATAAAATTTATAACACAATCAATGCAAATCATAAATTTCGTTTGCCAAAAAAAAATGAAATTTACCATAAATTAACAAAGACACATTAAAAAACTATTTATGATAATACATTAGATAAAAATGTTATTAAAAATACAAACTTAATGCTTTTCCCTACTAGATCTAAAAAAATTATTGTTTATATATATACTTATTTTAAGTTGTTTGGATTGACAAGTGTGCGTGGTTTTTTATGAGAATTTAAAACTTGAAATACTAAGAGTTATAAAACATTTTTTTTGCCTATTGATTTGTCAATTACTATGTATTTAAATAGTAATTGTTAGTACATCAATTATTTTTTTTATTAAATCAAAAAATGTTTGCACCCTTAAACTGTCATTCAACCAATTTTTTAACGCTTGAATATCAATAATATTACTAAAATATTGCCGCACGCATAGCGTGCACATTAGGCTAATCTCTATTATATTCTATTATATAAGGGAAGGGGGGAGCTTTAGTGTCCCCCTAGGAAATTATTTTACTACCCTCATGAATAAATTAACTACTTTGCCAAAAAAAAGAAAAAGAAATCAAACTCAAATATAGCATAAAAAGTTAAAAATAAATATTGAACACAATTATATCTCTATTATATAAAGGAAGGGGGGAGCTATGGTGTTCCCCCAGGACATTATTTTACTATCATCATGAATAAAGTAACTACTTTGCCCAAAAAAAAGAAAAAAAAAAATCAAACTCAAATATAGCATAAAAAAGTTAACAAAAATGTTGAAAACAATTATATAATAACTGAGCCACCATAAATGATTACAATTGTCTACAAGTATTAATGCATTCATACTAACAAAGTAAATAAGAAAATTATATTAGCCAAATATTTTATCAATTAGTACACAATTAAGTACTTCGTATTACATTAAAACTATAAAATTCAATCAATTAACAAAGTGAAATAGTTTCATTAACAAATATTATATAAATAGAAATATGACATATTATGTAAATGCAGACATAACAAACCTTTTGCTAAACAAACATTCAAATAAAAAATGACACAACACCCAATTACGGACTTGAAATCAAAGTATCCACTTTCTTCACAATCTATGAAGTAGTGTACTTAATTCAAAAATCAATTAAAGGATTATAATATTAGAAATCATAAATAAATTCAATAAAATTTCTTTTTTGTTTATAGAATTTAACTTTGTAAAGTAAAAAAAATAAGTAAAGACTGGTGAGAGACTTAAGTGACATAGACTAAACCAATCAAATTTTGCAACTAAAAAAAATTATACTTTGTATGTCTGATGTTCAAATTTTGACTCATGCAAAAAAATAAACGAGTTTCTGTCTCGAAAAAAAATCAAGCACGCATCGCGCGCAAAAAATGCTAGTATCACTATGGTGGATGCCTCTCTCTAAACTGAAACTCTGCATCTCATACATGAAAATTGAAGTCTAACTTGCTAAGGTCTTCTGGGCCGGTGCAAGGCCAAACGACAAGGGTCTTTCATGGAAACACATAATTGAAGGCACAAAATTAAAGCATCACTTAAGCGACTTGACATGGAGTACGTTGATTTAATCTATTGTTATAGGCCTGATTCATCGACCCCAAAGCATCACTGTAAGTATTGAGATATATGTTAGTTGTTATTGTAAATATAATATTTTAGGAAGATTTATTGATTTGCAAATATAGTTTCCTAAAAGATTATATTTACATAACAACTAAAGGGTCGATTTTTGGTGGTGGTGGTGGAGATGCGTCAGCGTCACCAGCCATGGTGGATTGAAGGCTGACGTTCTCCTAGACTAATACCATGTTGAAGCATAAGATTTGGGTAAATCAGTAAATGACAACTTGCCCTTTTCTCATTGATTTCCTTGATCAAGATACAAAGGTTTGTATCCTAAACTATTTAGGAAACTCTATCTGTAAAGCAATAAATCTTTCTAAAATATTATATTTACATAACAACAACTAACATATATATTTCAACAATAAGTCTAACTTTGCATCTAACTTGTTTCGCTCTTGAGAATTGCAAGTTCTGTATTCTTTCTTTCTTTCTTTTTCTAGGGCTTGTGCTTCATTAATATGGTCTATGGCATCATATACTATAAGTATCATTTATGATTTACCATGGGCAAGGTATAAGGGTGGCAAGTGTCATGCATGGCATAGAAGTGGTTAGATTATATTGTGAGTTGTGATTATGTGGATGGACATGTTATGAGTAGGATCATTATACAATGTTGTTATGCATGAGCAGAAATAAATTAGGCATGTTAGTTTGTTTGGTGACATTTGATAAGGAAATTTATGGTTGTGGGTTTACTCTTTTAGTTAAGGGGCCTTATATTTATTCTAAAAGTAGTAAATGAAAATTATAAACATTGAATGAATGTGTAGTATGATGAAGGTATGGGCCAATCGAGGGCGGATATATGAAAGGTTAGAGGGAAACTTCCTGCTAGCTTGAAGGATGATTAAAGAATTCATGGATGAGACGTCATATAAAGTTTGGCGAGTACCTACTTTTGTAATATAATGTAGTTGTGGATTTTTTTTAAGAATATAAGAGCGTTAAGTCTTATTTACATATCTTCACCCTTTGCCAGGATGAGTTCCACAACAAGAAATCTGCTAGCTTGGAGGATGAGAATCCTAAAACAGATGAACAATTACTTTTGGAAGTTTTAGATGGATGGGAAAATGGAAGGGTGTATGGTCTTGGGAGTATTGTTGACAACTACTACATGAAACCACATAACGAGCCAAGTTCAAGAAAGGAGCGAAATGAGCTTGTGATTAATGTGAAAAATTATGTTGAAGAACCCACTTCCAAAAATTTGGAGCAAACAGAGGAGCTTAAAAAGACAAAGGCAAAGTTCGATGAAAGAATGAAAAAGCTTAATGAAACAACAAGTACTATAAACTATACTTATTAGAAATTACATTGTTTTGATGTTTGGTTATTCTGTTTAGACAGGGAATGTTTAGTTTAGCAAATAGAGTTTTTAGACATAAAAAGCAGGTACAATGGTTCAAATTCCGATCCTAGATGGATTGAACTATTGAAGGTTGCATATTTCAAAACTTTGGTTAGGTTCTTAGAGTAAACTTTGCTTTTAGGCTATGAATCGACTTTTAATGAAAGTTTTCATTATTTGTTATGTTTATTGTATTAGATGTTGTATTTTTGATTTTTTTAATTCTTTGTTTGGGAATTGAAAATGATCGAAAAAAGCAGTGAAATTGTAAAAAAAAGAAACAATGCTTTACATATTTCGTTGCTAGATTTGGCAACCAAACAAAGTATACGTTGCAAATTTTAACGGTCAGTTTAGAAACTAAATTATATAATTTGTTGCCACTTTTTGCAACCAAAATATATAATTTGTTGCCATTTTTAGAAACTAATACAAGTATTTGGTTTCCATTTTCAGAAAACTTATTGCAACCGTTAATAATAACTTGTTGCTAATGCTAGCAACTATTCTTAATAATTTGTTGCTATTTCCACCAACCAAGATTAATAAGTTGTTGCTATTGTTAGCAACTATTGTGAATAATTTGTTCTTAATTTTAGAAACCAAATCTATAATTCGTTGCCACTTTCAGCAACAACCATCAATAATCTGTTGCTATAGTTAGCAACAAATGAGCACAATATAGCAACCAATATGGCTACCATATTTGGATTGATGCAAGATGGCAGCGAAATTATTTTAAATTTAGTAGCCAAAATCATATGGAAACAAGCCTTTTAGAAACTACGAATTTTTGTTTCTAATTTGTTGCTAACTCTAGTTAGCAACAAATTTCTTGCAAATAGCAACGAATTTTGACTGTTGCTAAAATGAGTTATTTTTTGTAGTGAGGTGAAGATTTGATGCACTTTGAAGATGTCGACATTCGTCATGCGTTTCGGGAGGCTAATTCTGCTGCGGATTGGATGGTTCATCGCGGTCACACGCCGACTAACATTACTTATTGGTTTGATGTTCCTGATTTTCCTTTTACTGTAATCATCCGCAAGGATGCATGCTTTAGGGTGTCCCAATTCTTGGGATCCAGTTGTTTCTTTCCTTTCTAAAATAAAAATATTAGTAAGAAGTAAATAATATATATTTTATAATGGTGGTTGGGTGATGAGAGAAGAAAAGTAGTTGGGTGGAGTCAAAAATTTAGAGAGAGGAAAAAGTAGCTGAGATAATCTTTTTTGTTGTTCATAATTAAGAGGATAGTTGGAAAAAGATTGAAGAGTTGATATTTTTTAGAGAAAGAAAGTTAGAGAGGGAGTAGGATGATTTTTTAAAGATTGTGAAGGAGGGTGCTCTTAGAAGTTAGAACATATCACTCTCACAGTTTTTCCTACCTCCCTCCTTAACAATGAATAGAAAAAAAATTACCCTATCTAATTATTTTTCTCTCTCTCATCATCCAACAATCATTATACAATTTTTATTATTATTTATCTCTTAATAATATGAAATAAGTATTTATTAATAATTGCTAATAATTATTTATAAAATATTTAACAAAAAATATATGTACAATGAGATATTAAAATATTTTAATTTAGATTTTCTTAAATGTGAAAATAGAAGATATTTAATATAAGTAAGCAAAAATAGAGAAAATTAGTAATGAAAGTGAAAAGACAAGTTGTCCCAAATATTGCAAAATGGATCTCTATTTGTATAGTCCGGAAAAATAGTCATTAGTAATTTTATTTTTGCTTTGTATTTTTTAAAATAAAGCCATTGCAATATTTGTCATTGTATTATTTTCTCTCTCATGCCAGAAACTTGACAAGTGTCAGTTTCTGACACGCGCGTCAGAAAAAGCTAACTTTTTTTTTATTTTTTTGCCAGCCAGATTAATGCGATTTGGATCAATTTTAGCCAGAACGACGTTGTTTGACGTTGGGCTAGCAAAAGAAAATTTAACGTTTTGGACCAAAACTGTGGCCCCACCCCACGGCTGGTCGAGAAACCAATCGTCCCGACCCACTTTTTCTCCCCAATCGATCCACAATCTTATTTTGGGCCATCAAAAGTTTTAAGATTGTATTCACAATCTTTATTTTGATTCATCATAAAGCATGCTCTTAGCCCCTACTAGCCCATTAATGACGGACCAAGCCAATGCAAAGCCCGTAAAACCTTTCAAAAAGAAAGTTTAGGAAATAAATACTTTCTTGAGGGGTGACGGAAAGAATGCTTCGTAATCAAGGAAATTTGAGTTCAAAACATTCTTTTATTTTTCAAAGTACCATAGATTCTTAAAACAAAAACAAGTTAAATTGAAAGAAAAGGGTATAATATATGTGATCTGTACCACACTCAATTATAGCAGTATAGCACCCCATGTGAATTGTGATCCACCACCACCGACAAAGACCCACTTGTCCGAACCATCTCATTTTACTCACTCCGTGATTAACTCCGCTTTAAGTTCCTCTACACCTCACACTTTCTTAACAACTCTGCAACCCCCTTTATGTCGACCGTCCATATAACAACACTCATCAATCCAACGGTTCAAACAATCTTCCCACATGGACATACATGCCGAATAACGTCTTGTTCTTTAACTTATTTTTATTTATCTGAGTATATTTGAACATATTTGATTAATTTTTATTAGATCTTATTTGAATTCTGAATTTATTAGCAGGAGTGTTACTGTTCATTGCGGATCCGATCGAAGAAAATGCAGTCCGAATCTGATTCAAGAAAATTAGATGGTTGAAATTTCATATCATTTGGACATCCGATAACTAAAAAAATTGATTTTCTAAGAGAAGTTCAAAAAACAAGTTTCGATATTCGAATATTTTCGGATATGAGGTCGTAGAACCGGATATATTATTCCCATGTTTATGCTATTGTCGGGTATTCGGAAACCGAAAAACCTGATTTGTATCCAATCTGAAAATTTTCGGATCCAATCTAAAATCTCCTAACACCAAATATATCGTATTGGATCGAATCAACCATTTCACGATTCAGATCAACCAGATCATATATATATATATATATATATATATATATATATATATATATATATATGCACACCCTTACTTATTCGACTTTGTTTTTTGATATGTCAAACCTTATCTTTACTAAACTGAATGTATATGAAATTATTAGTCCTTATTAGATATTATTTGAGTTTTTTTTTCCTTAATAAATTGAACAGAACATGGCTTAAGCCTACCAGAATATATCCCTACAATGGTTGTAAATCCTGTATAGTACAACCAAATTTTACCTAACGAATCAAAATATTTGAAATATTTTTGTTTCATTAATTTTTAAAACCCCCTATTTTTATGTCTATTAAGTTATAAGAAGGTTGTATTTCCACGTAACGCAACATTTGCATTAGAAAATTATAGTATAACAAGTTAGCATGCACCCTCACACACAATATAACTCCACTTCACTCGTTTTCGGATTCCCTCACCCTTTTCTTTTGCTTGACAGTGTTGAGTAGTGTGTGGGACAACATCTACCTACACAACTAAATTAAATTTCTCCTTCATCTTCACTACTCTTCTTAAAACCACTCACACTTCTACCTTTAACATTTGAAGCAAACTAGACATTATCGTTCAAAGAGGAGAGAGAAACAAGAACAATGGCGAAAATTGCAGGAATATTGTTTTTACTATGTGTGCTTCCAGTTTTAGCAATGGCAGGTAGACCAGAGAAGAAGCCATACTGTGTTCGTGGAAAAGTTTACTGTGACCCTTGCCGCGCTGGTTTCGAAACCCCCGCTTCTACTTACCTTGAAGGTTTCTCATTTTCTCTCTCCTTTTTTTTTTTTTTTTTTGCTAGCTTCTTCTAGATCCGCTACTTTTCCTCATTTTCGGTTTAGATCTACATTATATACTTTGTCTACTTTGTTCATTTCACACTGTTTTCCGTAAAATATGTCTTGCTAATTTCTAGCATTTTTATTTTTTTTAAAAAAAGTTTATAATGGTTTTTGAAAATAAGTTGGAAGAAAAAATAATGCTATCACGATCTATAGTTGTTTGCTTCGGTAATTAAATTTGGGCCTTTTTTTCTGTGGATTTAACAGTGTTTTTTTTGGTAAGATTTATTTTAGTTTTATGATAATATTTGATAATTATTTGGAGCAAAATCTGGTGATATCATGATCTTAAATGTCGTTACTAGATTTCTATGTGTTAAATTATTGATTTGATTGTCTGTTCAGATCTGATTTTTTTTTATAAAAAAATTCCAGTCTTGTAACTAATTTAATTAATAATAAAATGTTGTAGATGGTGTAGAACAGTAGGAGTATGTTCTTACATCTTAGTCAAGGTTTGGATTTGATCTGCCTCATTTGAACATATACTTTATTGAGTTTTATAATGTGACTGTTTTTGCTGATGTTTGTCGAAACCATTTTTTAGGAAAAAGTAAGTTCAAATAAGTTCCACTAATTTCATCTTATACATATACCACATGATAAACCTTGATTGGATTATACTTAATCAGCATTTAAACTCTTCTTTTGAAGTTGAAAAAACGCAGCCTAAGTTCACATAACTTCCAATCAGTTCAATTAAGTTCGGATAAGTTTTGGTAACTTTAGCAGAACAATATCTAGGTGAAGAGAATGCACCCTAATAATAAGTTCAAACGAGGGAAATTCTGATGCAAAGATTACGCATTTACGCCCTATTGTCTGTACATAATATTGTTAGGGTCAACATCTGTACTAACAATGTGATATGATCATGTGATTTTAGGTGTAAAGGTGAAGTTGGAATGCCGCCACAGGCAGACACAAAAAGTCCTCTACTCAGCTGTGACAACCACCGATAAAACTGGATCTTACAAGATTTTCGTTGAGGACGACCAGAAGGAGAATATTTGCGACACCATGCTCTTGAGCAGTCCCCACAAGGGGTGCAAATTGGCTGACCCTGGACGTGATCGCTCCCGTGTCGTCCTTACCAGCAACAATGGTGTTGTTTCCTATGACCGTTATGCTAACAACATGGGATTCACTGTCGAGGAACCCATGAGTTTCTGTGCGCAGCTGATGCAGCAATATCAGCTCACCGAAGATGAAGTTTAAATTTAGATTCGGCGTTTGAGTGTATGTTGGTTCGGTAGTATTGGTATCTACATATATAATGCTTATTATGCTTGTTGCCTAGTTAATTATGTTACTTAATCTGCTTAACAACTTCTGTCGTTGGTTGTTGCTAAGATGAGCCGCGTTTGTTTTACTTACGATTGGTTTAGTGATATGAGTGCCCTGTATTCATAGATCTGGAACTACATCGGACCATGGTATAGGATTATTGCCAATCTTTAAACCTTCAATCTTTCAGTTGGGGGACATTTTCCTAGTCAGTTGAGCATCTGTTGAGTCTTAATATTAAAATTTCTACCAAAAGAAGCTTATTGTAGCATGAATAGTAGCAGTTTCATGCTGTAAGAGCTAAGAAGTAGAACATCTTCGAGCATCTTTTGATGGTATGATTTCAGTTGATGTTTTTGTAGTAAATAACAAAAGGTGCTGAGTTCAACCGAAATAGCTCTTCGTTTGCAGGAGGGCTTTATGTGACCTTGAACCATGTACTTTGCTTGTGGCTCATATAGTCTCATCTTACATGAAGATGCATATATCCTAATTTGCAACTTAATAACGTACATGAGAGTCCAATAACTTTTATTTTCAAAATAGCACAATTAAGTGGAATTTACACTTGCACATAACAATCCTTAGATTGTTAACTCGAAGAGTATGTACGTTTGGTTGGGTAAAAAAAATTTGTGGGTTGCTAAATGGCCGCCTTATTTCTTTTTACTAACACCATGTATACACATACTTCTCATGTATTTATACTCACACCCATTCCCTTACTCTCTCTCACTCTCCCACTCTCATTCATCCTTAGTCTCTTTTATCTCCCACTCTCATACTTCCTCACACACTCTCACTCTCTCTCTCATCACCCAATAACTTCTCCCGCCACTTCTCTGGCCAATTTTCCGGCCACTCTCTCTCATCACACATTAAAGGAGGTTGAACGACATCATCATGCCGCCAACATCTTCGACAACTTTTCCGGTTACATTACGTGTAACATTTCCGGCCACATTATTGCATTATTAATGTTAATGAAATTTTATACTTTATTTAATTAAAAAAAGGGACTAAAATGACTTGAAATTGCCGAAAAAGCGCCCATGCATCTATCATAGATGCCTGAACCTGTGATCAGGCGCTTAATATAGATGTCCGACCACAAATACAAGTGCCTATTATAGGGGCCCAACCACAAGTATAGACGCCCAACCACAAGTATAGGCGCCCAACCACAGGTACATGCAACTAAAATAGGCGCCTGTATTTGTGGTTGGGCGCCTATTTTAGGCGCCTGACCACAACTAGGCGCTTTTTCGTCAATTTCAATTCAGCTTCGGGCAAAGTTAACTCTAGTCTGAGATGTTCTAATTAAGTTAAATAAAATTAGCGAGACTCGCGTGCTAAGTTTTTCGATATTTTATCAGTTTTATTCAAAAAAAATTTAATTACATTAGCATTTCCCAACCATATGACGAGATGGTCAAAAAACTTGAAGTCGTTGGAAAATGTGAGCTTGTCGGAAATTTTTAAAATCTTGTATTCCTTCAATGAAGGAAATGGAAGACATGGCCGGTCCTGACATTTTCAGTGCCCTAGGCGAAACTAGAGATAAGGGCCCTTGTATAAAAACATATTCTAAACTTAAATAGTTCCAATTAAAAATAAATAATAAGTTTATTTTACTATAATGATGGCACATATATAATTTTGAACGCCTTAATCCAATAACATTCACATAATAACATTTTTATTTTATAAATTAGTGCTGAAATTATTATAAATGGGAGGAAGTATTCTTATACTCTTATTACATGCATTTAGAAAAATTAACCATTATTGTCTTGGTGTGATATTATTAATTATTTTACTTATATTACTTCTATTTTTTTTTTCTCTCCAATTAAGTACTTACAAGGCAACATCATATAAAACAACAAACATATACTTAAGCAATAATAGAAGAAAAAACAATATAATCTAGTAATCTGTATTTATTTTCTTTTGTGAAAAACGAATGTGAAGTCCTACTTCAATAGAGTATACTACAGGCTTCATAAGAAGAAGAAAAACACAGAATTAAGGAGCTGGAAATACCTAATGGCCAATGGGGAGTCACAATTCGTTAGAAAGAGATGAGACACAGAAAACCAGAGCCACAATAAAATCAAAGTTTGCATAAAATCCACTTTTTTTATTATTGTGAAATAATAGCTTCAGTTCACTATATATTGTCATTAATTAGGAAATTTTGGTACTTGGAATCTAGAAGAAGAAGAAAAAGAGGCGTGTGATTATATTGGCTACTTAAAGAGGAACTGATTACTGACAAAAATACAGGGAGTTAGTAGGAAAAAATAGGCCGTCATTAAGCAATACCCATAAATTTCTTCGAAAAGTGGTTTTTATGTCTTTTTTTTTTTGGGTTTGATAACGGTGGAAAATAGTTTTTTCAATGATAGAAGACATTTTTCTTCTCGTCCTTATCCTTCACCTTTCATCCATCCTTTCCCATTCCATTATATTCATCTTTTTCTCTTTAATTTTTCATCCAATGAACCAAACAACAAAGACATTGTCCTCCTTATTCTTTACCTTTCATCTATCCTCCTCTATTCCATTATATTCTTCTTGTTCTCCATAATTTTTCATCCAATGAACCAAACAATGAAAAAATGTTTGAAAAATATCCTTTAAGGAAAATCATTTTATTAAATTGTTTTCCCTCCTATCAAACGAAGCTAGAAGAAGAAAGAGCTAATAATTGGTAAGTTTTGTAAACATGAAGATAAGAACATGAGAAGACGAGGCCTTTTTAGTGGAGAAACTTCGTTGGTGAACAAAAGAGGGCGTGGCCCACATATCCTAAAGAAAAGAAACAATGGTTACTCGGTTTTTCTTTTTAGAAATTTTCCTTAATTATGTTTTGGCATCTTTAGATGTACAAGCATATCTTTTTGGATGTTCAACAATAATATTATGGATGTGCAAATATATTCATTGGATGTACAGAAAAACCAATAAATGTAAGATGCGAAAACCATTATGGATGTGAAAATGTATAGCTTTAGAATGTACACAAAGAAATCATGCATGTACAAAATAGATTTTGGATATACATAGTATAATATGTATACACTAATGGGTGTAAGAGACAAAAACCATTATGGGTGTACACATATAGTTTATTGGATGTACAAAATAGATTTTGGATGTACAAAGTATAATATTATGAATATACTAACATAATATTTGGATGTAATTCATGTAAGATACAAAAACCATTATGGATATGCAAATATAGTTGTTGGAACATTTATAGTTAAATGGGCTTTAGGTAGTTTGGAATGGATTTACGGAGGTTGGACAAAAGAAAGGAAACGCAAGCAAGCGAACAAGAGCTTGAGAAGCCCAGATCGCGGGGTGCGACATATGTCGCGGGGTGCGACCTGCCTGGTCGCGAGGTGCGATCTGTATCGCACCGTACGATTCGCTTCTGCCTTTTTCACTGCGAGTTTTGATTTTGACGGTTTCAGTCCGTTGCTTTGCGATGGTTAGTTTTTATCCGGTTTTAAGTGAATGAATAAGTGTCTTTTCACTCACTTAGGATAGAGACACATCATCATTAACCTCTCTAAGTTAATATAAGAAGATTAACTTCTTTCCAAATGGTGTGATTTGAAGAAATCAGTTTTCATTTTTTCACAAAATAAAGTTGCTTCTCTTGAGAGAAAGATTCTCTCAAGTGTTCTTCACAAACATCAAACACATAGTTCTTGTTGATTATCATCTTCATGAATTGTTCTCTCCATTGTATCTCATTGGTTATTTCGTGTTACCCATTAATCTTAGAGGGGCGAAATTAAACTAACAGGAAATCGTAGTTTCCGTGCCTTGGAGTGGTGTATCCGATTCCCTTGTTGTTTATACATATAACAATAGTTTTCCAGATTTACAAAAAAAATCATATGAATGTACAAAGTAGATTTTAAATGTACAATATATAGTATGGAGGATGGTAATGAAGTAAAAATGACATTTTTTTTTACCCAAAAGCTTAAACAGAATTAAACTTTTTTTTATGTCTTTATGTAAGTGTCTTGGGTTGTTAGCTGGCGAACTGTTCGCCAAATAGCCGGATTCTTTTTAGTGGGATGGATGAAACGATCAAACAACCAAAATATTTCCAATGGTCTTCCTGAAGATGACCATTGAAGTCAGGAAGACCATTGAAGTTTGTTGGCCAAAAGATATATCAACGACAGAACATGGACACCTCTCTTACATGCAAATATTGTAGCCAAACACACTCAACAACATAACGTGGACACCTCGCTCACATCAAAAGCCCCATGCAGTTGATTGTGGCCAAGCCCCATCGGTTTTTTTAGGTCCAGAACAATACTATGTATGTAAACATTGACATATATGAAAGTTCAAATAGACAACTTTTGCAATATTATGTTAATAAACTTTTTACATTATTAAAAAAATTAGCAACCAATTAGCTAGCTAACTAACAAGGTGCAAGATTATATAAACACCTTTAATAAAGTTACTTTATACAATAAAGATGACTTAGTATTTTGACGGATCAAAGTGTTAACTAACCCCTTGAGTTAATGTTGTACTAGCATTTTTTTGCATGGTATGCGTGCGTGTCATGTTTTTTTCTCAATTGGCTATTCATCAATGTTACAAAAAACTTGATTTGAACAGACATTTATAATTAATTTTAATTTTTTGATATGTATTTCTTAAATCAATGTTTCATTATTCAAATATAGTATTGAGAGAAGAAAACATAAAGCAAAAGAAAGCTTGTGCTCAAATAAAGTAGAAGAATTTGTGTATCATGTTCAATCATTGAATATTAATAAAGTGGAAGAGTTTGATTTATATAATAGAGATTACTAACATTAAGGTTTTAAAATATTATCATTATAATTATTAATATGAAATTCAAGTTTTTATCTTTTCTTCTGATTGTGTCTATCAAGTTATATTGTCAATATAATTTTTTATCAGAGCTTTTCACACATATGTAAGAAGAGGAAATAATTCACCTTAATTTAATATTGAATTGAAATTTCAAATTCAATTCTATTGTTAACTTGTTCAATATATATGACAAGTAGGAAGTTGAAAAGATTATTTAATACATACGACAATTTAAATTTATTAAGGGTATATCAGATTTTTTGTAAGGGTATAATAGAGATTAGTAATCCATAAAAAGTTTGAATTTTTGTTTTGAGAAATTATAGTGCTGCATTCTAAAATTGGTGACCCGTTTTTCTTTTAAGAAATCCCAAATGGAGAACTCAGTTTGCACATCGAAGAACACGGATATCTCCTTAAAGAATTTATGCTAGCTGAGTATTAATTTTAGGATTATGACAATATTGCGAATTTTGATTCCTGAAGAAATTGTCTTTTTTTCATTTGCTTTAATTTGAGTTACAAATAAAATCGGGTTGTTTGGATAATCATGTTGGTCATTTAGGAGAAGAATTATCTGAAATTCACATTGATAACACGAAGAAAAAGTGATTTTAAGAATTACATTTTAACGATCTCCACTGTTAGTTTGTTGCTCCTTTGATATTGGTTCGATTACACGTTGAGTTATGCTTGGTTTTGCTTCTATTGGATTATGTATTACGACGACGCTTGTGAAAACTACCCTGCATAAAAATTCATACCCATAAATGAATGATGTATTTATAAACATAGCGTGTATAATTTTTATGAGCATATCGCTATTACCTTGGTGAAAAAAATGGTATTAATTTGTGGTTTGTTTATCTTGTTGTATTGTTAAGAGAATTGAAGGGTAGTATTGAAGGGTACGTAGAAGTTGCGGGAATAGGATGGAGAAATGGTAGAACGGAAGATGTAGAGACTAGCGTGTTTAGTTTTTTCTTGGCAGTATTTAGTTGCAGTTTTTTCCCCCTTAATCAGGGATTATATTGGGTGGTTACATTTTTTCAGTTTACACGTTTGTTTTTTCGTATTGGTTTTTTATTTTTGTTTTATGTTTTTTTGTGATATTAAGGAGTTAGTTATATGTGATGTATTGTTTTTCTTTTTTCAATTTTTTTTTAAAGTTTACATGTTTGTGTTTATGGATTGTTTTTTTTTGGTGATATTGAGGAGTCAGTTATGACTTATGTGTAATGTACTTTCTTTTTCTTTTTATTTCTTTTTTCTATTTTTTGGTATCCCCCTAGTTGCCTTATAGAATAGAGATTAGATGTAATTTGTTTTACTTAGTAAGGGTAAAATAGGGGTTTTTATATTTTGGTGTCCCCCCTAGTTGCCTTATAGAATAGAGATGTTGATTGTTCTTTTCTATAATTAGGAGAGAAGAAACTAGATTGGGCCTCCGAAAACTAGGCCAATCTAAAGAAGGTGGGGGAATTGAACTTAGAGGAGAGGAAGGAGGAACAATATGCTTTGTGAGTCATAATCCCCTGTCTTGTTTGCTTCACAAAACAATGAAAGACCAAACACTAGTGGAAAAAAGCTTAAATGACACAACAACACTGATCCAGTTCTCTCAAAATCAGATCAGTTTTTATTAACTGATCCGGTTATGAGGAGAACTGCATCAATTTTTTATTAACTGATCCGGTTCTTACCAACTGGATATGTTAATAAAGGAAGGCCCAAAATGGCAGGGGGCAAGCCCAGCATATTCAACGCACTCATCTCTCCTTTCAAAACCCTAACCCAGCCTCATTATCACCTTCTCTCCTTTCACGCCTTTCTTCAGTCTTCCCTCCCTCACTCCTCTCTCCTAACCCTAACTGATCCTCTCTTCCCTCTCTCTTTTCACTATTCGCTTCTCAAACAACAACCACCCCTCTCATCAACCCTTCTCTCTCCTATCTCCTCTCTCATCGCCAACGAAGAAACGAAGACCACCACCACCAGTTTCGTTTGTTTCTCCTCCCTCCACCTCTTTCCTCTCTCGCCGTAAACCACCAGTCCACCACCATCATCTTCATCTTCATCATCATCGTCATCCGCAACTACCATCACCATGCAACATCATCTTCACCATCAACATTCGCCGGATGAATTCGACACACCAACATTCGCCCAGATCTCGGCTAGGGTTCGATTTTTTTTTTTTTTTGACAACGAGAAAATGTGCATTAACGAAAGCTGGGAGTACAACCTAAAGCTAATACAACCAAACATAACCAACTAACATAAACATAAACTACATTGACTCGTACATAATTTTTAAAGAAAACACTAACTAATTTGTGGTCAGTCCGAAATAAGTTTGTCTTGAGCAATGGTGGAAGAGGTTGGATATAAGAGGAAATTTGTTGAGATGCAAAACACTGCCGATCTTCATGAAGAAACTGTCGAACAACAGCTAGTAGATCCCATTGTCTACTAGGTGCGAAATCCTAAGGTCCTTGATGATCTTCCTGGGATTCTCCGGATGCAACTAACAAAGAAGTCACGTCCTTTGGTGACTTCTGACCCTGCTGCGAGGGTATTCGGAGTTCAGTCACTGTAGACTGAAGCTCGAAAGACGTGGAGGTCTTGACGTGCCCCAAATCGAGTTGGAGGGCCTCCCACAAGATGCGTTTTTTAGGTGTGATGGCACCTGAAGCCATCACTGAAATTTGGGGCGAGTTAGATGATGAACTTCGCCCCACTTACGGATCCTAAGATCCAAACTGACAATCCCAAAACCAAAAGACCGATGCACAACAGATCTTAAGAAAGAACCACCTCTCATCTTAACCAACACCTGAATTCCTAAAGTGGCAAAAACCCCATGCCTAACTCCAGGATCATTGGCTCGACCTATCAGGTTGCCTAGATCTTCTTTTATCAAAGGAAACCAAGAGCCTTGAACTGCCCACCAATCACTACTAACGAAAACCCCAGCACAACCATTCACAAAAAGGCAAGGGCCATCGGATCTGAAAGAAACAAACAGTAACATAACGAAAACACACAACCCTAGATTCGTAACACCAAATCCTACACTAGGAAACTCGACCAAACACGGGAAGGGGAAGACACAAATAGTAAGATTGAGAAACAACCAACCGATTAACATAACGGGGGAGGGGGGGAGGGAAACTGACGCACAAACCAGGGGGGAAGGGGAAGGGAAGTCCGGCGAACGTAACTGGGGAAGGGGAAGGGAAGCCTGACTCAAGTAATCTGGGACCACGAAACACTAAGGGGAGACGAAAACAACTAAACCAACCGTCGAAGACTAGACCACGAAAACTAACCTGGGATCACGAAAACAACTAAAACAACCGTAAAAAACCAGACTGTCGAAACCTAAAGCGAAAAGCAGGGGAAACGTAAAGGAACCAGGGGAGGAGGAAGACGGGAAGGGGAGATGACGGCGACCAGAGGAGGGGGAATAGCGCGACACAGGGGAGGGGGTAGGACTCGACACATAGGAGGAAAAACTACCTACCTTACGACGACTGGGGCGACGGGGAAGCGATGACAAGAACGACGGGAAGGGGGACGACTAGGACGACGGTGACGACGGGAACTACAAAGACACTGATTAAAATACTATGAGGCTAGGCTCGCCGACGAGGCTGAGAAGCCAACCACCGCTAGCCTAGGGGCGGCGGTAGAGGCTTGAGGTTTTTAGGGTTTGGCGGCGGGGAGAATTTTAGAGGGAGAAGGGTTTTTTTGGAGTTTGATATCCCTTTTGTTTGAGAGACTAGGGTTCGATTTTTAGGGGTAATCTTTTTTATTAATATAGTCTCGTCTTTTTTTAGGGTTTAATTTGTTATTTTTTTGATTTAATTTCGTTTGTAATTTAGGGTTTAGATTTAGGGTTTGTAATTTGAGGTATGGGAATTTTTGTTTAATTTAATTATGAATTAGTTGGTATTTTAGATCTAGGGTTCGATATTTTGTAAGTTCAGAATCAAGATTATGATTTTCGTTTTTCTGTTTGATTTTAATTTTGATTTTCTTTTATTTATTGATTTTTGTTTAAGTCTAGGCTTTGTTGATTTTCGTTTATTAATCTGGTAATTTAGATGCGAATTTGTGCATATTTTGTCTTCGAATTTGCGAATTAGTAATTTATCCTCCTAGTTTCGTTCTTATTTGATTTGCTGAATGGTTTTGTCTTCAATATTTTTGGATATGGGTGAATTTCATTGGCTGGCTACAAGAGGAATGGACGCAAATTAGTAGATCAGTTTTACAAAAGTGCAAAAGCACCTCATACAAAGCACACTGTGCTTTGTATAAAGTATTTTTTTTACCCCATAAGCCACTCAACTGATCCGGTCATGTATGGAACCAGATGAGTTAATTTCCTCTTAACCGCTGCTACTCCAACCGCTGCTACTCCAACCGCTCCAAACCAAAAACCGGATCGGTAAGGCCTATTTTGACCGGAGCGGTTGAACTTTTTTCCACTAGTGAAGACACCATCAAAAGTCTTTGAGCTCTTCACCTACATCCATAATAAGAGTTAATAGTCCAAATATTTATTTAGATGTTTCTCAATAGTATTAATAATTATGAGTTTGTTACCTTCAATTTTGAAGATTTTTAATTCCCAAAAAAGAGGCTCTGTTAATACCTTTCCTTACGCCCAGGCTTCCGCAGTCAGGATACTACAATGATCAGATTGACCTTTAGCTCTGCTTAAAACAACATTACTCTTATTAGTGTAATAAGAAACTAAATGAGGGCTTGCCATTATCTAATTTAAAGCCATCAAAATCATGTTGGGGGAAAGGGTGTGTGGCCCCGTACGCGCTTTTTTAGTAGGATGGAACGGAAGCGTATATATATAGGAAACGAATGGGGCTTCTATTGAAAGAATAAACCTTTGAAAAATGGGAGGAGCGAGGACCAACCGACCAGACAATATTGCTGCCACGAGCCTTAGTGAGTATTTTGAAACAACGGAAATATTTAGGAAAAAATAACTCAAACTAAAAAAAGCTCAAACCTATCTAGTTTAAAAAACTCTCTCCTTTTTGTATTGATTTTTTTTGCTATAGTAGAAGTAAATAAGTAGAACATTATAACATGAAAGGATTAGGTATTTCGTTGAATTTGATTTTAATTATAGATGTTGTATGACTATTCATCAAAATATTTATTTGGTTGAATTTGACTTTAATAATAGATGTTGTATGTCTATTATCTCCTTTCGGAAAGAGGAAGATATTGTAATTTTTTTGAAGCAGGAAGATTGTGTTAGTTTTTTAACAAGAGGATATTTGCTATTTACATGAAAGGTCAAAATTGACAAATTGTAGTCAGCTTCGTCGTATAATCACTATTGATAATATGAAGGTCTTTCTAAAGCGGGTCGGGAGATTTTGATAAAAGAAGTGGCTCAATCTCTCCCTACCTACGTCATAAGTGTGTTTCAACTTTTGTCTACTTTCTTTGATGAACTATGTTATCTCATTTCTCATTTTTGGTGAGGTTAGAAGCAAAGTTAAAGGAAGATCCATTGGCTAGCATGGAAAATATTTGTCTGCCTAAAATTGAAGGGGGCATTGGTTTATGTGATTTTAAGCTTTTTAATAGGCACTATTGGGTAAGCAATCATGGAGACTTAAGCACAATACAGATTATTTGGTGGCCAAAGTTCTTAAAGGTAAATATTTCTCTCATTGCTTTTTGACGAGGCTTTGTTGTGTAATTTCCCAAGTTATACTTGGACGGGGATTTGTGAAGCTCGTTGGATGGTTCGTAGAGGTAGTCGTTGGCGAGGAGAGGATGGGTCATGTATTCATGTTTGGTCGGATCCTTGGATCCTGGGTTCCCAATCTCATTGAGTGATATCTCCTTCTGTCCATGGCTTGGAAAATCTCAAATTTTGTAATCTGATTAGTAATAATTTATCTTCTTGGAATGAAGTTAAGGTTCTTGAACTTTTTCTTTAGTTTGAAATCGATCGTATCCTGTCAATTCCTTTGAGTATAAGAAAGCCTCCTGATGTTCTGTGTTGGGATTTGGAGAAGAATGATTATTATTATTCGGTTCGCTCGGCTTACCATGCTATTTTTGGTGATACTTGGGTTGATACGGATGCTCCTAGTTTGTAGCATATGGATAGAAGAATATGAAATTTCATCTGGCACGCCAACGTTCTTACGAGAATCAATGTATTCTTTTGGTGTGCTTGTCACGAGGCATTGCCAACGAGAGGTTGTTTACATCGTTGCATTTGTAGTTTGATAGAGGATTTTTAATTGTGATGATCTCCCTATGGATGGTGGCAGCATGCTCTTCTTGGGTGTATTTCGGTTGCGAGCACGTGGGATGCTGCTCGGTTGGCCTAGATAGTGGAGTGTTGGTTCCCGTGTTTCATGGCTTGGGTGACAGATGTGTTTCTCAACTTGGATGAGGATCTGCGGGTGCGTGTTATGGCTCTTTGTTGGGCAATTTGGGGTGCTCGTAATAGTGTTATCTTTGAGAACGAGGTGTCGTCCTCTATTCAAGTGTGTTCTTAGTTGATTGCTGAAATGGCTTTTGGTGACTTATCGAGGTCTAATGCTGCACTGGTTTTTCATTGGATAGCTCCTCCTTATGGTGTAGTGAAGATTAATGTTGATGGGAGTGTCTTACGTGAAGTGGTTGCGTTTAGGGTTGCGTTGTGGTGTTCGTATGGTTCCTTGCTTGGTTGTGCTATATCGCAAACTGCTCAAGAGTTGGACACTGAATGCCTTGAAGCGAGTTTTATTCTCTATGGCATGAAGATCATGTTGGAGTTTGGCTTCAGGAACATGCTTGTGGAAATTGATAGCTTGAATGTGGTTAATGTGATTAATTGCAAAGAAGAAGGCCTAAGCAAATTTCATTTACTTATTGATAACATTTTACATCTTGCTTGTAGTTTTAGTTCTATTTCTTGGTCTTTCGTTGGTAGAAACGACAATAAGGTGGCTCATGTTCTTGCTTACCTCCCTCCGTGGGACTTGGGTAGTAGAATCTAGAGTTCGGACTTTCCTCCTTCCATTGTTTCTTTGGTGGCCGATGATTTGCAGTTTAAATTAGCTGCTCCCTTAGAGCTCCCCTTTCTAAAAAAGGTCATACTTTGTAGTTATCCATTAGTAATAACTAGTCTTTGGCCTGACCTTAGTTCGGCATATATAATACTTCCTCCTTTTCTTAATAGATGCATTATATTGACTTTTTACACCATTTCGATATCAACTTTGACCATCCTTAATTACTAACTTATAAAGATATATGTCATCTTAGTTGTTGATGTGTTAATCTCAAAGTATATTTTGAAAATATTATTTTTCTTTTATAATTTTTAATAATATATAATTGAAGATATTGATGGTCAATGATGCGCATCGGCAAGTGTATCCATTCAATATGTTACATCTATTAAGAAACAGAGGAAGTATATAGGAAAAATTATTGATAGATTAATTAAATTTGAATATTTTGAATTAAATTTTCATAAAATTAGTTTTCTAATTGAATATCTCAAATTTCCCGTTAAGAAAAATAGTTTATTTATATAGAAGATTTTATTTCCTATAATACCTTATAAATTATTTAGGCAGAGAAATTTTTAATAAAAGATCGACATGTGTTATCTCTAGTTTCTGCTTTAGTATAATGTAAATATGTAATAGAGTTCCTCGTTCTTTAATACTTATAATCTCATATTATAATGTAGGTCATACTTCTTTAGAATAATGCATTTATAACTAGAATTCTGTAAAAGCACTTATAGAGATGAGTATATTGAGGGTGGTTCTAAAAGTGTACTTTTGTTGGCAAATAAATGGTCAAAAACTGTCATACTACATGAAAAGTTAAAAAATAAGAAAATTGTTTAGGAAATACAAAAAAAAAATTGATGGAGATTCAAATCCGACATATATTCCCATCCTTCTTTGTGGACCCATTTTAGTACGTTGGGGAGGAGCAATAGGTACATGTACAGCAAACCCAAAAATTTTCAAATGTGAAAATGAGTTGTTATACATACATTTGATTTCATTCGCTATTTATGTACTATACTGTCTTGCTGGCTTCTCTATCAGATTTAATAATTTTTTTGGTTACAACTATCTGAAAGTCCTCTTCTCATTACACATATTAAATTGTAAGAATAAGAGTCATATTTTCCCTTACATTTTGTGTTGTCTTCTCTATTGAACGTATTTACTACCTTCATTTCATGAAAAACTACGACTCGTTTCTCATTTGCATGTTCTCAATGCACAACTTTGCCATTAATATGTTTAATCAAGTATTTGTAAAAATAATTAATAAAATTATGAACAAAATATACACGTTGAAATGAATCTAACATTATTCTACCTGTTTTCATTTGTCATGTGTATAAATTACAAAACACGGTCAAAGTTTTGTAACTTTGACCACATGAATAGTTTTAATTTGCATGTTTGAGCAACAAATTTGTGTTATTTTTATTAGAAAGACAAATATAACAATAGGGTTTGAGGACAACTAACTCTCTAATCTCGATGCATCATTTGATACTTAATTAGATCTTCACTCACTTTCTTCCCTTTGGTTGCCTACATATCTTTTGATGTTATTTATATATTGTGCAAATCAGTGTTTTCATAGACTATTGATTTTCTTTTGTAATACTATTGTGGTCTATTACGTTATTTGTAATAATCCACACATATATAAAAGCTACCTAACCAAATACTCCTATTTTCGTTACCAAACAAAATACCAAAGGTTATCTCATAAGTTTGTGCTGAACAGGCCATAAATAATCTCATAATATGCACATCATGGATTCCTTTGAACGGATTAAACGGCTGATAATTGGACAAGTATATGAAGTATATACACAAGTAATTGCACATGTGCAACCATGAGCCTATAATGTAGACATTGGACGCCACCAACTGCAACCTCATAACATTGTGAAAAGAGTTTTTGACCAGCTAAATCGGGGAAGAAAAGCATGCAATGTAGACATTGGACGCCACCAACTGCAACCTCATAACATTGTGAAAAGAGTTTTTGACCAGCTAAATCGGGGAAGAAAAGACAATGCAAGTGATGCTCCTACACTCCTACTTACCAGGAAGATCACAATAAGTAGCATATTCTTATGGACATTATATCATGTGGTGGACGGAAGGAATTTTTTTAGTGCCAATTCTAAAACGTGCGCTCAATGCCAATTTTAACAGCTTGTCATTTTGCAATCATTGTATTATGTACTTTTACCGTTTGATTTGAGGAAATTAGGTGGCCCTCCACATTATCGGTTATAAAATTATTTGGACTATGTTTTTTCACTTTATTGTGAAAATTTATCACTCATTTTTGTTAGAATTTGACCACACTGAAGCTGATATTTTTAATTTCATATTAGTAGAATTAATAAAAATTAGATTTTTGAAATTACATGTCGAGTAGAATCCAAGAACTACCTACATGAATATGTTTTTACTTACACTAGTAGAATAATTGATTATTGCTGCGGTGATATTGCTGCGGTCTTACCAATACGCAGCAATATATCACGTAAAAAGAAAAAGTAAAATATAAAATAAAGATATTGTTGCGGTTTCGGCAAAAAACCGCAGCAATATAGTTTCAACAGAAAATTTTTGAAAAAAATTGACTTTTTGACCAGATATATTGCTGCGGTTTCTGGCAAAAACCGCAGCAATATAGTTTCAACAGAAAATTTTTTTAAAAAATTGACTTTTTGACCAAATATATTGCTGCGGTTTCTGGCAAAAACCGCAGCAATATATTAAAATAATGTTAAAAAAATAATATTTTAATATATTGCTGCGGTTTTTTGTAAAAACCGCAGCAATATATTAAAATAATATTAAAAAATAATATTTTAATATATTAAAATAATGTTAAAAAAATAATATTTTAATATATTGCTGCGGTTTTTTGTAAAAACCGCAGCAATATCCCCATTTTTTTTAATACAAGATAAGGTGCAACTAGGGTTCAATTGATCCCCTTTTTTTGTAACCAGCCGCCCTCCTCATTCTTCTCCCTCCCTCCTCATTCTTCTCCCTCCTCACTCATTCCTCCTCATTTTTCAGATCTTTCGTCCACCACGGGTTCAAAATTTTCGGCCTTCGTTCGTCCTTCTCTACCACCATCTCTTTCGTCCTTCCTTCTCTACCACTATCACAATCTCCTCTCACTCCTTCCCCTTCGATCTCCTTCCACTTTCGCTGAAATAATCGGTCATCTTTCATCAACCCCGTCGAGTTTCGTCGACATCCAAACAGTGAAACTCACGTTTAGATCTGAATGATCGGTTTATCGACATCCGTGTGGCGGTTCGTCGCTGACTCCGTCGAAAGTTCTTCGTCGGCGGTTCGAAACCCGGCGTTTGGCGTTTGTCCTTCGACGTTTGGCGTTCGGGCACCAGATCTGAAAACCGCACTCACTCCTCTTCTTTGGCGACGACGTTTGGCAAAGCTTTTAATTTTCTCTCTCCTCTTCTTCCGGCGACTTCCGGCGAGGTCGTGTCCTTAGTTCGAATCCCGGCGTGTTCATGTCATTTTTTTGTATTTTTTTTTTATTTTCAGTTTAGATCTAATGTTTAAGATTTCTATTTTTTTGTTTTTTCTTTGAATGATTTTAGAGTTTCTATTTTAGTTTAATTTCCATTTTAATTTTGTAATATAATATTTTAGTTTTTGGTATTGGTTATATTTTTCAGATTTGGTGTGTTTCATAGTTTCATTTCTTATAATGTAAATGTTGTAGTTATGGGTTTTATTAATTTATTTGTTGTTTGAATGAATTCCAAAAAATCTGGTTATATAGTTTTCTTTGTGAAAATATTGCTTGGGTAAAGTGATGAAGTATATGACATTAGAAATCAAAATTTTTTTTTTTTTTTAAAAAAAAACAACCTATTGCTGCTGTTGTTGGGTAAAAACAGCAGCAATAGACTCACATATTGCTGCTGTTTTTACCAACAACAGCAGCAATATGTTGCCTTTTAATTATTATTTTTTATTATTAACACTACCTATTGCTGCGGTTTTGCCTAGGAACCGTAGCAATAGGTTGCCCTATTGCTGCGGTTAAAAACCGCAGCAATAGGTAATTACCTATTGCTGCGCCCTTTATTGCTGCGCGGCGAAAACCGCCGCAATATGCCACTTAATGACCGCAGCAATATGCAATTATTCTACTAGTGTTATATAATGGTATAAAATATGGTCAAAGTTCAATTAGACTACAAGTTAGATGGGACCAGATCAAACCAGAAGATGCAGGATAGACCAAATTAATAAGATCTTAGAAATTATATACATAAGGAAAAATAGAGTTATGGAGATCTTTGTAACTATAAAGTGTAACTATTATTGTAGTGAATGTGAAATGTGCAAAAAATTAAAGTGTAACTATATTTTGTGAAATGAGGGGATTAGCTTTGTAATATGTCGAAAACATTTGTAATATATTAACTATAATTTCATAAGAAGTCTAGTACTTGCAAGGCTAATAAGAGAAACCAAGAAATACATATGCTATACTCTCTTCAATTCAGATTACAAGTCTTTTATACTATTTTCACATACATTAAGAAACTGAACAACTTTACAATTGAATTAGTATTGTAAGTCTCTATCAATACATATTTATATTGATACTTGAAAATAAAGTCGAATGATGTAGATCATATTAACAAATGACATTCGATGTTGGTATCATATCACGATTTATGATAGGATATTTCAAATTTTATATTTCGAATTAAGAGGTATTATTTTAAATGAAGAGAGTAACGTGTGGGGATATTTTTCATGAGAAGTGAGAAATGAAAACTCTACCACTAATTTCGCATGAATAAAAACTGGCCAAGTGCTAAATAGAACGTTTGAGGGTATTTTCCCTTGGACATTATTCTTTTATGGCAATATGAAGTATTATTAAAATCTTTGTTGGTGTGTTTGAAAAGGAGCTGGGAAATGGAGGTAGGTAGGTACGTAATGTAAGGAAGACTAGGTGTTGTTTGGAAACTATGAATGGCTGCTATATTTGGTATGCGTTCCTTCATTTTGAATATGTACAATTTCTGGTCTCTTTGCTTTTATGAAAGGCTAAGTTCATCAAAACATATTTTGTTCAGCACTAAATGAGTTTCTTCAAGTTTGCTACCACCTAACAGATCTCATCCCCTCCCTCCTGCTTTGCCAAATCGCCAGCCCGAGGTAGATTGGGCTGCATGTGGTATGTGGATTTGTATTCTTACATGTTGAAGTGGAGTACATCTTCAAAGTACATGAAATGAGTTTCCTGTTTGCTGACGTAAAATTTTAACTGTACGTATCTATAATTATTAATTAAAAATCATGATATTAATATTACTTTTAAAATTATTGTATATATTAATACGAGTCTAACAAATTTTCACATAACTATTTTTCGTTAATGTATAGATTACAAATAGTAGTCAAAGTCTGAAATTTTGACTTGGCTTGACATCCAATTCTGTCATAAATTTAGATGTCCTAGAAGTTTCTTACGTTTAAGAGAAAGTTGTTGCTACTGCTTGCTGGGATCACTATTGTAAATCTACAATGTTTGGCAGAATAGAAATAATAATAAGAAGTATATTTTATATATAATGACCCCATGTCATCCAAAATGTATCAATGCAAACTTGAACCCGAAAAATCCATATATTGAAAGGAGGACCAGATCTAATATCTACCCAATCTATTAAACCTAACCCTATTTTTCCCAATTCAAATTTCACTAGGTCTGACCCAACTAAAAATCCGACCAGATCCACCAACAAGCCAAATCAAAACCAAAATCCAATCAAACCTAAAACTAATTCAAATATAACACGAAACCAAAATGACAATATCTAAAATGCCTCGAGTCTCGACTCAAACCCAATCCAAACAATACAATTACCCAATTTGGTTGTGGGCATTGTATAGTGAATTACTGACTCCAATAGTCCAATGGGTCGCATGGGAATTTTTGAAGAGGATATAAGAATGAAGAATAGCATATGCCCTTTGGCCTCCTTTCCTTTTTACGGCTCAATTTTCTGGGTTTGGACTTTAAAGGGGGTAACAAAAATAAGAATCAGACAATAAATCTGTCCAATTTTTACCTCCATAAAATTTTCATAGTAGCCTTACCTACCTCTTTCTTTACCATAGTCCTTTGGTGAAACTGTGAATGTGTGACCGCGCTTTGTTTATATAAACTCCACTTTCTTTCATATTTCCCCCGAAAATCACAACCAAAATTATTAGTACGACTTTTTATTTTTTCATTCAAAACTCACGATTTCATTTTCTTAAAAGAACACTTCTTTTTCGTCAACGATCTCTCTCCTACCTCGGTAATTAACTCACATTTCTTTCTCGATTTCATCGAATATTCAAGTTGTTCCCCATATTTTCCGTAAGATCTTGCTCTCTTTTCACTCTTTTTTTGCTGATTTTTTTTTACACCATTTTATTCCACTCTTGCTATATTGCCTTATTTTTATTCTCTTCTCAAACACCCATTTGTGTTTAGGTAACATAAAAATCGATCTAAGCTGCCCTTTTTGTTTATTTTTTTTTTGAATTATGGACTTAAACTGACAAGTTTTGAACTTTTGATTAATTAGATTGTTGAGTTTATGAGTTCTTCACTCTTTTGAAGATGTTCTGTTGTTTACTCATGTTTTTTTTTGGGTGCAAAAATGTGGAACTAATTTAATTGGTAGAGTTTCTACAATTTGTACCAACTACCAAGTAGTTGGTTAGGGACCCAATAACATCCATCCAGTATTTCATATTAGTGATTTTTGTAGTTTGTGATTAATGGGTTATGAAGTATTATGTTTTACATTTTGAACACATGGATTATACAAGTATGCTATTGTTTTATCTTTGTATAGATGCCCCCTTTTTTATTATGTAATATGAAAATTTTAGGTGCTTGCTGAATTTAATTGTTGTGTCTTAATCAAATGCTATTTACTGATTGAGTATCGCTAATAGTTTGTAGGGTATCATTTTCCCTTGTTGAATACAACACGGGGAAAGTGAAGAGAAGCAGAAAGGACTAGAAGGATTTATTTTCCGTCCCCTCTTAATAAACCAAAAGATTGAAAATGCAAGTTTAATCTTCTCTCCTCGGCCTTTTCCTCCGTAATTGCTATCCAAACAAAGTGTAAATGCTAGTGATGTGCAATTTTCTGCCCTTAATGATCATTTTAAATTTACTGTTTTGTGTTTGGTATATCCAGAATGGCTTCTTTGGTGTTCCAACAAACTATTGGCAGCTTGCAAACTGCTGGTCCTAGCTCTAGCTGTAGTTCTGGCTGTCATCATGATTCTCGCACTGCATCGCTTAAGTTACTACCAAAGGTAAACAAAGTGAGCCTTGGATATTTAACTACTGATAGCTTCAGTTCCATTCAGAAACGTTCAGGTGTAATTCACGCTTCAAAATCTCAAGTCTCGGTTGTCGATACAGTTTCATCGCCATCTGGTAACATTGCCAGTGACACACCCAAGAAAGCAAGTAAGCTACTAGTTTCTTGTCTGGTTTGTAAGATTAATTACTTCTGCAGGGGATATAGTTAGATGCCTGATTACTC